>CM050439.1:39924826-39936647 GCA_027562315.1 Costus pulverulentus
GAATGGTCAATGACCTCAAGTCAAGGGATCAATGCATCTCCTGTCACTTGTGAGGATAACTCATGACACCAAGTCATAGCCTCACAGCGGGTCGGTCCAGTATATCCAACACTGATATACCCATATGTCTTTGTTAGCACCACGTGCCTAACCAGCCCATATACCAGTCTCACAAGTACCATAGCTGTCCCATATCCACTAAGGTACATCGACTGGGGACTATAGTTCGAGCACAGATCCAATCTATCTCCAGGGACATTATCATGTTAGTACATATGCGCAAATGTAAACAAACATAGATAACGACAATGCCATAACAATATAAATATCAAGGTCAAGTAGTACATAAGTGGACCAAAACTAGGTCCTAGGGCTTATACACCAATAAAGTCCTAAAGCAACAGCAGCAACCTGTGCTCCATTTCCAACTCGTAGGTCAATCTCTCCAGGCCGCACCGATCTACTTCTCTTGAGCCCTTGCATATTTGTACAAATATGAGCTCTGCATGCGGTATCCAATACCCATGACATAGAAGTAGAAAGGTTGACTTCGATAACATAAATACCTGAGCCAGAAGACGAAGTCTTGCTTCTCTTCTCCCCATTCTGAAGTCGCACTATGTCAATCATGTGAGTTGGCACTTCACATGAATAGCACCTATTGTTCCTGACCATTTCCATCTTTATCTCCAATGTTTTAGTTAAGTCTATAGGCTTAACACATTGAATGTTTACTTTCGAAGGGTTGAGCCCAACCAATTCATCGAAGAGCTGCCTTAGATTATAAATAATCACAGAAGCACTCTTCCGATCATATTGCCCTCGTAATTCGGGCGATAAGTCGGTTAGCATCAAATTAGCAACCTCCAAAGTATCTGTCTAATGCACATTAAAACCATCCTTCTCAGCCGCTGAGGCCGAGCATGGAAGTGGCTCAGGATTAGGCTGCTCAAGGACATATAGCTTCCTCTCGAGCTTGAGGACCATCCTCAAGTTTCGATACTAGTCCATTAAGTTTGTCCAACCAACTTATCTTTTTTCCAGGACATAGATCGCAGTAACCATCTGCTATTGTTCATAGCCATTGATCTACAACAATCAAGATAGCAGATTAGTACTACTTTGCATCATTTAATCTGGACTTGTATTAAATGATTATGGCTCCCACTATTTTAATCAAATTGACAACCCACAAAGTCAATCGGGAAATCCAAGATTTCCTAGTGAGATGGAATCCTTGTTCCTCACACGGCCTCGCGTCCCGCTAGAGCAGGATGTACTGCACGAGGTGACGCATGTATCCCAAGGTAGGCACACCGGCCAATTGCTACTTGGCAATTCTCCTTCTCAAGACAGTTCAAGCATTTTGTGCCCAGCTAGGGCTGGAGCAACACAAAACCCTAACTTCTCGAGGCTGCCTCTAGAGTTCCATCATGTGGCCACCACATATGAAAAACTAGTCAAGTCCATCCTGACCGTTATGCCCAGGGCCAACGAATTCCTTGCAAAGGCGCGTCCAGGATTTTAACTGGACTGGGGAAAACATTGTCACCGCACGTCTGCTAAAGATAGATGGGTGTGTCCACTAGGGTGGAAACAATGCACAGCACCATCGATCGATAGTTTGACGAGGGCTACGCGTCAGAAGGCTATTTCAGACTTGATATTATTTTGAGGGTTTTTGAGGTCTCATCCTCTTAGTTTTATCTTTTGTCTAACATTACAGGCATGCAATCCTATAGTGATAACAAAGTGATAAAACACATCCAGGCATGCTTTTGCAGAAAACGAAAGCAGTAAACAAGCGATGTGGTCATAGCCTAATCAACACATTAAACCATCACATGCCAATGGATGTTCAATGCTTGACCTAGGTGACAAGCCCCGACAAGACCTAACCTAGCCGCCACTAAGCTTTATCTTCAAGTGCAGCTTCAAGGTCCTCCAAACCAAGGCATAGCACACAAACCCAAGGGTTCGGCCAAGACCTTGATGGCTCCTGCATGCATGATGCGCCATCATGCTTATGCCAAGAGGGATAGCACACAAACCCTAAGGTTCGGCCAAGCCCTTACTTGCGCCACCAAGCAAGATGCGCCATCATGGTTGATGCGCCAAGATGTAAGCTCCAAGATGGATGCGCCCTTAATCTTCTTTATGCGTTTACAAAACAAAAAGAAAAAAAATGGCATGCAGGCCTCACACAGAATACATCACAGGCATACAAGGGGCTTGACTATGACCACAACACGATGCACAATCATCTCTTGCTTTTCTATATGCTCATGAAAACATAAAACTTTAGTTTTAGTTTCTTAGAAAATAAGTCTTTCAACCTCAACGTCCGTTCACAAATCTAGGATCTTTCGTTTCTCTCGGGAGTCTACAAGTGGCGCATGCATGCTCCAAGCACGCTTGCCGCCTACCCTTGCAATCCTTAACCTGCCAAGATTAGGACAATCACCATGCCCCATAATCTTCGACAAGTCCCACACAGTAGGTCTATCCTACATGCGTGGGGAGAAATTAATTCTCCCACATATGGGTCTATCCCACCATGTGAAGGAAGCAAAAAACCAAAGAGATTGAAAAGATGTTAGGAACGAAAAACTTACGATTTTTCCTACTTAGAAAAATTCATGCGCATATGCAAATTTTTGAAAAATTTCAGATGGCATGTGAGCATACAATCAAAGCATAAAACACCGTCTGAGTTCACAAGTTGGCTCTGATGCCACTGTTGGGAAACCCCGGGGATTTAAATTTTTTACAGACAAGCACAGCGGAAGCAATCCCCGAAACAGGCCAGTCCCAAAAACCCAGAAGATCGAGTCATGCAAGGGAATCGACACGGTGAGTAGGAGATGATACCTTGCAGTATAGATAAAGGATGCGATGCGGGCGCCCAAATGTTCGCCCTCTGCAGTCTCGCACACAGCCGATGCTCGAGTTCTCTTCTTCCATGCCCGGTGCTAGCCTAGGGAAGAAGATCCATGCCCTTGGGAGACTTCCTCAAGATCTTGCGCCACCCACATAGTGAATGCGTCAACAGGAGTAGAAGGATGGAAGAATGCTGCCAAGGTCCAACCTTGTAGCTACCCAAAGGAGAGGGAAGAAGAGAGGAGGCGCCTAGGAGAATTTCTTCCAAAAGACCAAGTCTGCGCCAACTCCTCTCCCCCTCTTCTTTTATAGAAAACATGGTGACCCTTGGAATTCCACTGAGACCTTTGGAATTCCGCAATTAATCTCTGAATTAATTCACCATTAATTATAAAATTAAATCTAGAATTAATTATAGAATTAAACTCTGAATTAAAGTCTCATAATGACACATTAAAACTTTATATTAAAGTCTCATAATGATCATTAATGATGTGACTCTTCAAGTTCAGAATTAAATTCAACATTAATCTCAGAATTAATTATAGAATTAAATACATGATTTAATTAACCATGATGTCTATTGGGCCCAGGCAACTTATTGTCATGGCCCATTAGGCCTTACGCCCCAATTGGGCTTCACGCCCATTGGGCTAGGAGGCTCATTGGTCCATGCTCCATGCTAAACTTCATTTGCCCATTTGGCCCAAATGGCCTATTGGGCCCATTTAACTCATTTGGCCTACTAGGCCCATTTGGCCCATCTAGCCAAAAAATGAAGTTAGCTCCAATAAGTCCCTTCCATCTCATCATGCACAATGGCGCTAATGGATTCTCCCAAACAGATCCGAGTTATCCAATAACTCGATCAATAGGCTACCCGATCAATACGAGAACTCGAGTTTCAAGTTGTGCGACCCTGTAGGTTCCTCTGACGTTGGCAGTGATGAACTCAGGTCATCACAAGCAGTGAGTGGCACCTAGCAATGCATCACTGCTACCCAAGTCTTCGGAATGGATATCAGCATCGACATCCCCATCATCGCAACAAGATACCGATACATTACAGTCTCTTTGCCAAACAGATATCCAATTGGACAAAGTGTGTAACCACTTTGTTTTCACCCAATCTCATGGTCACGACTAAATCAGGCTTTCACCTGGGTGTGGCCACACACTTTCAGTCATGCTACCATAGGGGGGCCCCATGGATATCAAGCTTCCCGCAGGAAGGGGCAAATCCTATGTCTGTCTATTGATCTTCTCATATGGGTCGTGACATACCAAATGACAACCGTTATGACCTCCCTGCTACGGCGACGTGTTAGGTTGTATCAAAGTATGTCTCTAACCATATAAAAGAGTCAATGACCTCAAGTCAAGGGATCAATGCATCTCCTGTCACTTGTGAGCTTAACTCATGACACCAAGTTAGAGCCTCACAGCGGGTCGGTCCAGTATATCCACCACTGATATACCCATATGCCTGCGTTAGCACCCCGTGCCTAACCAGCCCATATACCAGTCTCACATATACTAGAGATGTCCCTTATCCACTCAGGTACTCGACTGGGGACACACCGTTTGAGCACAGAAATAATCTGTCTCTAGGGACATTATTATCCATGTACATAATCGCAAATGTAAAGATAGCATAATAACGACAATGTCAGAATGAAATATTAAATATCAAAGTCAAGTAGTACAAGATGGACCAACAACGGGTCCAAGGGCATATACACCAACACAGATTTTCCCTCTTTGAAAATTTCACCTCCTGGTGAAATAATTTTAAACCTGCAAGTCAAAGTAGAGTCAAAATAATCAAAACTTTTTTTTTTTGCTCAGCTCTTTTTTTTGTCTTTCTCAGATTTTTTTTGCAATATTTTTTTTGCACGATGCCTCGTCTCGCGTGCGTACAGCGCATCATGTGTGCATCCAGCACAGAAGATTGTTAGGGACGGAAGCGGCGGCTGAACAGCAGTGTTCATCGGCGACGTACGTCGGGGAAGATGGAAAGTGCCCTTTCTTTGTAGGCAGAGGGTGGAGTCGGCGAGTAGTGGAGTGTGAGGCTGCGTAAGAAGTCATCGGTGAGGAGACAGCAAAACAGGGGAAGTTTGAGGCGGAACAGGGTGCTGACGAAATTCTTCCAATTCCGATGATCCCCTGGTCGGATGGCAAGATCCTTCCAGCCACTGGATTGATTGCCGGAGGAGATGGCCTGGACGGATTTGGAGGTCGATTGGCCAGCGGGATCAGGATCTTGGCGTCGTTGACTAGCACTAGTGAGAAGATTCCGTGGTTGCTAGAGAAGACGTGGTGTAAGAACTAGCTTCCCATCATCGCTGGCCGTGGGTTCTGAAAAGAACTAGGCGACCAACTCCGGCTATCATCACGAAAGATGGATGGACGAAAGCCAGATGAATGTCGGCGTGCAAGGTGGAAAGGAGCTTGAGATCTGGTGCAGCTTGTCCTCCTTCCTTGCTGTGTCGTGGGTTCTGAAAAGAACCAGGCAACAACAGCTCGGGAGATGGATCACGGCAGCGAAGGACAGGGGGCCTTCCCGTGATCGTGCTTGGAGGCGAGGCGCACCAAGCTTGCTTTAGGAGGCGGCAAGGATGGGGAGTTTCATCGTGGCTTCTGTGTGTGGAGACAGCTAGGTGAAGAACTTGTCCTTCATTGCTGAGCCGTGGGTTCTGAAAAGAACCAGGCGACCATAGCTCGGGAGAGGAACAACAGATGAACATGATCATTGCTGGCGAGCTCATTGTCTGGAGGAGGTGGCTTTGTTGCAGCAAGAGACGGAGAGTTTGGTGTTGTTGAGCGGCGAGTGGATGCGTGTGATGGCTTGGCGAGGCCTTCATCGCTGGTTATGAGTTCTGAAAAGAACTAGACAACCAGCTCCGGTGGATGGTGGTGCAAACATGGTGACAAGGAATGGTGGGCAATGGTGGATCGGTGTGAGAAGATAAGAGTTTCTCACGGTGTCCTCTGATACCACTGACGTAGAACGGAAGTTCACAGTTGCTAGAGGAGAGAAGAGATGAGGAAGAAGAGAAGAGAAGCTTCCAAATCCATGGAAGTTCAGAGAAGAAGAGAAGAGAAAGAGGGGCCAGCGTCTCACCCTCAAGAACACACTAGGGGCCATCGGCTCACCCTAACCTCACAAGGAAGAAAACACCAACCCAAAGGTTTCCAAAAATAACTTTCTAACTTATCTCAAATGTGAGAATTACATCAGCTTTTAAAGCCCATTCACCCTCATTTGTTAGCTTAATCTTTCAACATATCTGAGGGCTGGCAATCCTTAGTTTCAAAATGGAAGATGAAGATTAATTAGACCCTTGGGCTTCTTCTTTGCATGTAGATCTTTGATGGAGACTAGATTTCGCAGGCGCGTGGAGATAAATCAACAACCTAAGCTGCAGGCATTTGCTGGGAATTGAAGTTGGCTGACGTGTGGCAGCTGCATGCGTTGGCTGGGATTGGTGAAGGTGCGCGTGCTTGCAGGTGCATGTTTGCTTTGGCTGGAACGGCATGCTCATGCTGGCAGATGCTTGTTTGGTTGGAATTGGCGCACGCCGGATTTGGTTCTCTGGAATTGTATGCCCCTTGGCTGGCTGATGTCTAGTAATTGGATGATGAGTTAGTTTCTTAGACTCCTTGAAAAGTTGGCTGAAAATATCTCTTGGTTCATGACTAAGCGCATGCTATGACTTGATTAGAGCTTTTGGCTTGTGCTGATTGCTTTAATTTGATTGGCTGAAATGAGATGAAGGTAATTAGCTGTGAAGTTGATCCTTGCGCATGCAGAATATTGCAAGTTGACTTGATTAGTCCTTTGAAGCTTGATGTTGACTTAGCTGTTGTGATAGCAATTCTTGACTTTGACATAGCTAATCCTAATAAACAGGAGGAATAAAACCTAAACTAATTGCAACCTAATACATTAACTAGGAATTTAAAATGCTTAGAAAATAAAACCTAGACTAATCCTAATTATAACAGAACAAGTAAGCAATATATTAAAACATGACTAAATCTTCAAAGATGCTCCTGCATCACTATATAACTTGATAGAGTTGTGCTTGATCCTATATGTGGTGAATAGGACCAAAAGGCTATTCATCGCATTGGAACCATTTAGATTAAACCGGTAAACCAAACCACGAAAGTAGGGGATATTTATCGGAGGGAGTTATATTCATTATTTGTGCATTAGGTGTGGGTGTATATGCCCTTGGACTCGTTGTTGGTCTATCTTATGTACTACTTGACACTGATATTTTATATATATCATTCTGGCATCATCGTTATTATACTATATTTAAATCTACGACTATGTACTTGCATGATAATGTCCTCGGAGATAGATTGTATCTGTGCTTAAATCAATATCCTAGTCAAATACCTGAGTGAATAAGGAACAGCTCTAGTATATGTGAGACTGGTATATGAGCTGGTTAGGCACGAGGTGCTAACCCAAATATATGCGTATATCGATGGTGGATATATTAGACCAACCTGCTATGAGGCTCTAACTTAGTGTCATGAGTTAACCTTACAAGTGATAGGAGATACATTGATCCCTTGACTTGAGGTCATTGACTCTTCTATATAGTTAGGGACATGCTTTGATACAATCTAATACCTCACTATAGTTGGGAAATTATGCCCTCGAAATAGAAAAGACTAGCTTCTTAATATATTTAATATGTTAGATTTATTCCGCAAATGGAAAGAGGAAGCCCAATTTATAGAGTGAAGACACTCTTTCATAAAATTAAATTTAATTAATTGATAAAATTAAAGGGACATAATTTTTAGAAAATAGTAAATTAAATTAGATAATAATAAAAGGATGCAACTTTTAAAAAATTAAATTAAATTAAAGTTTATTAATTATAACAATTAAAAATGTTTAAATTTTGGGATTTTTTTTCCTATTGTTACGTGTAAGGAACTAATCTTTACTGAAGACTCAAGAAAAAAAAATACATGTTTAAGCTTAAGCTTATTATTCATTAATTGTTTTAGTGATTGTAGAGATTAAGTTTAGTTAAATGGGGCAATGTGAGATTAAGTTTATCGAATACATTTAAGTATAATGATATATAAGAAATAAAATAAAATCTTAAAATGTTAAGGGTGAAAATGAAATTAACCCTAGCCAAAGTGCATCCTTTTAAGAGTGAGGAATTAAAAGGCTAGAATGGGGGTGCTTTTGGAGACAAGTATATAATAACCGGATTTTATTGGAAAAAAAAAACATGCTCCATTAACGTATTGATTTATTCATTCCAACGGCTACATTTCAACGTCTCTTTGGCCAACGGTCACCTCTTCCCCTCATATTTAACCCCATTTTCATTTCCAAGCTTTCTTTCGCTGAACACAATCTTCTATTTCCTCTTCTTCTCCTGCTCCGGCAATTCCTTCTCCTTTCGCTGAACACAATCTTCTACTTCCTCTTCTTCTCCTGCTCCGGCAATTCCTTCTCCAATACCAGAAGAAGGGGAAAATGATGATGAATGAACCCTGGAGTTTGAATGCTTCCGCCTGCCTCCGGGCGTCCAAATCTGCTCCCTGCTCCCCGATCAAGCCAATCTTCAGCGCTCGCGCTGATTCCTTCCATTCCGCCCACAAGGTCCCCGTCGGCGACACTCCCTACGTCAGAGCGAAGCGCGTTCAGGTAATTAATCGATTTTTCGCTATGGAGATCGAAAGATCAACTCAAAGTTCTTGCCCTTTTGGTTCTGTGCCTTTTGGAATCAGTTGGTGGATAAGGACCCAGATAAGGCGATCGCGCTGTTCTGGGCAGCCATCAATGCTGGAGACCGCGTGGATAGCGCGCTCAAGGACATGGCCATCGTCATGAAGCAGCAGAACCGGGCGGAGGAGGCCATCGAGGCGATCAAGTCTCTGCGGGGCCGATGCTCCGGCCAGGCCCAGGAATCCCTTGATAACATCATGTTGGACTTGTTCAAGGTCAGATTTCGATCGCAAGTCCTGCATCCCAGTTGCGTATTTGTTTCATCTTCAATGCGAGTTTGGCTGATTTGGTGTGTATTTTGGCAGAGGTGCGGGAGATTGGATGATCAAATCGCTTTGTTAAGGCATAAGTTGCACCTCATCCAAAAGGGATTCGCCTTCAACGGGAAGCGCACCAAGACAGCTCGATCTCAGGGGAAAAAGTTCCAGGTCACGCTCGAACAAGAAGCAACACGACTTCTGGTAAGAAACCCCCTCCCCCATTTTTTAAAGCACCTTGGATTCAAGTTGAACCTCTTTCATAAGATGATTCGATATATGAGTATTATGATTTCAAATTCGAGATTGCTTGGAAATTCATAGACAAATCTGATCTATCCTTGTGAGAAATCTACGCAAGACGGGCACTGAAACTGTTTGATAAAATGCATCGCCGGTACCGTTGCAGGGGAACCTGGGATGGGCTCTGATGCAGAAGGATAACTACGTGGAGGCCGAGGAGGCCTATCGACGTGCCCTCCTCATTGGCCCCGACAACAACAAAATGTGCAACCTCGGCATCTGCCTGATGAAGCAAGGGCGCATCGCCGAGGCGAAGGAGACGCTGAAGCAGGTGCGGCCGGCAGTGGTGGACAGCATACGCGGTGCAGACTCGCACCTCAAGGCCTTCGAACGCTCGCAGGAGATGCTCCGGGACCTCGAGGCCAAGCTCTCGGGCTTCGACCAAACCCGGCTCGACCAGAAATGGCTCTTCGAGGCTTTGGTGGGCTCCGCCTCGATTTGGCAGCCCCAGCCCTGCTGCGACTACCTTCCGCCAGCACCGCCGTTGCCTCAGCCGACTGCGGCCCGTGAGCTGTTCGCCGACGAGAATGCCAAGTCAATCGGCAACGCTCTCAATATCGACGCACCACCGTTCTTCTCGTCGAAGCTGATGGACTTGCATTCAATTCGCCGTGATGCTTTGGCTAATCTGAAGAGGACGCGATCGGATAAGATGTTGCTGGAGAAGGTTCCTCCACTTCCACCACAGCAGCCAAGTAAAAACCAATCTACTTCTGTTGAGGAGGCAGCGGAGAGATGGCCAGAATTGCCGGACAACAGTGAATTCGATGAAGCAATGGTTGCTGCTTTTCTGGGCCCTGTTCTTGATGAGAAAAGTGGCAGTAAGATTAACGAAGATTTAAGGAGCAAGAGTCCAGCTTTGTGCGAAGGGAAGATGGGGAAGAGACTCAGAATCTTTCAGGATATAACTCAGGCGATGAACTCGCCCAAGTAGTGTGTTCTTTAGTAGATGTCCAATTTGTAGTGGGGGGTGCGGTGCAGTGCACGCAGGAAGGAGATGAGCTTGTTCTCCTTGGGTTCCAAGAGCAGCCGCCCCGGAGATTACCACTGGTTATTATAATAGGCAACTTCTTCGTTTCTATTTTGTTATTATTGCTAAGTTCAATAAACTATGTAGCTGGGAATGCAAAAAATTGCAAATTGCCAATTAGCAGCGCCATCTGCGTGTCTCAATAGATATTGAAATAACAGCAGTTTTATCTTGATGAAGATCTATCTGTCTCGATTACGATCAGAGGAGTTCTCACAAATTGCCCGATTTCTCCAATCTAGTGGTATGGCAGCGACCAGCCTGCGCGAGTGCGGTGCCAAAGGCTATTCAAGCAGAGTTTTGAAAGCCAGCCAAAGGAGTTTCGACAATAGTATTCGACGAAAGGCCAAGACAATAAGAGGTTTCCCTTTTTTTTTTTACTTTTTAATGAGGGTTTGAGAGACTTGTTCTCACATTCCTATATGTATAAGTCTGGCATGTGACAGGCTAGGAGTGTATATAAGAGAGGTTCCAAGCCAATTGAGGGATTTGCCAGGTTAGTAGGGACTATAATATGTTTGGCATTTTAACTATCTCGTAGCAATGTGTCAATTGAGGGATTTCTTCATTGAGAAGAGTTTTTAGCGCCCGAGCAATTGAGGGTGTGTAATCTTGGCATATTTGCTAGTATTTATTATCTGGTATTTTTCACGGAGGTTCCGGAGAATATATTTCAACTTATTTTTACATGAGAAGAACACTTTGATAACTATATTGTACATTGACTTTTGGCTTATAGTCCTGTCTCTTTCCAGATATATGAAAGAAAAGAATGAATTGGTACTTTATCTCTTATTTTTGTGAAGAGTTATATGAAAGTGTAGAAAGGTGATAAAAATTAATTTTATCCCTCCTTTTGTCATTCATCCAAATTGAGCAAAAAAAAAAAACTCTGTGTAATAAAATCTGCCCAAATGTAGCTGCTTGTCTACAAGTGTTGTTGCTGTCTAATGTTATGGAAGATAATATTGTTATAACCTTAATTTAGAAATAGAAATTAAGAAATCTATTTTTGGAATTTTTTATGTTTTTCTGGGATTTTTTGGAATTTTTAAAAGGTTAAAAATTAAGTTTTTTATAAAAAAATATACATTTGCGCTCGCGGGGGCTCGAACCGCTGTCACGCGGAAGCATCCGGCGACGTCTAACCAACGCGCCGAGTTTCATTTTTATTATAATATAGGATTTGATACTTTTATATTAGATATAAATTTTGAATTTGGAGACCGAGCGAACTCGTCGTCTTCCCCGCGGATCTCGGCGATTTTCTCGCCGCCGCGTTCTCGTCGTAGGGAACGAGTTTTACCTCTATATTAGAGGGCTTTTGCTCGACTTGAGGAAGTTTCGAAACTTAACCTGTCTTCAACCCTCGACGCGCCGCCAGGAAGGAGAAATCGCGGTCCAACTCGTCGCCGGAGTTCGAGCGGCGCCGCCTCGTGATCCAGCCATCCAGCGCCTTCGACGACGGCAATCTCGGTGTTCTGGGCTACGATACATCGTCGTAGCAAGGTATGTAAGCTTCTGTGAAGTTTTAGTGAAGTTCCGTTAGTGTTTGGGTATGTTTTGTGTATCGACGGC
>CM050439.1:39936747-39953962 GCA_027562315.1 Costus pulverulentus
GCGGTCGGGCGGCGCGGGCGACGAGCGGTTCAAGTTTAATTTAGAGTTTCTGTGTGGTTTATTTAAAAATAAACCGTCGGCTAAGTTTTGAAATCAAATTGAACCGGACCGAGCGGTTCAATTCCTGTTTGGGTCAATTATGGAATTTCGACCGGTTCGACCAAGATTCGGTCGAATCCGGGCCGATTCAGGTAGCCGTTGGAAAGATAATTAAATTTCCCATCTAGTGGTAATCTTCATAGCTTTAGATGAGGTTTATATTTTGTGTAATTGAAGTTAGAAGTTTCGGTTTAACTTGGTTCAGGGTGAATTTGAGCGGTTCAGTGCAATTCTGTTCGGTTCAGTGGGTTTTAGGTTCGGTTCATATGATCTGAGACTGGTTCTCTAGGTTTAGGGTTATGTTATACATGTTGGTAGTTTTAGTTTTCAAATTAGAATGTTTAATGATAGAGTTCATGTACAAATTCATGTTTCAGAGTGGTTGATCCAATAATCGGCTTGCATCGTGTGATAAACAATTATTGGCTTTTCAAAAGGATTCAGAATAATAGCGTTCGAGGTAGGAATCTCACCCTACTCCTTTCTTACAGTGTCAAGATATATAGGATTTGCTGCTTATTCCTTTGGTTTGATATATGATGCGTATGATGGAATAGATTGACACTGATATCTAATTGCTTCGTCTGCTTGTATTGTTTCTGTAATTCAGTTGACCTCATTTATCTTGTTCATTGGTCATATTCTATTTCTGTGTGCATGATAAAAGAACCTGTGTTGAGATATCTGATTTATTGGCTTATGAGTCTGGTTGAACAACTGTGTATCTGAGATATTGACCTATAAGTATGTGGAACCGTTGTAAATCTGAGATGATAAAGTCGTGTTATATTTTGATCTCTGACCTGGATGATTTATTCTCCAGTGGCCTGTTTATCTGAGTTATAGTTCTGATTATATCAGACTATCTGAGTTATAGTTCCGACGTGCATCGGACTATTTGAGATGCCGGTACGGCACCGCCAGTTGTCTTAGGACAATACTACGGATGTCAGTGTTGGACGCAACACTCCACACTGTTTTGGACAGTCGTTCCATTGCATGAGCAACAGTGGAAACACTCTGAAAATGAGTGCGGCTTTTAAGTGAGATTTGAGTGGCCAGCTTGATGATTTGCACGACATTCCTATATTATTTGTATATCGTTGCTTCAGTTATTGTATTATCCTGTTATTTGATTCCCTCACCATGTTTGTTGATTCCTACTTAGCATTTCTGCTAACTCCCTTTGTTTCTCCTCCAGGTACAGAGTTAGCTTCTGGGAGAGATAGAGTAGATAGCAGATACCAGCCCGAGTTGAGATAGTTGTCTTTTATTCAGTTGATAATTTGGATAGTTGTATTCAGATATTGTATGGATATTAAATTTGGATTGTTTATTAAATAAAGGTTGTGTGATTATTGTAGTTCTCTGGTTCCTATTAATATTGTTACTCCCTGGAGAACCCTGAGCTAGAAATAGCCGGCTTCCGCCGGGGCGTGACAAATATTGTGGACATCGTCTAGCCAAAGACTTTCA
Source organism: Costus pulverulentus (assembly GCA_027562315.1). Classification (NCBI taxonomy): domain Eukaryota; kingdom Viridiplantae; phylum Streptophyta; class Magnoliopsida; order Zingiberales; family Costaceae; genus Costus; species Costus pulverulentus. The sequence continues at coordinate 39,938,323 of CM050439.1, forward strand.
GCGTGCAGTCATCGAGCTCTGCCCCTCCCTCCGAAGCCCCCCACACCACACACACTCTCCCAAATCTAGCTCCTTGTCCACAAGCGCTGATGCCATCCAACGTTGTGGACATTGTCCAGCCAAAGACTTTCAACGTGTAGTTGGTGAGCTATGCCCAAACCCAATGTGGCGTTGTGATAGACAATTTGGCTAAGACACTAGGAGATGCTCCTCTTAGATTTGATTTGGTCGAATCTTCATCAACCCTCCTTGTTATTTACTTCTTAAGCCCTTTACTTTTTTTTTTTTTGCATAATCTCCATCAAAATAGCTACATTTAGTCATACTTAGAAATAATAATATTACAGTAGTTAATGACATGTAATTAAATAGATTAACTAGTTGAATTCATTCTTTTTATGCCTTTTATAAATTGACGGACTCATTTACTGGTATAATCAACTTGATTTTCTTTTCAATTTTTATCATAGAAATGGACAGGGTTAAATTTAATGAGCACAAAATATGAATAAGCAATAGATATAAATATGTTTATTAATTTTATAATTTAGTTTAAATAAAATCTAAAAAGAATGCAGACCCCACCACTTTCCTCCATCCAACGGCTTGATTGTTTCCAAAATTAAAATTGAAAAAGTTTCCGTTAACCGAAGAGGGTAATATGGTAAAATCATATCTCACGGCGGACCGGTCGTGCGATCATACAAGGCAGGGCAGCCAATGCAACAGTCGAATGATTTGCCGAGCGATGGGCTGCTGGAATTCTCGGGTCGCGACGCAGGAGGTGGTATCGCGCTGCGCAGATCGGCGGCGATGCATGAAGCAACTCCTGCAGAGGCGGCGCGAATTCGTCGCAGCACACTCCCTCTACCTCCTCTCCCTCCGCGCCACCGGCGCCGCCATCCTCCAATACGCCAATGCTGAGAGCGAGCACCTGGTGCCCCCTCCCTTTTACCTCTCCCCCTCCCCGCATCCTTCTCCACCGGCTCCGGATTCACCGAGCCCCGAATTTGCCCTAGTTCTCTGCATAGTTGTGCACCCTCCGTCCTGTCTCCGCCGCCGCATCTCCCGTCGCCGTCGTCTTCGAATTGGGATCTTTGGAGTGTTTTGGATTTACTGGTCCAGTCATCGTCTCAGTTGGCCTCGGAGGAGGAGGAAGATGCGGTTGCCATCAGCGACTACTCGAAGGATGCGGCAAGTGAATTGGGTTTGGTGGCTGTGTTAAACGTCAAGAAGGATCTCCTAGACATAGTCAAAGAGGTCAATGGGCGTTTCGTTCAAGCAGCTGAGGCCGGGAGACAGGTCTCACGAATCATAGGAGCTCCTGATCTCTCTACCGATCAAGGTATACTAGTAAAGTTTCATTTATTTATTTATTTACTCCATCTCATTTTTCATAGTGACGATAATTACTTCAAAATTTGATCTTTCAATTAATTGGAGTTTGTGAGAATGTAGGAAAAGCGTGTGATCAAGGCAAGAATTTGAATCCTCTGCATTGGTCCTGGAGATCCAACTCAAAGACTAGTGAAAATGAGGTTGGAATTCGAAGTTCAAGCCACAGCTCCACTTTGGAGAAGCTCTATGATTGGGATAAGACTATATTGAGGTTAAGGTAATTGCAATTTTTAATCCTCTGCTTTGGTTCAGTTTAGCAAACTTTGAAGTTCTGAAACGAACAACAGTGAATGGTCGCATGCGATATTTCTTGTACAATTCTTACTTCTTTTGCCTATAGTATATCTCATGCTCTTTTTATTGTTTAGTTCAGGTGGCCTTTTTTTTTCACTCCGTTGTTTCCTTGTAGAATGCTGGGAAGGTGAAGGCGGAGCTTGAAAAGAAGATGACCCTACTGAGGAAACAAAAGGGTAAAGGAATGGATGATGTGAGGGTGGAAAAGACCGAGACTGAGATCGAGAGATTGCAATCACGAACGAACTTGGTCTCGCAGGCTATAGAGAAAGTTATCTCTGAAATCATTGAGCTGAGAGAGGCTGAGCTCTTCCCTCAGCTTCTTGAGCTGGTTACTGGGTTTGTTTCTTATTCCTCACATGCATGCTTTCGATTTTGCTGAAAATTTATGAATCATTGTTTGGTCAGTGTGAGGCTAACGGAGCTCACTGAACCAGCGTGCTAAGGTAAAAGGGAGAACACTATTAATGACATCTTCCTAAACCCTTAAAAGCTTCACATGCTATTCATTTGGCCTTTCTGTTCATGAGGATGGATAAGGATTGTTATAAATAAAGTTTTTCTACCAGATGCAGACTCTGGTCTGCTACGGCGGCAACCTGTTAGGAGAGGAATCTGCTAATTGGTTATCATATACGTAGTCTTAGGAAAACTGACTTTTTTTTTCAGAGAAATTTGTACAAATTCTTGGTGTTTGAAGCTGTGGATGGTCAGAAAATTATACCTTAGTTGTTTGTTTTTACACGTCCCAAGTAGCTAATCAATCGCAAGATCATGAATCGGCCATTCTTAGTCTTCCTATTTGCTGACAGTTTCTTTCTGTACTCGACTTGTTACTGTTAAATAAATCAGCCTGTTGTTGTAGAACAGGAACAGGCTGATTTATTTAACATTCTGAATCTTTTTAACATAAAATGGCATAGGCTGACTTCTTTAACATTCTGAAGGCAGTAGAAAAGGCTGAAATTTTGTTTCTTTTCATGATCTCTTAATACAGTCTACAAAAGATTTTATGAAGGATCCTTCTATCATTGAAAAAATCACCACTCTTCTCATCCCATCCACTGGAAAATCATTAGGTTAATATAGGATGCCTTTCATACTGGAAAAGGGCGTGTATGCCATTATGTAACGAATTTAGTTCACTAATTTGTATGTTGCAATATTATTTTCAAAATAATTGTGTACCTTTACAATAATATTTATTCCATTTCAAATTTATCAAGTAACAATTCGTTCATTTTTCTTGAGTGGACTTGTCGGCATGTAGTTATATTGCGGTTCTAGTTTAGTTTTGAAAATGGTTAAGAGCTGCTCCCCTGATCAATTGATTTAAATACTGAAGACCAATTAGAATTTAGGGAGTTAATTACTTCAATTTATGTGTGATCCTCTAGAGTTGGAATGCTAATATGATATACATACTTTTTGCTTCACAAAACAAACTTATATAGCAGATTATTGCACAATAACTGTCATGCTGTTTGATCTCTTAATAATTAAGAATAAAGAGCTAAACAATCTTTTCAGAAAAATGTTTCCTTTTGTTCTTCAATGATTTGTTGTTCGCTTGTTGATTTTGATTTTCCAACCAACATCAAATTTGAGAAAATAATATACTTGAGGTCCGAGTTAGCAGAATTTTCATGCCTTTACAAGTGAAGTTAGTAGAACCAATTCACAACTTGGCATGTTTTTTGAGTTTTTTGCATGAAGTTGGAACAAAAGAAATGATGCTTCAATACTGACTTTGTATAATTGTACATAGGTATTGGAATATAATAGTAATATGAAAAAGGCTAAAACATGTGAAGATAATTAGGAAATCCCACAAGAGAAAGACTATTATCATATGGTCAATATTCATTATTTCATATGCGCATTTTTTTAGTTTCTGCCACAATATATCAGAATTTATTGAAACATAGGCTACTTTGTTTTAATCCCTGTTGCAGTTTGATAGCTATGTGGAGGAGTATGCATGAGTGCCATCAACTCCAAACACACATCATTAAGCAACTCAATCACCGGAATTTTGCGCAGGGTAGACATGCTCAACCCACAAGTAACATACAACAACAAGTTGCTCTCCTGCTAGAACTGAAGGTCAACCACTGGTACTTTGCTTTTTGCAGCCTAGTGAAGTCCCAGAGAGGATACATAAATGCTCTGATTAGTTGGCTTCGCCTCTCGCTATTCCACAGCCATCATAATAGTATTTCATCCAAGAGCCACTCCAATTCCGATATCTACTCGCTTTGCCATGAGTGGCAACTCGCCATAGATCAAATTCCAGACAATGTGGCCTCAGAGGAAATCAGAAGCTTCTCAGCAGCAATCCACGCAATCGTTGTTCAACAAAGTGAGGAGCGAAAGCAAATGACAAAATTAGAGGCAGCATCAAAAGAGGTTGAGAAGAGAGCTGAAGAAGTCAGAATGTTGGTGTCGACTTATGGCCCCTTATCCGTAGTTGAAGGCCATAGTGAGACAGCAGCACCAAAAATTCGAGTCTTGGGACAACAAGCCAAGGTTGAGGCTCTAAAGGCGAAGGCTGAGCAAGAGAAGATGAAGTATGAGGAGAGCATTGGGGTAACGAGAGCCACGACATTGAACAGCTTGTTGACGAGCTTTCCTTGTGTGTTGTTAGCAATGACCAACTTCTCCAGCAAGTGCATGCAGGCTTTTGAGGCAGTGCACGAACACCTAGAAAGAGAGCAAAAATCTTGTAGATTAGTTTCTTAATAGCTTCGGATACTAGTTATTTATTTCATTGTTGGGATTCATTTCAACCTTTATTTTGCATGCCAAATTAAAATTTTATTTAGGTTTAGAATCCAATGGTTGAGATGAATCACATCCATGAAATGAAATGAATGTGTTTTTTCTAGATAAATTTTTAAAATTTTCTTTATCATCTTTTTTTTTTTAGCCTATGAAATCCAGTGTTGAGTATCACATATATAAAGTGGTGAATGGAGAATTTTTAGACCATTTACTCATTTTTAAGTTATTGAACACAATTAAAACATGTTTAGATTTGATTAAACCAAGAACATTTTTGCATCTACGTATTTGAAACTTTATTTGAAATTTTGGAATTCACATTTATTGGTTTTACAATTAACAAAAATTCAATTTAGAATTTCCACTCACTTATGAATGTATATTTTAAGTTTTTAAAATTTGAATTTATTTAATTATTTTGAAAACCACACGCATGACGCATGGATGCCTTTCTTTAGGATATTACGGCGCAAGCATGTATAGGAATTTTTTTAAGGACAATTGTTTGTTAACTGACTCAGAATACACAATTTATTAAAAAAAAATAAATTTTAATTTGTTTATAAATTAAATAAATAAATATAATAATTTTTAATTAATAGGTAGAGCATTTTAAAACGAATATATAAATATCACTGTGCCTTTTTTTTTTTTACTTTAGCCTCGCTCCGTACACGCGAGAGGTTCTTCGATCGGCGACACGCTTCCCAACGGCCATTGTTCCTTCCCCGTGCGCAGCGCTCCAAAGGTTGGGTTTTCCCGAAACAAAACCCTCCTCATTTCTTTTTGTCACGTTCCGTCTTTTCTCGAGCTCGGATTGGAACTCTGCGCCTACTCTCTTGGCTCCGTCATCCGATCTTGGAGGCTCCCTTCATCGCCGCGGCCGTGATCTTTTCCGGCTGCAAAACCCTAAACCACGCTGCGGTGCCGGAGGTTGTTCGTGGATCGTGGTTTGGCTGACAAACCCTTGTGCTTGTTCGCTCATAGACTCCTGAGCCGTATGTGCCAAAGCGGAGCTCCTTTTCTCCATTTTAGTTGGCGTAGGGAATAGTGATGAGGTCGATCGATAATTCGATCCGGGTTTTTTATGTTCTTGTTACCATGGTTTTGACGCCGAGGTTCCAAGCCAGATCTTTGATTAGAAGGCCCTATTATCGCCTTTTCTTCTCGCAGGTGGAAAGATCTAGAAGAAAAGCGACGCTAGGGCTTCGAGCGAGCTCTGGCACCGCGAGGCGAGAAGAAAATGAAGCTTTCGAGCTCGACGATGAGAGGCATCTCCTGGCAGCAAATCGCGGCGGCGTCCGTCGCTTCGGTTGGAGTGCTGCTGCTTCTGGTCACCATCGGTGTGTGCGAAAGCAAAGAATAAAATAAAATAAATTCTCATTCATTTTCTCTGAGGTCCTTTTGTTCTTCTGCACCTTTCTTCTTTATTCTGGGACAGAATATTCTTTTGTGTCGTTTGTTTATTCTTTGGTCGGTTCGTTCGCGGTCGGCAATGAACACGCATCTGATTCTTGAGTTTCTTCTCATCTGGGGCTCATTTGATCATTTTTCTCATTTTACGCAGGGTTCTACGATCAGAAGCAAGTCGATCCAAGTTTCCCTCGATTCCATACAGCGCGCAAGCTCCTCCAGGTTGATGCAGGTATTACTTCAAACTTTAGCTACCTAATGGCCAAGGTACTGGGCGAGCGATGAGAGCAGGTGCAGGGCTTTTGGTGGGGGCCCACTGGGATTTTGGGTACGACTGGTGCTCGTACGGCGCAGCAGCACCACCTCGGTTGCGTCGTGTGGATGACGGGAATGGAATTGACGAGGAATGTGATGAGGCAGCTCTTTCTGTGATCTTCTTCATGTCTGTTCCTCCTCATGTTTATGTTTTCTCTCTGCCGCAAGAGCACACATGGGAATCTCGCTCAAAAGAGATCTATATTTGTTTACGTACAAATTTAGTAGAGTTTTAGCGTTGTTTTTTTATTTTTCTTTTTTGATTGATGTTGAATTGGATTGTGACAATGTGATAGGCGCCGCGGCGGCGGCGGCGGCGGCGGCGATTTCGACACAACGGATGGGGAATCGTTGCACCTCCGACGACATCGTGGTGCACCAGGACGCTACGCCGCCACTACCGAACGGCATTCCGACGTACACAGTGACGGTGCTCAACGTTTGCCCGCTGAGCGATGGGTGCGCTATGAGTCAAATCCACCTGAGCTGCGGCGCCTTCAGTTCAGCCCGCCTCATCAACCCCCGCGTCTTCCGCCGCCTGCAAGTCGGTGACTGCCTACTCAACGACGGCCGCCCCCTCCCGCCGGGTTCCTCCGTCTCCTTCCAGTACGCCAATTCCTTCTCCTACCCCCTCGTCGTCTACAACGCCACCTGCTCCTAGAACTTAAAATTTCCGCCGGCCACAAAAGCCTGCAAGATCATTAGGAAAAAGTTGTCATTTTTCTTGAACTTTCGGCTCGCAAAAGTTACTAAGCTGCTCCTGAAACCAACTCTCCACTCGCTCTGCCGTTTTGGGCAGCATAACAAGTGAGATAGAGAGTGAGTTGTCTTTTTTAGGCTTTGTTTTCCGTTGGATGGAGACACGAGAACACAGAATTAGGGATTTTTTTTTCTTTGAGGAAATCATGAGATAGTTAAGTGGGCGTGGGTGTTGAGTAGCGAGCAGGACTGTCACGTGTGCCTTGAATTTTTGATCTGAGACTGCTCTCTCTCCACTTGTTCCTTTTCAGACTGAAGAGCTTCTTTCTCTTCACCCATTTTGTTTCGTTTGATGCAAAGCAAGTTACTACTCTATTTTGATTTGGCAATCACTACAAATTGTTTGGTGGCACTGATGCTGCTCCCATTTATTCCTCTTCTATTGATATAGAAGAGAGCTATTCAATTGCAAGTAGACAAGCTTGGCAGAAATGGATCTTTTCTTGTACACTGACTTGCTGATACTTTTTGAGCTGTCGTGCGTGGATAAAAGCAAGGACAACACATATACTTGCCTATGTTACCCCAAGGGGCTTTGCTCATTCAATGAAACTGCTGATAGCATCGATAATGTGAGTTGTTTTTTTATTTGGAATGCTGAGAGCTCCTCGAATGGGTGGACTCAATGAGCATTCTAGGACTTGGTTGAAATCGCAGGAAGATAGAGTTGAAAGCTTCCGGAATTAAGGATGGATCTGACAAAGGTTTACTATTTGAAAAGTGCATTCACATTACAGTTTTGGTTTTGGTTTTACCAATTGGTATGTGGATTTTGTGTAATTCCAAAGTAATAAGGGAAAATATAAAAGAGTTGTCCATGTATTCTATGATAAATAAGGTAGCTGAACTATCAAATAATTTGTATCCAGCTTTTCTGAAATCGATTTGCAGTAGCTTAAATGTGTAAGGAAAGAGAAGATTTTTTTTTTTTTTTTTAAAAAAAGTTCTGATAACCTCATGGTGAGGAGTATATGTAGAGGTGCTTAGTTTATCTATGCATCACCTTTGTTATGAATAATATTATTATGAATGGTCATTTTTTTATTATAATCTTGAAACATATATAAATAACTTATATAATTATAATTCATAAGTTATATATTTTTTGGGTTGCTATAAATGGAGCATCCTTTTTTGTATTAAAATATAAAAAATTATATTAAATAAAATCTCCTATTATCTCAATCATTCTATCTCTTTATTACTTTGTTTATTAGTTTATTTCATTTTATAATACGTTATCAGCACTAGGCTCTAATTAAGAAAGGTCTATATAGGTATAATATTTATTTATTTATCTTTTGGTTTTGTGTTTAAAATATGATATGATGCAACTAATTTTATTTATTTATTAATCATTAGTTTTTTTTAAATAATATTAAATATTGCCTAACTTATTTTTATATTTTTATGATAGTATTTAATATGTCAAATCTTGCAAAACTTAGTTTGCAACTCTTGATATTATAAGGAAGAATTATTTATCTTGGGTGCTAGATGCAGAAATTCATTTAAATGCAAATAAACTTAGAGATAATATTAAAAAAGGTAATAAAATATCTAATTAAGATAAAGCCAAAGTTATGATTTTCCTTTGTCATCATCTCAAAGCAATGATTTTAATCTTTCATGGAGATGATGACATGTTAGAGAAAACATTCTCCACTTTCCATGCATCTAATGTGCTCATGTAGCAGCAATATCGAGAAAAGGTTTTAAGAAATATTTCTGAATTGATTTCTTGCGTTCTTGTGGCTGAATAAAATAATGAGCTTTTTGATAAAAAATCATGAGTCTTGTCCGACTAACATTGCTCTATTCACATAAGTGAATGTAGTAACTCATAACCAACATTCTTTTGAGCAAACTCGTGATTGTGGTTATGGTCGTGCTAATGATCGTGGTTGATGTAGGACGGGGGCCTAAAACATTCAAACAACGATTTTCGAAATCCGTTTTGATAGATAAGTGGATAATAAGGGAAAACCGGATTTAAACTAACGAGATTTGGGAAACTAATTTTTTTGTAATTTTAAATAATAGGGGAAAACCTATACTATTGAAAGCAGTAAATGCTGGAAGTAAACTTACAGAGCGACCCTTGAGAATTGAAGGATCGTGTCACCCCGTTCTTCACTGGTCCAACTCTGATGGAAGGTGTAGAATGGTTGAGCATTACACACAAACACACAAAGGGATCCGAACAAGCCTCGGATTCATATTACACACTTAAATCAAGGGGGAGGCTAGTCCTCACAAGTTCCCTTGCTAATATGAGATCTAACTGTAGATGCTATTCAGATCACCAAAGGAAACAAAACAAAAGAAAGAAGAGAAACTTAGCTTGCTTGGTTTGAAGATCCCTCCTTCTTGTTCCTTGCGCCTCATGTTGTCTTGGAGAGTTTCTTGGCATCAAGTTGGAAGTTATAAGATGAAGAACTCTCGGCTAGAAGATGCAAGAGAGGAGTCTTCTTAGAATTTTGGTGGAGAAGGAAAAAGAAGAAGGGCTCGGCTCGTGGAAGAACACTACTACTACTACTAATGGCGACACTAGTGTTTACCTAGGAAACTAATAGACAATTCTCATTTCATCAAAGCTAACGAAAATACATGAGAGGGGGTTACATTTATAGGCGAGATAGAGGGTGGGCAAGGTGGTCATTTGCCCCTTAGGCGCCACTTACAAAATAGGAGAGAAAAATTCAACATTTAATTCAAGGTGTGAATGCAATTAAGTGTGGAAATTCTTCCTTTCTTTAGTGATGCTCTTATGGGAATTCTTTGAATTTCAAATAGTGTCTTCAATGCTCCTTTATGTTGGCGAGATGGCTTCTTTCCATGATGGTTGTGGGCGCATGAATGAAGAATTCAAAATTTGAATCCCTTCCATAAATGCTTGGGCGGCAAGGTAAGATGGTAAGTCTTCATAAATGTCTTCCTTTGATTTTGGATCTTGATGGATGATAATTTCGAAATCTTCCCTTGTTTGGGCTGGTGTGTTGGCGCCTATTCCTTGGATGGATAGTTGAGGTGACTGATTATATCAAGGAGGGGGCGCCCAACAAAGATAGAAGCTGAGTTGGCAAGTGAGCTCATCAACACTTTGAGTTGCACTTTGAGTTGAAGGAGTTGAAGTCTTCTTTCCTTTCTTGAGCTGAACTTGTTGAGTGGAACTTGAGCTCGCCTTGGAGTGGAGCTTGAGATAACCTTTAGCTTAAATGACCTGCCAAAAATATAACCAATGCAAGGATGCACTATCCTACCATGATGCAAAAGTACATAAGAGCTACATGCATTACAATGCACAACCTACTACAATTGGACATGCCATAATTGACTATATGATGCATGGCTTTATTTGAAAACTTAAACTAACCTAAATGCCATGAAATGCAATGTAAAACAATAGAAAGCAAGTGAGCTCTAGGTGAACCCAAGTTGAGGAGGTTTCCTCCGAGCCCAAGCATGTCTCTTCAGAGCCGGGCTGCTGCCTCCATCAGTGGTCGTGACCATGGTCATGGTTGTGGATATGGATATGGTCATGGTAAAAATTCTAAAAACATTATTTTTCATTGAAAGTGAAAAAATAATAAAAATAATAATAAAGAAAAGGGTGTGAAGAATAGTAAACATATTGAAAATATATGCTGTCATTGTGATGGCAAAGGTCCATTGGTCACGTATCTGTCGTACACCAAAACATCTCGTTTACTGTTCAAAAATAATTTCTTATATATTGATGTTTAATCTTAATATATTTTCTTTTTCATTTAATAAAATAACATGTTTTATTATTTTTTAAAATAGATTTTTTTTTCTCTAGGAGCATTTTTTCTAACTATATGAACTTTTTATTTTTCAATAAAGAATCAGTATTCCTTTGGTTGACACCAACATCAATAATGAAGATTTTTGTCTCACTGATAGTGCAACAACTCACACAATTCTCAAGGATAAAAAATACTTCTCTCATTTAACAATGCAAAAGGCTAATATTAATACTATATCTAGTAGTACAAAAATAATTGAAGGCTTAAGAAGAGCTAATATATTATTACATGGAGGAACTAAATTATGGATATCATATGACCATCTAGTTGAAGCATCTAGTTGAAGCATCAATTAAAACCATAAAATTTCTACATTAATTGATGCTTCTACTAGATGGTCATATGTTTGTTTATTATCAACCTGCAACCAAGCGTTTGTGAGATTGCTTACACAAATAATTCGACTAAAAGCTTATTTTTCCTAATTATCTAATTAAGAAAATACGCCTTGATAATGCTGGTGAATTTACATCTCAAGCTTTTAATGAATATTGTATATCTCTGGGAATTAATATTGAATATCCTGTAGCATATGTTCATACACAAAATGGACTTGCAGAATCATTCATTAAGTGCTTACAATTGATTGTAAGACCATTGCTTATGAGATCAAAGACCATTCACCTAAGAAGGGACTTATTGTAAAAGGTGGTATCCGTAAGAATGGGCTAAGACATGGTGCTATGACTATTAATGGATCAAGCATTTCTTCAAAAATTTCTATGAGTGTATCTTTGTTCAAAGTGTGAAGTTTCTCATCGATAACCGCCAGAGCTAATGGTGTGGTATCTTCCTACACCTTTTCAGGATTTTCAATTAATTCAAGTTTAGGGGCGGGTTGGGGTAAATCCAAAGATAGCAATTTTGAAGGTTCAGGTCCAGGCCCTAAGAGTGAAGGCAATGAAGATGAGCATAGAGGGTATCGATGACAAATTATTGGTCCTTGGGGAATTGGTGTACCAACCTGCCCTAGATCATTAGTTTGAACATGATCAATCACTAGAACTTCTACTTTAAACTCGGGGATAGATGGTCCTTGAAATTGTGTCCCACTAACTTTCTCATGACCGGAATCAATCTTATACTCAGGATTGGGCTGGGGAAGCTGGAAGAATGGTGTTTGTTCACTTTCCCATTCATGTTCAAGTCTAGGTTCAGATTTGTCTTCTATTGATGGCTGCATAGTAGGTTCTAGAGGTTGTTGATCTTCAATTATATGTTCGTTAGGCTCAACTAAGGGTGTGTTATCAGATGATGGTTTAGGTAGACTAGGCTCTTTGGTTTCTTTAGGAAAGTTGTCTACCTTGGGAACTCTAGGATTGGATCTTGCAATCTTAATCTTTGGTTTATAGGCTTGCAAGACATAGTTATCATCTAACCTATGGTAATACCCATCAACTTCATCTAACTAAGGCTTACCAAGATGGACGTGGTAAGTACCTTTTAAGGGCAAGACATCACACCAAACCTTTTGTCCAACACACGTAGTAAGGGTAACTAGGCAACTAAGGTTTGCTAAGGTCCGGGTTCCATCTTCCCACATAATGGTATAAGGGTGTGGATTAGGCTTGGTGGTCAACTTAAACTTGTCAATTGCTTAGGGAGTTATAAAGTTGAACCATATGTGTTCATCAATAGCAATCTTACAAACCCTATCATCAATCTTAGTGTAAGTATGAAAATAGTCTGATCTAAGGGTGACCCTATAGGTTGGGAGTCTCTCCATGTAGCGGTTATGGCTCTCTTCTAAAGTTTGATTCATGGCCTTAAGTTTATCATAGATCATGAGCATGCATCTTTGATTGAGACTAGAGGTCATATTTGAAAGTTTTGAGAATTGAAAATGCAGAGCAGCTAAGCATATATAAATTCAAAATAAGTAAAATATAGCATCAACTATTGAATAAACAAGTGCAACAATGTTTAGCAATAGGTTTCAGCGAGTGCAATTTTCAAATGGTAATGGGCAGTAACTGATGGTGATATTCAATAGTATTAACCAAACTGCAATAATTTCACCAAATTTAGTAGGTAGTGTAGTTCTAGATGTTACCAAATAAATCAACAATCAGTTCAGCTTAGCATGCAGAACTTAAGAATAAGTGAAGTATAGCTTCAGAAGGAATTAATTTGCAGCCTATACCACATCTAGGTCTCAGCTGAAATTCCGGATTAATAAGGCTGAGTTTCAGCAAGGATTATAGGCATAGCAATTGCAGGAGCATCAGATTGACGTGCAATAGTAGATTCACAGCAGCAGCAAGTATAATACCAAATTAAAATTCCAGGTTAACAGGTAAGCTGGACGGTAAGCTACAGTAATAGGAATTTTGGCAAACAGCTTCCAGGCAAGTTTCAGCGGTGAATAAAATCCTACTTTAAGGCACACAGCAGTGAAGGTTACTGTAAAGTCAGATATAAGTGCACTAATAGATCAACAGCAATAGATTCAAACTGATGCGAGTAACAAATGCAGAAATAGTTGATACCCGAAATTCCAGATGGTAAGTATAGTACTATCAACTGAAATCAGAAAGTCAGATTAACATAGCGGCCTGTAGCAATGTAGGGTGCTAATTCACCTAATGCGGAGGCAAACTCTCACCCAAATTGCCTCCTAGACTTGGTTTTCCCTATCAAGTTAGGGATCCAAAAGTGGCAGAGTAAAGCACTAACTTACAGCAAAAATCACAGTAAGCCCGCTAAGCTATAGCAATCAGGAATGTAGTCAAACAATTGCAGGGAAAATAATAGTATACAAAATCTCAACAAGAGCTACACTACAGCTGGTGCTGAAACTCCAGATTCAACACATAAAATGCAGCTGTAGAAATTATTCAGTATTCAACTTTTTGCCACTTACCAAGTCTCAGCTGAATACTGGTTTCACACGTACAGAAATTCAGAAATAATTGTAAAACCCAGTGAAGAAAATAGCAGGGGCCAGTATGAATCAGCGTAGAAGTCCGGCAAATGCTAAGGTGCTAAGCAAGTGTCGAAACTCCACCTTAGAATAAATCAAATTTGGTAAGCTACAGTGCTTACACAAATTTTAGAATAACCAGATCAAAGTTTACGAGGAGCTTGAGATGGAACCTATTTATTAGATGAAATAGATTCCAATTCAGATTGTCCTCAGTCCTCAACTTGAAGCCTCTCTATCAAGTTAGAGAAATTCAGGTTTCAGTCAGAAATTTCACAAAGCTTTAGATGCAAGTAGGGGCTGAATAGGGATGCTATCAATTACTTTGATAGTTTCCTGGGTTCCAGCACTTTAGATAATGCGAACAGAAACTCAGCAATAGATTTTCCAGGATATCACAGCTCTCTATTGTAAACCGGAATTCCAACAGAGAACTTAGCAAGGTAGAAAAGAAAAACCCAAGCGTCAATAGAAACCAGAACACAAGGAACATAAGCAGAGTTCAATCCAGAATTTCAGAACACAGCGTGCAAAGAAAATCGATACAAACAAACTCAAGATAGTCACTGATTAATGTAAGAGCACCTAAGGTTTGCTCTGATACCATTGATGAAGGATGGTTTTATGCCCTAGATCTCCTTAGGTATGTAGCTCTTCCTAGTGTGATTATTTATGCGTAGAGAGGTTTATCAACTAGCAAAATGATTCTTAGCATGTAAGTTCTGAGATAGTAGTGTGGGTAGAAGGCACCTGAGCCCCCCCTTGAGGGAAGGGGGCCGGTTCCCCTTCTTAATCTTTGTGACCCAGCTCTTGATTTGGTCTTGAGCAGGTCTTGAGTTATCCAGCCGAGTGCTTCCAAACTTCCAAGTGTTACGGCTTCAAAATCCCTCACGGCAACTTCAATCAAGTGCTTGAGGAAGAATTGTCATGAACAGTGGATGTTGTTCATTCAACCAACAAGGTGGGAATGAAAATAGAAGAAAAGGGAAGAGATGATAAAAAGAGAAAGATAAAGAGAGGAGCAAGCTCAACTCTTACACGCACAAAGCAACACTAACACAATTTCAATTTTCAAAGGTATTCGATTCTAAGTGCAAAATGTGTCAATACAAGGGCTTTAAACCCTTTCCCCTCAACGATAGTATTCCCTCACGTTAACTCTATGGCTGCTGTCTTTTGTTTTTGAATTGGATTATTGAGATGAGAAATCCTTCAAGCCTTCTTATTGGATGATGAGGGCGGTTGCATGAGTAACGTTGGAGTTGGATGTGCAGGTTGCATGTGTCCCTTCAGTTGGTTGGCGCATGACTTTATCCTAGCTGGATAAGGTTTGGTTTCGGCAAAAGGCTGCAAGTGCTGAAATGCAAGGCTAGCTTTGATTGGCTGCTGTATACAGTGTGTTGGTGTATATGCCCTGAAGACTAATATATGGACATGGTCAGACATTGTTTGAATGTACTTTGATAGAACTATTATTCTTTATAGAGGCATAGTTGTTATTATGCAGACTTCTCTACCTGCGTTGATGTATTGAGTTGCATATATATAATATCCCAGGAGTTTGGATTGGATCCGTTCTCGTAAGATACCCTCAGTCAAGGTACCTTAGTAGATATGGGATAGCTTTGGTATATGTGAGACTGGTGTATGGGCTGGTTAGGTATGGGGCACAGTAACGTAGACATACAGGTGCATTGGATGCACTGGAGTGATCCACCGTGAGGATTGACTTGTCTAGTCAACAAGTCAATCTCACATGCAAGAGGTTTGCATTTGATCCTTAGACTTGAGGTATTCATGTCTAGATGTGATGATAAGTATGTTTTGATACAGTCTTACGTCTCTCCGTAAATGGGTGATCAAAACGACTGTCATTGGACATATCATAAGTCATGTAGAGATATGGATGACCAATAGTAGGATT
>CM050439.1:39956210-39967323 GCA_027562315.1 Costus pulverulentus
AGACATTATTCAGAAGTATACATATGGCAGCAGATAATGTAACAACCTGAATAACAACCATTGCCTTTATAAACATAGAGTTTATACATGATACTGATATAATCCCAACGCCTCAAACATTAGCCTTAAGGGCATACCCCAACACGAGACTCAACACAAGTTATACCTATGGTTCTCCAACGTTCCGATCCTCACTTTCGTGCAAGATCTCCATGTTTGACACACTAAATTAATTCTAGGTTCATAATCATCATCAAGGCAATTAGTCATCTAAAATAAAGAAATAAAAACTTAATCTAATTTCTTACTGTGAGTTCCTATTAATCAATTTTAGGGTTCCAGTTCTCAAGCATGTCACCTTTCGGTCCTTAATGCAAGAACTCTATTCATGATGACAAAAAGTAAACTAAGGAGAAACTTAGAACAATAATCACATAGGTAAAATTATCATGGCAAAATTATCTTGACGAAATAAAAAGTATCTAATCATTAAAAATCAAAGGGATTACACCCCATGTCCCAAAATATGTCTAAGCTTGCATGGAGAATAAAATACAATAATCCATAATTTTAGAAGATCGAAAATCAACTAGAAAGGAGGTTTTAGAAAAATACACCACGGTTGTAATACAAATTACAGCTGTATTTTGCAAGGAAACTCGTTGTGAATAGTGCCCGAGAGATTCTTTCGTTGATTCCTCCTCGATTGAACTCCTTTTCCTCTAAAACTTTTGAGATGTTGTCTTCTCCTCCAGGCGAAACTTCTGCATGAAAATCACGGCCTGAGGTGCCCTCTATGCCTCTCAACGCGAGGCCAAACCCTAGCCTCCTCTCTAGCTATTTCTCCCTCTATTCTGAATAAAAGTTCCCCTTTTTGGTGCGTGTGTCTTCTCCTCTTAAAGACGAGTCTACAGCAACTTTCATATCTAAATTTGGAGCTCTGGATCAAAAGTTATGGTCCGCGCAAGATTCGGCTGAGAGGAAGCTTACCATAAGGGACATCAGATCTATCTTTCAGTTGGCATCAGGAGGACATACTAGTGTGTCACTTGGTTTTGTAGAGAGTATGTTTTGGAATTAGATCTCCTCAAAGGTTCATTTTTCTGCAGTCTCAGCTAGAGCATCAAAGATTTCCAACCCCTACATCAAATATGCACACAGAGTACTTGCCCTCACAGTCTTTGGGAGAGGAGACAATGATGGTATGGTGAGGCAGACTGAACTTTTCTTCTTGTGGAGTATGCTATGCGGGTATCCCTTGGATGTTGCTTTCTTTTTTGTGAAACATATGGATAAGGTGACAAGGGCCAAGAAAGGTACCATTGTGATAGGTGGTTTCATTACACCTATAGCCTTGTTTCTCAATGTTGAACCTTATGGGATTGAAGTGGCCAGAGGGAACTCTAGATTGGAATGGAGTCATGCATGGCCATGAAGATGATTGTTAGAGAAGGTGACACCTTCTCTTTAGTTCTTGGGCCAGGAGGTCAGAACTTGTCATTGCCAAACTTTGAGAAGACCTCTGTGAAAAATCAAGCCAATTGGAAATAAACTCTGAGAGATGCTGATTATGCTATGCCACCACCTCTTGATATCGTACCACCACCACCCACCTGCGGTGGTAGTGATGACCCATTTGGTATGGGGATGGATCCACCATCTCAGGGAGCTTCAAGATCTTCACATCATTCTACTTATCGAGGATGGTCCAGTGCTTTCGACCCCGGCTTCTAGGCCCTCTCTGCTCAGATGTACCGTCAGGAACATCGATTGGAAAAGATGATGGATATACTATGGGGAGGATGTTTGACTTTATGCACCACATTCACCAAGATGTCAAAAATCTTAGTAATTATATGGAAGAGATGGGAAATTTTCTAATGCAGGAGCAACTAAGCAAGAATCACGGCGCACCGAGAGACCAGAATCACACCCAGCGTTTCCTACGGAATTCACGACCAGACTAGCATGGAAGAAGGAGCAAAGTTGGGCCCAACCGCACCCCAAAAATTTTCCACAGAAAATTCCTCGGGGTACCCAGCGACGGAAGTCACGCCCCGTGAGTCCTGCGGCCAACTTCCCGACTCAAGAGCGGCTTCACATGCACAAGTCAGATTTTCCACAGAAAGTTCCTCGGGCTACCCCGTGACGAAGACCACACCCCGTGAGTCCTGCAGACAACTACTGGGTGCACGAGTCAAATTTTTCACAAAAAGTTCCTCGGGGTACCCAGCGACAAAAACCTTGCCCCGTGGGTCCTGCGGATAACTACCAGATTCAGCAGCGGCATCACATGTGTAGGTTAAAATTTCTACAGAATGTTCCTCGGGGCACCCAGTGACAAAAACCTCGCCCCGTGAGTCTTGCGGACAACTACCCGAAGAAGTCACCGAACTGCCCCGTCGACCTCGTTTCGACGTCCACAACCCTCCATATCATGTTGAACCATCTATTATGGAGGATCCGACGGAGCCCAACAAGGTGGAGGTGTGGCACTCTCAACGCACTTCACGACCGCCGGACCGTTTTGTAGGAGTGATCAGCCCATTGTTGATCCACACCGAGGCCCTTCCGCCTAAGGTCCTGGGAGGCTATCCACCTGAAGGCCCAACACCTGAGGGGCCGCGCAACCATCTTAGCAACACGGCCCAAGAGCGCACCACATCCGTCGTAACCCAGCCCACGTAGTCCAAATTATGCTGCTTTGTCACAATATGCTCCGAATGCGTCCAACCGCCCAACCGTCACCGTACAAAGACCGGAAGACCATGCGCCAGCTTCATAGAATATTAGGTATAAGTTTGTTTTGTTTTCTCTTGTAGTAGCAGCTTGACCACCTTTGTGGCCTGCAAGAGTGGTTAGTTGTTAAAGTTGTTTGTCTTTTCTGCTTTGTCTTGTTCCCTCCCCTCTTGTTCTATAAAAGAGGAGGCTGAGGTGTTGTGTTCCTTAGTTCTCTTAGAGATAGAGTTCTCCTGGTGAGCAAGAGTGCCTCCAGCTTGTGTGGAAGATGAAGTAGCTTCATCTTCAGGATTTGTAAGAGTCGGCGACCGGTGTCTCGACTTGAAGTGTTTCCTGCTCGTGTTTCCTGCTTTTCGAGAAGTAAATCCCACCGTTCTAGGTGGGTCAGGTTCGCCTGTTTCTATATATTCTTTCCAAGTTGATATTCTTTTGCCCTCTCACCCACGAACATCCGAGTGCCGGAGTCGTGGACGGTTTCCCTGTTCATTGGTTTGTTCGCAGGTGCATAGGTGCGCGAGCTGACCTCGCGATCCGCAAACCCCATCCGTGCTGTGCTTAAAATTGCTCTGGAGGTTAGTGAGTGAATTTCAGTAGCTTTGGGTGCCATTGGATTTCTCTCGCATTAGTATTGCCTTGAAATGAATTCGCGCCGATTTCCCGTGTTTCTTGCTATACTTTCCGAGTGATTTGACTTCCCTCGTCCCAAGACCCTCTCACGATTTCTATGCATCATGTAAACACCGTAGAGTACGGCACTAAGGACCAACCCTCCTATAGTCTCTACATCATTTTGGTATTAGAGGACGTTGCACATTCGATTCTTATCGTTCGCACGGTCTGACCATTGCATTGCATATTTCAGCACCGTTTCTGCGTTTTATGCATCCTACACTTAGTCATTTTTGGCCTCGTTTGTGCATGGTGACCACCAGGTCACAAGTTATGTCGTCCCAATTCCCGAAAACTATCCCTGAAACCCAAGTGTCGATCCCACCCTTGGAAGGGAGTATAACCCATTTAGAATCTTTAGCTACGCTTGAAGTGCGTGTAGACGCCAAGCTGGATGTGTTGTCCGTGCGATTGGAATCCCACGAAGGGAATGCAAGCGCAATGTTTCAGCAAATCATCGCTGGGATCCATGTCCTCACAAGTCGCCCTAAGCCATCGGAGCATAGATGCTCCAACCTGGTTAACCCACCTCTGTCCGCAAACCTAGCCCCACCAACTAGAGAGTTGCCTCCGATGACCACGCCCCTGCGGCCGCGAGTCTTCGAGCATGAGTCCGGTCACCTGCGACCGCATGAGGTCCAGGGGGACCTTGGTTATGGGGACGAACCCCTGGATGAGGATGACGTGTGGGCCGCACAAGGGCCCCAACCCAATTGTCACTTTGGGCACACTTGGGCCGGGCAAAGGGGCTCAACCCGACACCATGTGTGCCTTCGCTTGAATGACGACTTCCACCGCTACATTCAGAACACCCCCGTGCCTTTTGCGGGTGGTCTCGACCCATCCCAATTCCTTGATTGGGTCGCGTCTGTTGACTCTTACTTTGACCTTAGTAACTGGCCTCCCGAATCGCGCGTTAGGTATGTGCACACCTTACTCGAGGGCCCTACGCGTTTGCATTAGACAAATGTGGAGCGCCAAAATGTGCAGCAAGCTCTTCCTCCCATCACCACTTGGGAAGAAATGAGGTATCACCTCCACGAATGATACGTACCCCCCTCCTATAGGCAGCGACTCCTTGACTAGTATAGTAGCCTACACCAAGGGTCAAGTACCGTCGAGGAATATTGCCTCACCTTTGAGACGCTACAACTCCGGTGTAACTTACAGGAGGACCCCGAGTTAGCTTTGTCGAAGTTTCAGAATAGTCTCCGCGCGGATATCCATCGCGCCCTACCCACGTATAGCTCAGAGACATTCGACCAGACCTTCCAGTGTGCTCGCGATATCAAGCATGACCTTAGGGCTGCGAATAGGCGCAGCGAATCCGAACCCCCTAGGTGCCCTCATTTGGGCGGGCCTCCTCATGCCCACTCTCGACCCGAGCGCCATGAGCCTCGTTCCGACCCACAGCCCACGCTTGTAGCCCATCACTCCCCTAGGCGTTCAGCTCCTGATGCCCCATCTTCTTGCCCCACTTCGGAGGAGAAGGGGAAGGCCCTACTTGTTGGCCTGACTAGTCGAGTCAACTGTTACAACTGCCTGTAGCCGGGCCATCTGTCTCGCGACTGCCCTAAGAAGTTCGCCACCACAGAAAAAACCCCTGCCTGTGTCACCACTATCGCCCGCGAGCCTGCGGAGCACGATGTAGAGGCCGACTGCTACACGAGTGGCAATGAGTCGGGTCACCTCACACTTGCGGTCGTGCGGTGCACCCTTGTCCAAACCCCACCCTCCAACGATTGGAGGCACTCTAGTATCTTCACAACTTACATCAAGTGTAATGGACACTCGTGTAAGATCATCATTGATGGGGGTAGTAGTCTGAACGTGGTCTCGCGGACCGTGATTGCGCACTTTGGTCTTCTCCTTGAACCCCACGCCAAACCCTATTCCATTGCGTGGGTGGACTCGTCGAGTCTTCCGGTCACCCACCAGTGTCAAGTCCCCATCGCTTTTGGGGCATATCGTGAGAAGGTTTGGTGTGATGTGGCGACTATGGATGTCACCCACGTCCTCCTAGGGCGTCCTTGGCTCTACGATCGGGATGTGACCCACTATGGCCGGTCGAACACTTACGTGTTTGACCACAATGACCAGAAAATCCGCTTGATCCCAGCTCCGCCCAAGGAGCTTCGCCCGTCCACATCTAAGGGACTGATTACTCCATCAGTGCCTACCCCTCCGACCCCTACTAGAGTGACCCTCATGTATGCTTCCGCACTTGTGCGCGAGGCTCATGAGTCCCAGGTCATGTACGCACTCATGATTCGTGAGGCGCAAGATCCCGTTGCGTCCGCGAACCTGATACCTCTGACTAAGGTGTCCGCCCTCCTCTCCGAATTCTCCGACATTAGCCCTGAGGACTTGCCCCATGGTCTTCCCCCAGCTAGGGAGATCCAACACGCAATTGACCTTCTCCCGGGAGCACAGCTCCCCAACCTGCCTCACCATCGACTCAACCCGACCGAACATGTTGAATTGCAATGTCAAGTCAATGACCTCCTCACTAAGGGGTACATTCGCGAGAGCTTGAATCCTTGCGCTGCCCGGCCTTACTCACACCTAAGAAGGATGGGTCATGGCGCATGTGCGTGGACAGTCGTGCCATTAACAGGATCACCATCAAGTATAGGTTTCCTATCCCGCGACCGGACGATATGCTGGACCTAGTCTCCGGTGCATCCTGGTTTTCCAAACTGGACCTCCGAAGCAGATATCACCAAGTCCGCATTCGTGAGAGCAATGAATGGAAAACCGCATTCAAAACCAAGGAAGGTCTCTATGAATGGCTCGTCATGCCATTTGGACTGTCTAACGCCCCATCCACCATCATGAGGCTTATGAGCCAAGTCCTCAAGCCCTACATGGGCAAATTCTTGGTCGTCTACCTTGACGACATCCTAATTTTTAGCCAGACCCAAGAGGACCACTTGGACCACCTTCGCATTATGTTTAACCTCCTGCGCAAGGGGCACCTCTTCCTTAACACGAAGAAGTGCTCCTTCATGACCAACCGAGTCCACTTCTTGGGCTACATCGTCTCCGACGAGGGCCTTTCTGTCGACCCCACTAAGGTCGAGGCCATCTAGCACTGGCCCGAGCCTCGCACTGTCTCTGATATCTGTAGTTTCCTGGGTCTTGCGGGTTGTTACTGCCGCTTCATTCGCAGGTTCAGCACACATGAGACCCCGCTGACCCAACGGCTATCTAAGGATGACTTCGAGTGGACTATGGCCACTCAACGTCCCTTTGAGTCTCTTAAGGATGCCATCACCACTGCCCCTGTCCTGCGCCTCCTTGACTTTGCCAAAGTCTTTGAGGTCGTGTGTGACGCCTCCGGAACTAGTATTGGGGGTTGCCTTAGTCAAGAAGGTCACCCGGTTGCCTTCTTCAGCGAGAAACTGAAGGCTGCTCGCTAGCGTTATTCGACCTACGACAAGGAGTTTTACGCCATAGTTCAGTCGCTTCGACGGTGGAGGCACTATCTCCTCCACCGAGAGTTTGTCCTGTATAGCGACCACCAAGCCTTGTCTTTTCTCAACGCTCAAAAGAAATTGGGCGCCTGCCACCAAGTGGGTTGAGTACTTGCAACAGTACTCCTTTGTGATCAATCACAAGGCGGGTAAAGAAAACATTGTTGCGGACGCTCTGAGTCGAGTCTGGAACCTTCTGTGTGTTATGCGTGTCCGAGTCAATACTTTTGACAACGTTAAGGATGAGTACGCCACCTGCCCTGATTTTGGCGCCATGTATGCCGCCTTGACTGTGTCACCTGACCCCGAGTCCTCGTATCAGCTCTATGAGGGCTATCTTTTCCTTGGGAATCGCCTGTGCATTCCCCGATCATCCCTTCGCAACCACCTACTCCTCGAGCTACACGCGGGTGGCGTCACTGGTCACCATGGCCGCGACAAGACCTTCAAGATGGCTAAGGAACGCCTCTTTTGGCCATCCCTTCGCAGGGATGTTGAGCGCATTGTGCGCCATTGTGGCACATGTCAGTCGGCCAAGCCTCGTCCTCCGAACATAGGTCTCTACACACCCCTGCTTGTGGCCGATGCTCCATGGCACGACCTTAGCATGGACTTTTATCCTAGGGCTGCCCCAAACCGCCTCACGCTTCGATTCCATCTACGTGGTTGTAGATCGGCTCTCGAACATGGCCCACTTTATCCCCTGGTCGCTGACAGCGAATGCATCCAACGTAGCACATCTCTCCTTCAAGGAGATTGTCCGTCCCCATGGCCTCCCTAAGACCATCATGTCCGATCGTGACATGTGCTTTGTGAGCCAGTTCTGGCACTCACTTTGGGCCCTTTGTGGCACCACCCTGAAGCTATCCACAGCTTACCACCCTCAAACCGACGGCCAAACCAAAGTCGGTAACCATAGTTTGGGCAATTTGCTTCGGTGCCTCATTGGCGACCACCCAAGGTCTTGGGACACCATCCTCCCAATGGCATAATTCGCGTATAATAGTGCAGCCAATAGGTCTATGGGTCTTAGTCCCTTCCAAGTGGTTTCAGGCCATCAGCCACATAAACCCATTGACTTGCATGACCTGCCCATGGAGTCCCATCTTTCCCAGCATGCATACTCTTTCTCTCAGCATATAGCTTGCTTGCATGAGGAAGTTCGGCATCAAATCTTTTTGGGCAATACTCGTAATGCTCTGAGGGCCAACGAGCACCGTAGGCCACAACACTTTCTGTAGGTGAGCTGGTAAGGGTGCGCATCCACCCTGAGCGTGTTCCACACCGAGCACATTTTAAGCTTCAGCCACGATATATGGGCCCTCATGCGGTGATGCGAAGGATCGGCTCCAACGCCTATGTCCTAGACCTACCTGAGGACATGGGCATCCACCCCGTCTTCAACGTGGCAAATCTACTTCCTTTCTACAGTCCATTGGAGGAGCCATCGGACCCAGACGAACCTCTACCCCCTAGTTCTCCGGAGGAGAACTCCTTAGAGCACACAGCGGAAGCTAATGCAGGAGCAGCACAGCAAGAATCACGGTGCACGCAGCGACCAGAATCACACCCAACGTTTCCTACAAAATTCAGTGACCAGACTAACATGGAAGAAGGAGCAAAGTTGGGCCCAACCGCACCCCAAAAATTTTCCACAGGAAGTTCCTTAGGGTACCCAGCGACGGAAGTCACGCCCCGTGAGTCCTGCGGACAACTTCCCGACTCAAGAGCGGCTTCACATGCACAAGTCAGATTTTCCACAGAAAGTTACTCGGGGTACCTAGCAACGAAAACCTCGCCCCGTGGGTCCTGCGGATAGCTACCCAATTCAGCAGCGGCTTCACATGCGCAGGCTAAATTTTCCATAGAATGTTCCTTGGGGCACCCAGCGATGAAAACCTCACCCCGTGAGTCTTGCAGACAACTACCCGAAGAAGTCACCGAACTGCCCCGTCGACCCCGTTTCGACGTCCACAGCCCTCTGTACCATGTTGAACCATCTATGGAGGATCCGACTGAGCCCAACAAGGTGGAGGTGCGGCACTCTCAACGCACTTCTCGACCGCCGGACCGTTTTGTAGGAGGGATCAGTCCATTGTCGATCCACACCGAGGCCCTTCCAACTAAGGGCCTGGGAGGCTATCCATCTAAAGGCCCAACACCTGAGGGGCCGTGCAACCATCTTAGCAACATGGCCTAAGAGCGCGCCACATCCATCGTAACCCAGCGCACGACATCCAAATTCTGCTGCTTTGTTGCGGTATGCTCCGAACGCGTCCGACCACCCAACCGTCGCCATACGAAGACCGAAAGACCATGTGCCAGCTTCATAGAATATTAGGTAGAAGTTTGTTTTGTTTTGACTTGTAGTAGTAGCTTGACCACCTTTGTGGCCTACCAGAGTGGTTAGTTGTTAAAGTTGTTTGTCTTTTCTGCTTTGTCTTGTTCCCTCCCCTCTTGTTCTATAAAAGAGGAGGCTGAGGTGTTGTGTTCCTTAGTTATCTTAGAGGTAGAGTTCTCTTGGTGAGCAAGAGTACCTCCAGTTTGTGTGGAATATGAAGTAGCTTCGTCTTCAGGATTTGTAAGAGTCAGCAACCGATGTCTCGACTCGAAGTGTTTCCTGCTTTTCGAGAAGTAAATCCCACCGTTCTGGGTGGTTCAAGTTCGCCTGTTTCTATATGTTCTTTCTGAGTTGAGCTTCTTTCGCCCTCTCACCCACGAACATCCGAGTGCCGGAGTCATCGACGGTTTCCCTGTTCGTTGGTTTGTTCACAGGTGCATAGGCGCGCAGCTGAGCTCGCGATCCGCAAACCCCGTTCATGTTGTGCTTAAAATTGCTCTAGAGGTTAGTGAGTGAATTTCAGTAGTTTTGGGTGTCGTTGGATTTCTCTCGCATTAGTATTGCCTCGAAATGAATTCGCACTGATTTCCCGTGTTTCTTGCTATACTTTCCGAGTGATTTGACTTCCCTCGTCTCCAGACCCTCTCATGATTTCTATGCATCGTGTAAACACCATAGAGTACGGCACTAAGGACCAACCCTCCTATAGTCTCTACATCACTTTCTCTATGATCACTTTGGATTTCAGGATTCCAGGAGAGGTGGAGTATATGGAGGATACTAGGGGGAGCAGTAGGACGATCCCATGGATGCAGCTGCAGAGTGATGTAGGGGGCAAACACAAGACAAAGGTGCATGCAAACAACGCTTTTGTAAAAATAGTTTTTTTGTATTTTATAATAAAACCGAAATTACTTCTAACGAAGTTGGAAAATATTTTTTTGGTATTTTATAAATAGAGGAAATCGAAACTAAGTTACTTTAAACTACGAATTGAAAGACACTTAATCTATGAATTGAAATTGCTAGAAGGAATACTCACAGTGCGACCCTTGAGAATAGAAGGATCGTGACGTCCAGGTCTTCAACGGTCCTACTCTGATGGAAGGAGTTGCATCATTACAAGCAAACATAGACAAGCAAGATCCGCACATACCACGGATTCATATTACAGATCAATAACTAAGGGGGAGGTTAAGCCTCACAAATTCCCTTAACACTTTAACTAAAGGAGAGAGGGGGAAGGAAGAGGGGAAATAACTTGCGCCAAGATGATCTCCCAAATCTTGCGCCTACCTTCAAAGATAAACCGAATTAGTGTAGAATTTGATCTCAAAATTTAAAAGAAGGTTGAGGGAAGGAACTTAGCCGAAAGTGTCTTCAAGTTGTTGTCCTTCATGTTGGCCGAGAGAGATGGGTCCTTCAAGTCCTTCCAAAACTTGCCGAGTTCAAGGATTGATGGGTCTTCTTTGGAGTCTCGTCAAGGATGTGAAAGAGTTCTTCAAGGGTTGGTTGCGTGGAAGTCTTGAGAGGAGGGGGAAGAAGGGAAAGGGCTCGGCCCTTTAGAGAAGAGGGAGATAGAAAGTTTTAGGCGACACAAGCACCAATGCTAACACACATTTTTTTATCTAGGCAACTAATTCGACAATGAGAAGAGGGTTACAACTTATAGGCTCAACAAGCCATGGGCAAGGGTGACAATTCACCCTAGGTGCAATTACAAAGTTATGGAAAAAATTAATGCTCAATTAAAACATTTCCTTTAGCAATTAGAATTTCAAATTCTTTCTTTGATGGAGCTTTCTTGTGGCCGAATCCTCTTGAGCTCCTTCCTTGTTTGCTTGGATGAGATGGCGTCTTCATGCATTGAATCCATTTGAATTTGAAA
>CM050439.1:39983265-39993805 GCA_027562315.1 Costus pulverulentus
TTTATGAGTGAAGCTTTGCTAGCTTATTTGTGAGCTTGTAAGCCATTGACTAAGGTACTCGTAGACTCCACTTATACCTACATGGCTTATGGTCCCTGCCCCCATCACCTCCCAACTACGACAAGGTGTTAGGTTGTATCAAAGTATGTCTCTAACCATACAAAACGACCAATGACATCAAGTCAAGGGATCAATGCATCTCCTATCACTTGTGAGGATAACTCATGACACCAAGTCATAGCCTCACAGTGGGTCGGTCCAGTATATTCACCACTGATATACCCATATGTCTGCGTTAGCACCTCGTGCCTAACCAGCCCATATACCAGTCTCACAAGTATCATAGCTGTCCCATATCCACTAAGGTACATTGACTGGGGACAATCATTTGAGCACAGATCCAATCTGTCTCTAGGGACATTATCATGTAAGTACACTATCGCAGGTGTAGACAAACATTGATAACGACAATGCTAGGAAAATATAAGAAATATCAATGTCTAAGTAGTACAAAGAAGGACCAAAACTAGGTCTGAGGGCATATACACCAACAATCTCCCACTTGCACTAAGACCTAGAGGTTGAGAAACCTCAACCCCATATCTCTAGTACGACCATCATGCTTCTGCTGCGCCAAAGCCTTGGTCAGTGGGTCTACTAGATTGTTCTCTGTGTCAACTCTGCTAATCTTGACATCACCTCGGTCAATGATATCTCAGATCAGGTGAAATCTTCTGAGTATGTGTTTGGATCTTTGATGAGACTGTGGTTCCTTGGCTTGTGCATTTGTCCCATTGATGTCACAGTAGAGCTCAATGGGATCCACTACAATTGGCACCACCTGAAGTTCAAAAATGAACTTCCATATCCAAACAGCTTCTTTAGCTGTCTCAGAAACGGCCACATACTCAGCCTCGGTTGTAGATTAGTTATGGCGGATTGCTTGAAGCTCTTCCAACATACAGCACCTCCAACCATCTTGAACACATAGCAGGCCTGCGATTTGAAGTCATCAGGGTCAGACTAGAACGACGCATCAGTGTAGCCCTGAACACTGAGCTCTTCCTGTCGTCGTAGACCAAGACCAGATCCTTAGTTCTTCTCAAATACATAAGGATGTTCTTTATAGCCACCCAGTGTTGTATACCCGGATTGGATTGGTATTGGCTGGTTATGCTCGCAGCATAAGCCACGTCTGGTCTAGTACACAACATCGCATACATGATCGATCCCACCGCCGAAGCATAGGGCACTCGACTCATGTCATTCCTCTCAGCCTATGTGGTAGGACACTGACTCTTTGAGAGTGTAAGGTCATGTCTCACTGGAAGGTATCCCTTCTTTGATTGCTCCAAGTTTAACCTCTCCAGGACCTTATCAATGTAGGTACTCTAACTAAGGGCCAGGAGCCTCTTTGATCTATCCCGGTAGATCCTCACGCTTAGGTATAGGCGGCCTCCCCTAAGTTTTTCATCTCGAAACACTTCCCCAACCATGTCTTCACAGACTGAAGACTAGGGATGTCGTTTCTGATGAGAAGTATGTCATCGACATACAAGACCAGAAAAGTCACCAAGCTCCCACTGAATTTTCTATATACACAGGCGTCATCTTCATTTTTGATAAAGTCATATTCTTTCACAGCTTCATCAAATCGAAGATTCCAACTTTGAGATGCTTACTTTAATCCAAAAGTGGATTTCTTTAGCCTGCAGACCTTACTGGCATCTGCAGCATGGATGAAGCCATTAGGTTGTGTCATATACACATCCTCAGTCAGCTTCTCGTTAAGGAACACTGTCTTCACATCCATCTACCATATCTCACAATCATGATATGCAGCCACAGCAAGCAAAATCTGAATGGATTTGACCATGGCAACCGGCAAGAAGGTTTCATCATAGTCCACCCCGTGGACTTGTTTGAATCCCTTAGCCACTAGTCTACCTTTATAGGTAACTATGTTGCCATCCATGTCTGTCTTCCTCTTGAAGACCCATTTACACCCTATGGGTTTTACCCCATCAGGCAACTCAACTAAATCCCAGACTTGGTTAGTTGACATGGAATCCATCTCGGATCGCATGGCTTTAAGCCATCTCTCGGAGTCCGGTCCACTGACCGCCACATCATAGGTCCTGGGCTCATCCTTAATGATGAAGATCCCATCGTGTTGGGTTGGCAGCGACCCATACCTCTCAGGCGCACGACGAATCCACCCAGACATACGTGGGGCCTGTGTCTGAGCCTCATGTTGCCCAGCAACCGGTGTAGGTGGCTCAGGTTCCATCTCTGTGTCTTGTGGTTACACTTGGACCTTGTCCAAGTCAAACTTCCTCCCACTAACTTCTTTCATGAGAAATTCTTTCTCTAGAAAGAAAGCACCCCGAGCAACAAAAACTCTGTTGTCGTTGGGAACATAGAAGTAGTAACCCTTAGTTTCCTTAGGGTACCCCAGATGGAAAGCTTGCTTCTAAGGCAAGGCTTGAGGCATATAAGGCATGGTAGGCTTCTATGGTAAGTCTTGGGTGATTGTAAGGAGTTTATGGAAAAGTCTTGGAGACTTTCCAAAGCCATAAACCCTAATTGCCACCTCACCATTAACCCTAGCCGCCCCTCTTCATTGTTTGCGCCTCTACCCCTTTCTTTGGCCGCCTCTTGCTTCCATTTAATAGAAGGATGCATGAGGTCCTTCATGCAATAATCAATTGGCGAGAGCAAGGCTTCAAGGGGCGAAAACAAGAGGAGAGTGGCGCATCCATCTTCCATCAAACCCTAGCCACAAGTGTCTTCCTCCCTTCCCCTTCTTGGCACAAGTGTGGGAAGCTCATGGCGGCATTCATCTCCCTCCTTCTTCTTCCATTTGCGCATCTTGTTGGAGGTGGCGCAACCATAGAAGAAGGTGAACAAGGCTTGGATCTTCTTCCCGAGGCTTGCACCGGGTGAGGAAGAAGAGAGCTCGAGGCATTCGTGTGTGTGAGACTGCAGAGGGTGCACGCTTGGGTGCCTACCTCGACATCGACCCTCACGTTTGCTTAAGGTATTTTCTATCTCATTGTGTCGACTCCCTCACTTGACGATCTTCACTAGGTTTTTGGAACTGACCTGTTTCGGGGATATTCTTCCGCTGTGCAATGTAAAATATAATGTCTATCTCTGTGAAAAATTGTAAAATATCCTCAGGTTTTCTCAACACATTTATGGTCAGCAAAAAATAATTTCTAGAATTTCTTACTAGCCATGAAAACCCTTTAATCTTTGCTCCTATATACCAATGAAATTATTAAATATCAATTTTAGTTTCCCCAACTCAGCCATGAAAATTCACTCTTTCTCCCCAAAACTTCTAGTTACATTAGAGAATTAGAGGCGAAGAATAAAAGATTGATTGAAGAAGAAAAAGAAAAGGATGAGGAGTTAAAAATAATAAGAAAATATTATGAGGAAGAAAGACTAAGAAAAGAATCAGTGTTTGAAGTGTTTCCGCTAAAAATATCTGAAGTGCAAAATTTGGTTTTAATACACAAAAAACAGTGGCAACAGCATATTGCGAAGGAAGAACATCTGAAGGTATGTGCATCCCTAAATATAAAACTGCCTCCAGGACTTGCCTACATCTATGAAAAGTATGAAGGAATACATCGCAACAACAGTCATTGCCCTTGCGAATAAGTATACAATATCGTACTCTTTAGCGTAGGTGTTGACGCATGGTATGACCAATTAGTGAATGGAAAGAAGCTTATATTCAAGGAATATATGGCAAAAGGTTTAGTAGGAAGAGTTATATTACATGAAGACTATCAGATAGAAAAAGTTTCAGATAACTAGCAACTACAATGGGTAATCCGAAGACTATTTAAACAAGTACAACGACCAGGCTTCACAAACCTTAGGAAACTCCCAATTAGTTTGGGATATGAGACAAGCTTTCCTGACCAAGCAAGATATACTGTATTGGTCACAATAGTAAATAACGCCAAACCTTACATGACACCTTCTTCTTTTACAGAAGAAGCGATCACCAAATTATTAGCAGATGACACACAAAGAAGCTTAAAAGTATGGAGGTGCATGATGATTAGTCATAAGATGATAAAGCATACGATGATCCATGAAAACAGGAATATGAAAGTATTCCTGGACAGACCAAGACCGAATATATACATCCCTTTCCCAAATTTAATAAATTACGAACTAGCTCATTCTAAACATTTTAGAACTATTAGAGCTTTTAGACAACGGAGCTTATATGGTGATAGCAGATGTCCACATACTACCATCCACAACAGATACAGAGAAGATGAAGACTCCCATGATGAGCACGAAGGTTATATGACAGAAGGACCTATTGAGATAGCAAACTTGGACAACTTAATGGAAATATGATGGATATATATATATATATTTATAAATTTAAGTAAAAGGTCTTATAAAAAGTAATGACCATAAAAAAACTTCTTTACAACTTTTAGATAAGATCACTCCACTTAACAAGAAGGATTCGGAAAGGACACTTTCTTCAGAAGATTCGAAGACAACTCCACATGATGGCTAAAAAAGCAACTCCACTCAGAAGAAAAGGACACCACTCTTACTCAGCAAGAAGATTCCAGACTCCACCAGCTCATCATAAAGCAAATGACAAAGGACAGATTTCAGAATCCACTAAAAAGAAGATAAGATTCTCAAATCCATCAGCTAGAAGATTCTTTAGAATCCCTCAGAAGATGACAGCCGGAACTTAGAAGCCACCAGACCCCTCTTCTCCCTTATAAATAGCCACCCAATTTGCATGTAAAGGAAATCATTGGGAAGAACCAGAAGCAAGTGTGAGCTTCCTCTTACTCGAGCCTCTAGTGTGATCTTAGTTCTAGTTTTAGTTCCTAACTTACAAGTGTGTACGCCCCAGGGCTTTGTACTGTAAGTAACCTTTAATATCTTGAATAATAAATCTTTTATGTATATTTCTCTTCTTAACATGAGTGAGTAGTGGCCTGAATGGGTTTAAGCTATTTCTACATCTTCAACCATGGACTGATGGAATAAATGGGTAAGGTATGATGTTTTAGCTGGTTTCTCTTCTTCAGTGGCTTTCATGCACAAAAGAATCGGCAAAGAAAGTTTACCCATTTAGGCATGAGGCCGCTTTGGGAAAACTAGTACGCATAGGTGTGAGTGTATGATTATCACGAACTTATGAGAGATTAGTTAAAACTATTAATTGGAACATTGATCGTTGGATGAATTGTCCCTACTAAGGCTTTCATTTATCTGTCTTAATCCTTTTTAATTAGTCTTAATTTTGTCTTTGTCCTTAAATCTTTTTAATTAGTCTTAATTCCATCTTTGTTTTTAATTTAATTTCGTCTTTGTCTTTAATATTAATTTTGTCTTTGTGATCAAGAACAAGATTATAATTAAGATCAAGATCGATAAAGATCAATATCATGATCGATAAATACCAAGATTGTTCACGATCAAGATCAAGTTCGATCAAGATCAAGATAATTCAAGGTCAATCAAGGTGAAGATCAAGATCTAGATCATTATCATGATGGATCAATATCATGATCGATCATGATCAAGATCAAAGAATGATTAAGATTAAGATCAAGATCATTAAAGATCAATCAAGATCAAGACGATATTGGTTTTTGAAGACTTTAGCATAAGCAAAAAATAGTTGTATGTCTATCCATGTCTATCACTTCTATTCTGCTATGAAACGTTACTTACAGGTTATCTAAATGGGAAAAAAAGAACTCACATGTAATCATGTTTCCTCTTGCTTATTCATTTAACCAACTTGATGGGAAAAGTTAATCCAATTAAGTTAGAAGAGGATCAATATAATGATAAGAAGATGAGTTTTACATAATTAAGCCTTAATAGCTCATTTAATGCTTTCTTAGTTCTTGTTCTTGTGCTAACTTAATCAAAATCGATCTAGAGTTCAAGATCGATCAATATCGTTCAAGATCATGATCAAGATTAAGATGATCTTAGTTTTTGGAGACTTTAGCACAAGTAAAAAAAAGATTCTATATGTCTATCCACGTCTATTCTGCTAAGAAACTTTACTTATATGAAATCGAAAAGGGGAAAAATGAACTCACATGATCATCTTGCCTATTGGTTATTGATTGTACCAACTTGACGAAAAGTTAATACAATTGAGTCAAATGAAGATCAATATCAAGATAAGGAGACGAGCTTTACATAACTACTGGACCTTACAAGTTGTTTAGCGCTTTCCCAATTTTTGTTTTTTTTATTGTCCTAACATGATCAAGATCAATCATCAATGAAGATCAAGATCAAGATCAATAAAGATCAGGATCAAGTCCAAGATTGATCAAGATTAAGATTAAAATCAAGATGAAGATGAAGATTAAGATTGATCAATATTGATCAAAATTCAGGTCAAGACAAAGATCGATTAAGATCAAGATCGTTCAATATCAATTAAGATTAAGATCAAAATTGAACAAGATTAAGATAATCTTTGTTTATGGATACTTTAGCAAAAGGAAGAAAAAGATTCTTTATCTCAATCCACATCTATTTTGATAAGAAACTTTACTTATAGGAAATTTAAAAGGGAAAAAAAACTCACATGTGATCAAGTTGCTTCTTGCCTATTCGTTGGACTAACTTGGCCAAAAAAAGTCAATTCAATCAAAGTCAAAAGAAGATCAGTGATCAAGTTGCTTCTGGCATATTTGTTTGACTAACTTGACAATTCAATCAAGTCAGAAGAAGATCAATATCAAGATGAGGAGTTGAGCTTTACAAAAGTGAACCTAAAAAGCTTTTTTAATGCTTTCTTGTTCTTTATTCTTGTTCTTGTTCTTGTTCTGTCTTGATCAATTTGATCAAACTCATTTACATATTGTTCCCTTGGAAGGAAAACTAGAGGGGAGGAAGAATATTGTTAAAATCCTTTGTTTCGTTGAATAGATCAATTGGAAAGGATGGATAAATGGAGGGATAGATCCTTTAAAATTGATCCCCCAAAAAATGGGAGGAAAAATTGATGGACGGCTCATCCTCACCACTTCGCCTGTCTCCCTCTCACGCCCGACGCTCTCTCCCCCAAAATCGTTGAAGCCCTTCCTCCCTTGAAATTGCCTAAAATTTCTCCTCTCCCTCTCTCCCTCTCTCCCTGCCTCCCACGCAATCAACCATCTCTTCCCCTCGTCTCTCATGTGAGGCTAGGGCAAGCTAGGGTTTTCTCTCTGTTGCACGGTGATCGCCTGCATTTCCAGGTAAGATTCTCCTACATTTCTAGCGCATAGACGACTCTACACCATTCTTACATTAGTATGGCTATCCATCTATTACGAACTTACATTAGCAAGCTACGGTTTTCTTTGTGGGCTTTGTGAGAGTTAATTATATTCATATCAAATCATTTCTTTGCCAAGGTACAGACTACTTGTAGATCTCATCCTCCATGTAATTGACATAACAGAACTGAAGTTCTCTTCCTAAAGAGGAGATTTCATTTGTTTGATTTAATATGTAATTTACTTGAAATGATCAAAGCTAACAATCCATGCAGTTGTTTTTCTTGACTGATTTGAGGTGTTATGTTTTTTTTTGAAATGCCCCATTTCATTGGGTTGTTTCATTGGTCCTTGTGCAACAATATAAAGCTGCATGTCCACACACGACACAGAATATTTTAATTATTAAATTTTGATAACAAATTGTTATTTTAATAAATTTCATGTATTTTCATCTCTAACCGAGTGTATAAAAGAAATTTAATTAGTTTCTTCTTGACAAGCATACAAATTATTTCGTTTTTATCTTCATAAAATTTGATCTTTTGGTTTATTGATACTACCAGCATTATTCCTAGAAATATTGAAGCAAATAATCCCCATATACATATAGAGCATAGACTGTATAGTTCGAAAGAGTTATGCACAAACAATTGTACTCAGTTATTAGCTGAAATTTTTTGCAGAAACTAATTGTAGACAACATATAGTAGCAGAAAGTATATAGAAGCTATCTGTCAAGAATATATGTCTTCTTCTTGCACATGGATTTTCTGGAAATCCAAATGAATCAATAACTGTGTTCATTAATCAATAACTGAGTTGGAAATCCAAATGAATCTACTCCTTTCCCACATGATTTTCCTGGACTCACTGAGTAGGTTTTATCTTTTATTTCTTCAATCAATAATAGTTGAATCTAATATTGATTGATTAAGTTGTTGAGTCTGTTTGTTATGGATATATATCGCAATATAATTTCACAAGTGCATTCTTGCAAGTTGCAAGTCCATTGTTCAGTAATTGAGTTGGAAGTCCATTATGCAGTAATTGAGTTGCAAGTCTATTTGTTATGGAATGAGTCTATTTGTTATGGAATGTTGTCGGCAACACTGGGGAAGCCCAATGGCCCAGCTTTCCCAATTGGGAACTGATTACTAATGCATTCCACTAGACATTTTTTCTAATTTCAACCTAGAACTTTGTCACAACTAGACCCACCAGTTATGATCTTACTTTGTCCAATTACAACATCAATATATCTTGCTGATCCACTCTTCTTTTTATTATCACATCTTCTCGGTGCAGAAAAGAAGTACGTATCATCACAACAAGAGAGGTCCGACCAAGGTAATATTTCAACTTGTGTACATAATATGAATACGAATCATCTTCTTGTTATCACCATTCCATAATCAGTCTGCCAGTTTACTTGGCAAAATTGAATTGCAGAAATTATTCTTCAAGGAAAGCTCTCTTGAAATATTATTGATATGATTTGTGCAAGTAAAAATGATATGTCTATGCTCTGGCCTTGCTTCTCTCCTCTACAAATCCTTTTTTTTTCACTTCTTTAGACATGTCTAATTGTCTAGCTATCGTAGCAGTAACATGTGGATATTTTATTGTTGCTGCATCTAATTGTCTGTAACCAAGCAACACCATTGGCAAAACATATAAACTCTTTACAAAACAAATTTATCATATGGTGGTTTTTTTCAGCTTTGAATGCTTTAAAATCAAAGATGCTTTCAGATTATATTATCAAGCATACCTATGTCTAATCTTCTTATACTTTGCATGCTTTATTTTGTTTTTCACTTGTATAGTTTATTGATAGGTGTATCACAATGACTCCTCCAATGAGTGACAAAAGAAAGAAAATTGTACTTCTTGGCATCATTCAACAAAGAAACTATCAAGCTATTTCTGTAACTATAGCTTGTGTTGCACAACTTTCGGTGCTTATTAATACATTATTTGAGAACTCATATGTGGATAAGCCAATACAAATGGACAATGAATACAAAGATAGCATGCGGAGAGAACTTTTTAACAATTTAACTAAGTCTAATCAAACTTACCATAACATCTTAAGAATGGGCATACATGCTTTCATGCATCTGTGTGAGCTATTGGAAGGCACAGGTCGAGTTAGAGGCACCAAAAATTGCAGCTTGGAGGAAAAAGTGGCAAAGTGTTTATATTTGATATCCCATAATGTCAAAAATCGAGAATTACAATTTATCTTTCATCGTGGTGGTCGAAGTATTAGTGAACACTTTCACGAGGTGTTGGAAGCTATTATTAGCTTATATGAACAATTTATTACACAACCTGATGGATCAGTTGTTCCTCCTGAGATGCAAAATAGCTCAAAATTCTATCCTTATTTTAAGGTATGTTAATTTTAAAGTACAATGTATATAAATATACTTTGCCTTATTATTAAATACCATTACATAAATATGCAGGATTGTGTAGGTGCAATTGATGGGACACATATAAGAGTAAAAGTACCTCCTAGTGAAACGTCTAGATATAGGGGAAGAAAAGATTGGCCAACCACGAATGTGTTGGCAGCATGTGGATTTGATATGAAATTTACTTATGTCCTTGTCGGGTGGGAAGGGACTGCATCAGATTCACGAATACTAAATAATGCTATCACTAGGTATGATAGCTTAAAAATTCCACAAGGTGAACTTTACTTTACATACAAATAAGTCTTATAACTTAATTATCCTTGTTTATAGTGTTCGACAATGTTGTCATGGGCAAATATTATTTAGGAGATGCTGGTTTTGGGATTAAAAGTTGGCTCATCACACCTTTCAGAGGAGTACGATATCACTTGAAAGAGTATTCAAGTCATGATCCACAAAATGCAAAAGAGCTTTTTAATCACCGACATGCTTCTGCACGTAATGTCATTGAAAGAACTTTCGGTGTATTAAAGAAGAGATTTCCTATTATAGCAAGTGGATCAGAACCCCATTACCCTATTAACACACATATTCAAATTATTCTAGCATGTTGTGTTTTACATAATTACTTAATGGGTGTTGATCTAGATGCTAGAATATTTAGCGAAGTTGATGAGGAAATATTATCGACAACAAATAATGACGTCTCTTGCATAGAAAATCAAGATGAAGAAACTAGGAAAGGATATTTAATTAGAGATATCATGGCTAGTGAAATGTGGAATGATTATGTGTTGTAATCAATGTATTTGTTTTTGAAAG
>CM050439.1:39993815-40004171 GCA_027562315.1 Costus pulverulentus
TGGAATGATTATGTGTTGTAATCAATGTATTTGTTTTTGAAAGAATGATTATGTTTTGTCTAGCATGGCTAGTGATCTATGTTCTAATATCTAGATTTGTAATTTGAAATTTTTGTATTCCTCAAACTTTATTTAGTAATATGCATGTTTAATGTGTTTTGATGTTATCATTATCTAACATGGCTAATTTCACATTAATGTAAGATGAGTAACATGACAAACTCAAACTCTGCTGGGAGCTCAAAAAGAGATAATATGAAATGGACTGAAAACATGGATAACATCTTTGTAGATGCAATGCTTGAGCAACAAATCAGAGGGTTCAAGGTTGATGGTACTTTTACCTCAACCGCATACAAAAATATGTTAGCTATATGTCAACAATCATTTGGAGTACCAGTGACAAAAGACAATCTCAAAAATCGAATAAAAACTCTAAAAAGTCACTTCAACGCATGCCATGAGCTATTTAAAGGCAAGAGTGGAATCTCTTGGAGTTATGAGACAAAGCTATTTGAAGCTAACAATAGTGTATGGGATGAGCTGATTGCGGTAAGTGAGAATTTTATTCAGCGTTTTTTATGGTTACATTAAATGATATTAATGTACTTATTGAATTTCCTCCTTTTGTAGGCTAATCCTCGTATGAAAAAGTGGAGAAGCACTCCAATTAATAACTATGACAAGCTGGAATAATTGTTTTTGAAAGATCGAGCCATTGGTAGTAGTGCTACTACCTGTAAGGAGCATACAGATATTTGCAACAAAAAAAGAGAAGTAGAGCTAGATAGTATGCCTGTTGCTGATGAGCCAATTGAAGATTGCTCTAGCCCATTAACTATGTCACTTCCCAAATCAGTTAGCGAGCAATCCACATCATCCAAGTGTAATAAGAGAAAATTGAATTCTCTTACATTGCAAGAAGCTGCTATATCTAAAATGGATGACACAAATAGCAAGTGGATGAAATAATTTATTGCATGAAAGAGACGAATGATGTTTTGGATAAACATCTAGCTCCTGTTTCTGCAGATAAAGAATATACTGAAAAGGAACTATTTGAAGAGCTAAGTAGGATTGGAGTTGCACAACATGGCCTACTACATGTTTATGTGACTCTTGGAAAAAGTAAATCAAACACAAGACTTTTCTTTTCAGTGCCAGAACAATTTCGCCTTGGGGTGCTCAATGAATTAATGGATGATTAGATAGTTGGAGTTGCCCAATTTCACCTTGTTGATGTTTTAAGACATTTTATTTTTATGTAGACATTATGGAACTTTATGTATGGAACTATTTTGAATTGTGTTTTGTTTTAATTTTTATGTTTTGTATTGACAATACAATGGATGAGATGGTTGGTTGATGTGGTTAGATTTTTTTTTGTGTTTTTTGTTGGTAATACTATGGATGAGATGGTTGGTAGATATGGTTGAATTATGTTTTGTGTTTTGTGTTGATAATACTATGGATGAGATGGTTGGTAGATATGGTTGAATTATGTTTTGTGTTTTTGTGTTGATAATATTATTTTTGTGTTTTGTGTTGATAAGGTAAGAGCTTTTCCATTGATTCTTGCTAATTTAATTTTTTTTTAGTTGTGCACTGTTTAAAATTTTTGTTTAGCGTGCAGGAGTTAGCAGCTAATTGATGGTTCATTACTAATTTTGGTCTTTGAGTTTATTTGTTGGAGATTGTCGTTTGTTCAGGTTGTTGATAGAGAGATGAATTTATTTTTTGTTTTTTTAGGTTTTTGAAAAGAAAGAAGGAACGTCAACTTGCTGCTCACTCCTCTTACTGCACATCCATTTTGCATTGCATTCATTTGGGGTTGTTACATAGACTTGGAATATTCTACTAATTCACATGATCTTGGAAAAGATATACTCTTGTGATTAATTGTAACCTGGTCATTGCTCTGGTTGGATTGTGAATATGATTTTGTAGGTTTTAGGCAGTGTATAGCACATGATTACATGATCTTGGAAAAAAGATATACTCTATGAAACTTTATGTATGTAACTATTTTGAATTGTGTTTTGTTATAATTTTTGTGTTTTGTATTAACAATATTATGGATGAGATGGTTGGTTGATGTGGTTGAATTATTTTTGTATTTTGTGTGACAATACTATGGATGAGATGATTGGTAGATGTGGTTGAATTTTTTTTGTGTTTTGTATTGATAATATTATGAATGAAATGGTTGGTTGATATGGTTGAATTATTTTTGTGTTGGTATATGGTTGGTTGATATGATTGAATATTTTTTGAACTCATATGTTGGTTGATATGGATGCATTTGTTTATAATTTATAAAAATTTATATAAAAAATATAATTTTATAGTAAATTAAAAAATATAGCAAAAGAAAATTTTTAAAAATAAGTAAAAAATAATTTATGACTATATCTATTTAAATAATAATTTATCAAGAAAAGTTATAATTAAAATTAAAATAAAATTTGATGGAATTGATGTAAAAATTAAAATGAATAAATGACCCTTTATATTTTCCATCGAAACAAAGAATGAAAATTTTTTTAATACTTTCCATCCTTTCATATATCTCTTCCTCTCATTTATCCATTCTTTCTTATTTTCTAGCCTTTCAATGAAACAGATTGTTAAATACAATCACGAATGATTAAGATCGATCTATATTGTCAAGAACAAGAGCAAAATCAAAGTCAAAATTAAGATTGTTAAAAATGAATTAAGATTAAGATCAACATTAATCAACATTAAGATCCATAAAGACTAAGATCAAGAACAAAGATGATCAACATCGAAGATCAATAAAAATTAAGATTAAGACCAAGATTAATTAAGATCAAAACCAAGATGAAGAGCAACATTGTTGAAGATGTTTTTATCTTTTTTTACATCGAATTCATATACTACAGTAACTTTCGGCCGAGCACAGGAGACTTCATTCAACCCACTAAAAATTGCGAGCCAATGGCTAAGTTCGATTGCATGTTGACAGCGAGCACACAAGTGCATTGCATAACAAATGAGAACAGGAATTATAATATCTACTAAGTAAAATCAGATTTTGACTAAGAAAAGCAATTTGGATCAATCATATCGAACTTGGCCGACAAAGGAATGCGAACTGTGCGAGTAAACATATATAATTAAAAATAAAAAAAAATGGCACGAGCTATTTGACTTGTTGACTACATAAATACGAAAATTCACGAACAATTTATAAGATTGGGAGGCTTTGTCACACGTAGCTTTGAATACAACATTTCAATTTTGACCAAGTAAAATAAGATATGGGAAAGCTTGATAAGGAAACGGAATTCAATCGAGAGAAAGATAAAGAGAAACTAGTCAAACCAGTAATTCTGGACCAAATTAAATACGACGTGCTGAAAGAAATAAAATAAAATAATACTAATACATGGCGAATAGAAAATTACTGTAATTACCTTAAAGCGAAATCAGAGTCAAGGTAATCCTGGATTTTGACAGAAAAAGGAGGATCACATTACATTGTGATTTAGAAAGCAAAACCAATTAGAAGGAACAAACAGATTTGATTTTGAACAGGGATTCATAATTTTGACCATAGAAAGTGGAGAATAGCAAATTGAAGATGAACGTGACGGGCAGCATGACTCAAGTAAAATAATACAAATAATTGAACTATAGTAAAAAAAGAAAAAAGTTCCAAAATTAAAGAGAAAATCAATCGCAAGAATAAAAAAAAATATAGGGTAGGGATTTATAAATGAAAATTCTCTATTAGCTATTTCTATGTGGTTTCATTAAGTAAAATATGTGGTAGAGAATTATTATAAGGAATGCAGAATTTGAATTTATAGCTAGGAGAGAAGGTAAGCGGACGAATTGAAATGAATTTAAAATTAAAATTTGAACCACTCCTTGACGGT
Organism: Costus pulverulentus; assembly: GCA_027562315.1. Taxonomy (NCBI): domain Eukaryota; kingdom Viridiplantae; phylum Streptophyta; class Magnoliopsida; order Zingiberales; family Costaceae; genus Costus; species Costus pulverulentus. The sequence continues at coordinate 39,997,721 of CM050439.1, forward strand.
TCGGCTCACCATGTGACCCAACTTACCAAGGCAATGGATCCCGAGAACTGAGCTTAAATTTGTGACATATGGTACTTTTAGGTAGTATTAGTCAAGTATTGTCGGGGAAACATATGCAATGGGCTATCCGAAGCGATGTGTGATATTCAGTGTGCAGCGATGTTGTTGAGTAATAAAGCCAAATTATTAATTAATTAACAATATTATTAATTGAGTTGAGTAACCTATTTTGTCGTATCAAAAGATAGATCCTATTATTCGGACACCTATTAGTTTTTTTTATATATGTTCTTAATTGTTTGGATTCCTAACGATAACATTGATCATATTTGCCGCAATCGATGCAGGAGACGATCATCCACATACGCTAAGAATGCACAACGGCAATGAATGATTCTTTTCCAAAAGGACAATCAAATAACAAGTTTAACGTGACATCTGTTATCTATGAATGAATTACACATATTTCCCTCGACCTCTCATTGAAGCAAGATTTCAATCGCCCTTCTTGCTCGGCTTGCTCGGCCGGGAACACTTGGCTTGGACTGCGAGAGTGGCTGTCGTCCCCGGACAATCCGCGTCGCCGCCGTACACTGAAGCAGAAACTGGCAGCACGCACGAAGCCTTCCTCAAGCAAGCCTGCCACAGAAGGTCGTCAGACCAATTCATTAATTAAAGCCCAATTACACGTTAAATGTTGCTCAAATATTTATACCTTCTCCACCACGCTCTTGGCCTGCTTGGAGTGGCAGTTCCCGACGGTGTAGTTGCCGCACATGCCGCTGGGGTTGCCGAAGCTCGCAAAGATAACGGATTTGATCACCTTCTTTCCGCTGCAACTGAGGCGGGCCACGGGCTTGAGATCGCCGCTGGCAACACTACTCTTGAGCTGGTCATTCTGCACCGTCCATGAACTCACCGGTGCAGGGTACGATTCCGAGACGAAGGAGCAGATGTTGTCCCTCTTCACTGTCAAGATCTTTATGTCCTCCGGCATCCCTCCGTGCTCCTCAAACACCACCAACAGGTTGTTCTTGGGCTTCAAGAAGGCGCGCGGTATGTGGTATCTGTAAACATCAATTAATTGTGTGCACCGAACACGTAAAATATTAGCAACCAAGCATTCTTACTGAACGCTTACAATGATTGACTGGGCTGCTCGAGAGGGCTGAGGTAGGAGGCCCAGTAGCGGCCGATGCCTTCGCCATTAACCCACACAAGTCCCTTGCCCATGGAGGTCATGTCCAAGGCAACTGGGTCAGTTCCAGGAGGAGCATCGAAATATGTCTGGAAGAAATTGAAGCGAATCAGTCGTTCTGAGCATCTAGGAGAAGTCGATATAGCATATGCGCATTAATTCATTATTACCTTGTACCAAGTGATTGCATTGCCACTCTGAACCTTGTTCCACTTCACTTTATTCACCTTTTTCTCATCAAAAATTGCCAACTTCTCACCTTGCATTCCGGCCTTCGCCATTGAAAAATCAATCAATTGTCCATTGGAGCATGCATTTTAATTAATGATACAAGTTAAGATTAGTATCGAGCACCTTGTGGCCCCAGTTGACATTAGACAAATCCAGACTGCCGGTGTTGAGACCCTGGATGACAACGGTATGAAGTCCAGCAAGCCTGTGTTCCAAGTATGCTCCACTATCCTGCATTTAGAACAGAAAGGAGTCGGTCCTTATCACATTTATAAATATCGCCATTTTTTTTTGCTATATAAATTTGCTTTACCGGCAATCCAACAGTCAAGCTCAAAATTGCAATGTGATTGATTCCTGCTTTCAGATTCACTGCCTTTTTGAAGACAAAGCTCTTCTCAATCTTGGTTCCATGTCCGGATCCTGAAAGAATTATTGGATACGATCACGAACAGCATAAAGTGACTCGATCGACTAGATTAAATGAACTAGATTTTGCTTCAAGCACCGAGCTGCCTACCTATGTACTTGCCATTAACAAAGGCATGCAGTGCGTGGCCAAGGTGTGAGATTTGGATCACAGGGCGGATATCACGTCTAAAGGGCAAATCTTCTTTATCTAACTTGAAGCTGCATTTATTTGAAAAGAGGAATTAAACATATCATATATGACAGGCTCACTAAAGATTTGCAAGGATACATACCTTGTAGTGTACCAAAGATAATCTGTAATGTCCTTGGTCATGTTTACAAGTTCCATGGGGCCTTTTGATAGGACAGAGGGAGAACCAACATTGAGAGAGCTCTCCATGTACATTTGCCATTCACTGTTCATGGATTCCTTTGCTTCATTGAATGTCCTGGAGTTGTGCTGTGAATTAACCTGTCAAAGTTCTCAAAATGTTTAGTGTTCAGTTTTCACCAAGTACAACACACTCGTTAGCAAAGTAGATACATTCACATTCTGAGTGTTGTAAGCCACTGTCTTACAGTCTGGAAGGATGCTGATTGAGTGGCGGGGTAGAAAATAATCCACACCTCTGAACTTTACGGTCCCATTAATCTTTGCGTTAGTATTAGTAAGGAATGCAACGCACACCTTGTTCTCAGGTACCTCGTACAATCTAGCCTGCAGATTGAAAATTTCACCTCGTCATGATCAGCAAAGCCTCAGTTGACAAGGCTTCTTTTCTTACCTCAAGGCCGTTGCCAAAATTTTGGACGGAAGGCGTTCCCCACAGCAAACCTTTCTTGCACAGATTCAAAGCATAATGCACGTCCTTGAGATGACCCCATTTGGGCTCCTTCTGCATACCTGGATCATCATATTTTCCAAGTCAAAAGAGAAAAGATCTTCATCAGTATAGGATAAACTTTTAAGAAAACTGGGACCAGGTTCCTAGATCAAACCATATTCATCTAGAGGTCCTTCGTCATAGTATCTGGTTGTCACAAAAGCAGCACCCGTCCTTCCAAAATTGGTTCCTCCATGATACTATGATAAGAGAACCGAGAAATTTTGCAGATTACATCAGAGTTGGTCTACGCTTCTTATATTTGATACTTGTAGGGTGATCTCCTTACCATGTAGTAGTTTGCAAGCGTTCCTTTCTTTGAGAAAAAGCGAGCCACGGAGTAAGCAAGATCCTCTGCAGCTCTTTGAGATGGTGGGTCACCGAATACCCTGTACCTGAAATCGGCAGAACCACTTTAATCAGTATTTATACATCAAAAGAGACAATTAAATTTTGTCTTCTTTCTTGAATGAGACTCTTGTGAAAGTTGCAGGGGGTGATTGGAGTTATATATCTTACTGTGCAGTCCAATTCTCAGTCCAGAGGTAAGGTTTGCTTGGATGGTTTGGACCTGTAAAAGTATCTCCACAGTTCCTCCCATTGCACGCATTGATCTACATGGAACATAATGTTACTTCTCAAGCATTTGTCTGTAATAATCTTTTTGCCACTTTTAATATAAAATATTAGATAATTTAAAGCTAAGAACAAACCACTGGGCCAGGAGCATTGTTCTGCTTGCACATCACCCATGGCACTCCAACGTTGAGCCCAACAGCCATTTTGCCTGCCCACTGAATGTATCTTGAGGCACCTTCAAATGCTCGTGCGATGTTGTTGTATTCGTTCTCAATCTATTGTAATCCAAATTGTGGATGTATTGAAGCATGATTGAAGAGAAAGCAAAGCAAGGAATGTAATAAAGAACAAGAGAGCAACTGAAAGGAATGAAGGATTCTAAGAGAGCAGCTGAACTTGTGCTAGAATGATAGGGCCACCTTGTGAGGCAAATAGCTTCGCTTCCTGCAACTTTTTCACAATCATCTTCGCAAATCTTTCCATGTGTTGCTGCGTAGGGAAATGCAGTTTGCAATTACCACAAAGAACAGGCGCTGAATACAATTAATACTAGAGTTTGCAATTACCTTGAAGGGTTCGTTATCAGTCCTGAAAGTGATGTTGGAGACCTCCCTGAGCCAATAAGGCAGTCCTCTGCAAGGGATAGGAGAAGCGCATGCATGAGAGTCTAACTCGAAGCATTCGGTGAGATGTTACCAATTGGAAAGCCAAAGTCAAAGGCGCCCACCCGTGATTCCATTCTGCTTGGATGAAGGGGCCAAGACGAAGGATGGCATACATTCCATTAGCTTCCACCAACTTGATGAACTTGACCAGGTCGTTTCGACCTTCGTAATTGAACTGTTTTTAACAAAGATCAACTCACAGTCAAATCATTATACCTAGATTCATCTACGGCATTTATTGGGGCTATAGCCTTCCTTACCCGGCCATAGAGAGGCTCATGAGCGTTCCAAAAGACGTAAGTTTCAATCGCATTCAAACCCCCTTCCTTGGCTTTCCTGATGATATCCGGCCACATCTAATCACCAAAAAGAATACCCCATTTCAACGTGAGCAAGCAAATGGAAATCGATGCTAAAAAATAAAGATTCATAGTCCAATTTGTTCATTGGGAACCAAGTTGTAAATCGAAGAAATCGTCAGAGGCGATGTGGTACCTCAGGCGTGCTTCGAGGGTAATGGACCGCCCCCGAGAACAGCAGCTCCCTCTTGCCATTGATGATCAACGAGCGACCATCGTAGGTCACTGCGCTGGAGGCTCCGGCTTTGCGAGCAGCGCCGGTGGCGGCGGAGACCGATAGAAGAAGGGCCACAAGGGCTAGCGCGAGAGGCCGCGACGTGACCGCCGCAGCCACCATGTTTCTTCAATTCCTGGGCTCTAGGGAAGTGAGAAGGAGATAACAAATCGAAAGCAAGGGGAGGGGAAAGGGGGTCCGTGCTCCTCCTCTACGAGATAGAGGATCAAGAGCTCGAGACCCGATTGCCGCTGCGGGAGAAGACAGAGGGGTGGGGGCCTTAAGAAGGGAGGAGAGGAGGGCTCGATCGGTTGCCTGAGGCCCCGGAAAAGGTGGGCGCAATGCGAGAATAGGCATTCGATTGGGTGGAGGAGAAGCACCGAGCACGAAGTCGACGAGACTGCCGAAAAGTCAGATCTCTATTGGGAGTCGAGAAGCCCACGGAGTTATGCAGAGGCCCAAATCCACATTTCTATCGCAGACAGGGGCTCGAACCAATGGATACAATAGTGATATGACCATTGACTCGAAGAAAGAAAGTTGGATAGAGATTCTTCTTAAAATGGCAAGTTGAGGTAGTGCATTCTTATAAACAAGGAAGGCTCATCTTAGCATTGATGGAGAATCTTGGTAAAAGGGAAAAACTTAATGGCATCTTGATGATCTTTCTAAAGGGAGAGAGAGTTTCTCCTTTAAGATCCTGGCGTGACAAGAGAGCAGTATCTTCCCCAGGAGCGGTGATAGGAGAGCAGCAATAGTGGTAACTGTTCCCCCTCTCCATGCATTCTAATGTAAAATGAAACTTTTAGAATTTAAAATCCTAGAGCGTCCTTAGGTATGTAGCTTTCTCAATGAAGATTAACAGACACAAATACAGGTTACTAAATGGTTACAAGTTTAGCATGCAGTTACAAGTAAATAATCAGTTTAGGTGGAGGACACCTGTGGCCCCCTTGATGGAAGGGGGCTGAATCCCCTTCTTCCTTGTGACAATGGCCCTCGGTTTGTGGTTGAATAAGTTTTGATATCTTGGTTGATGGCTCCCGGGTTCCCTTCCAGTTTTAGCAACTAGCAGGCCTTCACGTCAACTCCAGTTACAAGCACTTAGAGGACAATGGATGGAGGTTGTGGGAATGAAGACTCAGCGAGTAGGGAATGGGAATAGGAACAAAGAAAGAGAGGAGCAAACTCAACTCTTGGCACACAAGAGAAGCAAGCTCAACTCTCGGCCACAAGCAACTTCACATGCTAACACAAGTTTCAGTTGTTCAAAGATTTTCGACTAAAAGTGCAAGTGTGGCCAAATTACAAGTCTTTAAACCCTAATACCCCAACGTTAACATTTTCTAAAACAACGCTTGGAATTCCTGGTCTAGCTAGAAATTGCCAAGCTTCTTTGATTGGCTGCGGCTGGAGATTGTAAGACTTCTTTGATTGGCTGTTGCTTGCGGTCGAGATAGGTTGAGGGGATTTCCTTGCACATGCTGGTAAGGTACTTGATTGGTAGCATCATGCGTATGCATATGGCTAACATCTGGATTTGATCTAGCCAGATTGGAGTGGTTGAGTCTGAACTTGATCATGCTGATGCTGAAATTGATTTGGGCCTTGCTGATGTTGTCTGGACTTTGATCTCGTTGATTTTGAGTTGGAAATTGGTTGTGCTCGTTTGAAATTGAAGTTGATTGAGATTGTTGGTGTATATGCCCTAGGACCTAGCTTTGGTCAACTTATGTACTACTTGACATTGATATTTATATATCACTCTGGCATTGTCGTTATCATTGTCTGTCTACACCTATGATTGTGTACTTATATGATAATGTCCCTGGAGACAGATTGGATCTGTGCTCAAATAATCATCCCCAGTCAATGTACCTTAGTAGATATGGGACAACTATGGTACTTGT
>CM050439.1:40022482-40051913 GCA_027562315.1 Costus pulverulentus
AGACTTACCTTACCTCAAACCCTAGTTTCTCCCAAGACACCACCCTAGCCGAATTCCTCTTGTATGTTGCGCCTAGCCTCTTCTCCTTTGATGGTAAGAATGCATTTGTGGTATGTCTTGGGCTGATATAGTGCTTGGACATTTATGGATAGGTTGAATGAGGTTTATGGTAAAGTCTTGGAGACTTTCCTTGCCTCAAGGCACCTCATCCTAGCCATACACTTGGCATGATCCTAGCCCTTGCCCAAACTGCCTCTAGTCCTATTTATAGGACCCCTTGTCGCCCCCTCTTGGGTTCCCTTCCTTGAAGACGTGAGGTCTCATACACAAGGAGGCGTGGAGGCTTAAGGTGGCGACAACTTGAGAACTTGGAGCTCTCCTTCTTCATCAAGGAGCGCAATCTTCTTCCATAGCCGCAAGTTCTTCTTCTTCTCCCTTTCTTCTTGGCGCAAGGTTTTTTAGTGTTTGGTGGCGTCTCCTTGCCACAAGCCCTCTCCGTTCCTTGGCCATAGGCGCATCTTGCTTGAAGGTGGCGCATGCAAAGAAGAAGAAGGAAGTACTTAGCGCATCATCTTCTTCCTCATCTCTTCTTGGCGTTTTCATCTTGGAGGTGGCGCAAGAGAAGTGAAGGAACCCTAAGGCTTGATTCTCTTCCCGAGGCTAGCACCAAGCGTGGAAGGGAGCAACGATCAAGGAGTTGACGTGTGGATACTTGTAGAGGGCGAACACTTGGGCGCCTTCAACATGGGTTCGACAACTAGACAAGCAAAAGAGGTACATCTCTAACACATCCTTGTGTCTTCTCTCTCGCATGGATCCTTGGGACCGGAATATGTTTCGGGTGTAATGATTCTTCCGCTGCGTCCTAGGACTGCAAAATTTTAAATTACACCCGGTATTCCCTAACACTACTAGAGTGGCTCAACTTCTATTCATTTGGTTAAGTACTCCACTCTTGTCATGAAAAACTTCCTTCTATTGTTTGCCATGGGGAACAACATCAACAAGTCTAGGCCAAGTGATATCAATGGGGTTAAGGTGCACAATAACAACCTTCAACTTCATTGTGAAGCAATAACATCTGCCATTGCAATAGGCATACTCCAATAGGCTTTGTTTAGTATCAATCAAAAATGCCTTGCCATGACAAAAAAAAAATGATTACAAATCCCTATGAAAATTTTCCACCTTAGCTTATGAAGGGAATTATGACTTTTGTTTACCACTGCCCATTTGATCTATAAGGCATTCATAGTCAATCCATCTAGTAAAGAAGTTGCAATTACTTGCTTGTCTAATGGGCGAATCCAATGTTTAAGCATTATTTTTATTAATTACTATACTAATTTTTCGTTTAAGAAAATCTTAAAACAAGACAAATATGATCGATTCATAAGTTTAGTTATATATAACATGCATAAGGAATTAGACTCATCCTAGGAATTATTATTTTTAATTACTACACTAATTTTTCTTTTGTATAAAATATTAAATCTTGAAACGACACAAATATGACAATTACTTTAAAATTCATAATTTGAAAGAGATGAATAAATCGTATAGTAATTAATAAAAATAATGCCTAAACATTGGACAAGCAAGAAAATTTTCTCCTTAATAATATAACGGTAAATATATAAATATTTATATTAATGTATTATTTCATAACGATGGCCTCAGTGCAAAATACGGCACCTTCCAAATATAAACTACCCCCTCTCCCCTCCGTCTACACACTCTCTCTCTCTCTCGGCGACCGCTTGGGCGGCAGCATTTCTCGGCTGAAGCGTTGCTCTCCACCGCAAACACCCAAAGGTGCGCCTCCTCTCTCTCTCCCTATCGAGGCAGGAAGAGATAGATACAAGGCAGAGGAAGCACACCATCTCCAGAGGGCACTGCTTTGTGGATGTCCTGTTCACCTAGAGCTAAGTTTAGGGCTTCTTTCTTCTTCCCCCTCTTGCTATCCGTATAGGCCTTTGGTTCGGCTGAAAAATGTGGGGCTTCCTATCGCGGCTTTCGGATGAGCACTCATTGAAGCCGCGGGAGTTCGGACTCTCTCTCCTCGTCTGAGGAGGCGGAGTGGGAGCGAGAAAAATAGTTCTTTTTGAGGAGCGCGTGGTGACCGGCGTAGGAGATGAGCGCTTCTAGGTTTATAAAGTGCGTCACGGTGGGCGATGGCGCCGTCGGCAAGACCTGCATGCTCATTTCGTACACCAGCAACTCATTCCCCACGGTGAGTGCTCAAAAGATCGTTCATTTGTCATACTCTGGCGTTGGATCTGCATCCCGTTAAAGATTTGACCTAGAGGTGAGAAAGGGAGCGAGAGAAAGGAACTGAGTTGAGACTACATGCTCTTGCAAATTGTTTACCTGCTTGTTTTTATCATAATTGAGTCTAAATTTTCTTTCTTTCGATGCTTTTGTTATCTTTTCTGACGCATCCGAATTCTTGTAGCTGACATATGACAGAGGTAACTGAAGATAAAAATAAAAAGAAAAAAGAAAAAAAAATCTTTCATCGATTTGTATACTGAATAAATTTTAGCAGCGACTTTAATATTTCTTTACAACCTAATGATGGGTTTCTTTGTTTCTTTGTATCCAATGTTTTTGTTTCTGTTTCAGGTTTCTTTCTATGCGGATTCAGTGTTTTGGATAAAACGAATACTCACATTATATTTGAATTTTCCCTGTGTTTTCATCTGACGTTTCCTCTTTTTTTGTCGGTACAGGATTATGTTCCTACCGTGTTTGATAATTTCAGTGCAAATGTAGTTGTCGATGGCAACACGGTTAATTTAGGTCTGTGGGATACTGCAGGTAATATTTTGCGTGACTTTTAAATGACTATTTAGTCTTTTTCTTTTATTTTTTTGTGCCACCGTTCCATGCTTTTATCATATATTTTTAAGGCTTCTGTTATCTGTGATGATTGATGGTGCAGGCCAGGAGGATTACAACAGACTAAGACCTCTGAGCTATCGAGGTGCAGATATTTTTCTGCTGGCCTTCTCCCTGATAAGTAAAGCCAGCTATGAAAATGTGGCTAAAAAGGCAAGAAAAATCAATTTCTCTATCATATTTCTAGTAGCTTTTCTCCCCTTTTTATGATTTGATCTGACCATGACACTCTCCATTCCTGCTTTGGCCTTTTCTTTTTCCACTTTTCAGTGGATTCCGGAACTGAAGCACTATGCACCTGGCGTGCCTGTAATTCTCGTTGGAACAAAGCTTGGTAATTATCACATTTCAGGTTTTTCTGTTCAAGTATATGGTTACGTCTCTTATATTCTAAATCCAAAATATGATAGTATTTTTTATCATGTGTTGCTTTACCACTGTTGACAATCATATAACTGCTCTATTTTATTTTGGTTGTTCCCTTGATCATCTCTTAGAGGACTTGTTGTTCATTGATGCATGAAATAGACAAAATTTATGCAGGCCTCTCACATTGTAGAAGATTTCCAAGCCCCTTTCTGGTTTATGTTGCAAAGGAGTTTTTTGGAGGTAGGAGAATATGGATAGTTAGAGCATGTCGGGGTGGCTGAGACCTAACAATTAGCATGTCAAAATTCTTTTGTGGAACCAATACGTTTATTGATTGATTAGTTTTGTTTGCCACATAAAATTGTTAGGCTTAATCAAACACTATCTTGAGGGTAGGGACGGATCTGCATGTTGCATAGGACAACTGCCTCACTGAAATTTAGGGAGTATATTTATTTTATAAAGAGCTCATCTTATATACTATAATTGTTTTTTTTTAAAAAATACATTATTCTCCCTACTAATATAAGAAACCACTTAAAACTATACTTTTGCCCCACATATGCTTGGTCTTGGATCTGCCATTGCTTCAGAGAAAATAACATTGTTAGCCTGCATCCTATTTTCCTACTGTCATGGATACACTTACAGGACTTAAATATGGAAATTTCTCCAATCTGGTCAATTTTCTTCACATATACCTGATTAAAACCTCTAGAACCAAGACATATCCAACACTATTGTTTGATCATGAATATGAAAGATTTTGCCGATGTTGGTTCATTTTGCACGATGCCTTATATGGTTCCTCAAGAACTCCAATAAATATTTGTATTTTAGCCTGATCGAGTAGCTCATGGCAAGGTTTAATCAAATTTCTACATGATGAAAGTCCACATGATTGAATTGTAGGATTGGAAGGTCTGACCATATAACCTAAAATATATATTATATTTTGAACAAAGATATACTCATATACCAATAGGAGTTTGTAGGTAATTTGCATAGTTAACCTCAATTTAGTTGAATCAACCCATATCAGTATACCTATTGTATCCATGTATAGTATGGTTGGTACACATAGACCATCTTGGATATGGTTTTTAACTAGCCTTATCGCTTGGTTTTGATCCCACATGTCCTATAAAAGGTATTTTTTATAACATTAGTTTAATAATTGAATTGTAATATCTTACCTTGCCTGGAGTACCTCTTGGCATTTTGAAATGGTTCCCCCGGTTTCTATCCCACTTGTTATGTAAACTTGCAAAAAATTAAAATTAGTCAGTTTGAGGTGTTTAGGGTGCAAATTTAACTAATATTATGCTTATATCTAAGGAATATAATACGTTCATAACTTTAGTTTAATATTTAAATATGATATCTCACCTTGCTAGACTCATCTCTTGGCCTTGAATTTAAATTAGACTTACCTCTTAGTTTTATCCCACCTATCTTGGAAACCTATACAAATTTAAATTAATTAGTTTTATAGTGTTTACAAATTTTATTTAAATGAAAACAGACAAATTATGTGATATCTTAGCTAATAGGAGAATATCTACTAAAGTCATTTAGCAAGAGCTGCTACATCTAAAATGAATAGCACTTGTTGGAATAGTAAATTGGTTGTGTGAGACTTAAATTGATCTTATGTTTTTACAATAAACAAATTTACTAGGACATGGTACTAGTATGTTGAAGTTCACTTATTGGGTGGACACAAGTATGGGGATTATATATATATATATGCACTATTGTTACTATAATGATTAGTTTTACGACTTAGTAGAGGGAATGCCATCTCCCTATAGTTCTTGAAGGCATTGGTGTTCCTTTATAGAGTTGAACCCTTAACTCTCCGTTATGAAACCTCTGCACTATATCCTTCATATCTTAGCTACTGAGTGTATGACATGATAGTAGAGTGAGTTTCATCTCCTTGTAGTCTTCCAACACATTGGTTTTCATGGAGTTGTTTGCCCTTCCTTCGATACTAGTAAGTCCTTTATCCTTTGGTCCTATTTGATTGGTTATCATGGTCTTGATATTATGTGGCTTATGTACACCTTGTTGTGTTGGTAAAACATATCTCACCACCTCCATATCTTCATCGTTTGCACTTGTATTACTATCTAAGCTGCTTGAATCATGATTAAACGTGTATATAAGATGGTGAAGTCTCATTAGAGTCTTGATGTTCATGCTCTATAATTGCAAATTACAGGTTAGCTAGAGCTTCCCTCTTTCTTATGACTTATTTTGATGGAGTTACGTTCTTCATTGTCGTGGTCTTCTGATAGGAACTCGTGCTTCATTGTCATGGTCTTCTGATAGGAACTTGTGCAAAGCACGCCAAAGAAAACAAAGTAAATATCCTAGACAAACCTCAACCCTAACCCTAAGCCCTTATTTATAGACTTTTACTACTTAGCGGACCGGGTATGACAAACCAACCCGGATCCACTTTATTAATAACCTACTAACACTAATGGGCCCATAACAATTGCCCCCTTCTTGAACTAGCCTTGTCCTCAAGGCTAAAAACTTCCTTTAGTGTCATCTCTCCAGGGTCCCACGGCACTCGATCCTCTCCCTCCAGATCTTCATCTTCAGTTAGCAACATTACCCGGAATTGCTTGTTCGCACATCGGTGCATTGGATGATATGGTTGATCACACTAGAAGCATAACTCTTTCTCTCTCTTATTGATGTACTCTTGATGGGACATAGTTCAGTTCCTTCTAGAACGATTATAAGTGCTTGCAGATGTACGTTGACCCCCCCACTTTTTTGAAGCTATTATGAGATGGCCCACCTCCTTTCCCTTTAGCAGGCAATGTACTGCTGGAATTTACACTAATGCTTCTTCTTAGCTGCTGGACACTATAGGCTGAAACCACTTGGGAAGTTGAATCTGGCATAGTTGGATTAGGAGGAAAGCTTCCTCCCCAAGAATAGTTCCCACTGCCTGGCTGACTTTTGCTTACCACCCTTCTGTCCCTGTCTGCTCTTGCAATGTGGATCCCTCAATCAGCTCTCTCTCAATGACTCGAGCGAGAGTCATGACACGCATAACATTAGTGGATAAGAAGGCTCGCACATTCTCTTTGATAGTGTTGTTTAGGCTCTTTAGGAAGAAACCCACATACTGTTCCTCAGACAGGTCAGGTATCTGTGAAACAATCCCCTCAAAAACCTCTATGTGCTCGGTCATAGTTAGGAGACCCTGTTCTAAGGCTGTCAGACGCTCATAGGCTGAAGTAGCTGGGAACTCACTATAGCGTTGTATCATTTCCTCCTTCAATCTCTCCCATGCCAGATTGGAAATCCTCCTCCTCATCCACCGGAACCAGTGCCCCGCTGAGCCTTCCATGCTCATGAAAGCCATTGGGACCTTGTATTTATCTGTCGTCCCCTGAATATCAAAGTACTGCTCAACCCGTGCAATCCATTCTACGGGATCAGTTCCATCAAATCTTGGAAGCTTTATACGCCTATGGATCCACCATATGTCCTCCCCAGAAGTCATCCCCCTGACCGGGTCTCCTAAGTGAACTCCACCTCCCCGTCTGTCATCATCAATAATTTCTATTCTGTTTGGCCTCATGCTTGACTCTGGTGGGGACCAATGCTCACGTGCCTGTGGAGGTCGGTATGGTTTCTTGCCTTGGCGATGGTTAGGGCCTATTGAAAGCTCCCTTTATTCATCTCTCCTTTCTTTCATTGTCTCTGCCAGATTTCTTATCTCGTTCCTCAACTCATCTATAACCTCGAAGTGTCGCTCCATCTCATCTTGGCGTCTGTTAAATCCAGCCATTTCCTCCCTATGTAGATGCCGCTCTTCCGCTGCCGTCATATCTTCAATTCTCCTATCCTCTCCTGCAAATTGAAGTTCCTCTTGTATAATCGCAAGAGAACTTTGCACTTCTATTATTGTCTTCTCCAGAGCCTCCAACCTAGCCTCACTACGTGTAGTCATCCTTCATATATTTTTTTTCAATATATATTTTTTTCTCTCTCTGTTTTTTTTCTCACTCTCTAACCTAGCTACAGTAACATCCGCGTCCGCTCGAAGCCGCCGTCGCCTTCACGCGTTCGCCGGACAGCCACTCGTCGCCTGTGCTAGGGTTTCGGCTTGGCTACTGGTACGTGCCTGTCGTCGTCACATGCTGCCGGTGTTTACGCCACCGGTTTCCCGCTACCCATCGCCGTACTTTCGTAAGACCTCCGAAGTGGCGTTTCCTTCGTCCGCCTCGACGATCGGAACCGGTCATTGGAGCTGCGCTTCCACGCGAGCTCGCCTGGAATTCACTACTTGGAAAAGGGTTGCCGCCGAGATACACACTGCCAACGATCAGAACCAGTCGTCGTACACTTCACCGCCTCGCGTCGATGAAAAACATGCCGCCGCGTTTTGCCACCAGGAAGGAGATCACCGCCATTCACGTGCCTGTCACAGCCGTCATGGAAGCAAGGATTGCCCTAGACTAGCGGCCCCTCCTTGCGACGCCGCTGCTCCTGGCGTCACTGCAAAGGACACCTTCGTGCGTCGTCGGGGAAGAACTGCTTGAAGCTGCAACACCTTCTTGCACGTCTCTTGATCTCAGCGGCAGTAGTTTTTTTTTCCAGCTTGCCCACGATAATAGATCCGCTGGGTAGATCTAATACCGACAATGGAACCTCTTCCGCCTTTATCCGTTGCCGGACCACCGGTTCTCTAGTGATCGATCCGGCAGGTCGGACCAATTGTTAGGAACTCGTGCAAAGCACGCCAAAGTAAACAAAACAAATATCCTAGGCAAACCTCAACCCTAACCCTAGGCCCTTATTTATAGACTTTTATTACTTAGCAGACCGGATATGGCAAACCAATCCGGATTCACTTTATTAATAACCTACTAACACTAATGGGGCCGTAACATCTTCCTTGTCCATTGGAATGGTGACAACACTTGTCATTGTTGGGAACATTGAGGTCATAGTTATATTTGACTATGATGAAGCATCATCTCCCACTAACCTATCATTTGTGTTGTCCTCCTCATAGGCTAGCTTGATTCACCTATATTCTCCCTTTGTGTTAGTTTGATAATAAATTGAGAGAGCTTAGTTGGATCACCAAGCTTGCTCATAATTAGATTTTGATCCTCAAAGGCTGACCACCAATTCATCATTAGCTCACTATCATTTCAAACAAATGAACTATCAAATGAATAGGATACAAGTTGAGACTCTTGTTTGTTTTCCTCTTGTAATATCCAAAATCTTTTTATTTGCTGCAAGTTGTAGCGAATGCAACCAACTTATTGAGCTAGTGGAATAATATTCTTTTGTGAATTTTGGTATGTATCAATACAAATGTTGATGAATTAGATTTGCATAAGCTAGATGATGCATATTATGAGAGAATGCAAAGAGCAACCTTTTGTAAGTTTAGGGCTTTTATTGCAAATTGCAATGGCCGCCCAACTTGAAATTTAAAATAACCATAATTAGACAATTGATTTTTTTGTGCAAGATATAATTAAATAATTATATAAAGTTAGATATTTACTTGAATATATCTTGTATCATAAATCCATTACAATTGTACTTTTGAATATCATTTCGCCTTCTTGGTACATGTGACCTTTTTCATTTGCTACAATGGTCACTTTTGTACCTAGCTCTATGTAGAGTATCACATTCTATAACATAACAAACAAGTCTTATTGGGTGGTTAAGTTATACTAGTATTGGTAAGCTGAATTTAGGTAATAAGATAAAAGATAAAAACCAAAATCATTAAACATTTATGGAGGTAATGAAATAAATGAATTAATTATAAAAAATAAAATTTTTGACCAGCCATGTCATTATCTTTGCCATTTAGTTCTTCCATCTTGATATTGATGTATGGGATTTACTCGAATTCCCAATTGATTTAATAATTTGTCATTGTATACCAGGAATTATGTGGTACAATTCTCCCATGATCAACTTCTTACCATATCCACTTTGTCATCTAGACGTCCACCATAGTGAAAAGCTCAACTGCAAGATAAATATTGTTAATTTTATTCTAGAAGTATGCATTTAGAATAATGTGCTCTACTTCCCTGAAAAGCTCAACTGCAAGATAAATATTGTTAATTTTATTCTAGAAGTATGTATTTAGAATAATGAGCTCCACTTCCCTGCCCCTCTCTTGAAGATGTATATATCGAGCTACTTCATTATTTGCTCATGAACATTGCTTTGAGCACAAATTTACTCATAATTAATTTCATTTACAATAAAAATATTGCAAACCTTGTAGGTTTGGGACCAATATTGTCTTGATCGCGATCCTACCTAAGAACAGAAGAGGCTCCATAAGATCGGATCATAGGATCATAAGATTCTATAATTATAATATAATAATAATATTTTATAAATCATATGCATATATTAGAGTATAAAAAAGTAATGTAAATAAATTATAGCCTAGTTAGAAAATACAACTAACTACTACTATTGGGAAAAAAAAACCTGTAGAAACTTTAGGGCGTCCACACTCCACAGCCGCAACCTTCTCTTGAGAAGCTTTAGCACATCCACACTCCATAGTCGTAGCCTTCTCCAGAGAAGCTCTAGCACATCCACACTCCACAATGGTAACCTTCTGGTGTAGTCAGCCCACATTCGTCTGCTCGGCAGCTACAACCTTCTCCCACCCACGCGGAACTGTGTCCTCAAGCTGCCGAGCAGCAACAATGAAGCTCTTGAGGCAATGAAATGACTTAGTGACGAAGAAGCCCACCCCCAAGCATCGACGAAGAAGCTCTCGACTCCCAAGCGGCGACGAAATGAGACAACGATGAAAGGCGAAAATGAAAGGAAAGAGGCGGCTTCGAATCAGCAACCTAGCGGCGGCTTCCAATCGGGGATGAAGACTGAGGAAGCAATGACGAAGAGGAGGAAGCATCGACGAAGAGAGGCATTCCTATTTTGTTTCATCGACAAGGAAGACGAAGCATGGACGATTTCAGCATGCTAAGTTAACTCAGTTAAAATTGTCCGAGTCAATTGATCCCACTGAGTTGACTCACGATTTTGATCGAGTTAATAGAATATGATTCTATTACTAAGTTGACTCGCCGTGTTTCAGCCAACTCATAAAATCGTTGACTCGGATGAGTCAACTCACGATTCTGATAACATTTTTTGGGACAGAGGATTTATCCCTTCACAAATTGTTATATGTGACAGTTTACCTAGTGGTGGTTATAGATGAAGCTCATGATGATTTGTACAACATTTATCAATTTTTCTTTTAACTTTGTCCGTCTCCCCAATGTCTTTTGTTAAGATGATGCAATGTGTTGTACACCACATAAAGAAAATGTATAGGTCATTCTTTATCACAATTTATATGAACTTTGGTTTGATCTCCTCGATGACTATCTTCGTGAGCCCATGGATGTAGGCTATTATGATACTAAGCTAATGTATCTACTAATCTTTCAACTAAAATAAATTAGAAAATTAATGATGCTCGTTCTAGTTATCTTGTATGAACATTACGGAGGAGAATGACAAAGTCCTCTCATTGACCCTTCATGTCCTTTTATCCATGTGCAATATTTTTTAACATGATCATCAAAATACTGCCAACAATGTCATATGGTGCTAGTAGTTGAATCGCAAGCCAAATTCTTGGATCTTTGCCACTATTTTGTGGTAAAAGGTATTGTTTGCTACATGAGGAGGAATGCAGTTGAAGCCAATCAATTTTGAAGTTGTCCTGCTGATGTCTAGCTTTTTGTTTTTTGTAAAGGTTATCAATTTGCATTTAATTGTTCGTGATAGAAAGATCCTTAGGTCAATATCGACGGTACTAGACTTGTCAATTGGTGTGCTTTGACTTATTTGATACATACATGATATTAATCTTGTTACACTTTCGCTTGCTACCAACTTCATATTGATGTTGTTGTGTAAATTGTATAGAAGCGGACCACATATCCTCCTCAAAAGTATATTAAGCTCTTATAGTACAAATAACTGCCTCTATTTCAATATTGTTACGGACTGGGCCGCACATCTACATTAGGAGTAGAATAATGACTGGGCCTTAGGCCCAGGTGGAAAGGCTAAGAGGTATTTGTAAGGGGGAGTGAGGGAAGGAGAAGGTAGCTAGAGTTTATCTTATTTTGTCTCTTTGGAGAGGAACTCGTCGCCCTTGTGGTGGCTTATGGGAGGACTCATTTCTTGAGTCCTAATAGTGGTCCGACCTGCCGGATTTCACTGGGGCGACGGTTGGAGCCTGCTACGAGCAATAGGGGGCTTCGTCCGATCGCATCTAAGGCTTGGGGAAGCTCGAATGGGGTGGTGCGGCATTGCTTCGGGGCGGCACTAGATTCGAGCCCTCCTAGACGAAGAAGACTCTGCTAGATCTTGCTGGAGGCGTTCCAACAATCAGAGTGGATGAGTTGGAATCGATGAAGCGCGGCGGGCGGCGCAGTCGGCGGACGTTTCGTGCGAGGATCCTAGTCCATACGTGCGACATCGTCGGCAGGACTTTTCTGGTGGAAGATGATAGCGGAAGAGAGCGGCGTCGATCGTGTGCTCTCGTTCGCGTAGGAGCGGGTGGCGGCGAAACTTGGAGTGTGTATCGCGCGTGTAGGGCTGAAGGCGACGACAGCTTCCGGTGTGGGCTTTCGTTTTGCCGGTGCAAGCAACTAGCGGCGTACCTTACATTGATTATTATGGAACATTGACTAATAATAGGAAAAGCATGGTACCTTACATGATAGTGTTTTATTTTAAGGATGATAATTAAACCCGAGATAGTTAGGAACTTGATCTAACCCGTTTATAGTAGGTTCTAGTAATTGATTATTTAAATGGATAGGTTCAAGTTTTGTAGGTATTGGTTTATACTCAAAGCTATGAGTAACTGTTATATGATACCAAATTAAAAATAGAAATAAAATTATGATTTCATCCTAAGTCCTTACCATATAACCTTACATTTTTGATTTTATAAAGTTATGTTTGATTGAAGAATTTGAAATGGAAACCTCAATTAAGGCTTTGGTTTGATAAGGCAGCACTTGCCGGTACCCATTTGGACCCCTTGGTAGGGTCAGTTTATGTAATAGGATTTCTTAATAGGGTACTTAGTTAGATTGTGTATTGGGTTTATATAATTGGGTTGGGTTTATATTTAGAATAGAAACTCATATACTTGACTCGTTGCTAATCTCTAGTTGATTTTGGAAGTTCAGGATTGTTTGTATTAGAAATAGAATGATAAAAATAAGTTTATTATCATATGTTAGAGTGACCCCTTCTTCTCTAGTCCCTGATACCTTTTCTATTTGCTCTCCACCTTGTTTCTCTATCTCTACCCATCCACCGCTCTTCCTTTTTCAGCTTTCCTGCCTCTCTTCACTCCATCCTCCATCATAAGCACAACGTCAATTGCAGCAGCCACTGTAGGCAACCTATAATAGTCTTCACATGCAACCAATTATAGTTATTCATGGGCAGCGCACTACATGCAACCTGCAACGATCATCCACAGAAGTAGGCAACCGTAAGAAAGGGATAATCAATAATTGTTCATTGTCCATCCTCATTTAATCCCATTTCTCTCCATGTGAATCCTCTTTTTAACCACATGGATCTTGTCATTGTCCTCCTCTTGTGGCCATGATGGACTTTCTCTAAATCTTATTGGATTATTAGCCTATCACTCCCTAGAGCACTATAATTTACTTTATTGGTGTCAACTATCTCCCATGGATTAGAGTTCTTTGATTCTTCCTTGGTTCCATGATAAACTCTTAACATATTGACTCTCCTATAGTGGATATCTCTGATGCACATGGTTTATCAATAGTATGTACCTTATGTTCAAAGCATAATTATGTTCCTTTCCTTCATCAACTTCATTTAGGAATTCTTAATCAAGATTTGTTCTCTTGAGAATAAATTGGTGATTTTTCATCCTATATGAATAATTATTTATGAGGCACGCATGCCAATTTCTCCCAGAATATTACTTTTGCTTCATGCCATGTGAGATAAGCTCTTTTTTTAACATTCCCTTGCAAAAAAATGTTAAATAGTCCCTAAAGCAACACAATAGCTTTTTTGTTGCTAGGTTTTTTATTTGGCCTTGGTGATAACTACAATGTTGCTTGGAGAATTCCTTCTCTGGGATTATTGAGGCTACTTCAATCTCAATAAAGGCAATCCTCGGAGTTGATAGTTGTCTATACTTATGCAAGCACTACTCAGAAGATGGCAAGAGGGTCTATTTGCAGTGCCTTCTTTAGTCTAGCACCATTGCATCTCTTGGTGCCTCAGACTCTAGCTACTTCTAAATAGCTTGATTGAGCTTCTTTAAGTTTCTCTTGGGTTTTTAGTTTGGGAGCTTCTTATCATATGTTTGATAACCACAGTTTGTTTTCTACTTTATCTTTTGATACTGCATTACTTCCTATATCCATTGTTTATGGTTCCTTTATTCTTATTCTTGGGTATGATATATTACATGCTTTTGTCATCACTCTGGCTCATATGTTTGACAGTTTAACTCTTTTTGTTGTTTGTTGTTTATAAGTTATCTTACTAGTCCGTTCATTATTCAATAATCTTCTTTCGTAGGTGTGAGTTTGATTAGCCCTTTTGTTTATTAATCTTGTCGTTTCTGTTCTGTACTCTCTCCAAATCAATAGTAATTTTGTCTTGGTCATTCATCTTGCATAGTCAAATAATTGTATCTCTTGTACATATAATCCTTTTGCATCTGTTCCATTTATGTTTTTGTCTAGGACACAGCAACTTTAGTCCTTGTTTTGGTACATTGTGTCTTCCTTAGTTATTCTTGTACTCAAAAGGACTATCCATGTCATGATTGTGCTACTCTTCAAAATCATCTCTTTGTTTAGCATGTATTCCATTTCACTATAATACTAGACAAATGTATGATGAGTTTATTTATGTTCTTATGTCCAATTTTCTTTCAGACCGTACTCATGGCACTCTGATTTGTCATCCTCTCCTATGCAAGTATACAACAAGCGACCATGACAACTTTACGTTTTGACATAGATAATCCATTTTATGGTTTTTGTTACCTTTTGCTTTGTGCAAGGGTAAGCACAATATTATGGCTCATCTTATTTCTCTCTATATCTCATACAATCTCACCCTTTGCTTTTTGCATAGATCTTCCATTTTATGATTTCTAGTTACCTTTTGCTTTATGCATGGGTAAATGCAATATTATGGCTCATCTTATTTCTCTCTATATCTAATACAACTTTCTACCTCCTTTTTGGTCATTTTTTCTTTTTATTTGCCCAAAGCACTGATGAATATATATTGGATTGTAATTGAAAGATCATAATGTATAAAAAAAAAGGAAAATTTTCATATCTTATGACACTTGAGAATTTGTGACTCTTCCTAATATTCACCTTATTGCTTATAGATGAGGGTTTACTATCGAACATCAGCTAGATAGCTCTATTGATCATTACATGATATTACTTTGTGCAAATAGGGGATATATAATAATGCAAGGTGCCTATTATATAATAAGAGTTACAAAAGCATTGAGCACTTATTTTTTATTTGTTTCTACTTTTGGCTAAAATAAAGTCTATACTATTCTACTCATGTTTGTGTTTTGTTGGAAGTGAGTTGTCTATTATTGTCCTATGGATTACTTCTAATCTTGTGAGGATGATACTATCATTGTGACAAATAACTAGTTGATCAATGTAATCATATATGGGTCGAAAGATACAGGCGGGCTGATTCTAAAGCAACACAACTAATCTTGTGCAACTTAGTAATTTTTGATGTTCGGTGGAAGGTTAAAACACTTAAATTCTTTTTCGAGAATCCATGGCTCAAATTTTTTTCATCAGATGGAATGACATCCTATAGTAATGTTATAATGGCTTAATATACTAATGATGCCATGCAAAATCTATGTACTTGCCCTTAGAATGATTAAGGGGATTGAGTGTATGAGGCTTTAAGATTTTGCAATAGAATGTATTTTTTTTTTCTTATTCAAAAGAAGACTCATTACAAAGAGATTTACTTAGATGTGTAGAATCGAGTGTGGATTAGTGTTCTTGTCCAAGTAGGTTAAAATCATTTCCAATTTGATTCCTCGACTAAGATGAATTTGGTTCTCAATCATGATATCTTCCTTGGTAATTCGTAATCCTACATAAAGGTGAGCTTGAAGTTGTGTTCGAGCATCCTTCTAATGGGGCTCAAGATTCTCAAATGGACTTGAGAGCTTGAGAGTGAGTGGAAGCATGCCTTTCGCTTGTATGATTGTGTATTTTATATATGTTGCGTGGATGCTTCCATTGACTATGTGTATTGCATAAGGATGAAATTTTATAGTATAATAACTACCAAGGGTAATGACATTGCAACATAATCTTATAAGTATTAAGAAACGCTTTCCACCATTATTATGGTGAGTCTATTATGCCTTCTTGTATGATCTATGCAGGAGGTGCTATGATGGTTGTTAGATGTGTAACTTCAGTAGCTTCAAAGTCATTTGTGCCAAGTATTATCCTAAATGAAGGGATTACTTAGTGTTCAAGAGTTCTTGTCATTTTGTGCCCCAGTAATTTGGGTGGAATAACAGCAAGGATTAATCATTTAGACTAGCTCTCGACTAACTTGGGATGCAGAATGTGACGTACTTTAAGGTCTAATGTGGGGTAAAACCTGAGTGGCTTGAGCGTGTGTGGTGGGTGCTAGTCACTCTGGCAAAGTTTCTTGAGTGATTTCAGTTGTACATGTTAATTTATTTGGATGGATTTTACATGCTGAATGACTTAGCTCTTCAAATGTTTTTGATTCTAGGTGAGTTTTTGAACTTGATTGGAATTGCCTATATTAGTGTCCCTCAAACAATAGCTATCGAAAAGGATCTAGTGACATCGAATGATATGCTTGTCAATTTTATGCTGTCTAGCACAATATGATCCTTTCAGATAGGCATTGTGTGCAAGCTGTCTCTATCGTACAGTTGCCATGAGTGACCACCAGACATTGTTGTCTAGGGTTTTGAATTTACCCAATGAATTGATCTCAGGCAAAGTAACTATAAAGAAACTTTTAAATGACTCTTTTGCTTTATTCTTTGCCTTCATCTCTCTTCAACGTCTTGAGTTCATTGCCAATGAGCGCATCCTATGCATTCTACCCTTCACTAACCTTTTTCCTACCATGTACTGTCTTTCTCCCAATCTAGTTCCTTTTCTTTACATGACAACTAGAGATTTTAAGTTAGTGCTTGTGTTAAGATTTTGTGGTGATAAAACAAAGGAGATTGTCTTAGGGTGGACGTCGAGGCTAAATTGAAGTTAGGAAAGAATTTCAGCTCATATTCAATTACTGATGATAGAGATTTGGCCCAGCTTAAGGAGTACTTCATTGTAAATGAAGATTCTTTGATGGCTGTAGTGTCAACATCCTTTCATCATCTTGTAATAAGCTCTTGTAGCACTCCATGAAGTTTAGGTTTGTCTGACCTCTTTTCAATGCTATTCTACTCTTCCTAAAGCCCGTTCTTTTTTTAGCTCCATAAGCCTATGCAAAATTAGGATTTACTTTTCCTCCTGTCATTGTCGTGCTATTTCTAGTATTGGCTCTCCTTGACTTCCTTTGTTTCCTCCTTTGAGTTGTGTCCATGCTAAGCGACAATGTAGTTATAGTACTAAAAACCTAGCCACCTATTGGAAGCATGTTCCCTCTCATTTGTATCAGAACCACCTCTAAAGCTTTGTTCTTCTCCATTTTGCATGACCATCTTTCTCTCAGAACTATCACATCTCTTCCTTTGGGTCTTGTGGTAAATGTAGCATTTGCATATCTTGCGTGGATCATTGTTTCCTCCTTTGAGTTGTGTCTATGCTGTGCAACAACGTAGTTATAGCACCAAGCCTAGCCACCTATTGGAAGCATGTTCCCTATCGTTTGTATCAAAACCACCTCTGAAGCTTTGTTCTTCTCCATCTTGCCTTATTGTAGCAGAGATCATTGTGTCTAATTATGCACAACTACATACATGGTTCCGGGTCTTGATTTGCATGACCATCTCTCTCTCAGAACTATCACATCTCTTCCTTTGGGTCTTGTGGCAAATGTATTATTTGCATATCTTGTGTAGATCATTGTTTCCTCCTTTGAGTTGTGTTATGCTGTGCAACAACGGAGTTATAGCACCAAGCCTAGCCACCTACTGGAAGCATGTTCTCTAACGTTTGTATCAGAACCACCTCTAATGCTTTGTTTTTCTCCATTTTACCACCTCTAATGCTTTGTTTTTCTCCATCTTACCTTGTTGTAGCATATATCAGTGTGCCTATTTATGCATAACTGCGTACATGGTTCCACAAAGGTCTTGATCTGCATGACCACCTCTCTCAGAACTATCACATCTCTTCCTTTGTTCAGAATAAATCTTCTAAGCGGGTACCCTGTTGAGCGGAGTACCCAATCTAACTATTAAATGAGCACGAATCCTAAGGCTAAATCTAAGGCTAAAGCGGGTACTTGCTTAAGAGTTTTTTTCTTGGGTCTTGTGGTGAATGTTGCATTTGCATATCTTGTGTAGATCATTGTTTCCTCTTTTGAATTGTGTCCATGCTAAGTGACAACATAGTTATAGCACCAAGTCTAGCCACCTATTGGAAGTATATTCCCTATCGTTTGTTTCAGAACCATCTCTAAAGCTTTGTACTTCTCCATCTTGCCTTGTAGCAGGCATCATTGTGCCTATTTATGCACAACTGCAGACATGTTCCACAAAGGTCACAAAGGTCTTGATCTGCATGACCATCTCTCTCAGAACTATCACATCTCTTCCTTGGGGTTTGTGGTAAATGTAGCATTTGTATATCTTGTGCAGATCATTATCACATCTCCTTTGAGGCATAGCTAGGCTGGAAGCATATTCCCTATCATTTCTTCAGAACCACCTCTAAAGCTTTGTTCTTTTCCATCTTGCCTTGTTGTGGCGGACATCATTGTGCCTATTTATGCACCACTGCATACATGGTTCCAACAATGATCTGCATGACCATCTCTCTTTCAGAACTATAACATCTCTTCCTTTCGGTCTTGCAGTAAATGTGGTATTTGCATGTTGTGTGTAGATCTTATTTCGTGCAATCACACTAACCCTTGGGTCTCAATGCAAACCAATGTGGATAAGTGTTACAGAGAGCTATTTGTTCCCCTTAGTACATGCATTTTTGTAGCCCTGACTATGCTTGTAGTGTGCCCCTGTGACACCTTCCTACTTAAGCATGTAATAGTTTTCATAGCCATCATCACCAACTTCATAATAATTGTATTCACTGCTGCCGACAAACTCAAATTTAAATCATTGAGTTCAAATTCTCTTTATTAGAGGATAATGGTTGAATTAATTAATTAATTTGTAAATATGTATATTAATTGTGTTTAATTAGTATATTTATTAATTATTGTGGTTGTGATTAATTGTAGGGTTTTAAATCCAGATATTATGTCTAGTCAAATCCTGTATTGAGTTTGATCAAGTGTTGATATATGAATTGATTGTTACTTTGTATTTCTATATCTTTCTTCTAATCCCCCTTAAAACTAGGTGACACATAACAAAAATGACAAACCTTACTTTTCAAGGGCATCAAAATGGAGATGAAAAATTACTACAATAATCAATTCATATATCAAAAGATGCCAATACTAAACACTTAATAAGCCTTTGTGTAGGCTTCAGTGAGATATGAGAACCACATTTATATAGGCTTTATTAATCTTTGACCCTATAATTAATAACCACAACAATGATTAATAGTTATTAATTTATACAGGCTTCAGGGTCATCATTTTAAATTGCGTAGAAAACTTTTTACTCTTGGTGCTATCAAAATGTCAAAATGACCGGACTTTACAAATATGTGTATATATTATTTATTTAAAAATTTATAATTATAATTTATTTATTTATATTAAAAATTTTAATTATTAAAAATATATATATATATATATATTTTTATATTTCCACTTATTACTAAATACAGACATTTATTTAAAATAATATGTAATATTTAAAAAATATATTTAAAATAATATGTGATGGTAGATGCAACATTTTGGGGGAAAGCTACAACTTTTTTTGAAACCAAAAGCTAGAAAAACACCATTTTCTAGTTTCCAGAACTTTTACTTTTTTTTTGTCTTTTTTTTATTTTGATTACCACACAGTTTTGCATTAGCTTTTGGCGCAAAAGCAGCTGTTTAAAAGCAGGGCCTACCAGCTCCTTGGTAGGAAGAAGGTGATTGTGTACCAACACACTACAAGCGAAGTTGTGACTGCAAAAGAAACTTGGTCCCCGAAGACTCCGGGGAAAAGAATGCTTAGTTTTAAATGGAATTTTGTCAGACACAACTCATCACGGTGGGATTTTGTGGTGGTTCAATTTGGTGGGGGCCTTAATAATTTAATCCAAAATGATGCCAATGATTAAGGTTTATTTTGATGGCGTTAGCCCAAGTTGATATGGAGCAGACGTGTATAGTTTAATATTCAATAAGGTTTTTGAGTTTCTTGTGTGGTAGGTGCCAAATAGGATTCACATTCTCCAATACAACATTCTCTTTTGGTAATAACATGCATAGTTGTTACTGTGGCTTTTGGTTCTTCTGGCACGGATAAGAAAACTGCAGCAACTTCAGAGAGTTTGTCATGGAAAATTGTGCTTGGATTAACAATGCTCCTGCAAATGACACTTTATAATAATGCTTAACTAAATGATGAAATGTGATTTTATTGTTGCAAGTAATTTTGTGATTCATTTTGTTGGCAGATCTCCGTGATGATAATCAATTTTTCATAGATCACCCCGGTGCTTCACCTATAAGTGCTGCTCAGGTGAGAATTTCAGGTCTTTCCGTAGCTCAAACTACACTTTATTTTTTCTTTCGCGTGCATTGTTGCTCATCAGAATTCTTGCATGCTTCAAGGGTGAAGAGCTGAAGAAAACAATTGCTGCTTCTGCATACATCGAGTGCAGTTCAAAGACCCAGCAAGTATGTTCTTTCTCTATACTAAACTTTTTGAGTTAATAAACTTAACGTATTTTTATATTCCTGCTTTAAATATGCAAAATGCAGAATGTCAAAGCAGTATTCGATGCAGCCATAAAAGTGGTACTTATGCCGCCTAAGCAGAAGAACAATAATAAGAAAGGGAAGGGACAGAAGGCATGCTCCATCCTGTGAATATTATGTTTCAAAAACGAATGACACACGGGACATCCTTTTCCTGCAGTTCTTGTTATATAATTATGATATTGGTTAGGTGTATAATCCTGCTGAATGGAGATGGAAAATCATGGAAAGCATCAGGTGTTTCGTTTCCCAGCTTCGTTGTGTCCGTACCTCTGACTTGTTGGGCAATGTGCTGCTACTTTGTAGTGGATGGCCTTGACCAGCTTCGTAGTGAGATTGCCGTCCTGTTAACTTTTATCTCTTCAAGCAACGCTTAATGCACTTGTTCCTTTTTTATATTTCTGGCTTTAATTGCTTATAATGCACAATAAGAGTCTCATGCAAATGTTTTTATTCGCCAATTTATGTTTCCTTGTATATGGTTTATGTAAAGCCTTTATTTGCATTACAGAGTTCTGTTGTTGCCTTTCCTGGAGTGGCTCACTTTTTTGAAACTCAAGTGAACTCCTAAACCTGATTAAATTTTACCTATATCTGTGCCCTATGTGGCTGTTCCCTAAACCTGATCAAATGATGACACTGTGAGATACGCTTGTCGACTGTATGCAATGTAGTGTGATTTAATCCTTTACCACCACATGCCACAAATTGAACCAATGAATTGATTCCTCCACCTAAGCAACTATTAAGAAACCATTAATTGCGTTTTATTTTTTCTTTTTATGTTACCCCTTGGTCTCTTATCCTTTACCCTTTGTTTCCTTGGAGGAAAAGAAAATTGCAAGGAAAGAAAACTTTAAGAAAAGAAAAAAAAAATTCATATCCTGTTTCCTTGGAAGGAAGGAAAAGAAGAAGAGAAATTAATTTTGAAGGTCGAGTAAAGTGGTGTTATGTTTTCTTTAACTTTTTCGTCCGATTTGAGTGAAAAAGTTACAAAATTTTTCATTCACTTTTTCACTCAAATTTTTTCCTTCCGCCCAAGGTAACAACAGAAAATTTAGTTTTCTTTTCTTTCCTTCTAGTTTTCCTCCCAAGGAAACAGACCATTAGAGTTTTACCGTTAGGAGTGAGTCTTCTTATGTGTCTTTTCCCCCTCATTAACCCTTCTCTCATTAGGTGTTATGCCTTAGCTCAATTTTCATTCCTCTTTCTTCACTAACACTGTGTTTCCTAAGAGAGAAAGCTAGAGGGAGCGAACGGATTAGCCCAATTTGTGCTATTTCCTAATAGGGAAGGAAAATTTTGGGAAGAATAGTGGAGGGAACAAAATGCATTTTTTCCCTCTGATCTGATCTGCCCAAATCGGGCGGAAAAACTGCAGACGTCGTTGTCGTTCATGTCATCATGTCGTTGCTCACCTCGCCCCTTCATTCTTTCCTTCATGACACCGACTGCCATTGCCTTCTCGGTTACAACGCCGTTGGAGCTCGCCTCTCGTTGCCTCGCCAGGCTACTCTCCATGCCGTCCATGCCTCTCGCCCTCTTGTCATTGCCTCATCATGTAGCTCGACGACGTAGCTCTCGCCTCCAGCTTTGCTCGCCCACTCATTGCTGCCAACCTCGCTCGCCCTCTCATCGCCGTCCAACTAGCAGCAACAGGGAAGGCGACGAGAGAGGAGAGAAAGGAATGCATGCAACGCAAGTGAGGATGAACGAAGCCATTTCCATTTCACTAGCTTGCAATAGCAAGTATAGGTAGTGGATTACAGCTCAGTGAGGAAAGAAACTTTTGGCCACGTGAGTTTCACGTGATAAAAAATTTCCTTCCCATCCAATTTTCTTCCAAATGCTGTTTTCTTTTTTCCCTGTTTCCTTTCCCTGCAAGGAAACAGGGTATAAGAAATTAGCGCCAACTAGAGAATTAAAAACGGTGAGCAAGAGTACTGCAGGTAGAGAGGCTCATGCGGGTAGATAGTTGAGTCTATGTTCTAGGGGGAAAAAGGCAGTTGGGATCTTGTGATCCATAGTAGTTTGCCTTCCTAACACCAACTGATGTAGATAAATTTTATGAACAAATAGGTTGAAATTGGCCTCGACTTGGCTCCTATGATCAAGATGAATTCCACAATGAAAAGAATGAAAAGAATAAAAAGTATAATGAATCTAGATAAAAAGTCATTTAGATTCGTTACACTTTTCATCATTTCCATTGTGGAATTCATCCAACTGAACATAACCTTAAGAATGACATAGATTTGCCTTGAATAACTTACATTTTCCATCATTGTGAGGAAGTATTTATATCTATTGCTGGATAAGCAATATTTATGTTGGTTGCTAGCGTATTAAATATAAATGGTACATTATGGTACAAAAGCTACATTGCATCATAGTAATTCTAGTCCTTAATGACTATTAAGGTGCATTGTTTATAATTTATACAATACAACAAATATACCTTTCCATATAAGACGGATTTTAAAGATGATTTCCAATTATCAATATTACTTAGCTTCTTATGTGATTTGAGTTAGGTGATACCACATGTACCGTGACTACGAATGTCTAAGAGTTCCATCTCTAAGGGTGTGTATACTAGAAAGTATGGATGGAAAAATAGGAAGGATAAGAAAATAGGAAGGAAGGAAAAGAAAATAGGAAGGAAGGAAAATATAGTAGGATGAAATCTTGTCACGTGAAAATCATGTTTAAAAAATCCAGCGTCAACCGTCCGCTTCCACGAGATGCGAGCGCCCTTCATGGCAGCGGGATATATATATATATATATAGAGAGAGAGAGAGTGTGGGGGTGAGACAATACACGCGGAGGAGCGCGAGGGCGTCGAGGTTGTTGGTGAGGAACTTCACGGATAGAGTCATGATGGTGGAGGTGGTCTCATAGCCTGCCACGAGCAGCGCCACAAGAAGTCCACCATCTCCTCCTCGGTCATCCCCTCTGCTGCCTCCTCCTCCATTAGCTCCTCTAGCATGTTATCCTTTTTCTTCTCCTGCTTCTTTTCGTGTCTTCTCTTTCTTATCACTTCCTTAAGCGCTGCCTCCACCTTCTTACGCGCCCTGATGGCGCGGCTGTAGGTGGTGAAGGAGAGGAAGGCGGGGAAGGGGATGGAGAAGAAGCCCTCGATGAGGAGGAGGTACTCGCAGCGAAGGGCCTCAGTCCATTCGCCTGGGTCGACGCTCACCAGCTACTTGATGGAAAGCTCGAACATTATCTTCTTGGCCTGGTTGAGTAGGAGGACGCGGGCAGAAGAGTCGGCCCAGGAGTCGAGGGTGAGGCGGATGAGGCGGTCGATGTGGGGGAGGAGCGCGGCGTCGCCG
Organism: Costus pulverulentus; assembly: GCA_027562315.1. NCBI lineage: Eukaryota > Viridiplantae > Streptophyta > Magnoliopsida > Zingiberales > Costaceae > Costus > Costus pulverulentus. The sequence continues at coordinate 40,046,270 of CM050439.1, forward strand.
ATGGCGGCGGGGGAGGCAAGGCAGGCGAGGGTGAGCGAGTGCATGCGCTTGTGGCGGGCTCCACGCATGAGGAGAAGCGAATGCGCGCCCAACAGTGTGGAGATGGACGAGGGGTAGCTGCACTCCACTGCGCAGCCCTCCACCATGCATGAGGAGAAGCGTCCGCTTCCACGAGCTATGAGCTTTCGTCTGCGAGCAGCGTTAGCAAGCTTTCCCCTGCGGCGTCCATCCTTCCTGTCGGCGCAAGGTCGCCGTCCCCGTGCAGTGGCGGCAACGTACAGGGCAAAGGCGGCGGGCAGCCACAGCAATAAAGAAGAAGATAAAGAGAAGCCGAAGCGTCCGCTTGCCTTCAAACGTTTGGTAAAAATCGGTCTGATTTGGACGGATAAAAAATTAGGGTTTTTTTCCTCATTCATCCATACAAATTTTCTTCTATTTGATCCGTCCATTTTGGTAAATGACAGATTTTTTTTAATCTCCATCCCTTTCCTTCTAAAATCCTTCTCGGTAAATAAGCCTAAGCATTTGAGTGATATAATTTGAGTCTTGATAAGGGTTAACTACTTCTTATGTGATTTGAGTAAGTGATACCCCACATATGGCTACTAATGTTTAAAAAGTTCCATCTCTAAGCATATGAATGATATAATTAGAGTGAGGGTTAACTATTGAGCATAGCTTCTGGGTGACCTAGGATGCCAAAAAGTTATGTGTTGAATTTGGAGTAAAACTCAATTGAATTTACTCATATTACTAGAAAATTTACTTCATCTAGCACTATGATATGATATCAAAAAACTGATTCCACAGCAAGTGAGTTATTTCATCATTATGCATTTTGTAGATGTTAGAGTTTTATCTTATTTTAAAATTTAACATTTTTAATTGGCTATAATATGTAACTTTCATATTTTATTTTATTTTATTATTTTGAAGGTTGTGTCCCTTCATCAATTTAATTTAATTTTTTTAATCTATGCTAAGAGTTGTCTCTTTATATTTATTGATTTATTTAATTTAATTATTTTTATAAAGGAATATAGAGAAAGGGTGACTTCACCTTATAAATAGAAGTCCCTCTTCCTATTTGACATATAAATCAAAGGAGAATAATAAAGATCTTAGTTTCTCATTGTTTGAGGCCCCCGCACCTCTAATACATTTTATTTTCTTTGCTCCCTCATCCTATTCAAAGTTAAAAAGAGAGACTACAAATAGACTTTTTCACGTCACATTGACAAGGATGGTTGTCTCATGGGAAAAATAAAATCAAATCAAATTTAACTTGAACAAGGACCAATTCTTTGCCTTAATTCTATTGGATGTAGGTTCTATTTCTAAACTTATCCTTTTAATCAATTATGCATCCTTTTCCATTTGGATTTATTAGTATTTGAATTAAATGATATTAAAAAAATTTGCCCTAATATTTCTAAGGAAAAGATTAATTAGTAGCTGAATTTAATTTATCATACTTTTAAAAAAATATAATTAAATATAAAAGAATAAATAAATCATTTTTTGTTTTTACCTAATTATAAAATATTCATTATTATGAATTTTGAAGTTAAATAATTTTAATTATGTTTCATTCTACCTTAATTTGAATTTAAATTATTTTAAAGATTTTAATTTTGTATGATATGTATTTAGAATTTACATAATTTGAATTCAGTGAAATTACTTTTGAAATTAATATATTTCTTTATTTTCTTGATTTATGAATTCTATATCTTTCCAATTTTTAATATATCAATATATTTCAGATTTTTATGAATTTATATAATATTGAATTTTATATAATTCTAGTTTTCTAAATTTGTTCCCAAAATGAAATATTGTGAAAATTTGGATATTAGATTATTTCCAAAATTATTACATTATACTTTACTGAATTTAAATTATTTCAAATATTATATTATTCAAAAATTCTAAAAATATATTGAAACTAATATAATTTATAATTTATGAATTTAAATTTTATTAGTAAATGTGTTATTCTAAAATTTATGTAATCTGAATATTTTGAAATTAAATGATTTTGAACTTATAAAATTTTTTTAGAAATTGATTTATTTCAAATTTAAAATCATATAATTTATATTATAGAATCCATTATTAAGTAATTCTTTTTTTTAAAAATACAAATCAATATATTAAAAAACTTGAAACAAAAATTATCTAATTTATTATAACACATAAAATGCTTTGATTAATCATTACTTTATATTATTGCAAGTTCCTTTGGGCATTGTACTTGTTTGGTACGAAATTTAACTATGGTTAAGTCTACCTTTATTACTTGCCTATTGTAAAAAAAAAAAACTAGTTTGTAATCTAATACTTACATTTGTCTTGCATACTTGTATTATTACTAACAATTCTAATTTATTTAATTGATTTTGTTATTTGTTGGTTACTAGACATACATACGTAAATATAAGTTGAATACAATCATTTTGGTCTATGATACTATATTAGTTAAATAACTAAGTTTATTAATATTACTAATAATTAATTTGAAATATGTGTAGTGCTTCAATTACTATCACTTACTAGTCTATGATACTATAACAATTAAAAATTTGATTTTTTTTCTCCATCAATAGTGTTTTGAATACTACATTAAAACTGGTCTATGACACTACACATTAGAACGATTGATTTATGAACTAAATGCAATAATATTTATTTCGAATTGATTACTAGGACTTGGATTTACTCCAGGAATTACGTTGAAGACAATCTTTATATGTCTACAAAACTATAATTATTAATAATTTAGTTGATAATAAAAATTTATATTTATAAATATATCAACTAGTTTAAATTATACACATTAATATGTGCATACTTGATTTCTTAATTACATTATTTGAATAATATGTTGAAATGCAACATGTCTAATTAGCATTCATATATAACCAATATTTCATTTAAATCTTTGAGACGTAAGGGTGTATTTAATAAATAAAATAAAATAAACATGTTGACTCGTCAAATAAAGCCATTTGATCTAACAAAAATGCCTTTCAACAAAAGGTGCTAAGATTAGTATAATAGTTAATTAAGAAAATATTTGTTGCGAAAGATGCTAAGATAATATATTAGTAAATTGAAAAAAAAATATTACTGAACAACTTTTCAAGATGTACATCTTGCTTAGTCAAGGGTAATAGAGATTTGTCTAAAATAAGTTTTTCTATAGTCACAACCTAACCTCTATAATAGGTACACCTTGAAAAAGACCTACTCAATATAATATATCTTAGGCAAAACATAGGATATTCTGATGGGGGAGAGAACATGTAAATTCCATAAGACCTAATATGTTTGACAAGTCACACTATATGTCAACCCAAACTACATCTTCCTCTCTAGGACTCTGAAAAGATACTTTTAGAACACTAATGGGCAATGAGTAATAACAAGCTAATTAGTGATCAAAATGAGTATACAAAAATATATTAAAAGCATTTTTATGCATTGTAGTAATTGTTAAAACTTTAATTTCCTTATTCTTATGTTGATTGTTATATTCTTATATAGAGAGAAAGAAGAGTTTTTAAACTCTAACAACATGTTTAGAAAGGAAAGAAAGTTGCACTTTCCGTCATTTCTTTGGACGAAAAGCTCTAGGTGGAAGGAAAACTCAAGAGAAACTTTTACCTATTTTCCTCCCTTTTGTTTCCATCTGATTTGGACGAAAAAGTGCATTGATCGCAGTCGCGAGTTGCTCCCAATCCATTTCTCCGCTCTTGCTCACGCCATTGCTCCAATTACCCTCCCTTGCTCCGATCACCTCACCTCCCTCTGATCTCTCCTCCATCGCTCAGCTCCCACTCTCAACCGCCTCCTTCTCCTTCTGTCGATCTCCTCTACTTGGTCACTTCCCCTTGTTAGCTACTCAGCATGAAGGCAGGTGGATCTTTCTCCTCACTTTTCTCAAGATAGTAGTCCTCTCAACAAGGTATTTCTTAGTTCTTTCCTCCTAACGAAACACAAGGCCTAAAAAAAAACACTATTTTCCTTTCCTTTCATTTTTTCTTTCCATCATTTTTTCCTTTCCTTCCTAATTTCTATCCTTTGAAAGAAACAAGTTGTTTGGGCCTATTTCCTTTGGAGGAAAAGGGGAGGGAAGGGAAAAAAACTATTTTTCTCTATTTCCTTGGGCGGAAAAAGGGAGGAAGGAAAGAAATCAAGAGGAAAAACCAATAGGGTCTTCATTCTCATTTTTTTCTCTCCAAATCGAAGAGAAAACAGAAATCACTTGTCCTCGCCACTCTCTACGTCGACTCTTGCACGCATGACGCGTGACTGTCATCACCGATGCCGCCCTCCTCTTTCTCCCTCCCTCCTCCCTTGCGTCGGTAATGTCGTCCACCTCTTGCCTCTCCCCTCCAGCCTGCTGCCGAGACCTCGTCGCCTCACGCCTCCTACTAGCATGCCGAGCGCACCCGCCTACTGCCTATTCGCCCGCCACATGTTGGGAATCCCCGGGCTATTTAAAATCGAAAACAACGGAAGTGAGCCCGAAACGAGATTCCTAATTCAACAATAAAGACTGTCTTACGAAGAATACAAAGGATGCGATAGGGGTATACCTCACTTAGCAGTTTGATGTTGGCAATGGCTGAGACGCGCAAAGGCCCGTCCTCTACAATCGAGCACACACGGACTGCCTCGAGACTCCTCTGCTCCGCGCACATGCTAGGTTCAGGAGAAGAGATCCATGCCTCTAGCTTCTTCTCTACTTGTGCCAATTACGAAGACCACGCGCCAAAGAGAAGGGGAAGCGTTGGTGACAAGGAGTGGGCAGCACACAACTTGTCCCAACCTTGATGCAAAAACTTTCTTATCGTCGTCACCTACAAGACCCTCACGCCAGGAGCAGAGGAGAGGCGACAACAGGAGAGGAGAAAAGAGACTGGTGCAAAATTTCCCAAGAGAGCCTCTCTATTTATAATAGAAGCGCCAGCTCCTCTTTGGAGATTTTTCCCATGCGGGACTATGTACATAGGCGCCTTCTCACAATTAAGTGTCATGGGTTCGAATCCCCGCATACGCAATTAATTATAAATTGCGCCCAAGCATAGGCGCCTACTCACAATTAAGCGTCATGGGTTCGAATCCCCGCATACGCAATTAATTATAAATTGCGCTCAAGCTTATTAATTAGCCAAGAGAAGAATTCTCTTGCCAATTAATAGTTTTATTTTATTCATGTGACTAAAGTGCAAGCCCAACCTTGGACTAAGACCCTTGTTCGACACATTTTAACACCTCAGGTCAACAGAGGTCAAACGTGGTCCATTAGAGTCAACTAGTGGTCAAGCATGAACAAAATAAAGTCCCATCTCCTCATAAGAAAAACCATAGCATCAGCTTCCCAAAATGATCCGAATCATACAACGATCCGATCAGAGGCTAACCGATCAATACGGAGTCTCTAGCGTCTAGGTGTGCGACCCTGTAGGTCCCTCTGACGTTGGCAGTGATGACCCATTCATCACAAGCGGTGAGTGACACCTAGCAATACATCGCCGCTACCCAAGTCATCGGAATAAATGTCACCATCGACAACCTCAAACTGTGATAAGGAATAAGAGTATCCATGTCCCTTTGCCAGGCTGATCGTCCAAGT
>CM050439.1:40054588-40070313 GCA_027562315.1 Costus pulverulentus
TATTTGATTTGGTTTTTTGAACCAAATGCAATTGAACCAAAATGAGAACCGGTTCACTTATGTGAACGCATGGTTCGAAAGGGTGAAGGCGTTTTGGTCGTTTATGAGGGCATGGCTTCTATTTATGGTAAGTTATGAATGCCTCTTCGAAAAACGCCATAACGCCATTACGTTCACCACTTCATTTCACTTGACGCTTCTTGCACTTTCGTGTGAAGGAGAGGTTGACGAGAAGGAAGAGCTCTCGGCCAAGCAAGAAAACATCTCTTCATCCCTACCACTCGAGAAGGATACTTGTAGATCCTTGCTAGCACAAGGAGCTTCAAGGAGAAGCCATCTTCACCTTGTGTGCGTCTTCTTTGGAGGAGAGCTTATTTGCCCTCTTTGCTTCCAAGCCGCCTCCTTACTCATGGCCATGGTAACGCATCTTTCACTTGATGTTTTAAGTTGATCATATGACATATAGATCGATTCATGAAACCCTTGCTTCCGCTGCCGAAATGAACAATATGCGCCACTTAGGGTTTCGCTCCCCCTTGAAGGGGACCCCTTACAGATACGGGGACACTTTTAGATGGAATGTTATATAGTGTCAAAGCAGCTGTCTCTAAGGCACATCCCCAAAAATATGGAGGTAGAGTTGCTTGACTCATCATGCACCAAACCATGTCTAGTAGGGTTCGATTCTGCCTCTCAGACACACCATTCCTTTGGGGTGTCCCGGGTGGGGTGAGCTGTGAGAGAATCCCACACTCTTTCAGATAGTCAGTAAACTCATGGCTCAAGTACTCTCTACCTCGGTCAGATCGAAGAGCCTTTATGGATGGTCCAAGCTGGCTCTCTACTTTAGTCTTGAACTCCTTGAATTTGTCCAAGGATTCTAACTTATGTCTCATCAGATAGACATAACCATATCTACTGAAATTGTCAGTAAATATGATGAAGTATACAAACCCACCTCTGGCTTGTTTGTTGAATGGCCCACACACATCGCTGTGTATAAGATCCAATAAACCTGTGGCCCTTTCACCTTTCTTGGCGAATGGCGCCTTTGTCATCTTGCCCAACAAACAAGGCTCGCAAACATCAAATTCCTCAAAGGAATCTGAATCCAAGAGTCCATTTGCATGGAGTTATTGGATGCGATTCTTGTTGATGTGCCCTAGATGACAGTGCCTAAGATAAGTGTTGTTGAAACCACTTAGCTTGATCCTTTTAGTATTTACATTGCACATAGAACTCTGCATGTCCAAGACATACAAGCCATTGCATAAAGTACCAGAACCATAGAACATGTCTGCCAATGAAAAAGAACAAGTGTTCTCTTTGATTGCAAAACTGAATCCTTTCCTCACTAAGGCAGGAATGGATATGATGTTCTTGGTAATCAATGGTACATAGTAACAATGATCGAGTTCTAGTTGAAGCCCTGACGGTAGTGAGAGAGTGAGGTTTCCCGCGGTCACAACCGCAACTTGTGTGCCGTTACCGACCCGAAGGTCAATCTCTCCTGGTCGAACTGTCCTACTTCGTTTGAGCCCTTGCATACTTGTACAAATATGCGCTCCACATGCAGTATCAAGTACCCATGTGTTTGAAGTAGACATGTTGACTTCAACTACGTAAATAAATGAGTCTGAAGACGAAGGAGTCACCCTTCTCTTCACCTCTTTCTGGTGTTGCCTTTTATAGCGCTCGAGCTTGGGGTCACCCCTCAAGTTTCGACACCAGTCCATCTTGTCCTCCCAAAGGACGGATCGCAGTTTTAATCCACTATTGTTCGTAGACATGATCTACAACAAAGACATGTAGATTAGTACTACATTTTCAATCATTTAATCTAGACTTTAAATAAATGATTGTTTCTCACTATTTTATCAGATTGACAACCCTTTTATGTCAATCTGGGAAACCACAAAATTTCCAAAGTGAGATGGGATCCTTGTTCCTCACACGGCCCCGCGTCCCGCAAGGGCGAGATGTACTGCACGAGGTGACACATGTATCTCAAGGTAGGCATGCCGGCCAATTGCAACTAGGCAATTCCCCTTCTCAAGACAGTTCAGGCACTTCGTGTCCAACGAGGGCTGGATACAGCATGAAGTCCTAACTTCTTGAGGCTGCTTCTAGAAACTTTCATCATGTGGACAAACCACATATGGAAGTTCTAGTCATGTTCGACCTGACCGTTATGCCCAAGGCCAACAATTTCCTTGCGAAAGGCGCGTCCAGAGTTTTAACTGGACTAGGGAAATTATTGTCACCACACGCCTCCTAAAGATAGATGGGTGTGTCCCACGAGGGTGGGAAACAGTGCACAGCACCATCGATCGATAGTTTGACGAGGGCTACGTGTCAGAAAGCAGGAATGGGACTTGATATAATTTTGAGAGAGTTTGGGTGGTGTCATACCACATTCGTTTTATCTTATGTCTACCATTACTGGCATGCACCCTATAGTGATAACATAAAATAAAACAATCAGAGCATGACAATAAAAGCAGTAAAACATGATATGGTTATAGCCCAGACAAGGGAAACAAGCCCCTAGACCTAGACAGTACACCTAGCACTACCAAAAGCTCTAAGCGTTCAGCCCATGCTCCAAGCCGTTGGCTCCTAGCTCTGAGTACTTTAGGGTCCTGCTTCAACCCCAGGTGCGTCTCCAAGGTTTCATGCTCCACCTGTGTTAGCTCGCATACCCTAGGCTCCTCCTAGGTTTCAGCCAACACTCTCCTCTACCCTTGTCAGCTCGCAAACCCTAAGCTCCTCCTAGGGTTCGGCCAACATGGGGCGCCACCATGACCACATTGGGGGCTGTGTTGCACCACTTCTAGATCAGCCCATGAAACTTATTTGATGCGCCTCTAGGATGCCCTAAAAGCCATCAAAGTCTCGGCCAATTAAGAAGTGCACGCAAGCCCTCTTCATCAGCCCCTATTCCTTAAGATGCACCACTAGGAGGAACCCTAGAAGCCACCAAGGAGTCGGCTAACAAAGAAGCTACCTATCTTGGTTAGGTGCACAAGAGAGAAGGTTTGATGCGCCATTGTCTTCCCTAATCTTCAACTTGATTTTACAACACAAATAAAGAAAAGGGGCGGCTCGCAGGCCTCACAATAATACATCCCAGGCATGCATTAGGGCTTGTCTATAACCATATCAAGTGTATAAAGAAAAACACCTAAGACATGCTCTTCAATATGCAATGAAAAACTACAAAACCAGATTTTAGTTTTTCATTAGAAAACTTGTTCGTTAAATCTCCGCGATCTTATCGAAAATTCAGATCTTTCGTTTTCTCTTAGGAGTCTACAAGTGGCCATATATACCCCGATTATCGATGCCACTTGCAATCCCTAACTTGTACGGATTAAGGCAATCACCCAGTTTATGCCCCGAAATCTAGATACATGTCTCACACCATGGGTCTATCCCATGAATATGAGGAGAAATAAATTCTCACACATAGGGTCTATCCCCATGTGTAGAAACCGAAAATCATGAATATCAAAAGAGCGAGAAATAACAAACCTACTATTTTTCTACACATAAAACATGGCATAAAGATATTTGAAAAAATTTTCTATGACATGCGCATGCTAGAAAAATCCATACACCGATGTATCTCGTAAGTTGCCTTTGATACCACTGTTGGGAATCCCCGGGCTATTTAAAATCGAAAACAGCGGAAGCGAGCCCGAAATGAGATTCCTAATTCAACAATAAGGACAGTCTTATAAAGAATACAAAGGATGTGATAGGGGTATACCTCACTTAGCAGTTTGATGCTGGCGATGGCTGAGACGCGCAAATGCCCGTCCTCTACAATTGAGCACACACGGACTACCTTGAGACTCCTCTGCTCCGTGCACGTGCTAGCTTCGGGAGAAGAGATCCACGCCTCTAGCTTCTTCTCTACTTGTGCCAATCACGAAGACCGCGCGCCAAAGAGAAGGGGAAGCGTTGGTGACAAGGAGTGGGCAGCACTACAACATGTCCCAACCTTGATGCAAGAACTTTCTTATCGTCGTCACCTACAAGACCATCACGCCAGAAGCAGAGGGGAGGCGACAATAGGAGAGGAGAAAAGAGACTTGTCTCAGGGCATAACACTAACACCACACTGCCAGCATGCCAAGTTCGCCCCCCTCCTGCCTCCTACCGAGCTTGCCCGCCGCTTGCCCGCGACACCGTCCTACCTGTTCTATCTTGCCCTCGCCATCCTACCCGCCCGTTCTTGCTTGCTCTGCCTCGCCGTAGACTGCTTCTAATGACACAAAAATTTATAGTAAATTTTGTGCCATTTGATAGACCTTTTTGTGTCACATTCATGCTCTTTTGCTTATTTTTATGCCTTTTTTTCAATATTGCGAAATCCATACCTTTTCAGGTTTTTGATCAATTTTAGGTAAATAGGTACTATTTTTAGGCGTTTTCAAGCAAATTCAGATGCATAGATGAATTCCCACCATCAAGAGAAGATCACATGTCAAATTTCATGAAGATCAGAGCTTCAAACCAAAAATACGGTAGGGCCGTAATCAAAATTACGGAATCGTGGTTTTACTGCACCTACAAAATAAACCATGGCACTGCCATAATTTTTGAGCACTGTCGTTTTGTGGGTCGATTTTTGAATAAAAAATTTTACAGACATTACGGTACTGCCATAAAGATTATTACGTGCCGTATTTTGTGGCAATTTCTGACCCGAAAGATTTGCAGAAATTACGGCACTGCTATAAAGAATTTTATGGTACTATAATGTTAGATGATTTCTATACCGAGAACTTTTGAAGAAAATACGGCACTGCCGTAACTATTTTTACGACCGTAATCACAATCTGGATGAGCGATTCTTTTGGACTTTTTGAAACCTGATTCTTGCGTGGATGATTTCGGACGATCCAGGACACCAATTCAAAAACCATGAAAAGGGGACTCTTCTATATATCGAGGAGAAGATTTGAGGACAAAAAGGATTGAATATCGTGAAGAATCGAGGGAGAAATCAACAAGGGCATCCTTAGGGCATGGCCTCGTGCCGAGAGGCATAGAGGCCATCTCAGGCCACACAATTTACAATGAAGCTTCGCTAGAGGAGGAGAGGATACCCCAGAAGTTTCAGAGCGAAAGGAGATCGATTGGAGGAGAAATCAAAGAAATATTGCAATTCTTCTATCATGCTAGCTTAGACATCTTTTGGGACACGGGGGTGTAATCCCCTTAATTTCATAATGACTAGATGATCCTTAATTCGTCAGGGAACACTTGTTATGTTAATTGCTTATGTGATGATTGACTTTAATTCTCCATAGTTTCATATTATCTGCATGTTTTAGAGTTTTTGTGATATGGACTGAAAAGTGATTGGCGAAAACTTGGAACCCTAAAATTGAATGTTAGGAACTCATCGTAAGAAATTAGGTTTATTCTTATTTCTCGATTTTAGAAGTTTATTACCATGTTGATAATTTGAATCTAGGATTGAGTTATTGAAATAAACATGATGATACTTTAAGAAATTAAGTATTGGATCATTGGAGAACCTTAAATAGAACTTGTGAAAATTATAGTATGAAAGTATGTAGTTTTCACTTGAGATGATTGACTTAGAATTTGGATGCACGAAAGTGATCTTTGAGTTATTTGTCAATGATTTCCTTATCTTTAGCATTGAATAGATCCTATGCGAAAGTGAGGATTGGTTCTTTGTAAATTGTCTGCGCGAAACGAGATGATTTCTTTATAAAGTAGATTATATGTTTATCATAATAAAAGTGGACTGGTGATGCACATATTTCCTTCTAGTCATAGAAATTAAGGTGGATGAAACCCTAGTTCCAGTTTCTCTCTCTAATAATTCGTGTGATTTTTGTTTGCGCTTTCATCATATTCGATTTGCTTAGCTAGTGAGAAAACAACTATTTGGTACTTAACATGTAGGTCTCTGTGGTTCGATATCTTTTTATTACTTCGAAGTATCCATGCACTTGCGAACACAACAAGTTTTTGGCGCCGTTGCCGGGACCATAGTTTTGTTAATATCAAAATAGTTGTTAGTATTACTAGACTAAGTTTTATTTGTTTTAGACTTAACTTTGTTTTCTTTTTTGCAGGTTTTGGATTTTCACAAATTGTGACAGAATTTTGATTTCTGAAATTTTTGAATTTGCTTATGTTTTATATTTTCTATTTTTTATATTCTGAGAAAATTTTAAAAAAAATTCTGATTGATTGGTGTTGGATAATCTATCTTTCTTTTCTATTCTGAAAAATTGAGTTTATTTGATTTTTCTATTTTTTTATACACAGGACTTTTAGATCGTGATAGATTTTATTTCTTGTGAAATCTCAAATCACAAATTTTTTAGTTGTGTAAAAAAGTTTTGATTTGAAGATATGTCTTTTAATCACAACTCATGGGCAACTGAAAGCGGTGAGGTATACATGCCACAAGGTAAGTATGAAAATGATTCATTGTGCACTCTTGCAGATTAATTAAAATTAGACTCTTCTATGAACCCTGTTAGGACATCTTATTCTTCTATTAGATATGATATTTGTGGATGTTTTGATCATTATACTTCTGATTGCCAATTTTTAATTCCTTCAAATCCCAATTCACCATGGTACCAAGATAATCAATATAATTCTAGATGGGAAAATCAAACTTCTTTTTATGAGGATTGCTCAAACAATAATTCAAAACCATACTTTGAGGATACTAAAGAATCTAGGTTAGCACCCATGCTTGAAAAATTCATGTCAAGACAAAATCAATTCATGTCAAATCAAAATAAGGAGATTGAAGACCTTAGAGGGGTGATTGATCTGCTTAATTCTGAGGTAGGATCTTTAACAACACATTCTAAAATGTTAGAAACCCAGATAGCACAACAAGGTTGTTTATTTGAGTTTGATTTGGAAACTGTGGAAATTAATTTAGAAAAATCCCCTTCTAATTTTGGTAATTTTGAAATTGATTTTTTGAGAACATTAATGAATCTCACTCTGATTTTGATAATTTTGAAATTTATTCATTTGATAAATTATTTGTGGAAAGGTTTGAGGAAATTGATGTTGAAAAATCCCCTTTTGATTCTAGTGAAAGTTATGAAATTGATTCTTTTGATGATATATTATTTATGGTTAAATCTGATTCTTATAATTCTAAAATTGATTTTTTTGATTCTTCTGATGATGAATTATTTGTGGAAAGATATGAGGAAACTGATTTTGGAAAGTCTCACTTTGATTTTGATGATAATTTTGAAATTGATAAATTATTTGATTTTGGACATGCGAAACTTGATAAGGATTTGAATATTACAAACATTGATGAATCCCACTCTGATGTTTTGCCCATATCTATTGTTCAACTTTCTGATTCATTTGAAAAATTATGCTTTATTGAGGAATCTAATATGAGACAGAAAGACTATGTTGATGACCCAATACTTGAATCTTGTGATCAAAGTCCTATTGCAATTGAAGATATAAATTTGAAGAAAGGACTAATGATTTTACTTACTGATAAATTTAGGAAGATTATTGAATACCCTTTGTGTGGATTTGAAAATTTTAATTTCTGCATATTTGAGAAAGCCATGTCGATTGTGATTTGCATGAAATTTTGGATGTTTGAAATAGTGGCTAAACTTTTAGGACAACGGAAATGCATAAAATTATATGCTATTTACTATGGTACTAATCCACCTACTTCGCCATGATATTTGAGTTTTGGTCAAGCTATAGACCTAAAAATTAGTGTTTCTTGGGAAGCAACCCAAGCACTCTTACTTAGCTTAGTTTCTTTTATTTTAGTTTATTTTTAGAGTTAATTTTTCTTCTCATTTTGCAGGGAAAATTATACTTTGCGCAAAATATGGCACTACCGTAATGGAAATTACGGGCCGTAATTTAGGTTGTTTTTCGTTCAAAAATTTTTGAGCGTATTATGACACTACTGTAAGCAATTTTATGTGCCATAATTTGGCGTAATTTTTGTACGAAAAGTTTATGGTTTTTACGACGGTACTGTAAGTATTTTCACTGGCCGTAATTTGGATCGAAATCTTTCCTGAGAGTTTTGCATCTTTTACGGTACTACCATAATAACTTTCACGTGCCATATTTTTGAGTGATTTTCAATCCCAGAGTTTTAAGATTTTTGTGAAAAATACTACAGTACCATAACCCTTTTTACGGTGCCGTAATTTCAGCATAATCAACATTCTTTTTCTTACATTCTGCTTATCTGATTAGGTTTTTTCTCGCAGTGATTTTAAGAAACTGGAGCGGTAAAATTTTTGATCTTTGGCACAATATGGAACTACTCATCTTTGTCTATTATTCGAATATTTTTATTGACTTTTAAAGTCCATGGATCATCCTATAACACATAGCATCTTTTGGTAACTGATTAATTTCTGCAGCAATTTTTTTTGACTAATCTGATTAGCACTTTTGCTGCAGGTATTTAAGATGCTTTAATAAGTTGTAACCCTGATCTTTCACATGAAATAAGAAGAACATATTTCATTCTATCTTGTGGATTAGTTGTTTCCCTGAAAATATTTTTGAATCTTTGTAGGAAGCATGACTACTTTTGAAATCTGATTAACTTCTGTGCAGTTTTTGATTTAGTAATCTGATTAGCCTTCTTTCTGCTGATACCCTAAATTCCTGAAAAATACTGATCCTTTAATTTTCATATGCCTGAAAAGAACAAGTTTTATTCTACTACATGATTCTATCTATTTTCTTTATGGATCATTAAATCTTATTCTTTGGTATAGCTACTTTTCGTAACTGAATCAGTTGGCTGCACCACTTTCCATCAACATTAGCAGCTCCTTGTCTTCAAATTGCCACCAGAAGTTGCAACCCAGCCACCACTACTTCATCTGCCTCTGACGCCATTATTTCTAGCCGTCAACACTAGATTCTACCACCAGTAGCCTCTTACTTCTTCTTCTGCCTCTATTTCCATTGATTTTATTTATTTTTACAGCAGAATCTTCATTAGTGATTTATTTTTTTTGTAGTGCTATCTCTCTCACCCACCGGCCGACGTGACTGTAGTCTCCAGCAGGCCGTTGGAGACTCCTCATCATCACTCTACTGTCGGCACCATCATCTCGCCTGCATCAGTTCTTTCCACCGGCACCCTCTTGGACCACTGATGATATCTTTGATTACCTTTTGAGAAAAATTTTATTTGTGCAAAGTTAGAGACTATTTTTGATCTGAGCCTTATATATTTAAAAAATTATGCAGGAAAAATTTTCAAAAAGTGCATCTTTGGACCCAGCAGCACTTGCCCCGATGCTACACCCCGAACAATGATTGAGCTTGCTATATAGTTTTGTGAGTATTGTTTGCACTCTCTTGTATTCATGATTTTTTCATATGGTTCCATCTTTGATTTGCTATGGTTGTATTACTTACTGAGATTTCTATCCAATGTGGTTGTTTGAATCTATCATTTTACATTTTTGACTATGATTGTATGAGTTTGAAGCTTCACACCCTTTGCATTGATATTAACATTTTTGATGTTTTTAAAAAAAAAATTATGACTTGAATCCATGTGATAAAAGGTGTGTAGATTTTTCTATGATAATGAATGTTTATGCATGTCAATACCTGTGAATGGAGATATACCTATTATGTTGAATTTATTTCTTCAATATATATCTACTTGTTGAAATGCTTCATTGATTGATTCATAAGGTTTTGGGAAGGTATGTTGTTTGATGAATGCAATCTAAGAGTGAAACATCTTTCTTGAATAAAATGAGCATATGAGTGTAATTTTTGAATTGACGTCAATTGATTAACCTAGTTGATGTTTAGTTTATCTTACTATTTGTTGGGAAGAAAGAATCTAAGATCCAAAAAGAGAGAGAGACTCCCCTACTTGGCACTGCGTAAAATTAGCAGTGATACCGAAGATATAGGTTGAGGTTTGTTAAAAAAGAGAGAGAGAGAGAGAGAGAGAGAGAGAGAGAGAGAGAGAGAGAGAGGGAGAGAAAAAAGAGAATGACTCCTCTACTTGGCACTATATAAAATTGACAGTGGTACCAAAGATAAGAGTTGAAGTCCAAATAAAAAGTGTGTATCTATGTGCGTACATGCCAAAAAAAAAGAGAGAGAAAAGAGATAAATATTTTGAGTGGAAAAAGATTTTGGATATCCAATTCCGGTAAACAAAGGTATGATAGGTTTAAACTAAAACTTAGGTGAATTCATGAGACTGAGATTCTTTTTATTATGCGAGTTGCGAAGTATTATTTGACTAAAGTTGTGAATCTTAAAGATTAATTTCAGAGGACGATGTATTTATTTGAAATTTTGTGTAACAGTTGGTGGAATATTTCCTGAGTGATTATAGTTTAAAAATTTATTTTTCATAAAAGAGCATATTTTTCATACTTAGCATTGTTCTTTATTTATTTGCTTGAGGACAAGCAAAGTTTGAGCCTTATGTATTTGCTGACACGAAAATTTATAGTAAATTTTGTGCTATTTGATAGACCTTTTTGTGTCACATTCATGCTCTTTTGCTTATTTTTATGCCCTTTTTATCAAATATTATGGAATCTACACCTTTTCTAGTTTTTGATCAATTTCAGATAAAAAGACACTATTTTTAGGCGTTTTCAAGCAAACTCAGATGCATAGATGAATTCCCACCATCAAGAGAAGATTACATGTCAAATTTCATGAAGATCAAAGCTTCAAACCAAAAATATGGTAGAGCCGTAATCAAAATTACGGTACCGTGGTTTTACTGCACCTACAGAATAAACCACAGCACTGCCATAATTTTCGGTACTACCGTAAAGATTATTACGGGCCGTATTTTGAGGTAATTTCTGACCCGAAAGATTTGCAGAAATTACGGTACTACCGTAAAAAATTTTATGGTACCGTAATGTTGGATGATTTCTGTACTGAGAACTTTTGAAGAAAATACGGCACTACCGTAACTGTTTTTATGGCCGTAATCACAACCTGGACGAGCGATTCTTCTGGACTTTTTGAAGCCCAATTCTTGCGCGGATGATTTCGGGAAATCCAGGGCACCAATTCAAAAACCGTAAAAAGGGGACTCTTCTATATATCGAGGAGAAGATTTGAGGACAAAAAGGATGAAATTTCATGAAGAATCGAGGGAGAAATCAACAAGGGCGTCCTTAAGGCATGGCGTCACGCCGAGAGGCGTAGAGGCCATCCCAGGCGGCAAACTTGATAAGGAAGCTTCGTTTGGAGGAGGAGAGGACACCCAGAAGTTTCAGAGCGAAAGGAGATCGATCAGAGGAGAAATCAAAGAAATTGCGGGCACCTGCATTGTTCACATGCGAAATTATGGCTGTAATTTTCATTACAGCCGTGCTGTTAGTAGATTTTCTTCTTCTCTTTGATTTCTGATCTTTTGAAACTATGGTTTATTGTAATTCTTCTATCATACTAGCTTAGACATCTTTTGGGACACGGGGGTGTAATCCTCTTAATTTCATAATGACTAGATGATCCTTAATTCATTAGGGAACTCTTGTTATGATAATTTTACTTATGTGACGATTGCCTTTAATTCTCCATAGTTTCATATTATCTGCATGTTTTAGAGTTTTTGTGATATGGACTGAAAAGTGATTGGCAAAAACTTGGAACCCTAAAATTGAATGTTAGGAACTCATCGTAAGAAATGAAGTTTGTTCTTATTTCTTGATTTTAGAAGTTTATTGCCAAGTTGATAATCTGAATATAGGATTGAGTTATTGAAATAAACATGATGATACTGTAAGAAATTAAGTATCGGATCATTGGAGAATCTTAAGTAGAACCTGTGAAAATTATAGTATGAAAGTATGTAATTTTCACTTGAGATGATTGACTTAGAATTTGGATGCATGAAAGTGATCTTTGAGTTCTTTGTCAATGATTTACTTATCTTTAACATTGAATAGATCTTGTGCGAAAGTGAGGATTGGTTCTTTGTAAATTGTCTGCACGAAAGCGAGATAATTTCTTTATAAAGTAGATTATATCTTTATCATAATAAAAGTGGACTGATAATGCGCTTATTTCTTTCTAGTCATAGAAATTAAGGTGGATGAAACCCTAGTCCCAGTTTCTCTCTCTAATAATTCGTGTGATTTCCATTTGTTCTTTCATCATATTTGATTTACTTAGTTAGTGAGAAAATAACTATTTGGTACTTAACACGTAGGTCTCTGTGGTTCGATATCTTTTTATTACTTCGAAGTATCCGTGCACTTGCTTACACAACAGCTTCCAACCCACTCTCCTTTGCCTTTGACGCTAGATTCGCCTTTATTGCCGATGCCCTCTAGCCACTCTCCCTCGCCGATGCCGTCTAGCAAATGATTTTTAATCATGTGCAACATACGTGATTTCTATTTCTCTTCTCTCCATTCTTCCCTTCTCCTCATTTTTCCTTTCTCCCTTTTTTTCTTTCTCTCTTAGGAAAGATGCCCTAAAGTTTAGTTTATTTTCCTTATTCCCTCTTATTGCTCAAAATTGAAAGAGACGCCAGATCTATCACACTAATAGAGTTGTGGCAAAA
This sequence comes from Costus pulverulentus, assembly GCA_027562315.1. NCBI lineage: Eukaryota > Viridiplantae > Streptophyta > Magnoliopsida > Zingiberales > Costaceae > Costus > Costus pulverulentus. Next base: position 40,067,190 of record CM050439.1, read on the forward strand.
GTTTGGATTTAACCAAAGTTTGTTCTAAAGCAAAGATCTTTGCTTTACTTTAGAACAAACTTTGATGTCTTTGGGTTCTATTTGTAAACTTATCTTATTATTTAATTATGCATTTTCTTCAATTTCAATTTATTAGTATTTCAATTCTATTGATATTCAACAATTTTAACCAAACAGCAATTCTATTGATTTAACTTCCAAACAAGCCCAAAGAAAGCTAAATAAAAAGGTGCAAACTAAATTGTGATTTGGACAATCACATTTACTTCTCGTTATTTGGTAATGTTTTTTTTTCGCAGTTAGGGAGAAAAAGACAATATTTTCAAGCAATATTTATTTTACAATTATTCTAAAATCATGTGTATTTTATAGATAAAAAAAAAATTAAAAGAGTAGAGCATTCACAACTAATCATGCATGTGAACTATAGAGTGTTCACAGTTCAGTTCCGTGAGCCGGCTTTCTAAATCGAATCGATCCCGATCGGTTTGGACCGCTTAATTGATTTTTTAGTATAATTAACCGAAAATCGATAATTAATCATATTCTTTATATGTAAAAAAATTAAAATTATAAAATAATTTAAGATAAATAAATATAAATATTTTTGATTAATTTTTGGCAATTAACTGGTGGTTTTGAGTGGTTAACTATTTTAATTTTTATAAAATATTTATTTTTATATATAAATAAAAATATATTAAAAATTATATAGTAGTTTAGATGATTTGACTACTCCCAAACCGTAATCGAACTAATAACCAACCAGTCAACGAGTAAAAAAAATCAATCGGTTAGTTTGATTTGATTAACTACGGTTCAACGGTTCAGATACATCTCTAATATGAACTAGGTGTATATTTAGCATATAACTATAAATATTAAAAAATCTTTCAACAAAGCCTGTTGAGACCTTCATCAATCACCATGACTACACGTGAACTATGAGTAGCCAACATGTATATATAACAACACAACTATTAGAACTATTAGTACTGAGAGATCTTATGTGCATAATATTTATCTACCTTATATGCCATTTAGACTAAAAAACATTGTCCCACTAATGTAAAAAAAAAATAGAGAAATATAATTTTATTCTAACGTACTCTAGGTTCTAAATCCGTTATGAATATAAACGGATTTATCTATCATACATAACAATTTGCCTCCAGAATTCAATCAATTCATAATGAATGTGCAATGTCAGTCAAACGCCCACCGATTCTTACATCTAATCTCTTCTTCTTCCTCTGGAGTAAAATCGTTCTTGATATTGAATGTCTTGCGAATCTCTTCTGGAGTCTTCCCTCTGATCATGTCCGCCACCACATGACAAGTCAGATCCAGCAGCCCGCTTATGTCGAGAAAATTTGCAGCCTGAATGCACCATGATCAACAAAAAGAAGAAAGAATTAAATCATATAAATAAAGCAGCTAAAAGTTCTGTAGATGAAACATGTATGAAATAAAAATTTTTGGTCATATGGCCACATGAGGACATGGAAAAAAACAATTTCCCAAACTGCAATCGCTACTAAGCTCACTACAGCCACCAGATTTCAAGATCATCTACCGAATAAAGGAGTCAGAAGAATAATGTGGTGGACTTTTGTTGAATATATTTTTGACAAGTATCAGAAAGTTTAACCAGAAATATAATTCGAAACAAAATCAACTATTGAACAAACCTCGGAATAAACCTGAAATATCAACAGCATCAACAGCCAGAGATAGAAAAAGGGAGGGGGTAGTAAGAGATTCGCTCATACCAGGATGATACCGAAGAGTGTAGGCTGGTCGACCTTGAGGAAATCCGCATCCCAGGCCTTGAGTTCCACATGAGAGGATGTGAAGTCGTCGTCGTCGTCGGACTTGGTAGCTACGTCAACATGCTTCCGGCAGTACTCGATGACCTTGGCGAGTATTTTTCCGGTGACGTTGGGGAGAGGGATGTCGTCCCCGGCGCAGTCATCCTCGATCATGTGCCTGATGGTTTCCGATTCCATGGCCACCGCCACGTCCACCTCGAATGCCTCACCGTCGGAGCTCTTAAGGATAATCTTCTTATCCATGGCGATATGCAATCGGATGGAAGAGGAGATCAGTCGCATGCAATCGGATGGAAGAGGAGATCAGTCGCAGGAGGGAGAGTAAACAAAAACCCTAGCGGAGGAGAAATGGAGTTGAGGTTGAATTGGATAGGCTCTCCTATTTATAGGATGAGCAAAGCCTAAAATAAGCAACTTTATTTGGAGAACCATGGTGCAACTCGGTTCGACTGCTGTCTGTCTCCCAAAAAAATTCACTTATAATTTCACCGACATTCGAAGGAAATATCAATTTAAAATTTGAATTTAAATTTTATATAAAATTTAAATGCAAATATACATGTTAGTTAATACAGCTAAATTGCTACTCGTGAAAATAAATATATTATTTAATCCTTGACACCACAAAAAGATTTTAATGTGAATTAGTCAGAATTCCTTGCTTATAATTAAAATTTTTATAGTTGGAATTGTGATGAAATAGATTTATTATATAGAGTGATATATTTTAGAATTTTTCAAACATATTAGTGTGCATGCGAGCCATAAAAATATTTTAGCATATAAAAATTAAAAATAAAATATTTTATTCTAGTATAATATTACAATTAATCTAGGCGTGTAACCTAAAAGATTTTTATGTTTTTAGTAGTGACAATATAAGATTATTGTATTATCCTAAATAGCTAGTGTCACGCCCAAAATTAGGGTAATAAAATAAATTTACACGCGAGTCAATGCTTGACTTGAACCCAAGCATGCCCACGCAGGGGTTAAGCGGTTGAACCCTTGATCTGGATGCGACCAGCAGGAGTACGTCCCCGACGAGCTCCTCAGCCTATCTTTGACGACCACCTGTCTGCTTGTCTCGATGAGTTGGAGACTCCTGCTGGTCGGCGCAGCGCGTGTACGAGTTCGGTACCACATGTCTACCAAGGATCGCTGCACGAACTAGCTCCAAGGTCCACCTGTAAGATCCGGAAATTTATTAGCAGGTAAGAAAAATAAAGTTTTGATTATTTAGCATTTTTGTAGAAGTTTTTCAATGAGATAATGTATCGATTTGTGTATTT
>CM050439.1:40121622-40132934 GCA_027562315.1 Costus pulverulentus
AGAAGTTTACATATAACAGCAGATAATGTAACAACAATCTGAATAACAACAATTGCCTTTATCTTGTTTATACATGATACTGAAAATAACCCAAGGCCTCAAACATTATCCTTAAGGGCATACCCCAACAGCCACTGTCCAATATTCTTGAGGTTGAGATATTTAATGTTTGGGGGATTGACTTCATGGGACCTTTTCCATCATCTGGAGGTAACAAATACATTCTTGTGGCAGTTGATTATGTTTCAAAGTGGGTTGAGGCTCTTGCTTCTCGTACTATTGATTCCAGAGTTATTGTTAAACTGTTCAAAAAAGTTATCTTTCCAAGGTTTGGGACACCCCGAGTAGTGATTAGTGATGGAGGCTCACATTTTATAGAGCATTAGTTCTCAGCCTTGCTTAGAAAGTACGGGGTAAAACATAGAGTTGCAACACCTTATCACCCCCAAACCAGTGGACAAGTTGAGATATCAAACAGAGAAATAAAAGGGAGTTTAGAAAAGACAGTGTCACGCACCAGGAAAAATTGGGCATTCAAACTTGATGATGCACTGTGGGCCTATCGGACTTCTTTTAAAACACCAATAGGTATGTCTCCCTTTCAATTGGTTTACAGTAAATCTTGCCATCTACTTGTAGAGCTTGAACATAAGGCGTTCTGGGCAATCAAAGCACTCAATTTTGACTTATATAATGTGGGTGAAAATTGGAGGTTATAGTTGAACGAGCTAGATGAGATTAGACTCTCTACATATGAAAATATGAAAATTTACAAGGAGAGAACTAAAAGATGGCATGATCGACATATTTTTAGAAGGGAATTCCAACCAAGTGACTTTGTTCTTTTATTTAATTATAGATTGAGGATTTTTCCTGGAAAACTTAAGTCTCGATGGTCTGGGCCTTTTCAGGTGAAGAAAACTTATCCCTACGGAGCTGTGGACATATGGAGTGAGGAAATAGGAGATTTTAAAGTTAATGGTCAAAGGTTAAAACATAATTATCAAGAGGAGCAAATTGAAGAAAAGGAAAAGTTTTACTTTGATGAACCACGATCAAATCTGAGTGCAGAATGGTCAAGCTAAAGACCTTTAAATTAGCGCTTCTTGGGAGGCAACCCAAGCACTCTATCTTCAGTTTATTCTCATTTACTTTTCTGTATTTTTACTTCTGCTTTCAGAACTAATTTTTCTTCTCTTTTCGTATGAAGAATCAAATTTGGCGTAACAACATCTGTGCTTCCACCAGTTCCTACACCGACTTAGCTACCCCAGAGACACGAAAGAGATTGGATCAGATGCTGATAAGCAAAACGTTGTGAGTATTCATTTTTCTTCACTTCTTTGAAATTCATCTTCCCCATCGATGATTCGTCTTCCAAACTTCTTGTGTTTCTGATTATCATGTCGTGATTCTATAGATAAAATGATTTTCTTGATGACGAATGAATTTATGCCCGTGATTAGATCTAGACCTATAATGTCAAATTTATTTCTCTAATATATATCTACTTTTGAAATTTTTCATTGATTGATGAATAAGATTTTAGGTGGATATATTATTTGAATAATTTGATTTAAAAATGAAACTACTTGTTAAATAAAATTAGCATATGAGTGTAATTTTGAATTGATGTAAATTGATTGATCTAGTTGATGTTTAGTCTATCTTGCCATTTGTTGGGAAGAGAAAATCCAAGATCCAAAAAAGAGTGAGAGACTCCCCTACTTGGCACTGTGTAAAATTGGCAGTGGTACCGAAGATATGGGTTGAAGTCTGAAAAAAAAATAGAGAGAAAGAAAAAGAAAATGACTCCTCTACTTGGCACTGTGTAAAATTGACAGTGGTACCTAAGACAAGAGTTGAAGTCCCAATAAAAAGTGTGTATCTATGTGGGTACATACCACCAAAAACACGCAAAGAATAAAAAAAATGAAGAAAAAGAAAATTTTGAGTGGAAAAAGACTTTGGATATCTTATTCCAATAAACAAAGGTATGATAGACTTGAACTGAAATTCTACTTTTTCTACTTTTTATACAAGTTGCAAGGTTTTATTTGATTAAGTTGCAAGGTATGATAGATGAATTCATGAGACTGAAATTTTACTTTTTATACAAGTTGCAAGGTTTTATTTGATTAAGTTGAGGATCTTAAGGATTGAATTGATAAGATGATATATTTATTTAAAATTTTATGAAGCAATTAGTAGAATTTTCCATTGGTGATTATATTTTAGAAATTTATTCTTCATGAGAAAATCTATGCCTATGATAGATTTTTTTATTTTGGCTTTAGGACAAGTAAACTTTGAGCCTTATGTGTTTGATGATACCGAAATTTACAGTAAATTTCATGCCATTTCATAGATATTCTTGTGTCATATTTATACTCTTTACTTATTTTTATGCCTTTTTTATCAATTATTACGGAATCTACACTCTTTTTGGTTTTCGATTGTTTTCAGGTAAAAAGGCACGATTTTCAGGCATTTTCAAGCAATTCAGATGCATGGATGAATTCCCACCATCAAGAGGAGATTACATGACAAATTTCATGAAGATTGGAGCTTCAGACCAAATTACCGCAGGGCCGTAATTTATACGGTACCGTAATTTCACCGGCTACCATAATATCAGAGCACTGCTGTAATTTGGGAATTTTTTGTCCAAAAAGTTTTTTGGAAATTATGGCACTGCCGTAAAGAATTTCACGGGCCATAATTTCAATATACTTTTCACCCAAAAGATTTCCAAATTGTCCAAAATATTTATTACGCGTGCCGTGCCTGGCCCGGCCCACGGGCCGTGAAGCCTCGGCCCAGCCCGACCCGAGCCGGGCGATGGGCCGCCCGTGGCCCGTTGACTTGGTCAACGGGCCATGCCATCATCAAGAGGAGTGAGGGCCACGGGCCGGGCCGGCCCGTTGGCCACCTCTAGTTACCTTCATCAAGAGGAGTTCACATAACAAATTTCACGCAAATTGAGGCAACGAACCAAAATACGGTAGCGGCGTAATTTATATTGTGGTACCATATTTCCATACGATGCCGTAATTTCAGAGCACCTGCCATATTTTGGGGAGTTTTTCAAATAGAAGACATCACGCAAATTACGGCACCGTCGTAAACTATTTCACGGGCTGTATTTTCCAGACGTTTCCGACCAGAGTCTTCAGTCGACTTTACGGCACCACCATGAAGCATTTCACAGTGCCGTATTGTGTGAAGATCTCATACCAGAACCCTCGATCGATTTTACGGCACGGCCGTGAAATATTAAACTACCGTATTTTCATTTCTGAACGTGACTCCACAGTCAATTTTGAAGCCCGATTTTTGCGGGGAAGATTGCGGATGATCCAGACATTTAAATTTGATGCCGTGAGAAGAAGAAAGGGAGCTATTGACGAGAAGATCAGGAAGACACCAAAAGCCCTAAATTTTATTTACTACATAGAGAGAAATCGCGTCTCTCACTGCCGCCTAGGGTTTCACCGCCGGGACGAATCTAGAGCACATCTTGCGATATCTTTCTTTATTACTTCGAGTATCCGTGCACTTGCGGAGATAACAACAAGTGTGGTAACTCAACAAGTTTTTGGAGCCGTATCAGGGGGTGACAAGTCCCTGTGTGCCATACAATAGGTTTTGGTTGCGACTTCAGAAATAAGTTTTGTTTACCTACTTGTTGGGATACAATAGAAGACGGCCTTCAAGACGAAGGATGGACTCCACGAGTGGCTTGTGATGCCTTTCAGCCTCACTAACGCCCCATCCACCTTCATGCGCCTTATGAGTCAGGTTCTCCAGCCATACATGGGAAAATTTCTAGTCGTCTACTTTGACGATATACTCATATACAGCCGCACCCGTGACCAACACCTCGAGCATCTTCGCTTGACGTTTGACATCCTGCGGAATGAACACTTGTTTCTTAACGCGAAGAAGTGTGCCTTCCTGACTACTCAGGTTTAGTTCCTAGGTTTCATAGTCTCTAACCAAGGCCTCTTGGTCGACCTTGCTAAGATCGATGCCATTCGCTAATGGCCCGAACCTGAAACCGTTACCGAGGTCCGCAGTTTTCTCAGCCTCGTAGCCTTCTATCGCCGTTTTATCAAAGGGTTCAGCACCATCATTGCCCCCATGACTGCATGCACTAAGCACGAGGAGTTTTCTTGGACTCTTGCGGCGAGACGTGCATTCCTAGCCCTTAAGGACATTATGACCTCTGCCCCTTGTTGGTGTATATGCCCTGCAGACCAATGTATGGACATGGTCAGGCATTGTTTGAATGTACTTTGATAGAACTATTGTTCTTTATAGAGGCATGGTCGTTATTATGCAGACTTCTCTACCTGCATTGATGTATTGAGTTGCATACATAATGTACCAGGAGTTTGGATTGGATCCATTCTCACAAGCTATCCCCAGTCAAGGTACCTTAGCAGACATGGGACAGCTTTGGTACATGTGAGACTGGTGTATGGGCTGGTTAGGTGCAGGGCACAGTAACGCAGACATACAGGTGCATTGGATGCACTGGAGTGATCCACCGTGAGGATTGACTTGTCTAGTCAACAAGTAAATCTCACATGCAAGAGGTTTGCATTGATCCTCAGACTTGAGGTATTCATGTCTAGATATGATGATGGGTATGTTTTGATACAGTCTTATGTCTCCCCGTAATTGGGAGACCAAAACGACTGTCATTGAGCATGTCATAAGTCACGTAGAGACATGAATGACCAATAGTAGGATTTGCCCCTTCCTTCAGAGGAAGTATGATATCCACTTTGGGGCGCCCCACCTTATTGGTGCATGACAGGAATGTGTGGCCACACTAGTTAAGTCATGACCAATGCATTGGATTGATAAACTTGAGACTAATCCAGTGACAGAATATCAGTTTAGGCAAAGGGATCTATAATGCAATGGGAATCCTCGTTGCTTGTTAGGAGTTTTTACCATAATGACTTAAGTCCTATGACATGGGTAGTAGTGATGTGTTGCTAGATACCCCTCACTACTTATGATGTCCACATCATTGCCATCGTCATATGGATCCTACGGGGTCACACGCAATAGACTCTTGACATTGCTTTAATCAGAAGCCTTAGGATCAAGTTATTGGATAACTTGGATCCATTTGGAAGATTTCATCAGCACCAATAGGCCTGATGAGTTGGAAGAAAGTTATTGGAGCCAAACTTCATTTTTGGTAGGTTGACCCGAAATTGACCTAGATTGGTCACATTTGGATTAGGGTTGCATTGGATTAGATCCAATGGTTTAATCAACTCATACCATGAAGTTTGGGCTAGCTCATTATCCAATGAAGCCCAATAATAAGTTGTCATGAAGAGGGAATTGGCATAAAAGGGTATAATGGGGAGAAATCTCACCCCATTGGCGCCTAGGGGCATAATGGGGTGAGGGAGGCGCCTTTGCTTCATTATGGAAGTAATTGGCGCCTAGCCGTTCTTCCTTGGATGGAATACTTGCCTCTAAGGCAATTCTTGGGGCTGATATGGCTTGAGAACTTTTATGGGAAGTTCCTAGGCGCATATGGATATAGGGAAAAAGTATATGGTAATGTCTTGGAGACTTACCTTACCTCAAACCCTAGTTTCTCCCAAGACACCACCTTAGCCGAATTCATCTTTCTTGTTGCGCCTATCCCTTCTCCTTGGATGGAATGCATGCCTCTAAGGCATGTCTTGGGTTGATATGGCCATTGGGCAAATTAGGATAGGTTGAATGAGGTTTATGGTAAAGTCTTGGAAACTTTCCTTACCTCAAGACTCCTTTATCCTAGCCGCCCACTTGGCATGATCCTAGCCATTGCCCTAACCGCCCCTTGTCCTATTAATAGGACCCTTGCCGCCCCTCTTGTTGGTTGTTGATCATGTGGACAGCATCTTGAAGGGGTGACATATCTCTTGGAGAGAATTGGACTGCAAGAGGCGAGGAGCAACTAAGGCTTGGCGCAAACCTCTTCCTTGGAGCCGAAAGTTCTTCTTTTCCCTCTCTTCTTGGCGCAAGGACTCTTAGTGCTTGGTGGCATTTCCTTGTCACAAGCTCTCTCCCTCCCTTGGCCATAGGCGCACCTTGCTTGAAGAAGAAGGTGGCGCAAGCAAAGAAGAAGAAGGAAGCAACTTGGTGGCATCATCTTCCTCCTCATCCCCTCCTTAGCGCATATTCTATTGAGGGTGGTGCAAGTGAGGTGAAGGCTTGATTCTCTTCCCGAGGCTAGCACCAAGCGTGGAAGGGAGCAACGATCAAGGAGTCGATGCGTGGATACTTGTAGAGGACGAGCACTTGGGCGTCTTCAACTTGGCACCTTCATCCTAACAAGCAATAAAGGTACTAACCCTAACACATCCTTGTGTTCTCTCTCTCGCATGGATCCTTGGGACCGGAATGTGTTTCGGGTGTAATACTTCTTCCGCTGCGTCCTAGGACTGCAAATTTTTAAATTACACCCGGCATTCCCTAACAGTGGTATCAGAGCTACTTGCGAGAAACACAATGTGTATGTTTGCTTGTATGAAAAATTTTTGGAAAATTTTTCTTCTATCCATGCGCGTTTCACGTATAAAGCGTTTTCATCCAAACCTCCTCATCTTTGTGGCCGAAACTGTTTATGGTTGATTTAAGACCAAAGGCGCACGTGGTTTTGTCAAGTAGGACGGGCATTGTGTCTTCGGACTGGCCGGGTCTCATGATCTGACAAAACTGCCAGCCGATAGGGTCTATGAAATCATCCTAGAACTTGATCTAAATTTTAGCAAAATTTGGTTAAGAGAGTGTTTTGGACGATGTTGGCGCATAAGGTGCTAAAATTTGATTTATCCGGATTTTCAAATTTTACATGCGCCACTTGATTGGGTTGATATGGTCATAGCGAGTGCCCTCCTGTGTTGTGATGTGGAAGCATGTTTCCACTTGTGATGAATGCTTGTAAAATCTCTTTCCACCTGCGTGTGGTTCTCTCCCTATCTTGTTGTAAAGAATTTTATTCATCTTCTTTAAAATAGATGTAGAATTATAAGAAAGGTTAAGGCTTCATTTTGACAACAAGAAGTCTTCTTCAATCGGAGTCAGAAGTGGCGCCAGCTTTGGAAGCGTGGTGATGGACTTGCGGCTGAAGGAAGGACACATGCTTTTGGCTTCTGGCATGGGCTGATCTGCTTTAGGGACTCGCAACCCTTGGATGCACGATAACATGTCACATGGCTCGTGACAAGTTATGTGTATGAAAAGGGCTATGACCATATCGACCAAAATAGCATGCCTGTGATGGTTTATTATTTTGTCCATAGCATGCCTGTGATGATTTTCCTTTGCTGCCATAACCATAGGAAAAACTGCATGCTAGAAAAGAATAAAATAAACATGCAAAACTCTCATTGAAATATCAAGTCAATAGCCTTCTAACGCGTAGCCCTCATCAAGCTATCAATCGGTGGTGTTGTGAAATGTTTCCCACCCTCGTGGGACACACCCACTTATCTTTAGAAGGTGTGCGGTGACAATGATTTCCACAGTCCAGTTTTAACCTAGGCGTGCCTTCGTAAGGAAATTCGTTGGCCCAGGGCATAACGGTTAAGACCAGACTTGACTAGTTTTTCATATGTCACTAACATGATGAATCACTAGAGGTTGCTGTTGAGAGGATAGGGTTCTGTGTTGTATCCAGCCCTCGCTGGACACAGGGCGCCTAGTCTGTCTTGACTAAGAGGAGTTGTGCACGGCACAATTGGCTGGCATGCCTACCTAAGGAAGCATGGGACTCTCTGTGCATCTCAACTCACCCTCGTGAGTCGCAGAGACCTCGCGTGAAATTAGGATCCTACTCACTTATTTCTATGTTGAGTTTGAGAGTTCTCAACTTATTTTTGGAAATAGTGGGAGCATAGCATTTAAGTTAAAGTCCTTGTTAAATTCTTTATCATAGTACTTATTTTACTTATTTGCTTATTGTAGATGACATCTCCTTATCTAAGATCGAAACTTTATAAAAACAAACTGGATGGGACAAATTGGACAAAATGGTTCAAGATTTTGTCCAAGATACTGGAACAAGAAAATAAGGTGCATCATCTTGAAAGACCTCCAACCCAGCCCATTGTGTATTTCACTACTGAGTGGGAGTGGAATGTCTATCTTGAACATTGTGAAGATAACGAACAGTACACTGCTCTTGTCTTAGAGTGCATTACCCCAGAGGTCAAGGTTGAGTGTGATGAGATGGGGATTTATGATCTCATCATACATCTCAAAGGTCTCTTCACACCATGCTCTGTAGACAATGATCAGGAGAGTTCTGTTGGATCTTTAGAGTGTATGCCTATATCTGAGAAAAACCGTGGTTCTGTATCTTCGAAGCTAATACTTCGGAAGACTGGGAATGCATGGGTATTTCGAAGAGGATTAATGGCCAAGAAGAGCATGGCAAAGAAGAAGGGATGTAATCCATCCCCTTCAGGTATTGTGTTACCAAGGTCTTTTATCTACTTTTATTCATGGGTACTGGGTACCGCATGTGAGGCTCACATATGTTTTACATGTGCAGGAGCTCAAAAGAGGTAGGACGATGAGGCTTGATGGGATCGACTCTCGGGTCAGGAACAGAGCATTGGATGCTGCTATTAATATCATCTTACTGCCTTGAAGACTTTATCCAGAACTTTGCTATTATCAGCTTATGTACTAGAACATCATTCCTTTTGGAAAGGATTTCAGTTTGAAATAATATATATGATATTTTTCTTTATAACTGAGATGTTCTATTAAAGTGATACAGTTGATAATAGTTTGTGGCTCCATATAACACAATATCAGATCCATTGATTCAATCAACACCCTCTTATAGCATTGTCTCTTGAACCATAGAACAATAGTCACATCCATAGGTCCATGGACTATTGGGATCATTATCCTTTCAGGATTATGATACAATGTGTGTCTAGTTCAAAGGAACAATGTGACAGATGCTGCCTTCACCATAAAGGGTGGAAGGATTAGTGGCTTATTGGATCTATTATACAGCAATGTGTGTGGACCCATGTAAACAAGCACTAGGAGGTGTTGTATACTTCATTAGGTATGGATATGCTTTATCCAACCCAAGTACTTTGGAGAAATCCAAGAAGTTCAAAATGAAGTACAGAATCAAATTGGAGGATCTATTAAAGCACTTTGATTGGATCAAGGTGATTAGTGGAAATTTTGATGACTATCCTAAGGAGTGTGAGGATTATCTCAAAGCTTACTTGGATCACCACTGTGTGATGAATTTCAAGGAAAGAAAGTGAAACACGTTGGATGTGGTTCCATCCTTGAATAGTCATGCAAATATACTACTATGATGCCATGCAAACAGATATACTGCCACTCCATAAGAAAGTGTCTAAGTAGCTTTTGAATTGCGAACTACAAATATCTCATTCCTTCAATGAAATTGGGAATGTAATATGCAGTGATCTCAAAAGTATGGTTTTGTGGGGCATTGAAAGGTGCCAATTCTATCCCGAAGAGAACAAACTAATTGTTGCTCAGATAGCTGTTTCTCTTGAGAAAATATTTCTTTTAAAAGAAGCTAGTGGGAGTAGATTGATTGGGACAAGGTTCAGAATCAACCGCAATATAATTAGACACAGATGGAGAGTAGAATCTCAAATACAGGTTGAAAGTCAACCTGAGGTTCAAGTAACACAGGAACCACATAAGTCTGGATCGATTCGATATGTTGGGCATGACGAATTTTTCATCAAAGGATGAACCTAAGACTTATGAGGAAATGGAAGCGGTCGATGGACCAGATTCCAAGAAATGGCTAAGGGCCATGAGAACCCAAAATGGACTCCATGTCTGCTGATCAAGTCTGGGACTTGGTTGAGCCGCCAAAGGGGTTATATCCACAGGCTATAAATAAATCTTCTAGGAAGATAGACATGGAAGGTAATATTGTTACCTTGAAATGCAAGCTAGTGAACATAAATTTTAGGCAAACCCACTGGGTGGATAGTGATGAAATTTTTCACCGATAGCTGAATTTTAAATCCATTAGGAATCTGCTTGTTATAATTGCACGATCAATTATGGCGTGTTGTTATGAAAAACTGTCTTTCTTAGATGGACGTCTGAAAAGATATCTGTAAGGAAACAGACAAAATGTTTTCATATCAAGGCCATAAAGATATGCATGGTGTTTAAAAGAACCTGTGTTTACGAGAAGATCAGTGGGAGCACTTTAATAGAATTTCTTGTTCTAAGATGATTGATGATATTCTCCTCACATGGAATGACATCTCAGCTCTTCACATGGTGAATAAAAGACTTGAGATGTATTTCGAGAAGAATGGTCTAGGGAATGATGCCTACACCCTAGGCAAGAGGATCTATAAATAGAGATCCAAGAGAGTCATTACCCTTTACTCAATCTATGTTCATCCAAGAGTTTCTGGAGAGGTTTATGTTGGATGATTCCAAACATTGATACCTTCCAGAGAGACATGGTCTGACTCTCATGAGGATGTTGTGTCTTATAACACAGCTAGAGAGAAATAACATGGGTCTAAAATCCTGATACATGGTGTGTAGGATGGATCATGTTTTGAGTAATGATCACAAGACCATTTGTGGCAAGTGCTTGGAGCATGGCCAGTAAGTTTCAATGAGATACTAGTGTTTGACACTGGATAGCTGTGAAAGGAATCCTTACATATACTTGGGAAGTATAAAGGATTAAAGTCTAGTCCATGATAGACAGGAAGAATTTTGTGTACAGGGGTACACTGATATTTCGTTCCAGTCTAATGACTGTTGATCACAGCCAGGATTTGCGCTTTGCCTTGTTGTGGTGTTATATGCTGGAAGAGCATTAGACAAACCACAGTGGCAAAATTCTACAATTAAGGCTGAGTACATTGCAGCTTCTTATGGCAGCTAAGGAAGCAGCTTCATTCATTTGAACTTGATTTAGTCCCTGGTGCTTGATGGTCCAGTATAATTCTTACTGGGGCCGCAAGCATGTGCAAAGGAACATAGTGCTCAAGTATGTACTGCAGCGATATCATTTGATCTTGGAGATCATGGATAAAAATGATGATTCAAATTAGTTAAAATAAACACAGAAAGCAATCTAGAAAAACCCACAGACATAGCCTCTGGCGCAGCAGAAGCTTAATGGGTCATACTAAAGACATTGGAACTGACTAAACATCAGTTGCCCTTGGTCTTAGTGCAAGTGGGAGATTGTTGGTGTATATGCCCTGCAGACCAATGTATGGACATGGTCAGACATTGTT
>CM050439.1:40133376-40150753 GCA_027562315.1 Costus pulverulentus
TCCTTGTAGCCGCAAGCCTTCTTCTCCTTCTTCATCTCTTGGCGCAACTTGGAGAAGGGCTTGGTGGTGACATCTCTTGGAGAGAATTGGAAGCTTAAGGTGGCGACAGCTTGAGAGCTTGGAGCTCTCCTTCTTCCATCAAGGGCGCAAGCAAGTTTTTCTTGTTCTTCTTCTCATCTTCTCTGGCGCAAGGATTCTTTGTGCTTGGTGGCGTCTTCTTGCCACAAGCCCTCATCGTTCCTTGGCCATAGGCGCACCTTAGAGGTGGCGCAAGCAAAGAAGAAGAAGGAAGTACTTGGCCCATCATCTTCCTCCTCATCTCTTCTTGGCGCTTGTACCTTGGAGGTGGCGCAAGATTTTAAGAGAGTGACAAAGGCTTGATTCTCTTCCCGAGGCTAGCACCAAGCGTGGAAGGGAGCAACGATCAAGGAGTCGACGCGTGGATACTTGTAGAGGGCGAACATTTGGGTGCCTTCAACTTGGCATCTTCATCCTAACAAGCAATAAAGGTACTAACCCTAACACATACTTGTGTTCTCTCTCTCGCATGGATCCTTGGGACCGGAATGTGTTTCGGGTGTAATGCTTCTTCCGCTGCGTCCTGGGACTGCAAAATTTTAAATTACACCCGGCATTCCCTAACAGACCCCGGGAGAGCTGATGTGGGGCCGAGACAGGACCTTCGGAGATCCACCCGGGTTCGAAAGAAGCCCTCTAGGTATGGCTATCCTAGCCCCTAGACATGACTTCCTTAGAACCCCATTTTGCTTATTTTGTCTTAGATTAGGGTGCATCATGTGGTTGGTTAGATCCACCCTCCAATTACACCATGTAGTTACATTTCTAGGATCCGCCACTTATGTATGGTAGGTTAGTTCATGCGATTAATGTAATAGATTAGGACACTCCATTTTGGGACTCAAGTCAAAATTAGGTCAAGCTACATCAAGGAGGCGCCAAGCTCAAACCCAACCCACCATGAAAAGCACCCTCAACAAATCCACCCAAGTTTCACCCTCCATGTTGTCATCCATGTGGACCTAATCATTCTTCATATCTAACCGCCACCCTCCCCTTGGAGCAAAGGGGACAAAGCCAGCTAGATACCAGCTTTTGCAGCCACTCCACAAAGGAAGATGCGCCAGCCATCAATGCCAAGAAGCAGCCCACACGCCACCAACAAAAGCTGGATTTCGGTCTTCAAGGAGCTGCCCACATTTACTGCCGAATGACAGCCACTCCAATCCATCATCACCTCTGGTTTCGAACTTACCATCATGAGAAAAGCTCCAAGCCAAGTCTCCAAGCAAATCTGCCATTTGGAGAAAGAAATCAGCCCCATTAAAGCCGCCTGCATCATGCTGTCTTGTCTTGATTGTGTGACCTGTTTTGCGCTTAGGGAAGAGAGGCACCCGTTGGAAACTCTCCTATATGATGTACTTTCTTGTAAAGCCACCGGTTGGTGTTGAATACAATTTGAAATTTCAGAAGTGTGTCTTCTAGTGGTGTGTGTCACCTCTCCTTTCCCCTCTTCCACACCTTGCCGAGAGCCCCTCTCTTCCTCCCCTCCTCAAGCTTCCACCACTTGCGCATGTTCTGAGGTTAGGAGCTCACGCCACCGCCCCTAACAGCCTTGAAGAAGCCTCAATCCAAGAGAAGGAGTTGGATACAACCGTGACTCAAGATGGTGCTTCCTACACCATGCCGAGATAAAGCAACCTCCATACTCTAGCTAAGTTCCTCCTCTTCCTTGGCTGATGTTTTCCTTGACGTTTTTGAGCATCCATCTACACTCACACAACATTTCTACAGGTGGCGCAAGACCAAGAAAGAAATACCAAGCGCACCCCCCATCCTCCCCTCTTAGCTAGTTAGTCCCGAACATGTTAGCAAGGGAACTTGGAGGTAGCCTCCCCCTTGATTGTCTTTGTAATTTGGCCTGTTGATATTCTTTCTAAACACTCACCCACGCATGTGTGGGAATGCTGTAATGCCATGGTTGTAAGCTCATAGGGCCCTACTTCGTGAGTTTCAACCATTGGACCGGTGAAGAACGGGGTGAACGTCCCTTCTATTCTCAAGGGGCGCAAGGTGAGTTCCTCCCCTAGTATAGTCCTATTCCTTGTTGTAGAACCGCATGCCTTAGATCTTGTTATGCTTTCATCTTGATTTCAAAATGCATGTGAGATCTAGCTTCTTGAATGGTCTCGGTTTTTACCTTTAAAGTATGAAAACCTAATTTCTCAAAGCGTTAGAGTCAATCAGTTTTCACTAAGTATAAGTTATCTACAAACAATTTCAAATGCGTTGTTTGAATGCTTGAAGATCCCACCCCCATCACTAGGGCTTTGGCCCCTTTTCCTGGTTTGATCCGGCGAACTAGTTTAGGGTTCATTTGCGTCTCCTTCGGCTCCGGCATGCCCAGGCTCGTCCGGCGAGGCTGTGTTCGTCTGGTTTCTTCTCCTGGGCTTAGGCAAGCCTCCGGCTGCTAGCCCGTGGCTTCTTCTCTCGTGCGTGCACCCTCCTTGCGAGTTTCAGACGTGATTCCCATTCCCAGCCAATCAGTTGCTCTTGGTCAGCGATCTCCCCCTCTCCGGCTCCTTGTGTTCCGCGCTCTCGGCCTAGTCATCATTCTCGGTCGGCGATTTCTTGCCTCTTCTCTATGCTTCCGCGCGTGTGCACTGGCCTTGTGTGTTATGTTGTCCAGCATGTGCCGGTTGTGTGCTGGACGTCTACGAGACATCCATCCGGCAAATTGGTGAGTGAGCGAGCTTGACCGCTTGCATGTGGTCCGTTCATGATTTGGGCATGTGTCCGGCGTCCTGCGTGGCGTTGTATTTTTTGCGCGTGTGTGCTACTGCCTATGCGCAATTTTTTTTACGCGCGCTGCACCAATGTCGAGTCTTGGGTGGTGTAGTCAAAGTTATTTTGAAGCTGGATCGTGCAGTGGTCTTCGGCAGATGCATGGCGATCTCCGACCCATCGAGACAAGTACCTAGGTAGCCACGTCAAATAGACTGAGGAGCACATCGAAGGCGTGCTCCTACCGGTTGCGCTAGTATCGTGTGGTGACTAGGCTCGTCCCCTATGTGAGATTAAGTCTCGATCAAGCCAGATGAAGCTCCCATACGTGTGTTTTATTTATAAATTTATTATCATCATTCAAGGCATGACACTAGTCTCTAGGGCATGATATTTTATTTATCTTATGTTTATATAGATTTTATTCGGCATCCTTAATAGTTTTATCATAAACTCTGTCCGCACGCATTCATGCAAGAAACGTGTAGTCGCATTAGTGCCTCCCTCCTGCATGAATACCGAGAATGCCACTTTAATCATTCACTATTTGTGTCGTACAAAAATTAGAAAAAAAAAGTAAATAAGATGCATGTAATGTAGTGTAGTTAAATAAAATTAACATTTTTATAATTTTTTGGGTTCATCTGCAAATTATTATATTATCAGTTCAAATTGGTATTTTCCACGAATATTACTTTTATAGATTTGCAAGTACAGCATACACAACTTTTGAACTAAATTCTTCGACTTCGCGGTTTGCTTTAGCTCAGGGCTCTCAATTCTCTCACTTCCATGCCTATTACCTAACTATAATAGTTCTTTTTTTTTTTCAAAAGAATCAAACAATAAGGGGAACGCTTCCCGTGGTTTTATGCGTTTAGCCTACTACGAGCATAGTAAGCACTCAATTCAATTGGTTTACACTGAACATGATTGGAACACGAAAATTACACGAGGAAATGCACTATGATTCATTCATCTAGATCTAGTTCTCAATGACCCATCACATTCCAGCCAAGATCACAGCTTCACGATTGATCTTCAACATTGTACAGCTTCACGATTGATCTTCACCATTGTTTGCTTGTAAGTTCATTTACAGACCACTAAAGTATCGCATTCAATGAAACAGAGGATTGACAACAGAGGTACGACGTCAAAAGAAAGTTTTGGAGCACATGGCAGTATAAATCAAAGATCAACGTGCGCTAACCACGAAAGGATGTTGGCATACGCCACATTCTATAGTTTCAGAGCCTGAGGCAGGAACTTGTACCTGAAGTCAGGAAATGAAATCAGTCCTGAAAATACAAGGCTCAATATCCAGCGTCGAGGACAAAGAACTAAGTGGAAAATCTAGTTAGACCTGAAGATGGACTGTACAAATGGGGCACGCTACTTCTCTCATTCGCTTGCCAGACCCGTCAGAGGATTTGGAGGCTGTGAAAGATCAACCATCACAAAATAGTTGTTAATATAGGTTGACATCAGATTGCCTTAAAGCATTTTCTACATGATAGTAACATATTACCTGACTTTCGATTTCTGTCCATTTCCTCCTGTTGTGGTTACAACATAAATATTTGTTAACTTATGCATGAATTCGTATGTATCTTTTGTACAGGAAACATTTATATCAAGAAAGACGCGGCTATCAGAAAGTACGATTGTAATACATCCAACTAATCTTAATCTAACAAAATCAGATCTATCAAGATTATGCCAAACATAACAATAACAACTACACCTGAAGCTTTCGGGCAAGATCTTCATGACTCTGCAGGGTAGCGGGTTTGGTTACAGCTTCTTTTGCCGTGCTTAACCTTCGAGTAACTTCTTCCTGCGTAACATAAAAAAAAGGGAATTTCCAAAATGAATACGCAAATCTAAGGTTCTAAGCAGATATTTAATTAATGAATGCACAAATAAAAAACTATCCAGCCTTGGTAGTATGTGTCAAACTTGTTCTTCCACATAAATATTCATCAGTGTTATAAGAAAACAGCTTTATGGTTTGAGTTTTAAAAAAATGCATTTACCACCAAATGCAATGTACAGATGATAGTGGACCCCACAATATACACATTAAAGCAGAGCAACAGCAGAGTAAAAATTATACAAATCATACACTAGGCAATTTATCCGTTATGATTGCTGCAAGTGTCGGTCAAGAATTCATATCATGAATCCAACGAGACAGATTTGGACCAAAAGTGAACACCCTTCTCTAGCAAAAGACGAACCAGAGGAGGAAGTGTTCCACTTATCAGTGAGGAAGTTTGAACCGCTGCTACGCTTGTGTAAGCATATTCAGATGAACGGTATACACAATATATATGAAAAAAATACTATAAGTTCAGAATACAGAAAGGCGCTCTTTAAACCTCCGCTAGCAAACAAAAAAAAAAAAGAATTTTAACAGAATCCTCAATCAGTTCATGGAAAAAGTAAATAAGAAGGATCGCTTCAGATAGTTCCCAATAGTTTTTTTCTCTAACTGAAAACTTCAATTATTATACTCTTTAATTGGGTCCCATTGCTGACATTATTAAAATTTCCATTGAAACCAAAGATGACAACATTATAACCAATTTGGAATCTTACGTCCATTTGGCAATTGTTTTCTTAACAGAAAAACCGAAAAGAAATAAATTCATAAAGAATAAGAATTGAAATTTATGAAATTGAACAATACAGTGAAAATATAGCAGTCATTAAACTTAATTGGTTTGAAGAAATCTGAGTTTTCTATCGTGCACTTGTTCTTTGTTTTCGTTACTAGTATATTTTGAGCATGTAATAAAGAAAGATATGACAGATTCTCTTTACCAGCATCCGAAGAAATATTTTATTTAAATTTGGATTAGACTTTGGTACAACTTAGTCTGGAAGATGCTATTTTGCAGTCGATGCATTGGATTAACTGCCACTGATTTTTTTATTAGAATAATTAACCATTATTAATTTGTTCTTACAAGATGCTCATGTGCATTGCACAGGACTGATATTGAAATGTTTTCGTTAAATTGAGTTTAAAAGAGAAGTGAAAATGATGGACAATTTGAATCAAATACAACTAAGAAAATGGACAAATATTTCTGCAATAATAATATTAAGAACATCGATAATTAACATACCATGCATCTATCACAGACTCGGACTGGCTGAGCATTCTCATCCGCAGTTAGAGCAATTCTACCTTTAGTGCACTTGTCGCAGAAAATATCACCACAATTCCGGCAATGATGCTGTAAGTAAAAGATAAAGCATACTAAAGCTATCACATGAAAATTTGTGATAACAAACAAATTCGACACAATAAATCAGACACATGATTTCTACCCTTCGATTGAATGCTCCAAAATCTGACCCGCATGATGTGCATTTACTAACAGCTTCATCTGGAACCTAAACGCATAGCCAGAT
This sequence comes from Costus pulverulentus, assembly GCA_027562315.1. Lineage (NCBI taxonomy): Eukaryota > Viridiplantae > Streptophyta > Magnoliopsida > Zingiberales > Costaceae > Costus > Costus pulverulentus. The sequence goes on from CM050439.1 coordinate 40,139,605, forward strand.
GCATAAAATTATAAATGAGCAAAACAATGATCGCAGATCTGAAACAACATTTAAAATTTAATATCCAACAGCTCAACTAAAATTATGATTCCCTGTATTCCGTATATGTTTCAAACCAGAATTACCAAATTGATTAGACGACAACCACCAAGATGGTATCATGAAGAAAAAGACTTTTTGCCCTGTCATATGCTTCATCAAAAAATTTTGGAACAAAAAGGGAAATAGCAGTACAAACATCTCTAAGTCAGCTTAGTGGCATTTCAAAAAGCCAATTGTGAAAATTTGTAGCCAGCAAGTGAAAGAATTTAAACTCACCCAGTGATCTTTCTCCTCATTGGCAGGTTTTATCATGTTCATCCAATCCACCAAACCTTTTTTCTTTTCACCTGATTGATCAGATACATTGCCAGTATCAACAGCCACTTTGCCTCTAGTTAGGCTATCTTTTCCACCCATTTCGCTAAGCTAAAATTGCAAATCAAATTAGCCAATCTGTACAGCAGGAAATAAGAGAAAAAGAAATATCATAAAATTACAAGTTAAATCCTTTGATCTACTGGTTTGATTGTACACATGATATGCAATGATTAAATATATTTAGCCCACATATACTGTATACAGTAATTTTAAAGATGCTGTTCTCACATCCCATAAATCTATAAGAATATGTAGAGACACGAAACAGATATTATACAGAAATAGCAATCAGCAATATCATGAAAAGCCTACTCAGTTTGATCTTGTAACTGAAACCTTTTACTGCCCAAGTTTATACTGAGAAACTGCTCTCTGATTCCACTTGTAGCAAACTTTCATAATTGTCCAAAAATAGAGATTAACCACTTTCAAAAAAATCTATTTAAACATTTGAATAAAGAGAAAAGCTAGTTTATTGCCTACCTGCACTGTAGCAGCTGTTACTATGTCAAGAATAGTGTTCGTAGTGTAGCTGTTTGACTGCAACCTTATTCGTCTTGGATCAATATCAACTGAGCTCTTGGACCAAAAGACAAATGTAGATGAATCTGATACCTAATAAAAATGAATTTCCATGTACATTAGAAAATAGTAATTGATTAGTTCGAAACAAATTGGGCAAAATTCAAAGACACTTACTTCCCATCGTGTCACAGTCTCGAGGGGGTAGATTCTCAATGTTCTACTAGTGCTGGGGTCAAGCATGCGAATGCCATCCAAACCAATCTATGATAGAATACATGAAACAATAAGAAAGTTGGGAAAATATATTAAATACAGCTATGTTAATATAACACATAGTTATCAATCATAATTCTTTATGAAAGTTGACCTTTGTTATTCTCCATATATGTGACATTGAAGAACAAGAAAAAAAATGAGTTGTCTTAATCCATAACCTTAAACTAGTTAAGTTCTACGTAATAAACCGGACTCCAATCAGCTAGAAAAAGTTCTAACTAGTGACCGGTATTCCAGTCCAAACTGAGACCGGAAGGAACGCACATGGTGCAACGTAAAAAGAAAGCTTGCACACCTGCAACTGATTTCATGCCTTCATCGCTGCAAGAGGAGAGGGTAAGCTACAAGCCGCTACCTCCCTTCTTCCTTTCTTCTTCTTCCACTCATTGTGATCCACTGCCTCCTCCTTCCTCCTCATTCTCCTTCCTTCTTTTTCTCCTTCTCTTTCCTTCTTTTTCACTACTTCGATTGCTCTGACATTGGTTTGGTCCGGATCTTTGGTCCGGATCTTTGTCGGACCAGTCGGTTCAGACTGATTTTAAAAACCTTGGTTCAAATTGGTATTCTAGTCCAAACTTAGACCGAAAGGAACGTACATAGTGCAATGTAAAAGAAGAAGAAAAAAAAGCTTGCACACCAACCAATTTCATACCTTCATCGCCGAGGAGAGGGTAAGCTACAAGCCCGCCACCTCCTCCTCCTTTCTCCTTTCTTCTTCTTTCATGCCACTTCGTTTGTCTATACCGGTCCTTGCTTGGATATGTACAAACTAACCGTACCATCGATCAATTTTTAGAACCTTGGGCTCATCTTAGAAATAGGTTGATTTCAGGTGTTCCCAACCTTGTCTATATCAAAAAAACACCCTAAGGTCCACTAAAATCCCTCACTTCAATAACTAAGGTGTCCTGCCAATTGGTAATAAGTTCAATTAGCTTCAAATAGTGCTCGAAATCATATACAGACTCTTAACATCTGAATTCAAAAGTGCGTCATCCCTCACTAGCTGGCCTAAATGAGAAGCATTTCCAAAAACTTATAAGCCACTGGGCAGAATTCTCTTATTCAGGAAATTAGAGCCCGCAAAAGATAAAACATGCAACGTATCATCAAAAATAAGTTAATTAGTAACTTCAAAAAGGTCATAACATAGTTCATATATCATATATACACCAAACTTCAAGGATATCTCAACTGATCCATTATGACCTAATCAATTTTTTGTTCTGTCTATCCATTCCCTCATAAGTTTGTGAGTGACAGGAAGTGACGTATATTGTTAACCCAAGAATTTGACCATTTTCATATTCTGCATTTACACATAATCCTGTGTTGGGCAATGCCCTCAAAAGCACTTGCACGGTTGCATCTATTTCAAATTGTCATGAATGAAATAATTAATTCACTCTTCAATATCAAACCTCCCATGCACATGGAGATGCAAGGGGAAATTGTCAATGAATTTTAGTGCTAGGGCATATAGAACAAATCAAATTTTATTGAATTCGCCCTAGTTGCATGTCAAAAATGCCGTACATAACAACTACTCCACTAACAATGACTACATTTTTCTAGCCATTTAGACTTTCCTCGGTATGAGACTAGTCACTTTGTTTATTGTGTTGATATAACATATTTAAATCTCTCTACATTCCCTCTTCTAACTCATTCCTCTCTTAAATTCTCTAAATCTCACCGAAACATTATTTTATAGCTCGTAAATAACATAACTTTGGTCAGCTTGAATACACTCGATGATTGGAGAAGTACAGGTGATTATTTTAATAGTGTCTCCAAAGACTATGTACTTTGAAGTAGAATCTCACCAATGGCTATCATACCGTAGGCAAATGCATACCAATGCTATAAGAACTTTGGTAGGTTTTGAAAGGGGCCCTTAATGCCCACAATCGAACAAATTTGCAATTAACCTAGGAGCACAACCAGCACCAAGGCACCCACCTATAATAAATTTGAGGGACACGTAGAAGTGTATGAGGATGTCCATGAGCTCATGAGTAGTACGATATTCTCCACGATGTTAGGGTTCAATATGACTTAAAAATAACATACTAGCTCTTAGCATGTGTTGAACAACAACATCATAATGGAAGGTCAATTGAATCCACTTCAAGCACAAATCTTGATTTGGAAATACAAGCACTTAAGGCAGCCTACGAAGTGAGACTACTTTACCGATGTGATATTCAAGGATTCTTTTTAAGACCTGACGAGAGACGAACTCCAAATGTTTTTGATCTTCTTGAGGGCCTTTCTCGTTTTGCCAACGTGTACTACAGACAAAGGAAATTGCTAGTGCAATCTCCAAATGTCTCTTCAACTAAATTCCTCTATATATGGTGAGCAAGACCTACTACTATATCACCCAAGAGAATGCACCTAGAATTCAATTTTCATCTCCTTAGAGATTATTATCACTTGCCTTGATGAACAAATAGAGAAATATCAAGGATGGATCCATATTATAAGAGCAATAAAAGAATTTGACATCACCTTGGAATACTTTTCTCTATTATTTTGGAACCATTAAGCAATGCATTGCATCAGTGACCTCTAAATGGTGAACTAAATAACAAATCAGCGATGGTTTTAACCCTTGTCAGGTAATTCTTTGGTACTGTATGACTATTTCTCAGTGTTAATTTCTCTCTTTCTGCAACAAGAAAGAATCTTAAGATTTGGGCTTCGCCATAAAAGAAGCAGGAGCAAAGACAAAAAAAGTCCAACGGATAACATATGAATATCTTTGTCATGGATAGCATGATTGATATATTTTGTGAAAGATCTAGTTTATGCAGTGGAAGAAATAAGATCTGAGTTAGATTTTGACGTAAGCAAACAGTTCTTATATGCTTGATTAAGTATTTTATAGCATGGTGCTTAATAATTGAATGGTAAACAATGATGATGAACCACTTAACAATCATACGACAATTCTTATTTTTCTCTTATTCTGTGATGCATAAGCTTAAATTAACTGTTTTTTATGATCTTAATTAATGTTAGGGATGCTACAATAGGAACTGTTCATATGCACACAGCTTTATTCGCTATATGGCGATGCATCTACATATGCCCGAATATGGTTTTTGAAACTAGTCGATTAATAACGAGTAAAAGCAAAAGTTCAGATGTTGAATCCGAACCTGGCAAAGAACGTCCATGGGCCCCTGCCCACCCCCTTCAGGCAACAGCTTCACCCGGAACTTCTGTACCCCGTTCTTCACATCCTGCTGCGCGTCCACCTTCGGCACTGCCTTCACTATTTTTCCAAGGCTTCCGCCCTGTTCCTTCACACTCGAAGGGAAGCTTATTGACCTCCCATAATCATCAAAGAGAGCAGGAGATTTAGTGGGTGTTGTACCCCGGGAACCATATGGCTCCGATCGACCTCCATCGTACTGATACACACCATCACCAAGCCCAGTGCCCGGTGGACCAAATTCATCATAGCGAAACCCACCACCATAAGGCTCCTGACTAAGACCTGAACGGCTATGGCTATATCCACCAGCCATGCTTGTCGTATATCTTCCAGAGTTGTCATTTAAGTACTGTGCCTCCTGGTCAGGTCTAGCAGCAGAATTCTGGTAAGGAAAATCGTAAGGGTAAGGGGAGGAAAAGGATGCACTCGGATTGATGGAAGGTTTGGCCAAGGAGCTAGGGTTTGGTGGTGGAGCATAACCCCCCGCAGCCTGCTGATTGGGATCGTATGGATGATATGAAACGGAAGAAGAGTGCTGATGAGGATACGGAGGCGGAGACACCTCCGCTGGGTAGGGCGACGGATTGTATGGCGGAAAGGAGGGAAATTGGGGCAGGTGCAACTGGGATTGGGGTTGGCTGTATGTCGGCGCCGACGGTGGAAGACCTGGAGAGGGCTCCGAATTTTGAGAAGGCACTCCGTAGGAGGACGGGGCAGCCGCGGGGCTGGAGTAGGCCGGGAAATCGGTGGAGTACGGCGGCGCGGAGGCGTAGGCCTGCTGGATCGGATTGGATTGAGGGAATTCGGAAGGGTGGAGACTAGGATTAGGGTTGGGTGCGGGATGCGAGTATTGGGGTGAGCAGTATGAACCGTAATCACCGCCGTGCTGCATCGCCGCCGGGTCGCTTCTCTTCGGATCCTGGAGATTGCAAAGTAACGGAGATAGAGTTACAAGCAATCCAAGCGAAGGCCAAGGGGCGGAGATCAATCGAATTAGGGCGGTGGAACAATCTTGCGACGCGGACTATAATTATACGCTTTCGATCTGGCTGGGGCTTTTGGTTTGTTTTGGGATGCTTCGTCCACCGGAAGAGGAAGACGCCTTTCTTCACGGGTCGGTGTTCCTAACGGACAACGTAAGGAAGGATGAACTACGGGTTTTAGCCGTTGATACTTTGGGATATCAAGGCCGGTTGTGCGATACAGCAAAAAGCAATTGAGGCCAAGGGAGCACAGGACCGCATAAGAACAAAAACAGAACAACGTACCGACTTGAGACAGCGAGACACGGACCGATATATTCATATATGCGTGTGTTTGCGCGCGCGCGCTGTGGCAGCGGTGCTGTTGGGTTTGTAGCACGCCACATTAAGTATATCATATCGTTATAGCAGGTGTCTGTTACCGGCTAAATCGTCAATTGTGCACGTTTTGTCAATTATTCATCGAAATCAATCAATTGGTCGAGAGGAGATTTTTTAAGAAAAAGTACTAATTATCTGCCACGTGAGTATTTTACTTTTATAGAAAAGCAATTTTTAGAAATTTAGTATTAGTTTTATCTAAAATTTTAAATTAGTATGTAAAATTGTATGGTGTAGAAAAAAAAAGCATTTGATAGGACATCATGGAGGGAGTTGTTTGTGATGGAATATAGGAGAGGGAAAAAAAATTTTTAGGCAAGTTACTCCATCTCAAGTGCATTAGATGCACTGGAGTGACCCACCGTAAGGATTGACTTGTCTAGTCAACAGGTCAATCTCACATGCGAGAGGTTTACATTCATTCTTAAACTTAAGGTGTTCATGTCTAGATTTGATGATAGATGTGTTTTGATGCAGTCTTGCGTCTCTCCGTAAATGGGAGACCAAAACGATTGTCATTGGGCATATCATAGGTCACATAAAAACATGGATGACCAATAGTAGGATTTGCCCCTTGATTGGAAGCATGATATCCAATTTGGGGCGCCCCACCTCATTGGTGCATTACAGGAATGTATGACCATACTGTTTGAGTCATGACCAATAGATTGGATTGATAAACTTGAGACTAATCCAATGACAGGATATCAATTTAGACAAAGGGATACATAATACATGAGAATCCTCATTGCTTGTTTAGGAGTTGTTGTCATATGACTTAAGTAGGACGGGCATTGTGTCTTTGGACTGGTCGGGTCTCTTGATCTGACAAAATTGCCAGCTGATAGGATCTAGAAATCATGATGAAACTTGATCTTGATTTTGGCATAAAATTGGTTGAGAGAGTGCTTTGGATGATGATGGCGCATAAGGAACTAAAAATTGATTATGCTCGGTTTTCAATTTTTACATGCGCCACTTGCCTCTTGTTTGGGTTGATGTGGTCATAGTGAGTGCCCTCTCTTGTGTTGTGATGTGGAAGGATGTTTCCACTTGTGATGAATGCTTATAAAATTTTTATGTCACCTACGTGTGGATCTCCCTCCTATCTTGATGTAAAAATTTTCATCTTGTTTTAGAATAGATGTAGATTTGTTTTCATAAGATAGGTTAAGGTTTCATCAAGACAACAAGGTGTCTTCCTCAACCGAATCTTGATGGCGCCAACTTTGGAAGCTTGGTGATGGATTTGCGGCTTGATGAACGAAGATTGCTTTCGGCTTATAGCATTGGCTGATTTGCTAAGAGGACTCACAACCCTTGGTTGCATGAGAACATATCGCATGGCTCGTGATAAGTTATGTGTATGAAAAGGGCTATGACCATATCGACCATATTAGCATGCCTGTGTTGGTTTATTATTTTGTCCATAGCATGCCTGTGGTGTTTTTCCTTTTGCTGCCATCATAGGAAATTTTGCATGCTAGTAAAGAATAAAACAAATTTGACCAAACTCTCCATGAAATATCAAGTCAATGGCCGTCTGATGTGTAGCCCTCGTCAAACCATCGATCGATGGACTGTGAACTGTTCTCACCCTCGTGAGATACACCCATCTATCTTTGGAAGGCATGCGGTGACAATATGCATCTTAGTCTGCCACAAGTGTAGACGTGCCCTCGCGAGATGCATATTGGCCCTAGGCATAACAATCAGGATAGACTTGACTAGTCTTCATATGTCACAGACATGATGAAGCACTAGAGGCAGCTGTTAAGAGGATAGGATTTTGTGTTGTATCCTGCCCTCGCTGGACACAGGACGCCTAGTTTGTCTTAACTAAGAGGAGTTGTGCACAGCACAATTGGCTGACATGCCTACCTAAGGAAGCATGAGGTCACTCTGTGCACCCCAACTCACCCTCATGAGTCACAGAGACCTCATGTGAAATTAGGATCCCTACTCACTTATTTCCAAAGTTGAGTTTAAGAGTTATCAACTTACAAAAGGAAATAGTGGGAGCATAACATTTAATTTAAAGACCTTGTTAAATGCTTTATCATAGTACTTATTTTGCTTATTTGCTTATTGTAGATAAAGGCATCTCCTAAACTTAGATTGAAACTTTATAAGAATAAACTGGATGAGACAAATTGAACAAGATGGTTCAGAATTTTGTCCAAAATACTAAAGCAAGAAAATAAGATGCATCTTCTTGAAAGACCTCCATCCCAGCCCAGTATTTATTTTACTACTGAGTGGGAGTGGAATATCTATCTTGAACACTGTGAAGATAATAATCTATACACTGCTCTTGTCCTAGAGTGCATGACCCCAGAGGTCCAGGTTGAGTGTGATGAGATGGGGATCTATGATCTTATCATACATCTCCGATGTCTCTTCACACCATGCACTTTAAATAGTGACCAAGAGAGTTCTATTGGATCTTCAAAGTGTTTGCCTAAATCTAGGAATAACCATGATTCTGCTTCTTCGAAGCTAAAACTTCGAAAGACTGAGAATGGATGGAAATTTTAGGATTGATTAGGGCACCAAGAAGAGCATGGCACAGAAGAAGGGATGTGATCCATCTGCTTTAGGTATTGTGTTACTGAGGTCTTTATGTCTACTTCTTATACATGGGTACTGGGTGCCGCATGTATAGCTCACATATGTTTTTCATATGTAGAGGCTAAGAAGAAGTAGGACAAAGAGGTTTGATGGGATCAACTTTCCAGTCAGGAATAGAGCATTGGATGCTGTTGATGATATCATCTCACTGCCTTCCAGACTTCAACTAGAACTTTGCTATTATGTATCAGCTTTTGTGTTAGAACATTATGTCCATTATTTTTAATGGATCTTCAGTTTGAAATAAATGATATTTCTTTAAATTTGGGATGTTCTATTAAAGTGATACAATTGATAATAATTTGTAGTTCTAAATAGATCAAGTACAATGATTCAATCAACACTCTCACATGGCATTGTCACATAGCCCATGAAAACAAGTCTATGAACTTTGGTGGTCATTATCCTCTTGGGATCATGACACAAGTGAGTCTTGTTTAAATGGACAAAAATGACAGATGCTCCCTTCACCTAAGTGAGGAGAGAGTGTTAGATGCTTGTTGGATCTAGTACACAGCAATGTGTGTGGACCCATGGAAACAAGCACTAGGAGGTATACTTCATTAGGTTTAGATATGTATTATCCAACATATAACTTTGGGGAAATCCAAGAAGTTTAGAAGTGAAGTACTGAATCAAATTGGAGGATCTATTGAAGCGCTTTGATTGAGTCAAAGTGATTAGTGGATAATTTGTTGACTGTCCTAAGAAGTGTGGGGGTTTCCTCACAGCTTACTTGGAAAACCGCAATTATGTGGTGAAATTCAAAGAAAGAAGAGGAACACATAGGATGTGGTTCCATCTTTGAATAGTCATTCAAATTCAATCCCATTTGAGGCCATGCATGCATTTTGACACTCCATTCTCTCAATAGTATGTACTACTTCTATCCTAATGAGAACAAAATATTTATTGCTCAAACTGCTGTCTTTCTTAAAGAAGAAATATCCTTCTAAAAGAAGCTAGTGGGAGTAGATTTGACTAGGACAAGGTCCAGAGTCAAGCACAATATATTTGGAGACAAATGGAGAATAACTTCTCACATACAGGTTGGAAGGCAACCTGAGATTCATATAACACGGGAACCACAAAAGTCTGGACAATTCGAAATGCTCTCACAAGTTGTGGGCATGAACGGCTTTTTCATCAAGGATGAACCAAAGACTTATGAGGCAACGGAAGCGGTCGGTGGACCGCATTCCAAGTCATGGTTAAGCACCATGAAAAGACTGAATTGGACTCCATATCAGCTAACCATCTTTGGGACTTGGTTGAGCCGCCAAGGGGTAACACCCATAGGTTGTTAAGATGTCTTCAAAGGAAGATAGAGATGGAAGGTAATAATGTTACCTGCAATGGCAAGCTGGTGAACAAATAATTTCTAAATCCACTGGCTGGATAGTGATGAAAATCTTCACCAATAGCTGTGTTTGAGTCCATTAGGTATCTACTTGTTATAATTGCATATTCTGTTATAGCATGTTGTTATGAAAAACTGCTTTTCTTAAATAAACATCTGAAAGAGGATGTTTGAATGGGAATAGCTAAAAAGTTTTCATATCAAGGCTATAAAGACATGCGTGGTTTTATACAAGCAACATGAAAAGAGCCTGTGTTTACAAGAAGATCAGTGGGAGCAACATAGTATTTCTTGTTCTACTTGAATGATGATATTCTCCTCATACGAAATGACATCCCAGCTCTTCACGTGGTGAAGTAAAGTCTAGGGAAGTATTTCGAGAAGAATGATCTAGGGAATGTTGGGAAACCCCGGGGATATTTTATAATTTTTCAGAGTTATAAGCATACATGCATACATTGCACAGCGGAAGAATGTCCCCGAAACAGGCCGGTCGCAAAAACCTAGTGAAGATCGTAAGCAAGAGAGTCGACACGATGAGTTAGGAAATACCTTAGAGCAAGATGAGGTCGATGTTGTGATAGGCGCCCAAGCGTGCGCCCTCTGCAGTCTCACACACACGGATGCCTCGAGTCCTCTTCTTCCACGCCCGGTGCTAGCCTCGGGAAGAAGATCCAAGCCTTAGGGAGATGCTCCACTTCACTTGCACCACCAAGAGGAAAGGATGCGCCAAGAGAAAAGGAACTAAGTCAAGCCGCCAAGCACCAAAGCTCCTTGCGCCAAGAGGAAAGGAAGGAAAGCTTGCGGCTATGGAAGAAGGAAGAAAAGGTTGTGCCCCTTCCTCCTATCTCTCGCCCCACTTCTTGTTGTCACGCCTCCAAGGATTGTAACATGTAAGAGGGGGCGGCTAGGGTCACATATATAGGGCAAGTGGCGGTTAGGGCAAGGGCTAGGATCATGACAAGTGTAGGGCTAAGATGAGGAGTTTTGATGCAAGGAAAGTCTCCAAGACTTTACCATAAACTTCATTCAACCTATCCATAATTGCCCAAGCACCATATCAGCCCAAGACATGCCTTAAAGGCATACATACCATCAAGGGAGAAGGGCTAGGCGCCAATTTCTTCCTTAATGAAGCAATTTTGCCATCCTAACCCCATTATGCCCCTTAGGCACCAATGGGGTTGGGTTTCTCCCCATTATACCCTTTTAGCCTCTTTTCTCTTCATGAGAACTTGATATTGGGCTTCATTGGATAATGAGCTAGCCCAAACTTCATCACATGGGTTGATCAAGCATTTGGATCCAATCCAATGCAACCCTAATCCAAATGTGACCAACCATGGT
>CM050439.1:40158319-40174475 GCA_027562315.1 Costus pulverulentus
AACAACCTGAATAATAACCATGCCTTTATAAACATAAGAGTTTATTACATGATACTGATACAATCCCAAAGGCCTCAAACATTAGCCTTAAGGGCATACCCCAACAAGATCATGGATAAAGATGATGTTCAAATTTACGAAATAAATACAGATAGCAATCTGGAAAAACCCACTAACATAACCTCTGGCACAGCGGAAGCTAAATAAGTCATACTAGAGACATGGGATTGAATAAATTCAGTTGCTCTTGGTCTTAGTGCAAGTGGGGGATTGTTAGTGTTTATGCCCGGCAGACCAATTATGGACATGGTCCAGCATCATTTTGAAGACTTGATAAATGCATGGTCGTTATTATGCAGATTGCTTTACCTGCGTTGATGTATTGAATTGCATAATTGATGTCCCATGAGTTTGGTTGGATCCATTCTCATTAGTAATCCCCAATCAAGGTGCCTTAGCCGATATGGGATAGCTTTGGTCCATGTGAGACTGATGTATGGGCTGGTTAGGTGCGGGGTATAGTAACGCAGACATACAGGTGCATTAGATGCACTGGAGTGACCCACCGTGAGGATTGACTTGTTTAGTCAACAAGTCAATCTCACATGCTAGAGGTTTGCATTGATCCTTAGACTTGAGGTGTTCATGTCTAGATTTGATGATGGATGTGTTTTGATGCAGTCTTACGTCTCTCCGTAAATGGGAGACCAAAACGATTGTCATTGGTCATATCATAGGTCACATAGAGATATGGATGACCAATAGTAGGATTTTTCCCTTCCTTGATTGGAAGAATGATATCCACTTTGGGGCGCCCCACCTCATTGGTGCATGACAGGAATGTATGACCATACTGTTTGCGTCATGACCAATAGATTGGATTGATAAACTTGAGACTAATCTAATAGCAGGATATCAGTTTAGGCAAAGGGATACATAATGCATGGGAATCCTCATTGCTTGTTTAGGAGTTGTTGCCATATGACTTAAGTCCAATGACATGGGTAGTAGTAATGTGTTGCTAGACACCTCTCACTACTTATGATGATCTATCATCATTACCATCGTCATTTGGATCCTACAGGGTCACACGCAATAGACTCTTGACATTGCATTAATCAAAAGCCTTATGATCAAGTTATTGGATAGCTTGGATCTATTTGGAAGATTTTATTAGCGCCAATGGGCCTGATGAGTTGGAAGAGGATTATTGGAGCCAAACTCCATTTATGGCAGGTTGATCCAAAATTGACCATGGTTTGTCACATTTGAATTAGGGTTGCATTGGATTGGATCCAATGGCTTAATCAACCCATGCAATGAAGTTTGGGCTTGCTCATTATCCAATGAGGCCCAATAACAAGTTGTCATGAAGTGGTAAGAGGCTAAAGGGGTATAATGGGGAGAAACCAAACCCCATTGGTGCCTAAGGGGCATAATGGGGTTTGGGTGGCAAATTTGCTTCATTAAGGAAGCATTATGCGCCTAGCCCTTCTCCTTTGATGGTATGAATGCCTTTAAGGCATGTCTTGGGCTGATATGGTACTTGGGCAATTATGGATAGGTTGAATGAGGTTTATGGTAAAGTATTGGAGACTTTCCTTGCCTCAAGACCCCTTATACTAGCCATACACTTGTCATGATCCTAGCCCTTGCCCAAACCACCTCTTGCCCTATAAATATGACCCCTTGCTGCCCCCCTCTAGAGTTTTATTCCTTGGAGACGTGAGGATACATACAGAGGCATGAGCAAGGGCAAAGGGCGACAACTTGAAGGTGGCGCAACCCTTCTTCCTCCTTGAAGCCGCAAGCCCTCTTCTCCTTCTTCACCTCTTAGCACAACTTGGAGAAGGGCTTGGTGGCGACATCTCTTCTTCCTCTTCCTAAGGGCCGAAACTCATCCTCTTCCTCTTCTCTTGGAGTAAGGAGGACAAGGAGTTGGCGGCACCTTCCCTTGCACTTGGTGCAACTTCCTTGATGGTGGCGCAAGTGAAGTGCAGGAACCCTCAAGGCTTGATTCTCTTCCCAAGTCTAGCACCAAGCGTGGAAGGGAGCAACATTGAGAAGGTCGACGCGTGGATACTTGTAGAAGGCGAGCACTTGAGTGCCTTCAACAAGGCTTCAACAACTAGACAAACAAAAGAGGTACATCTCTAACACATCCTTGTGTTTTCTCTCTTGCATGGATCCTTGGGAAAGGAATGTGTTTTGGGTGTAATGCATCTTCCGCTACGTCCTGGGACTGCAAAATTTTTAAATTACACCCGGCATTCCCCAACACATGGGGGGTGTAATCCCCTTAACTTCTTAATGACTAGATGATTTTATTTCATCAAGATAATTTTACTATGATAATTCTACTTATGTGATGATTGCTTTTTGTTGTGATCCGAAAGGACACACTTATAAATACAAATAAGTAGACTTATTTCAGGTGTCGTAGCCAAAACCTAAGTGTTGGGCCACAGGGCTATTGTCACTCCCTGACACAGCTCCAAAAACTTGTAGTGTCCGCAAGTGCACGGATACTCGAAGTAATAAAGAAAAGTTTCGATCCCACAGAGACCTTATTATTAAGTACCAAATAATTGTTTTCTTACTAGCTAAAGAAATCGAATATGATGCAAGTGAATAATCGATAAACACACGGGAAAATAATCAGAAAGATAAACTGGGACTAGGGTTTTATCCACCTTAATTTCAATTATTAGACATAAATAAAAGGTCATCAATCAAATCCTATTATGATAAAGACCTAATTTACTTCAAAAATGGATTATGTCACTTTCGTGCAGACAATCATGCAGGGACCAATCCTCGCTTTCGTGCAAGATTTATCCCAATGCTGAAGATAAGTACATCACCAATCAAAGAACTCAAAGATAACTTTCGTGCATTCGAATTCTAAGTTGATCATCTCAAGTGGAATCTCAAGGATCACTTTCATGCATCCGAGTCTCAACATAGGTTTTACTTAAGGTTCTCCAACGTTCTGATCTTCACTTTCATGCAAGATCTCCATGTTTGACACAATAACTCAATCTTAGATTCAAATTATCTAACATGGCAATAAAATCACTAAAAATCAGAATTCAAAGAACAAACCTAATCTCTTACGATAAGTTCCAAACTCAATAATTTTTAGGGTTCCAAACTTCACAATCAACCTTTTAGTTTATGTAGGAGCATTCCACCTTGTTGGGAAGAAGACGAGCCCATGCGTGCACAAAAGAACAGCCCAATCCCTCTAGAAGACATGTGGGGAGGCTCCCCGGGACTTGAGGTATTTTCTCCAGCGTTTCCAAAGCAATCGGAGCCTTCCAGACCCAGACACGGCCAGGCTGTGCTCCCCGACACGGTCGTGACACGGTCGGCTTGGAACGCGATCACCACCATGGCCACCGTCACACCCGTGCCGCCTCCCATGACTTCTTCGACCAAAATTCCTGGAGATCGCCACGGCCGTGCCCCTCGACATGGCTAGCCCTGTGCATCATGTCGTGACCTCCCGTGCTGCCTCCCGTGAATTCCTCGGCTAAAAATCCTGGAACCAAGCACGGTCGTGACCTCTGACATGGCCATGCCGTGCTCTTCTCGACCGATAGCACAGAACCCGACACGGCCTTCAGCACACCCGTGCCTCAGCCGAAGATTCTGTAGCCAAACACGGCCGTGCGCCTCGACACGGCTAGGCCGTGTTTGACCCTAAAGACACCATAGAGCCCCGACGACCGCGCTTCAACGTGCATCACCCTCCCTACTATGTTGCTCCCCCTCGTGATGAGCCACAAGAGCTCCACAAGGTAACGATCCGGCAATCCCAACACCAAAGCAAGCCGCCGGACCACTTCGTGGGGGTCGTTGTTCCCCCTTCCATCCACACCACGACAACCCAGCCCAAGGGCACTACTAGCCGACCCCCTGAAGATCCAAACCGAATTGGGCCGCTCAACCTCAGCAGCAACACGGCCCAAGAGTGAGCCGCGATTGTAGTGGCGCAGCCCACGACATCGAAAATTTGCTGCCTTGTCGCGATGTGCTCCAAGCGCATCTAAACCGTCTCCGTACAAAGACGCAGGATCATGCGATCAGCTTCGAAGAATATTAAGTAGTTATTCCTTGTCTTGTAGTTGCAGATTGACCACTTTAGTGGTCTGCAAGAGTGGTTAGTTTGCTAGAGTAGGTTGTCTCTTATGTGTTTTGTTTGTTCCCACCCCTCTACTCTATAAAAGAGGAGGTTGAGCTAGAGTGTCATTCAATTCTCTTGAGTGCATAGAGACCTCCTAGTGAGCTTAGAGCCTCCAGCGTTTGTTAAGACGAGTCGGAGCCTCGCCTTCGTCGTTGTTTGGGTCGAGGACGTCTCTTCGATTCCAAGTTATTCCCATCTCCTGTTTGAAGTAAATCCCACCCTTTCGGTGGGTCAGGTTCGCCTGTTTGTCATTCTCTTGTGCGTTTATTCGCTGCGGTTTTTCTCCTCTTTACTTCACCCACGTCTATCCGCACATCGGAGCGTGGTCGGTTCTCTTGTTTCTTTGGTTTGTTTCAACCCTAGAGGCGGGCGAGCTGAACCCCTACGCACTTGCTGTCCCCCACGTGGCTGAGCTTAAAATGTGCTAAGTGAACTACAAAAAAAAGCTATAAGGTTAGTGTGTTGCGTTAAATAGTTGGGTGCTGTGGTTCTTCCTTGCATTTGTGTTGCCTTGATTGAGTTCGTTGTGATTTCACCATGCTTTCTATTGGTTTCCCCGCATTTTCCGACGCATTTCTCTTCCCTCGCCTCACGACCCTCTCTCGTTTTTCGTGAGCATTGTGTAAAACCCTAGAGTACAGCTCTAAGGACCCTCCCTCCTATTAGACGCTTCATCAATTCTGGTATCAGAGGAAGTTGCGCATTCGATTCTTATCGATCGCACGGTCCCTCTCCATAAGCATTGCATATTTCTGCATTACTTCAGCTTTCAGCCCCTTGCATTAGTTGTGTCCCCCCACTTGTTTGTGCATGGTGACTACAAGGTCACAAATCATGTCCTCTCAATACCCGGACACTATTCCTGAAACCCAAGAGTCGGTTCAGCCTTCGGAAGGGGCTAACACCTGGTTAGAGTCTATGGTTGCGCTTCAGGCGCGGATCGATGCGTAGCTTGATGTGCTATCCACGCAAGTGGACGCTCATCAAGCAAGCACACATGCCATGGTCCAGCAGATTTTGGCTGGGATCCAACACCTTATTGGTCAACCCAGGTTCGCAGAGCATGGTCACCCGAACTCGGTTAACCCTCCGATGTCCGCAAACCCAGCCCCCACTAGAGAGTTGCCCCCAATGGCCGCACCCACACGGCGGCATGTCCACGAGGATGAATGGGGTCATCCGCTGCCTCATGAGGTCCCTCGGAACCCAAGTTACGGAGATGATCCCCTCGATGAGGACGATGTTTGGGCCGCACAAGGGCCCTAGCCCGGTGGTTGTTTCGGCCACGCTTGGGTCGCACCTCGAACCCCAGCCCAAACCCGCTGTGAGGGCCCTCGAGTGGATGATGATTTTTGTCATTTCATTCGTAACACCCCTGCACCATTCACAGGTGGTCTTGACCCCACATAGTTCTTAGATTGGGTCCCATCTGTTGATGCGTATTTTGACCTTAGCGACTGGCCTCTGCACTCACGAGTTCGGTATGTGCGCACCTTACTTGAGGGGCTTGCACGTTTACATTGGGAAAACGTGGAGCGCCAAAATGCGCAGCAGGCTCTTTACCCGATCACCGAGTGGGCGGAGATGCGGTATCGTCTCCACAAGCGATACGTACCCCCTTCGTATCAGCAGCGCCTTCTTGATCAATATAGTAGCCTACACCAAGGGTCGGCCGTCGAGGAGTACCGTCTCACCTTCGAGACGTTGCAACTCCGATGTAACTTGCAGGAGGACCCCGAGTTAGTGTTGTCAAAGTTAAAGAACGGGCTCCGTGCGGATGTCCGCCGAGCCTTGCCCACGTATGGATCAAAGACCTTTGACCAAACTTTTCAGCGTGCTCGAGACATCGGGCAAGACCTTCGCATCGCTGCAAGATGCAGTGACCTTGGCTGCCATAGGCGTCCTCATGCAGGCGGTCCCCCGCAACCCCACCCGCAACTTGAGCACTCAAAACCTCATCCGGATCCGCGGCCCGCACCCCCGACCCATCCGTCCCCTAGGCGCACACACCCCGAGGCTTCGCCTTCTTGGCCCACTTGGGAAGAGAAGGGTAAGGCCCCCGCGGTTGGAACCTCTAGTTGCATCACTTGCTACAACTGTTTGCAGCCGGGTCACTAGTCGCGTGAGTGTCCCAAGAAACCCGCCCGAGCCGACGCAGGTCCGGCCCGCGTCGCTACCATAACCCCCGCTGAGCACGACGTCGAGGCCAAGTGCTACACTAGTGGTGAGGAGTCGGGTCAGTCCGCACTTGTCGTGCACTGTACCCTTGTCCAGCCTGCGCCTTCTAAGGATTGGTGGCGCTCAGGCATTTTCACGACTTACATCAAGTGCAACGGGCACTCGTGTATGATTGTCATTGATGGAGGCAGTAGCTTAAATGTGGTCTCGCGGACTGCAGTCACGTGTTTCGGTCTTCCCCTTGAGCCTCACCCGAGACCTTACTCTATCGCATGGGTTGATACCATGAGCCTTCCGGTCACACACCAGTTGACGCAACGGATGAATAGGTTGGGGGTCCTTAGATCAGTACACTAAGGTGGTGAAGACGATGATGTGGAAAACGTGGGAGGGTCATAAGATGAGGGAAGAAGAAACGTGCGATATGGGGAAAAATCCGAGAAAACCGACGAAACTCGTGCCGCGCAACGCGACTTGCTTGAGCAATAGCGATAGCCGAGAAAACCAGGGCACGATGCTACAATGGAAAATACTTACCTGACTCGTAGAGCCAACTTTCTAGCATGCACGAACGCACGGAACCTTTACGGGGCTGTGGAAGCGGAGCGTTGCGAGTCCTCGGCCAGGTCAAAGAGGAGGGCGAGGAGTCCTGAGGGTAGACGAAGGGCTAGGCGCCCTAGAGGTAGGCAAGGGCTAGGCGCCCTAGAGGAAGGCAAGGGCTAGGCGCCCAAGTTGAAAACAATCCTTGAAGGCAAAGATCGGCACCCGGAGTGATGGGAGGCACTCCGGTGACCAAATTTGATTGAAGCACAAAACGATTACAAGACAAGGGACCCTAGGCGAGAACCCTCAGAGTTTAAAGTGGACTAGATGCTACTACAAAGCTTGAAATTCTCACACAAAAAAACTCCCTCCCCTAAGAGAACCCATCTCTCTTATATAGACTTCAAAATGACTCTTCAAAATGTCTCTTCAAAGAGTCTCTTCAGAATGTCTCTTTAAAGAGTCTCTTCAAAATGCCTCTTCAAGGTGTCTCTTGGTATTTCTTGATGGCGTGTTTGTCCTTGTTTAGTGCTGCAGACACCTGTTTGAGCTGAGATTTCTGGGACTTCTCCCTCTAGCCCTAGGGAGTCTTTCCAGGTATCGTTCGAGGCTGGTGGGGAGTCCCATGAGGTGGTCCTGACTCCATCACTAGTGTCTGGTTCCCATCGCCTTTGGGAACTATTGCGAGAAAGACTTGTGTGACGTTGCGACAATGGATGTCGCGCATGTCCTCCTCGGCCGCCCTTGGCTATACGATCGCGACGTGGTCCATTATGGCCAGTCGAACACTTATGTGTTTGACCACGATGAGCATAAGATCCGGTTGCTTCCGGCTCCGCCTAAGGAGCTTCACGCGTCCACCTCTAGGGGCATGATCACACCCTCAGCAACCACCCCTCCGCGTCCCACCATGATCTCCCTCATGCGCACCACCGCCCTTGTGCGTGAGGCCCATGAGACCAAGACCGTCTATGCCCTCATGCTTCGTGAGGTGTAGGACCCTGCCCCATGCATAGACCCGACACCGCCCACCGAGGTGTCCGCCCTCCTTACCGAGTTTCATGATATCAGCCTCGAGGAGTTGCCTCACGGTCTTCCACCGGACTGAGAAATCCAGCATGCGATTGACCTCGTCCCCAGAGCACCCCTCCCCAACTTGCCCCATCACCGACGTAGTCCCACAGAACACGCTGAACTGTAGGGTCAAGTTGATGACCTCCTTGCTAAGGGGTAGATCCGCGAGAGTGTCAGCCCTTGCGCCGTCCCCGCGCTGCTCACACGGAAGAAAGACGGGTCGTGGCGCATGTGTGTCGATAGTCGTGCCATTAATAGGATTACCGTCAAGTATAGATTCCCTATCCCTCGACTTGACGACATGTTAGACTTGATCTTTGGCGCGTCATGGTTTTCCAAGCTCGATCTCCGTAGCGGATATCACCAAGTCCGTATTTGCATGGGCGATGAATGGAAGACCGCCTTCAAGACCAAGGATGGTCTCTACGAGTGGCTCGTCATGCCATTCAGTTTGTCCAACGCCCCATCCACATTCATGCATTTAATGAGTCAAGTCCTTCGGCCCTACATGGGTAAATTTCTGGTCGTCTACTTTGACAACATCTTGATTTATAGTCGGACCCGTGACGAGCATTTGGAGCATCTTCGCTCCACTTTCGACCTCCTGTGCAAGGAGCGCCTCTTCCTTAACACGAAGACGTGCGCCTTCATGACCACCCAGGTGTATTTTCTTGGATACATTGTGTCCGACCAAGGTCTGTCTGTTGATCCTGCGAAGGTTGAGGCCATTCGGCATTGGCCTAGACCTCGGTCTGTGTCGGAGGTCCGTAGTTTTCTGGGTCTTGCGGGCTTCTATCATCGGTTTATCCGTGGGTTCAGCACGATTGCAACCCCCCTAACCCAGCGCCTCTCTATGGATGAGTTTGAGTGGACTCCTGCCACTCAACAAGCTTTCGACGCACTTAAGGATGCCTTGACCACCGCCCTCGTCCTGCGCCTCCCCGACTTTTCCAAGGTCTTCGAGGTCGTGTGTGATGCCTCTGGTTCCGGCATTGGTGGTTCTCTTAGTCAAGAGGGCCACCCTGTGGCTTTCTATAGTGAGAAACTAAATGCGGTTCGACAACGTTACTCCACGTACGATAAAGAGTTCTATGCCATCGTTCAGTCCCTTCGCCAGTGGAGGCGCTTAATTTGATAATCAAAAGATATGGTCCGCGTAAAAGTGCTAATCAGAATCGGAAACGTTACTCCACGTTACTCATCTTTGTCTATCATCTTTCGAATCTTTATCTTAATTTGATAAAAATAGCATAAAAAATAAGCAAAGTTGTAATAATATGACACAAAAAGATATATAAAATGGCATGAAATTTACTACAAATTTCGGTAATCATCTACTAGGTTGATCAATTCATATCAATTCAGTAATCATACTCATATGCTCATTTTATTTAAAGGAGTAGTTTCACCTTTATATCTTATTCCTCAAATAACACATCTACCAAAATTTCATGCATCAACCAATGAAAAATTCCAAAAGCAGATATGTATTAGAGAAATAAATTCAACATAATAGATCTAGACCTAATCACATGCATGAACACATTCATCATCAGAGAAAAATCCATAAACCTCTCATCACATGGATTCAAGTCATAAAAATTTTTAATCATCAAAATATGTCAAAATCACTGCAAAAGGTGTGAAGTATCAAACTCACACAATCATGGTCAAAAGTGTAAAATGATAGATTCAAGAGACCACATCGAATAGAAATCTCAGTGAGTGATACATCTAAAGCAAATCAAAGATGCAACCATATGAAATAATCATGAATAAGAGGGCGCAAACAATACTCACAAAACTATATAGCAGGCTCAGACCAAAAATAGTGTTGGGGTAGATGCTACAAGGTCCAAGATGTGCCTTTTGAAAATTTTTCCTACACAATTTAAGATACATAAGGCTCAGTCTGAAAATAGTCTCAAAAAATAATAATGATAAAAATAATTCTCTCAAGGGAGAATCAGAGATATCATCGATGGTCCAGGAGAGTGCTGGTGGAAAGACTCGAGCAGGCAAGAAGCAGAGGGTGAACAGAGGTTAGCTGAAAAGTTGCTAGCAATGATGGTGATGGTGCCGATAGTAGAGTGAGTAATCTCTAGTGGCCAACTAGAGAATACAGTCCTGGAGATGAGATCTTCGGCCGGTGGGTGCCAGAAATAAAGCTGCATAGATAAAAAAAAATCAGTCACTAATGAAGAGTCTGCTGCATAAATAAATCAAATCAATGGAAATAGGGGCAGTAGAAGAAGTAAGAGTCTGCAGATGGTATAATCCAGTGTCGACGGCTGGAAAATGTGATGTCAGAGGCAGATGCAGTGGTAGCTAGAGGTGGAAGACAGTTGCTTTTGAAGATTTCTAGATCTGGAGGCAAAAGAATCAACAACTGATAGAAAGCAAACAGAGTAGCAACAATAATTTTTTATGAAAAGTAGCCATATCTAAGAATAAGATTTAATGATCCAAGAAGAAAACAGACAAAACTGTGTGGTAGAATGAACTCATTCTTTTCAGGTGTATAAAAATTGAAGGATCAAAATCTTTCAGTGATTTAGGGGATTAACAGAAAGAAGGCTACTCAGATTACAAAACTGCAAAAACTGCACAAAAGTTAATCATATTCGAAAAGTTGCTATGTGTCCTAGAATGATCAAAAATTAATTCCATAAAAACAACAAATCCACAAGATAGAATAACACGTGTTCTTCCAATTCCATGTGAAAAATCGGGGTTTCAAGTCATCGAAGCATCTCAAATACTTGCAACAAAATCGCTAATTAGAATAGTCAAAAGAGAACTGCTGCAGAAATTAATCAGAATCGAAAAGATACTATGTGTTTCAGAATGATCCATGGACTTTAAAATTCAGCAAAAATATCCAGATGATAGACAAAGATGAGTACTTCATGATGGTGCAAAAGATCAAAAGTTTTTCCAACTCAGTTTCTTAAAATCGCAACGAGAAGACACCTACTCAGATAAGCAGAATGCAGTTTTAAAATACGGTACCGTGAAACAGCATACAGTACTGCCGTAAAAGACACAAAACCTTTTGTACAAAAATTACCCCAAATTATGGCACTATAAAATATCTTACGGTAGTGTCGTAAAAGATTAAAAACTCTGAAGATGAAATCAGACCGAAATTACGGCACCGTAACACAGATTACGGTAGTGCCATATTTTGCGCAAAATTTTATTTTCCTGCAAAAAGAGAAGAAAAAATTAATTCTAAAAATAAACTAAAATAAAAGAAACTAAGCTAAGTGATAATGCTTGGGTTGCCTCTCAAGAAGCGCTAATTTTAGGTCCATAGCTTGACCAAAAATCAAATCTCATGGTGAAGCAGGTGAATCTGTTCCAAAGTAAATAGCATGTAATTTTTTTTTCTTTTTCGCTGTCCAAAAAGTTTAGCCACTAATCCAAATATCCAGAATTTTAAATAAATCACAATCAATGTGGCTTTCTTAAATATGCGGAAATCAAAATCAATATTTTCAATTTCACATAAAGGATATTCAATTATCTTCCTAAATTTATCAGAGAGTAAAATCATAAGTCCTTTTTTCAAATTTTTTATGTTCAATTGTAATAGGACTTTGATCAAAAGATTCAAGTATTGGATCATCAAAATAATGTCTATGTCTCAAATTAGGTTCCTCAATAAAACATAAATTTTCAAATAAATCACAAAATTGAGCATTAGATATGGGCGCAACATCATCATGGTGAGATACATAAATGTTTGTAATTTTCAAATCTTTTTCAAATTCCTCTTCCTCACAATCAAATAATTTATCAATTTCAAAATTATCAACAAAATCATAATAAGATTTTTCTAAATCAACCCCCACATGTCTTTCATCAGAATTAACCATAAATGATACATCATCAAAAGAATCAATTTCCTCAAAAGGGGGGTTTTTCAATTTTAATTTCCTCAAAATTTTCTACAAATAAATTATCAAGTGAATCAATTTCACAATTCTCAAAATCAGAGTGAGATGCATTAATATCCACATAAGGCTCAATTTCAAAACAATCATAATCAGAGGGGGAATTTTCTAAATCAAGTTCTTTAGTTTCAAACTCAAATAAACAATCTTGTTGTGCAAACTGGGCTTCTAAAATTTCAGAATTAGCAATTAAAGATTCACTTGAGAAGCAAGCTGACCAATTATTCCCTTAAGATCTTTAATTTCCTTACTTCGATTCATCATGATTTGGCTTTGATTTGTCATAAATTTTTCAAACATTATCTCTAAGCTAGATTTTTCAGTTTTCTCAAAGTATGGTTCAGAAACATTGTTTGAGCAATCATCATAAAAAGAGTATTGATCATCTTGGTACCATGGTGTATTGGGATTTGCATGATTTCTAAATTGACATTCAGAAGCATAATGATCATTACATTTACAAATATTACATCTAATAGAAGAAATAGAGTGTAATTTCAATTTATCTACAAGAGTGCACCGTGAATCATCTTCATACCTTTCTTGTGGCATGTATACCTCACCTCTTTTAGTTGCCCAGGAGTTGTAATTAAAAGACATCTCTTCAAATCTATCAAGAACAGAAAGATATCCTACATCAGTCAATCAAATAAAACCTTCTCTATTTTTTTTTCAGAATATATAAAACAAAAAAAATATAAAACACAAGCAAATTCACAAATTTTAGAAAATTTCAATTCTGTCACAACTTCTGAAAATCCAAAACCTGCAAAAACAAAAAAACAAAGTTAAATCTAAGACAAATAAAACTTAGTCTAGCAATACTAACAACTATTTTGATATTAACAAAACTAAGGTCCCCGGCAACAGCGCCAAAAACTTGTTGTGATCCGAAAGGACACACTTATAAATACAAGTAGGTAGACTTATTTCAGGTGTCACGGCCAAAACCTAAGTGTTGGTGTACAGGGCTATTGTCACTCCTTGACATGGCTCCAAAAACTTGTTGTCCCTAAACTTGTAGTGTCCGTAAGTGCACAGATACTCAAGTAATAAAGAAAAGTATCGATCCCACAGAGACTTTATTGTTAAGTACCAAATAATTATTTTCTTACTAGCTAAGCAAGTCGAATATGATGCAAGTGAATAATCGATAAACACACGGGAAAATAATCAGAGAGATAAACTGGGACTAAGGTTTTATCCACCATAATTTTAATGATTAGACATAAATAAAAGGTTGTCAATCAAATCCTATTATGATAAAGACCTAATTTACTTCAAAAAGGGATTATCTCACTTTCGTGCAGACAATCATGCAGGGACCAATCATCGCTTTCGCGCAAGATTTATCCCAACGCTAAAGATAAGTAAATCACCAATCAAAGAACTCAAAAATCACTTTCGTACATCCGAATTCTAAGTTGATCATCACAAGTGGAATCTCAAGGATCACTTTCGTGCATCCGAGTCTCAACACAAGTTTTACTTAAGGTTCTCCAAAGTTTCGATCTTCACTTTTGTGCAAGATCTCCACGTTTGACACAATAACTCAATCCTAGATTCAAATTATCTAACAAGGCAATAAAATCACTAAAAATCAGAATTCAAAGAACAAACCTAATCTCTTACAATAAGTTCCAAACTCAATAATTTTTAGGTTCCAAACTTCACAATCAACCTTTCAGTCTATTTTGCAAAATTCTAAAACATGTAGAAAATATAAATGTAAGGAGAATTAAAGACGGTTCATCACAAAAGCCAAATTACCACAACGGAAATTATCATGACGAAATAAGAATTATCTAATCATTAAAAATCAAGGAGAATTACTCCCCCATGCCCCAAAATAAGTTTAAGCTATCATAGAGGAAAGATTGCAATAATCCATAATGTTCAAGAGGAAGAAAAATGAGAAGGAGAGGAAGAACAAATTATGGTACGGCCGTAAAGAAGTTTACAGCCGTAATCTCGCATGAACAGCATCGGCGACCAGTGTTTTGTTCATTTCTCCTCCATCAGATCTCCTTTCAGTTTGAAACTTTTGGTGTGTCCTCTCCACCTCCAACAAAGCTTCCGTGTAAAAATCACAGCCTAAGGTGCCCTCTACGCCTCTCGACGCGAGGCCAAACCCTAAGCACCTCTCTGTTGATTGCTTCCCCGATTCTGGATAAACATTGGGGCTTTCGGTTCGTGTGTCTTCTTCTCTTTAAGATGAGTCCTCAGCATCTTTTGGATCTTAATTTGGAGGTCTGGATCAAAAGATATGCTCCGCGCAAAATTCGGGCTTCGGAGTTGACCAGGAAAATCGAGAGTTGCGTTGTAATTACGGCCGTAATGAAGTTTATTGCCATGTTGATAATCTGACCTAAAATTGTGATGAAGGAACTCATCGTAAGAAATTAGGTTTGTTCTTATTTCTAGATTTTAGAAGTTTATTGCCATGTTGATAATTTGACCTAGGATTGAGTTATTGAAATAAACATAATGATATTGTAAGAAATTAGATATCAGATCGTTGGAAAACCTTAAGTAGAACCTGTGAAAATTAAAGTATGAAAGTATTTAGTTTTCACTTGAGATAATTGACTTAGAATTTGGATGCACGAAAGTGATCTTTGAGTTCTTTGTCAATGATTTACTTTTATTGAACATTGAATAAATCCTGTGCGAAAGTGAGGATTGGTTCTTTGTAAATTGTCTGCGCGAAAGCGAGATGATTTCTTTATGAAGTAAATTTTACCTTTAGCATAATAAAATTAAATTGACGAGCACTTATTTGGATCTAGTCATAGAAGTTAAGGTGGATGAAACCCTAGTCCTAGTTTCTCTCTCTGATTTTTTCGTGTAGTTTCTAATAGTTTGCTTTTATCATTTTTGATTGCCTAGCTAGTGAGAAATCGATTATTCGGTACTTGGCAAACGAGGTCTCTATGGTTCGATATCTTGATTATTACTTCGAGTATCCGTGCACTTACTAACACAACAAGTTTTTGGTGCCGTTGTTGGGGACCTTGGTTTTTTTTATCAATATTGAAGATATTGAACGTATTGCTAGACTAGGTTTTATTTTATTTTTTGTTTTCTGTTCTTTTCTGCTTATTTTGAGTTATTTGATCTATCTATTTGTGCATGCGCAGGAATCTTAGATCAAGACCTCTAGTTCCTCTAGACCCTGAGATTAACAAAACTCTTAGACTGCACAGGAAAATCAGATTTGACGGAAGAGAAGAAGAAGTAGTCATGACAGAGAGAAGATCACTTAGGGACTATGCAGCCCCTAATCCACAGGAGATACACCTAGCATCGCTAGACCAGTTATAGAGGCTAACAATTTTGAGATCAAGCCTGCTTTCGTATCTATGATCTAGCAGAATCAGTTTGGAGGATCTCCACTTGAAGATCCTAATCAACATCTTGCCTTATTTCTTGAATTATGTGATACAATTAAGATTAATGGTGTTTCTAATGATGCATTGAAACTGAGATTGTTTCTTTTTTTCTCTTAGGGACCGAACGCGTTCTTGGCTTCAAGCTCAACCTACCGATACCTTCACCACATGGGAACAACTATCAAATGCTTTCTTGATGAAGTACTTTCTGTTAGTGTTTATGCCCTAGGACCTCAGGATGGTCCATGAGATATGTGCATCACATCTAGTTGATAGATGAGTTATCCTAGCATTGTCGTTGTTATGCAGATTTGTACATCTGCGCATGTATACATTTGCATATACAATGTCCCTAAGAGATAGATTTTATCTAGTCTCTGTGTTTATCCCTGGTCGAGAATCATGGTG
The DNA here is from genome assembly GCA_027562315.1 of Costus pulverulentus. Taxonomy (NCBI): domain Eukaryota; kingdom Viridiplantae; phylum Streptophyta; class Magnoliopsida; order Zingiberales; family Costaceae; genus Costus; species Costus pulverulentus. The sequence continues at coordinate 40,174,063 of CM050439.1, forward strand.
GATATGGGACAGCTATGATTCGCTTGAGACTAGTATATGTGCTGGTTGAACATGGGTTGCTAACGCAGACATATGGGTATGTTGGGAAACCCTGGGGATATTTTACAATTTTCAGAGATAGAGATTACAAAATACATTGCACGGTGGAAGCAATATCCCCGAAACAGGCCGGTCCCAAAAACCCAGTGAAGATCGCAAGCAAGAGAGTCGACACGATGAGTTAGAAAATACCTTAGAGCAAGATGAAGTCGATGTCGTGATAGGCACCAAGCGTGCGCCCTCTGCAGTCTCACACACACGGACGGCTCGAGTCCTCTTCTTCCACGCCCGGTGCTAGCCTCGAGAAGAAGATCCAAGCCTTGTGCTCCTTCTTCAAAATATGCGCCACCTCCAAGGTAGATGCGCCAAAGATG
>CM050439.1:40211077-40222710 GCA_027562315.1 Costus pulverulentus
TCAACACCTCCTTCATTGCCTCAAGGAAAAATAACCAAAGCTAGCCTGTAGTATATAAAGCCAAAAGAGTGAGCTATAAAACTCAACAAGATCTACTTTGCCCATGCAACAAAATACATAATAATATGCAAAAGAGAAGCAACAATATGGAATTTATCAAATGGATGTCGAAACTCATACCATAATGACATTCTAAACAGAGAGCATAGGATGATCTCAAGAACCCAAGTAATCCCATGAGTACCAAAATGTCACAAAGGAACTAGTGATAGCATTATAAACTCATGAATATTACAGTATCATAGACAGAGTAGTGGGAACAAAGCAAAACAAAGTCCTCCACGTCTGGAAGCAAGACAAACCCACGTCTAGGAAAGCCCACAAAACAAAAGCCGGCAAAGGCTCACCATCGCCCAATCAAACGTGAATGGAGGGACTCTAGAGGTCGCTCCCATGGACTCAAGAGGTGGCCCCCATTATTTCTAATGTGGCACTTTGCTCCATGTAGCACTTAGCTCCACATCCATCACTTAATTCCCATAAATGGGATCAAATCATTTTCCCACAATAAGATGTAAGCGCCAAAGAACAATGGTTCATAACAAAGTCAAAGTAACGAAATGGCATTATTGCCTTCATACAATTGCCCTTACAACATGATCATGGCTAAAAGTATCAAAAGTGTACAATGACAAACCCCATGCATCAACTAATAATTGTAATGCCAGAAAAGGACATTGATCCATTCATCAAAATCATGTGCATGGAAGGTGCATAAGAATAACTACAAATTCTACCATAAGAGTTCAATAGACAATATCAATTTGTTTAGCTCAATTCATTCACATGAATCATAAGGATATACAGCATAAAACCATACAATATAGGACGCATTGAAAGCATATTTGAGTCTACTTTCCAATAAGCTTGGTTTGAGTCCATTTGGTAAAGTACACAAAAAGATATAAGGGTTATGGTAACAAAAGGTCAAGCTGCCCTGTTTCCAGAAATTCCAGGGCATTGATCTTGCAAATCCAGTTGGTTTAAGAGTACAATGCATACGAAAGATATTAAATATATAGTCCTTTGGAAAGCTCCTAGAATCTACTTTCGTACAAAACAAGAATTACTCAAAACGGAGTTTTAAAATCAGAAGTTCTGAGCAAAAAATATAGGTAGGTCAGTCTGGTATGACAAACAACGTATACTGGATGTTGCTACATAATTGATGCCCTAGCTCTGATTAACTATATACAATATTGGATGCGTTGGAAAGGTTGTCAAGTCTTCTTTCACACAAATCAATTCTCATTGATAAACCGCTTGTGTGTACGAAGATATAGAATAAGAACCCTAACAAGGTCAGAATTGTATACTCACATCACCTTAACCATTCTTTGAAAATTCTCCACATTAGTTTAGCATCAACTTAAAAATTCATTTTGAGTTCAAAAAATCAGAGTATGAACTAGCTATTTAGGATTTAAACATCATTTTTGTATCAAATTAGCATATTTATGAAACCATGAATGTAGGGCATAGGGTAGACACTTTCCTTATGCACAATTTTGCTTTCTACAATTTCTTCTTCTCCAAATTCACCACCCTACTTTGCTCTCCCAACCTAAACGTGAAAGGCAGGTGAAAACACCTCTTTTCCCCTTTTTTTCCCCTCATTTTTACCTCATTAGTCATCCCCAAGAATGAGGTGTCTTCACCTTATTCATCTTCACCTCATGCAAGCTTGAGGTGGCTTGCAAGACAAGCATGAGGTGTTTTTCACTTTATTCATTCACTTAAGTAATTATATCCTTTCTCTCTTATTTGTTTTGACTTTACAAAATCATGAGAAATCACTTATTCAAATTCCCAATTAAGTGATCAATATGCATCCTAAAGGATTGAATTTACTCTTTAGTCTTTTTCTTTATGCATTATTCCTCTTGAGTTAATATGGGTATTTATCTATCATTACTTGATACTCATCATAATGATATATAAATCATGGATATCACATAGGACCTCCCCCACCTCATGTGGGATCCACGATCCTGTTCAGCTGAACATGAATCGTGGTGTAGTTTATGTTCGGCATCCTCATGGTAATATCTGTGTGCCTAAACATAAGATGATATGAGCTCCCAATCCTCGTGATCATCTTAATGGCAATGCAAGCATCCATATCCAATCTCGGATTGCCCTTAGCCTCGTTCAACCCCGAAGGGTCAATACCAAGGGCAAGGGCAATGGTGGTAATCAGAGCACCCATCACAAGAACTCCTCTCCGCACCCTAGCTACCTTATGAATCTATTTCACAAGGTAAAATGAGGTGTTGGCGCGGAACCCAGTCAACATGGTCCATAAGAAAAATAGCTCTAAAGCTATGACCATCCCGTCACTCTCTGCTCGCCCAAATATGGTGTGTGCGAGTGCCCGGTGTATGTATCTGAATGCTTGGCTAGACATATGTGTAGCTCTGGATGTGCTCGGATCAAGTCCTCCCTCTCCTGATATCTACTGCCAGAAAGTCCTATCGGTGCACTCATGGGGGCAGTGTCAAGTGCCACCAGCAGGGAACCCAAATATGTGACCAATCTAGTCCAGAGTGAGAACATGATCCCAGTTCCCCAACCGGAAGGTCATACGTCCTGGATCTCTATCATCATAATTATGTAATGTAATATGGACATAACTAAAAAACTCCAGGGTGAGCTAAATATATGTGGGATCTCTCTACTGATAAAAGTCTTGCCACCCTATGCTCGAGAACATCCACTGGATGTCATCGAACAATCCAAGGGTCTGCAATGTTTGGTCATCCCAGTAGAGGGTGCTAAGAATCCATTGAGCAGTCATAGCTCTATATCTCCTCTCCTGGTCCCTACTCCTATATCTGATCTGTCGTGGATAGGGAACTAGAATAGGAGATGGTGATCTCGCTCCTCTCCTCTCTACTATCTCAGGCTCTAGTGCTGGAGGAGACTGCTATAGAGATGATGGCTCTAATGATGTAGTTGGTGACTACTCTGGAGATAACTCGGGTGACAATAGATGTATCTCCGGTGAATTAACTGGTGGTGCCGGGTCTGGGATAGACACCTCAGGTATGTGTGACACCTCTGGTGCAGAAGGTGCTATCTCAGGAGCCGCAGATGGCTCTGGTGCAACTGATGGTGAAGAATGCAACTCAAGAATATCTACAAAAATCTCTGGTAAGTCAGCAAAAATCTCTAGAGATCCCTCCTCATCGTCTGGTAACTCTGGTGTGGTAGCCTTAGGGACAGGTAAGTCGCCTTGAGCTGAGGATGGAGAAAGAATCTCTGGAGTTTGGATTGAGCCTGGTATAGTGTCCTCTACCTCCATGGATTATGTATCAGTATGAATAACAGACTCTGGTAAATCAGAAGGAGGCTCAGAAGCAGTAGCCTCCTCCACATCCATAGGAGTAGGAGCTGTCTACTGCTCATCAGTATGCTCCATCTCAACAATCAATGGAGCTGGCTCGGGGGTACTACAAGTATCTCTATAGTCTCTAGTTCAGGTGATAGTCATGGAGCAACTCTCCTCCCCCAAGCAGAAGTAGAATGATCGGTACGCTTCCTTGCATACCGTCTCGCGATCCTCTAATCGCAACTCTCTAGCCTATCAGTAGGTCACTCAGAAATAATCTCCAACTTTGAAGAACTAACTAGCTCAGGTGCAGCCTATGAGGTACTGGGAGTCGTGGGCATGCTCGGAGCCTCTAATGTCTGCGTCTGAGTCTCAAGCTCCGAGTCATCATAAACAATCCGCTCAAAAGTATCTCGTAAGACTCCAGATACCATCCTATACATGTATCGTGGGGTAGGTCCAATATATCTATTCTTCATCATTGCCCCATAGGGTCAAGTCCTCACAGATCTCCTTGGTGCCATAGTATCAGTCAAATCAATTCAAATATGCAAAGATCTTAATCAAATTCGTGAAGCTACGGTAACCCAAAATTTTGCCCGTATATGGTTTTGCAAAAATCGATCCAAAAACCCAAGCAAACTACTCCAAATCGATGCTAGAAGTTTGCAAATCAAGTATAAACTCCAAAGAGTAATGCTAACTGTATTTTGCTCACGAATATATAAGGAAATCGGGTCGAAATCGATCGCCGGCGGCAAAACTCGTGTTCTACGAACGTCCACCGCTTCTCTTCAAAATCTAATCAGAATCCTATAAAGGATCGCCAGAAATCACTTGCTAGTAGTGGAGGAAGGTCGAAGGAAAGGTTTCATCGCCAATGGTGGAAGAAATCATCGAGAATCGGCACTTAACGAATGTGGGCATTAACCCTAGTTTTGCCCATTAAGTTTAAAATAGAAGAACGCACGGTCTGTGAAGGGTTTACCGCTTAGGCCATAATTACGTTTGTGACTTAGTCTTTTACAAATGAAATTCATGGCCCGTAAGTGACTCACTGCCGTGACCGTGAAAGTTGCGCAAAGACTTCGTTCTTCATGAAAAATTTTCCAAAACATTTCTATAAAATTCCTGCATGTAAAACAACATAATTAGAAGATCTTTGTTATATAAAAGTTCATCAAATCATGTTGTTAAATATCTCTAAAAAATTCTAAGAAAATTACTAACTAAAACTAAAGATACTAAAATAATTAAAACTCAAAAATTTTGGGTTGCTTCCCAAAATGCGCTTATTTAAGGTCTTTAGGTTGACCATTGCAGAGATTATTGATGTTCTGGTGGGTCTGAGGCATAATGAATAATATGAAACTTTTCATCTCTAAGCCTTTTTAAATTGACTTGTGGGCTTAAATTGGAAATTCGTGATTGTGCCCATGTTTCGTCTCTTTTCCCTTTGTCTTTTTCATGCTTCAAGTAATCTTCCAAGGGATTCTCATCTACTTCTATGACATTACTATCAGTAACCTTGCTTCCCTCCGCTTCAATGTGTTGTTGAGAACCTACAAAAGAAGGCTTTTCAAATTTCAAAGAAAAATCAAATATCAATTTGCTTTCATAAATATTCAATAACAATTTCTCATTCATCATGTCTATAATGGCCCCTGTGCTAGCCTAAAAATGGTCTACCTAGATAACTGGTAACTTAATATCTTCTTTCATATAAATAATCATAAAATCAATTAAAACAGAAAAGTTACCAATTCTAACAGACATATTTTCCAAGACTCCAACAGGTTGTTGGACAGAACCATTAGCAAATTGAAGCAAAATTTTGGTAGGTTTTATTTCTCCACTGTCAATTTTCTCAAACCAGATAAGGGCATTAAAATTATACTTGCCCCTAAATTGTACAGAGCATGTTTAACAAAAATCTTACCAATCCGACAAGAAATTGAAACACTTCCAGGATCTTTTACCTTTGCTATCACCTTGGGCTCACTTACCTCACTGCTCTTTACCTCAGGTTTTTCAATGATAAGTTTTTCTTAATCTACTCTCAATAGCCTCAGAGGGAAAGGAACTGGTGGAACATATGCAGGTGGATCTACATAGATTTCCCCCTTTCTTTCTCCACTGACTTCTCTTCCTCTGGTGAAGTTCCTTTAGGCTTTCTCTCCAAAACTTCAGGTGCAGATTCTTCATTAGGCTCTCGAGGTTCATCAATATGTTTACCATTCACAATGGTGATGGCATTGTAGTGTTCCTTGGGATTCATCTTTGGTTGCCCTGGAAGTTTACCTATGGGCCTATTGGAAGTATTCGCCTGTCAAGCTATTTGGCTCTCTAGCATCTTATTGTGGGTAGCAAGAGCATCCACACGAGATGTTAGATGCTTAATAGCATCAGAGACATCTTCATTGTGCTTTTTTTGAGCAACAACGAATCCTTTCAAGAGAGTCTCCAAGTTAGACTTCTGGGGCTAACCAAACTGCCCAGATTGAAAACCTGGGGGCGGCCTATTATTCTGCTGATTATATTATGGAGGAACTTGCCCTTGGTTGTTCTTGTAGGACAAGTTAGGGTGGTTCCTCCAGCCTGGATTATATGTAGCAAAATAAGGGTCATTCACCAGCCTTTGTTTATAGTTGCCTAAAGCATTGACCTGTTCCTGAAGAGAGTCATCTTGTGGCAAAGCTAAAAGCTGACAATCAGTAGAAATATGACCTAAAATACCACAAACCTCACAAGAAATAGCATTAACCGCAACTAAGGGAAAAGTAAAAAATCTAATTTTTCTGATAAATAGTCCACCTTTGCAACTAATGATGTCAAAGAGTCACTACTATACTTACCAACACCTGTGGACATGGTACCTCGCTTATTGGACCAATGGTTGTGATTCATGTCCATGTCCTCAAGCAAAGTCATTACGTCTTCTACATTCTTACTCATAATAGCTCCCCAGCAGCAGCATCCACCATGAGCTTTGTGATGTAGTTGATGTCTCGTATTTACATAGTCCTTTTAACTACTATTTCCTAGTAAATCGAGGCGACATTTCATGCTTCTTCAGCTCTTTCCAGCTTAATTCACTTACTTTCTTCAGAAGCTTCACTACTTGTCATGTTTGTCATATACAGGACAATTCACTCATTTCTAGAGCTATACGGATGCACAACCACATACCCGAGTGAAATCCGAACTCATGACAAGACAAATAACTTTAGACAAGAGCTAGGAGACACACGCCAGCTCAAAGGAACACACGCCATCTACAAGCATTAATGAACCACATTCATGAATGTGGTTTTATTGGAGAGATTCATGAATGGCGCATCCTTGAAAGGGCACCATGAAGAGGTGCCTCCTTGAAGAGACACCTTGAAGTGGCGCATCCTTGAAAGGGCACCTTGAAGAGGTGCCTCCTTGAAGAGACACCATGAAGAGGCACCGTGGAGACTATAAGAAGTGGAGTTCTCTCAAGAGAAAGGGGTCGGCGGTTGTAGACGTGAGAAGGGGAATTGCGCTCAAGAGTTCAAGGCTTGAATCCAAGGCAAGAGTTACACCATTCCGAGAAGAGGAGACGACTTCAAAAGAGAAGAGAAAGGAGTTTGTCTTAATTTATTTTCCCTTCTTGAATAGTCTGGTTCCTTTACATCCTAAATTGTAAACCTTGCATTTGAGGTAATCATGTCTGTAGTAGCTTAAAACCTCTATCGGGATTCAGGCGTAGCCCGTCTTTTGAATTATAAGTATCCATGTTAAGAATTGCTTTGTGAGAAATCTTTCGAAATCATTTGATCTTGTTTATCTCAATTGTGATTATCATTTCCTGGCCAAAACGATTCTCACCTTAGTCATTTGTGGTAATAACTGAGAGGTGAATTACAATCGATGCATTCTCCTCGATCGATCTTGTGTGCTCTATTGCGAGAGTCGTAGAGCACACTTGGGGAATCTTGGTGTCCTGTTTCACACGATCTACCACTACTTAGTCCACCGCGAGAGTAGGAGACTAACTAAGTGGATTGTGGATTTGTCCACCGTGAGAGTAGGAGACGAACTCAGTTATTGAGTCACGCACCCGAGAGGGGCACGGCTCAAGAGGACATCCCATGTAATAATTGATCTAGCTGGGTGGAAAGTATTTGGTTAGGAAAGTGTGTGAGAGTTCATCCCATGTAATAATTGATCTAGCGGGAAGAGAATATAACCAAGCCCGTGCGCGGTCCCTGAGAGAAAATGGAAAAAGTCTCAGTCTTATCGCATTAGAAGATACACCATTTACCTTATTGGTGTCACAGTATTCCAAAAACACAGCAAGATGAAAGTTAGGATCCTAGTTTGGGGAACCCCCAAACTAATTTTGTTGAACCATCGTCATCAGTGCTAGTTTGAGCTCAAAATTATTCGCCTCCACATTAGGTCGAACTATACTTGAATTGAAGCCCTGTATGTTAGGCACTACAAAATCCCTTAACGATTGATTATTCACCATTGTGCCTTCTTCTACAACTTTCTTTGATTGGAATTGTAGTTTTCTTCGAAGCTGGAACATACATTCAATCTTTGGATCTTCAGTAAATAGAGTACCTGTATTTAAAACTCTAGGCATGCAACGTGTCAATCAACAAAAGAAAAATAAAACAAAAACTACAGAAAATAGCAATAAGGGAAAGAACTAAGTAAATACTAAAACAAAAGAAAAATGCCTAGTCTCTAAACTTATCAATCAAATTGATATTGGCTGGCCTAATCCCCGGCAACGGCGCAAAAAACTTGATACATCCGCAAGTGCATAGATTTATCAAAGTAATAAAAATAAAGTTTGGTCCCAATGAGGATCTGGCAGTCAAGTACTGATAATATGAATTGTTTAATATACGCTAATATAATCGTGGTTTGTGTTTGAACTCCTAAGTACGAAAAGCAATAGAGGTACGTTTTAGGGTGAAAATTAGTTTTAAAAGGTCCGGACTTGGGGTTTCACCACACTGACAATTATGAATATGATAAAAATAACTATTTGAATAGAAAATTATAGTCATGAAAGGGGTTTTTCCTAAAGTATAGACTACCTCCTCCCGAAGTATAGTCCGGTACTTAGCTACACTAATTCTCTACTCCCGTGACAATCAACATAACTAAGCTTATTAATTTCTGTGAAATACTGTCAAATCCTTCAAACGAATTCAAACTACTCCCACGATTGGATTCATAGGATGGAATAGAATAGTTATGATGTTGCAAGTCACCTCTCGGTCCTTCTCGCAACGTCTAAAATACAAATATACTTGGCCAGAGTAAATTACAAAGTAAACACAAATCTAAACAAATCAATGCTATAAAAATCTTAACGAAGAGTAAAAATATAATTTTTAATTCATAAGCGTTAGTGGGCTACATCTCTAAATCCCGAAATAAGGTTTACTCACTCAGGTTCATAGTTAACAGCATGTATATTGAGTAAACTTGCATTCGAATCCTATCAAAATTACAAGAATTCGCTAAGAAAGTGATTAGAGAAGCTTCCCCTCGATCTGGAGATGAAGAAGAAGTGATCGATCTTCTCTTTTTCATGAAATCTCGCCATAAATCTGCCCTGGAACTGAGTTTCGCCCTAATAGCTGCCACTGATTGTCTTTGTCTGAAAAAGAGTCTCCTTTGCCCTCAAAAATCTTCCTTTTATACTTTAATCAGTCTAGAACCCTTCAAGGAACAAATCTAGAGAGTTTGGTTCAAATCCGACTTGATTTGGAGTCTAATTGTGTGAAAAACTCGAAGGGGCAGAAAAACTCATGGCCCGTAAACACTTTACGGCTGCGGCATGTTTCTATGAATAAGGTTTTTGTACATAGAAAGAATCATGGACCGTGAAGGATTCACAACCTCACCTGTGAAAGTTTCTATGGACTTTTTAACTTATTCGCTTTTTCGCCCTTCGAACTCAAAACTCATAGCCGGCCGGAAAACTCACAGCCAAGGCCGTGAAAGTCGCGCTTTTCACATATTTTGCTCCAAATTTGATGTGCAAACTCGTAATCTCCTCAGGAATCATGCTATGACTTCAAAACTTATGAAATCCATCAATTTTATGCCATTTTACTTTCATTTTCAATAAAACCAAGAAAAGTGAAGATTCCATACCAAGTGAAGCAAAAATACTAAAAATTAGTATAAAATCATAAAATTATGCCTAAATATCATGTAAAATACAGGCAAAAAATATGATGTATATACAACACATTAGTGGCACAACCCATGACCTAGCCGAATCCTAGGGTGGCTTCTAGGAAAACCTAGAGGCGCATCCAAAGGGGTTGGCAAATTTAGGGTTGGTGCACCTCACCCTAAAGATGGCGCATCCCTTCTTTGACCTAACCTTGACTGGCTCATCGGCTTACCTAGATGGTATACTTAAGGGATGATAGCTGGATAAGGTAATGGTGCAACCTAACCAAGTTAGGGGGCTGACCTTTGTCCTTAGCCAAAGCATGAGGCCTTCTAGGGTTTCCTACTTGTGCATCAAGGGTTCAAGGGCTAATGATGAAGATGGCTCACCCTAAGGGGCTGACCTACATCAATAGTCGAATCATGTTGACTCTTAGGGTCACCTAGTTGTCCAACAATGGGTTCATGGGCTGATGGTGAAGGTCAAGCATCCTAAGGGGCTGATCAACTTGACAAGCCGAACCATGATTCTTACTAGGGCTGCCTAGTGGCGCATCTAAGGGTTCATGGGCTGATCAAGATGGTTAGCACACCTAACCTTGGAAGGGGTTGTTCTCTCTATTAGTCATGTATAAGAAGGCTCTTAAGGGCGCTTCTTGTATTCAAGGGCTGATGAGCAGGAGAAGAGAGCACTAAAGAGGGGGTCATCACACCTGAAGAAGCCATTTCACCCCGGCGACCCCGTTTCGACGTGCACAACCCTCCATACCATGTTTATCCATCCAAGGAGGACCCAAAGGAGCCCAACAAGGTGACAATCCGAGGGTGGGTTCATCAGCCCACTCTCGGTCCACACCGAGGTTCTCCAACCCATGGGCCTCACAACTCGACCCATTGAAAGCCCATCTCAAGACAGGTACCACAAACACCTCAACAACACAGCCTAAGAACAAGCTTCGATCGTGATGAGCCAGCGTACAATTTCAAAATTTTGTTGTTTCTTCATGGCATGCTCTGAGCTTGTATAACGGCCATTGCAACCACCCCCGTGCGAGGATCAAAAGGACATGCACAAAAGCTTCACTTTAGTTGGTAGGAGTTTGTATTCTCTTGTCTTGTAGCTGCAGCTTGACCACTTTTGGGGCTGCAAGAGTTGGTAGTTGGTAGCATTTCTCTTTTGTCTTGTTCCCTCCCCTCTTGCTCTATTAAAGAGGAGGATGGGCTAGCTTCATCTTCAGTTGTCTAGTAGAGGTAGAGTTCTCCGAGTGAGTAGAGTGACTCCAGCTTGTAAGAGTCGAAGTTGGTGATTCAATTACCGAGTTCGTACGAGCCGTGGTAAGTGCATCGACCTAGAAGTTCATTTCCAGCCTTGTAAGAAGTAAATCCCACTACCTCCGGTGGGTCAGGTTTGCCTGTTTTTGAAAGTTCTAATGTGTTTTTGCTAAGTGTTGCCTTCATTTCTCATTCACCCATGAGTATTCATACTTCGGAACCGTCGACGATTTTCTATTCTTTGGTGCATTTTAGGCTGGTAGGCGCACGAGCTGAGCCCCGCGAAACCGCTATCCCCAAATACGTGCTGTGCTTAATATTTGCCAAGAGGTTAGTGCGCAAATTTCATAGTTCTGAGTGCCATGGTTTTCTCTTACATTTTGTGTTGCCCCAAAACGACTTCGTCGATGGTTTCTTCGTGCTTTCTTATCGCATTTTCCGGGCATTTAACTTCCCTCGTCTCAAGACCCTCTCAAGTTTTCCGTGCATCATGTAAACACCATAGAGTATGGCACTGAGGACCAACCCACCTACGTAGATTCATCATTTCTAGTATCAGAGGAGTTGCGTGTTCAATTCCTATTGTTCGCACAGTCCAACTCTGTTGCATTGGCATACTTCAGCATAGTTTTTTGACATTTCAGCATTCTGCCCTTAGTGTGTCTTCCCTTGTTTGTGCATGGTGACTATTGTTGGTGTATATGCCCTGCAGACCAATGTTTGGACATGGTCAGGCATTGTTTAAATGTACTTTGATAGAATTATTATTCTCTTTAAAGGCATGGTCGTTATTATG
>CM050439.1:40237187-40249480 GCA_027562315.1 Costus pulverulentus
AAAAATATTTGTTGCTCAAACTGCTGTCTCTCTTAAGAAGATATTTCTTTTGAAAGGAGCTGGTGGGAGTAGATTTGATTAGGACAAGGTCCAGAATCAACCACAATATAATTAGACACAAATGGAGAGTTGAATCTCACATACAGGTTGAAAGTCAACCTGAATTTCAAGTAACACAGGAACCACATAAGTCTGGATGGATTCGAAATGCTGGGCATGACAAATTTGTCATCAAGGATGAACCTAAGACTTATGATGAAATGGAAGCGGTTGATAGACCAGATTCCAAGAAATGGCTAAGTGCCATGAGAACCATAATGGACTCCATGTCTGCTGATCAGGTCTGGGACTTGGATGAGCCGCCAAAAGGGTAACACCCATAGGCTGTAAATAAATCTTCTAGGAAGATAGACATGGAAGGTAATATTGTTACCTTGAAAGGCAAGCTGGTGAATAGAAATTTCAAGCAAATCCACTAGGTGGATAGTGATGAAATTTTTACCAATAGCTGTGTTTGAAGTCCATTAAGGTATGTGCTTGTTATAATTGCATTTTCTGTTATGGCATGTTGTTATGAAAAATTGCTTTTCTTAATGGACGTCTGTAAGGGTATGTCCATATGGAAATAGCTGAAAGGTTTTCATATCAAGGCCATAAAGATATGCATGGTCTTATGCAAGCATGAGACTGTGTTTACAAGAAGATCAGTGGGAGCACCATAATAATAATTCTTGTTCTAGATGATTAATGATATCCTACTCAAATGACATCTCAGCTCTTCACATGGTGAAGACCAAGCTGGAGAAGTATTTCAAGAGGGATGATCTCAGGAATGATGCCAACGTTCTTGGCATGAGGGTCTATAGATAGAGATCCAAGAAAGTCATTACCCTTTAGTCAATCTTAGTTATTCTTTGAATGATAATTTTGCCTTTGTGATTTATTTACGGTGGAATTATTATTTGCATGTTTTAGGGTTTGCAATATGGACCGAGAGGTGATTTACAAACCTGGAATCCTTAGATTAGATCTAGAAACCTAGACTATGAGAATAGCTAAGTCCTAAAACCCTAATTTATGATGCTTATTTACATGTGAATTTTGATTTCATTGTTTCAGACATGATAATATGGACCGAGAGGTGATTTTGATTGTTAGAACCCCTTAGGCAAAACTTGTAAAATTAAGATACGAAAGTATTTAATTTTACTTGAGAAGTAGACTTTGAGAGTTAAATATGGACCAAGAGGTGATTTTAATTTTCTTTGTCTGGTTTACTTTTATTTAACACCGAGCAGCAAGTCACGAGAGTGAAGGCTGTTCTGTGTAAATTGGACGTTCGAGAGGAGACAATTTCTTTTTTTTAAATTAAACTTTTCTTTATCATGATTTGAATAACTAATAAAATCTTTATTATGTCTAGTCGTGAGAATTAAAAGTGATGAAACCGTAGTCCCAGTTTTCTCTCTCCGATCTTCTACTACAGTATTCGCTATTTTCGTTCTCTTTATCCCATCGCATATCGACTGCTTAGCTAGTGATAACACAACTATTAGGTATTTAACACGTAGGTCCCTATGGGTTCGATATCTTTTATTACTTTGAGTATCCGTGCACTTACGGACACAACAAGTTTTTGGCATCGTTGCCGGGGACCTTAGTTTTGTTAATATCAAAATAGTTGATAGTATTGCTAGACTAAGTTTTGTTTATTTTAGATTTAACTTTATTTTCTAATTTTGCAGGATTTGGATTTTCACAGGCTGTGACAGGGCTATGATTTCTAAAATTTTTTATAATCTTTCTATCTTTTTATGCACAGGACTCTTAGATATTGACAATTTTTATTTCCTGTGGACTCTGAGATCATAATTTTTTAGAAAAGCTTTGATTTGCAGATATGTCTCTGAATCACAATTCGTGGGCAACTGAAAGAGGTGAGGTATACATGCCACAAGGTAAGTATGAAGATGATTCATGGTGCACTCTTGCGGATAAGTTAGATTATTTGGCTTATAAATTAGACTCTTATATGCACCCTTTTATGACATATTATTCTTCTATTCGATGTGATATTTGTGGATGTTTTGATCATTATACTTTTGATTGCCTATTTTTAATTCCTCCAAATCCCAATTTACTATGGTACCAATATGATCAATATTATTCTAGATGGGAAAATCACCAAACTTCTATTTATGAGGATTGCTCAAACAATAATTTAGAACCATACTTTGAGGATAGTGAAGAATCTAGGCTAAAATCCATGTTAGAAAAATTTATGGCACACCAAAAAAATTTTATGGAGGAATTTGAAGAACTTAGAGGGGAGATTGAATAGAAAAAGGATACAATTAGTCAGCTTACTTCTCAAGTAGAATCTATATCTGCTAACACTAAAATGTTAGAAACCCAAATAGCACAACAAGGTTATTTATTTGAGTTTGTTTTGGAAACTGAGGAAATTGATTTAGAAAAGTCCCCTTCTGATTTTGTTGATAATTTTAAAATTGATATTTTTTAGAACATTAATGAATCTCACTCTGATTTTGATAATTTTGAAATTGATTCATTTAATAAATTATTTGTGAAAAGGTTTGAGGAAATTGATTTTGAAAAATTCCCTTTTGATTCTAGTGATAGTTATGAAATTGATTCTTTTGATGATATATTATTTGTGGTTAAATCTGATGAAGGATATGAGGGAACTAATTTAGAAAAGTCTCACTCTGATTTTGATAATAATTTTGAAATTAAAAAATTATTTGATGAAGGGCATGAGGAATTTGAAAAGGATTTAAAAATTATGAATATTGATGAATCTCACTCTGATGTTTTGCCCATATCTAATGTTTAACCTTCTGATTCATTGTTTGAAATATCTATAGAAAAATCAGATGAATTATGCATTGTTGAGAAATCTAATGTAGAACAGAAAAATTTTCTTGATGATCCAATACATGAATCTTTTGATCAAAGTCCTATTCTTATTGCAATTGAAGATATAAATTTGAAGAAAGGACTAACGATTTTACTTAGTGACAAATATAGGAAGATCATAAAAAATTCTTTGTGTGGAATTGAAATTATTGATTTTGATTTCTGCATATTTGAGAAAGCCACGTCGATTGTATTTTATATGTAATTTTGGATATTTGGATTAGTGGCTAAACTTTTAGAATAACGAAAATGCAGAAAATTGTATGCTATTTACTATGGTACCAATCCACCTGCTTTGCCATGATATTTGGGTTTTGGTCAAGCTAGTGATCTAAAAATTAGCGCTTCTTGGAAGGTAACTCAAGCACTCTTACTCTAGATTTTCTATTTTATTTAATAATTTTTTTACCAATTTTTCTTTTTTCTTCTTTGTAGGTGAATCTGAAATTTTTTTAGGACGAACTAGTGATTTTTGAAGTTTATGAAAAAATACGGCAGGGCTGTAATTTTTATTACGGCTGTAATTTTGTGTTATTTCTAGCTAGAATATTTCACAGCACTGCCGTAATTATTTTTACACCCATAATTAAAAAAAATCTGCATTCTGCTTCCTGCATTCTGACTTCTACTAATCTGATTAAGTGTTTTCTCACAGGGATTTTAAGAACTGGAGCAGCAAAATTCTTAATCTTTGGCACAATCAAGAACAACTCATCTTTTGCTACTATTTAGATAATTTTATTGAATTTAAAAGTCCATGGATCATCCTATGACACATAGCATCTTTTCATAACTGATTAACTTCTGCAGCAGTTTTATTTACTAATTTGATTAGCGTTTTACTGCAGATATTTAAGGTGCTTTAATGAGTTGTAACCCTGATCTTTCACACAAAAATGGAAGAACATGTTTCATTCTATCTCGTGCATTAGTTGTTTTCATTTAAATATTTTCAAACCATTCTAGGAAGCATGGCAACTTTTGAAGTCTAATTAATTTCTGTGTAGTTTTAATTTAGTAATCTGATTAGCCTTCTTGTTGTTAATACCTGATAACACCAAAATTATAGTATATTTTGTGTTATTTTATATATCTTTTCATGCCAAATTGAAGATCTTTTGCATATTTTTATGCTAAATTTATCAAACATTGTAAAATCTACTTCTGTTTTGGTTTTTCATAATTTTCAGGTAAAAAGGCACTATTTTAAGGCATTTTCAAGCAAAACCAAAGACATGGAAGAGTTACCATCATCAAGAGGAGATCACCTGACAAATTTCACGCAAATCAGAGCAACACACCAAAATACGACAGTGCCGTGAACCATTATACTATGCCATATTTGCCAGACAATTCAGATCAGAGAACGCGAGTGATTTTACGGCACTGCCGTGAAATATTACACTGCCGTATTTTTATTTTTGAATGCGACACCACAGTTAATTTTTGAAGCCTGATTTTTGTGGAGATGATTGCGGGAGATCTAGACATCCAAATTGAGATCCGAAAGAAGTGGTGGACTGGTCTCAATGAGGAGAAGATAAAGACGCTAAAAGCCCCAATTTTGAGAAGGGATTCGGGGAGCAATCGATAGAGAGGCGCTTAGGGTTTGGCTTCGCGCCGAGAGGCGTGGAGGCCACCTCCGGTCGTGAAATTCATACTGAAGCTTCGCTTGGAAGAGGAGACAATGTACCAGAAGTTTCAAAATGAAAGGAGATCAATTGGAGGAGAAATCAAAGAAGAAGAAGGCGCCGCTACTGTTCATCGCCCTCTGCTAAATACGGCTGTAATTTGCAATACAGCTGTGGTGTATTTTCCTAAAACTTCTTTCCCTTTGAATTTTTGATCTTCTGAAACAATAGAATATTGTATTTTTTCACCATGCTAGCTTAAACACTCTTTGGGACATGGGGGAGTAATTCCCTTTAATTTTCTTGATGACTAGATACTTTTTGCTTTCATCATGATTATTCTACTTTGATAATTTTACGTATGCGGTTATTGCTCTAAGATTCTCCTTAGTTTACTTTTTGTCATCATGATTTAGAGTTTTCGCAATAAGGACCGAAAGGTGATTTGCTTGAGAACTTGGAACCCTAAAATTGATTAATAGGAACTCACCGTAAGAAATTAGGTTAAGTTATTATCTCTTTATTTCAGTAGTTTAAATTGCCATGATGATAATTATGAGCCTAGGATTGAGTTATTGTGTCAAACATAGATCTTGCATGAAAGTGAGGATCGAAACGTTGGAGAACCATAGGTAGAACTTGTGTTGAGACTCGGATACACTAAAGTGATCCTTGAGTTTCCACTCGAGGCGATCAACTTAGAACTCGGATGCACGAAAGTGATCATCGAGTTCTTTGTTTGATGATTTACTTATCATTAGCTTGGAATAAATCTTATGCAAAAGCGAGGATTGGTCTCTGCATGGTTATCTGCACGAAAGTGAGTTAATCTCTTTACAAAGTAAATTATGCCTTTATCATAATAGAATTTGATTGATGAATATCATTATATATCTAGTCATGAAAATTAAAGTGAATGAAATCCTAGTCCCAGTTTCTCTCTGATAGTACTTTCCCGTGTGTTTTTGATATTTACTTGACTTTTATTCGATTGCCTAGATAGGAAGAAATCAGTTATTCGGTATTTGACAACATAGGTCTCTGTGGGTTCAATATCTTTCTTTATTACTTCGAGTATCCATGCACTTGCGGAGATAACAACAAGTGTGGTAACTCAACAAGTTTTTGGAGCAGTGACAAGTCCCTGTGTGCCATACAATAGGTTTTGGTTGCGACTTCAGAAATAAGTTTTGTTTACCTACTTGTTGGGATACAACAAGTTTTTGGTGCCATTGCTGGGGACCTTAGCTTTGTTAATATCAAAATAGTTGTTAGTATTGCTAGACTAAGTTTTATTTGTTTTTAGTTTTAACTTTATTTTTTTATTTTTGCAGGTTTTGGATTTTCACAATTGTGACAGAACTGTGATATCTGAAAATCTTGAATTTGCATGTGTTTTTAATTTTGAAGAAAAAAAAGGGAAAATTTGATTGATTGGTGTTGGATTATCTTTCTATTCTTGATAGATTTGAAGATATGTCTTCTTATCACAACTCCTGGGCAACTGAAAGAGGTGAGGAATACATGCCACAAGGAAGGTATGAAGATGATTTATTATGCACACTTCAAGATAAGTTTAACTCTTATATGCACTCTATTCGATGTGATATTTGTGGATGTTTTTATTATTATAATTCTGATTGCCATATTTTAATGCCTCAAAATTCTAATTCTTCATGGTATCAAGATGATCATTATGATTCTACCTAGGAAAATCAAACTTCTTTTTATGATGATTGCTCTAATCTTGTTTCTAAACCATATTTTGAGGACACTAAAGAATCTAGGTTAAAATCCATGCTTGAAAAATTCATGTCAAATCAAAACTAATTCATGACAAACCAAAATAAGGAAATCGAATATCTTAAGGAGATAATTAGTCAGCTTGCATCTCAAGTAGAATCTTTAACTGCTAATTCTGAATTTTTAGAAACCCAAATATCACAACAAGCATGTTTATTTGAGTTTGATACTGAAAAACTTGATTAAGAAAATTCCCCCTCTGATTATGATTGTTTTGAGATTGAGCCTTATGTGGATATTAATGCATCTCACTGTGATTTTGATAATTATGAAATTGATTCCTTTGATAATTTATTTGTGAAAAAATTTGAGGAAATAAAAATTGAAAAACCCTCTTTTAATGAAATTGATTCTTTTGATGATATATTATTTGTGGTTAATTCTGATGAAGGATATGAGGGGACTAATTTAGAAAAATCTTACTCTGATTTTGTTGAAAATTTTGAAATTGATAAATTATTTGATTGTGAACAAGAGGAATTTGAAAAAGATTTGAAAAATACAAACATTGATGAATCTCACCATGATGATGTTTTGCCCATATCTATTGTTCAATCTTCTAATCTATTTGAAAAATCATGCTTTATTGAGGAACCTAATTTGAGACATAAAAATTATTTTGATGATCCAATGCTTATATCTTTTGATCAAAGTCCTATGGCAATTGAAGATTTAAATTTGAAGAAAGGACTTATGATTTTACTCTCTAATAAATTTAGGAAGATCATTGAATATCCTTTGATTGAAGTTGAAAATATTGATTTTGATTTCCGCATATTTAAGAAAGCCACAATGATTGTAATTTATATGCAATTCTGGATTTTTGGATTAGTGGCTAAACTTTTTGGACAGCGGAAAAGGAAAAAATTGCATGCTATCTACTTTGGTACTGACTCACCTGCTTCACCATGATTTTTGAGTTTTGGTCAAGCTAATGATCTAAAAATTAGCGCTTCTTGGGAGGCAACCCAAGCATTATCACTTGGCTTAGTTTCTTTTATTTTAGTTTATTTTTAGAATTAATTTTTCTTTTCTTTTTGCAGGGAAAATAAAATTTTGCGCGAAATACGGAACTGCCGTAATCTGTTTCACGGTGCCATAATTTTGGCGATTTCTTACCCGACAGTTTTTCATCTTTTACGGTACTACCGTAATGCACTTTACGGTACCGTATTTTCAGACCTTTTTTAACAGAAAGTATTATGGATTTTACGGCACTACCGTAACATTTTTCACGTACCGTAATTTTGAGCAAATTTTGATCTAAGAATTCTTTGAAAAATACGGCAGTACCGCAATGTGTTTTACGGTATCGTATTTTTGAGTTTTTCTTACCCGAGAATTTTGTGTAAATTACAGCACAGCCGTAAGGAATTTCACGGTACCATATTTTAACTCTGCATTCTGCTTATCTGAGTAGGTGTTTTCTCGCTATGATTTTAAGAAACTGGGTTGGGAAAATTTTTTATCTTTGGCACCATCATGAAGTACTCATCTTTGTCTATCATCTGGATATTTTTGCTGAATTTTAAAGTCCATGGATCATTCTAAAACATATAGTATCTTTTCGATTCTAATTAATTTCTGCAGCAGTTTTCTCTTGACTAATCTGATTAGCACTTTTATTGCAAGTTTTTAAGATGCTTTAATGACTTGAAACCCTAATTTTTCTCATGGAAATGGAAGAACACGTGTCATTCTATCTCGTGGATTAGTTATTTTCATGAAAATATTTTCTGACCATTCTAGGACACAGCAACTTTTCGAATCTAATTAACTTTTGTGCAATTTTGTAATCTGAGTAGCCTTCTTTCTGCTGATGCCCTAAATTCCTGACAGGTTTTGATTCTTTGATTTTCATACATCTGAAAAGAATAAGTTTTATTTTATTACATGGTTCTGTCCATTTTCTTTTTGGATCATTAAATCTTATTTTTGGGTATGACTACTTTTCATAAAAAAATTCAGTGGATGCTCTGTTAGCTTTCTACCTGTTATTGCTTCGTTTGCCTCTAGATCCAGAAATCTTCAAGAACAACTGTCTTCCACCTCTAGCCACCACTACATCTGCCTCTGACATCACTGTTTCCAGCCGTCAACACTGGATTATACCATCAGCAAACTTTTACTTCTTCTACTGCCTCTATTTCTATTAAATTTTTTTTGCCAAGGGCAAGAAGATGTATATTATTTATCCAAAGAAAAAGTATATACAACGTTTTTCAACACTCGGCTCCTCTTCTCTTTGCACAAAATCAAAGGAAATTTTGGCAGCACCTCTCCTGTAAACACTAGCACGTGGTCCTGTGCTACAGGTAGACATCTCTCCAAAAAAACAAAACAAGAAGGAACAGGAGAAAAGCTAACGGGGTACAACTATTCAAAACACAACTGCAGTACAATCGCATTCTAGTTCAACTTCAACAGTTCGGACAGGCAGCAGCCGTCTAACCATGTATAAGTAGATCAGCTTAGCTCCCAGGTTGGCTTGGGTGTAGGAGTGGCAGCAAAGCAGAGCGCATGAATTGAAGAGTCATGGCTTGACATCGGGGGGATACCCGAGGCCACCCCCCCCCCCCCCCCCCCCCCCCCCCCCCCCCCCCCCACCCGATTTTTAGGGAAGCCAAGCCCTCATGATCATGCAATCTCATTCAAGGTAAAGGCCAGCCCATGCATTAAGCCGATTGAGAGGAAGAAGGTCATGGTCCCCATGGTTGGTAAGGGACCTAATTTTAGACTTGATATTGGATACCAGAGTCCTAAGCGAGGTCATGATTAACCTGTTATTGGGATCACCTTGGGCTCTGAAAATGTGATGGTTGCGCACCCTCCAAATATAGTAGGCAGCCCCGGTAAATAAGAGCTTGTTTATGTAGTTCTGGGTAGAGTCTCCATGCCCCCAGGTGACCAGAAGAGAAGCCAAAAGATCACCCCAAGAATGTCCAACGTAAGAAATATTGCATGTTCGTTTAATTAAACGCCAATAGTCCGTGAAGATGCTACAATGGAGGAACAAATGGTCGATTGTTTCTAGGTGAGATTTGCAGAGCGCGCAAGTGGGGTCTTGCACAATGCCCCAATCAAATAGTTTGGCCTTGGTGCTCAACCGATCATGGCAGAGAAGACATATGAGGAAGGAGAAGTGGGGAATTCTTCCTTTGAACCAAACCATATTTTTCCAGGGGACTTCAGCCTCCCAGGTCTGGCCTTCATAGGCAGATTTGATAGTAAATTGGCCATTGTGCGTTTTATTCCAGAAAATTTGATCCGAGTCAAGGTTGGAGTGAATCTTTATGTGGGGAATAGCAGTGTAAACCTCCAGAAGCCTAAGGGATCGCGGAATGGGAAGCATCCAACTGTAATTGCCGATGATAGAATTAAGGCGGACATCTTTACCACATGGGTTCTCAAATCTTATATCTTCCACCAGCGGGAGTAAAATTCGTGAATTAAACCATGGGTCCAACCAAAGGCGAATGGAACTGCCATCAGCAACTTTGTAGCCTATCATACTCATGCAAGTATCCTGAACAGAGAGCAAGCTACGCATTGGCCACGGGGCATGCCGAGAAAGCTCAACCGACCATATAGAGTCATAGCGCAAGTACTTCTCATGGATCCATTTAACCCATAATGATTGCTTGTCGTGAATTACATTCCATATGTGGCGAAAGAAGAATGCCCGGTTCAGTTTGCGAATATCACAAAGCCCAAGTCACCCAAATTTTGTGGGTATGGCAACATTTACCCACGCCACCTTAGGCAGCCCCTGCTTGTGGCCTCGAGACCAAAGGAAATTTGCAAGCAGTGAATTTAGCTTTGAAATCACGCTGGGGGAGAATAATGGAACTACTCCAGAAATTAATATTACCATAGCACATAGACTTTATGAGCTCCACTCTGCCCGCATAAGACAGGCACTTAGCCCTCCAAGCCGAGAGGTACTTGGTGATTTTTTCTAAGAGGGGCATGTAGTCCCGAGCTTTGATTTTGTTCCCCGTAATAGGGATACCAAGGTATTTAAAAGGCATGGATCCCCTTTCGATACCAAGGATAGAAATAATCTGATCCTGCCGCCTAGAGTCCGTGGAGCTCGAAAAGAAGATCTGTGATTTGTCTTGATTGATTTGGAGGCCGGTGTGCCGATGGAAAGTGTTAAGCGCAGTGATAACAGCCTGCGCAGATGACTCAAATGAATCGCAAAAGATGATTGCATCGTCGGCAAATTGCAGGTTCGTGATCCCTAACCTTTGGCATTGCTTGAGGGGAATAAGGTGACCCAACGAGAGTTGCTCCGATAAGAGATCAGTAAAATACTACATCACAAGGATAAATAGATATGGAGACATGGGGCAGCCCTGGTGCAGCCCTGGTGCAGCCCTGGCGTAGCCCACGGGTGCCCCTAAAGAGGCCAACATCTTGACCATTAAGAGAGATACTAAAGGACGGGGAAGTCATGCAGGTCATGACCCTCTTTGTGAACCAAGCTGGAAAATTGTAGGCAGGTAGGATATGATTAAGGAAATCCCATCTAACAGAGTCAAAAGCTTTGTGCATGTCCAATTTTATCGCCATTTGAGGATTGCTTGTCTTGAGAAAAAAATTGCTCATGATCTCTTGACACAACATGACATTTTCATGGATAGACCGGCCTTGGATGAAAGCATGCTGATTTATATCAATGAGTTCGGGTAGTACATTCCTGATTCGAGTAGCCAGAGCTTTGGAAATGAATCTATATATCATTTGACAGATGGAGATAGGCCGAAATTATGCGAAACAGGATGGGTTAGGGACTTTAGGAATAAGAAAAAGAGAGGTAATATTAACCCGCTTGAGGAGCTGTCCATTCTCCATAAAGTCAATGATCGCCGTAAGCACATCCGCTTTGACAATACTCCAGCGAGATTTATAGAAGGCCGCGTTGAATCCATCGACTCCCGGCGCTTTAGAAATGTTTGCTTTCATGATTATATGCTCTATGTCCTCTGCCGTAAATCTGGAGTTGAGAAGACCAATTGCTGAAGCCGAGAGAGACCTCTTAACTGGAATGAGGTCCTGCATTGGAATAATCAAGGGGGCTAAGAGGGACTTGAAGTACCTGATGGCCTTGAAGGATAAATCATCTCCGGAAATGAAGTCCCCTGGCCATCTTTTATAGTCGAAATAGTATTCTGAATGCGCCTGGACCTCATTAAAGTGTAGAAGTATGCTATATTTGAGTCCCCCAGGGATATGAGCTGGTCTCGGGAATGCTGCTTTAAGGCAGACTCTTCGTCGACCCAGAAATTCTTGATCTCTTCTTGGTATCTCCTCTCTAAAGCGGTAAGATTGTGGTCTTGAGAATCAGCTTGAAGCTGGGACTAGATAATGTCCAGCTTTTTTTTATTTTCACGGAAGGCCTCTTCTTTTTCGAAGCGCATATTCCTCGCCCACTGCATAATGTCCAGCTTTTTTTATTTTCACAGAAGGCCGCTTCTTTTTCGAAGCGCATATTCCTCGCCCACTGCTTCAGGCCATTTTTTACCATGGTAAGCTTGCGATACAAGGTGTACATCAGGGTACCATGGGCAGCAGTGGAAGTCCAAATTGATTGGACCAGCTGGTGCATACTTGAGTGGTGAAGCCAGTTGTTATAAAATTGAAAGCTGGTGCCCTTATGTTTAATGTAATCGCCAAAAACAAGGAGAGCCGGGGAGTGGTCAGATAATCCCGGGTTGAGAAAAAGAGCCTTGGCTAGGGGAAGTTTCTCAATCCACTCCTTG
Organism: Costus pulverulentus; assembly: GCA_027562315.1. Taxonomy (NCBI): domain Eukaryota; kingdom Viridiplantae; phylum Streptophyta; class Magnoliopsida; order Zingiberales; family Costaceae; genus Costus; species Costus pulverulentus. The sequence goes on from CM050439.1 coordinate 40,249,327, forward strand.
GCGGCCATGATTCGATCTAGCTTACAGCATATCCGCTTGGCCCCAGCTTGAGAGTTGGACCAGGTGAAAAGAGCACCGCGCGACCTCATGTCAGCGATATCAAGAGCTACTCTCATCTCGATGTTATTAAGGACTTCCTGCTCATTATGGATAG
>CM050439.1:40259523-40279037 GCA_027562315.1 Costus pulverulentus
TTGTGAAACAATTGATGGAATTTTTCAATGATGATTGTATTTTAGAAATTTATTGAGCATGAAAAGACTTATCTTTTAATCAGTTTTTTATTTTTGCTTGAGGACAAGCAAAGTTTGAGCCTTATGTATACCCTAAATTCCTGATAGATACTGATCCTTTATTTTTCATATATCTGAAAAGAACAAATATTATTCTACAATTTGGTTTTGTTAGTTTTCTTTGTAGATCATTAAATCCTACTCCGTGGCATTGCTACTTTTCATAAATGAATCAGTAGGTTGCTTTGCTTTCCATTGACATCAACAGCTCCTTATCTTCTGATTGCCTCCAGAAAGCTGCAGCCCAGCCACCACCTCTACTTCCACCATCAGATCAGCCACTGCATCGCTTGTTTTCAGTCGTCAACTCAGTTTTCTTCCATAGTCTTCATCTGGTAGCTAGTTTCTTCGCTGTTGTGCAGCATCTACCACCAACCAAACAGCTTCTTCTCCAAATTGATAGGTGCTCTGCCGATAGCACTTCATTGCAAGCAGCTATAAATTTTTTTCTACCAGTTTTACTCTCCAGCCTGCATCATCATCATTAGATTCTATTGCTGCATCTGTTTCCATCGCTGAAGCTTGTTCTTCCAACTGGTTACATAGCTAACAGATTCATCTTCCACTGACATTCTCTCCAGTAGTAGCCGGAGTTCTCGGTGACCATAACCAGTCGCCCTCTATTTTCCATGTCAGATCCAGACCAGCCGCTGCTAACTCTAATTTCAACCATCAGCAGCTACCGCCGATGCTAATTTTGCAACCAGCTTCCTCTATTTTTACTGCAAGCAACCGTCGCTGGCCTTCCCTCGTCAATGACATCATGTCTCCTCCACTTCCAAACCTGGCTCCGCTAGCACCGTGACTCAAAAGTAGCACCACAAGCTTCATCCAACCAGATTCCTGCCAGCCGCTGCTTCTACCACCAAACAACGGGTCGCGCCGCTTCTGCAGCCGCCTGCTCTTTTGTTCCAACTAGCGACATCTCCACCATTGACAATGTGATCCAGCGGGAAGCTTCATCTTCCAGCCATCCGACAAGGAGCATCTTCAGCCGGCAGCAGGAATTTTCTGCGACGACTTGCCTCGGCTGTTCACCTGCCTGTTTTCTTCGCTGGCAACTCTTCTGATCTGTAATTGCTACTAGCTTCTTCTTCTTTGGTAGACCAGCAGTCGATGCCTTCTATTCCCACCGCCAGCAGCTAGATCCAGGCGGCATTAATCTCCAGCATCTTTGTTTCCAGCCACCCTCTAGCTTCCGAGGCGATAGAAATTTTTCAACTTCAGCAATCCGCCGCTACGTTTGACATCTTCTTCAGCACCGACATCTACCTCCAGATTCAAGGAAGATGGCAACTTTGCTTCTTCTCAGCCTTTACTTTCAGCAGTGACTGAAAACTTCTCTGTTTCTGTTACCATGTCATCACAACGAGCAACTGATTTCCAGCAACCAATAGCAGCCGGCAACTTCCACCTCTAATCTTTCTCAGCCGGCAGAATCTATCCCTAGCTAGCATCTATATCAACGGCAAACTCCATCTCTGTTGTAGACAAGTCTTTCCCAAAGCACTTAAACCTCTGAGATGAAGAGAATAAAGTCAAAGGCGGAAGATTCCAGATCCGCCACTCGACACTTTCGTTTTCCACTGCATCTCCTCTATTCCAGCAAATAAGCATCAACATTCTTCAGCCGGCAGCCTTCTCCGCCGCCATCAGCAGCCACAGCCAACAAAGACATCTCTGACTTCTTCCACCTAGAGAGCTCTTCGGCGGACGAGGTTTCCCAGTCGCTGGTGTCTTCAGCAGCATATATCTTCTAGCTGATGTCCGCCGCCACTGTTTCGAACAAATGCCGACAAACATTCTTCAGCCGGCAGCCTTCTCCGCCGCCATCAGCAGCCACAGCCAACAAAGACATCTCTGACTTCTTCCACCTAGAGAGCTCTTCGGCGGACGAAGTTTCCCAGTCGCTAGTGTCTACAGCAGCATATATCTTCTAGCTGATGTCCGCCGCCACTGTTTCGAACAAATGCCGACTCTGTTTCAGCCACCAGCTGGTGCCTTCTCTTCAGCGCCTAAGAAGCCAGCTTCCTGTCGATGCCGCTTCTTCTTCACCGTCAGACCATCAGCCGAAGCTTTCTTCTCCAGCAATAAACAATCTTTCTAGCTAAAGCCGCCTCCACTTCTATCAACCATGCGGAACCTTCATTAGCGACTCTGATCTTTTCGGCTGTGCAGCATCATCTCTCGCCACCCGCTAGCCGACGACTTCACCTCAAGGATTGTAGTCTCCAATAGGCCACTGGAGACTACTCATCATCACTTTTGATGTCGGCGACTTATCTTTCGCAGCTAGTAGCTTTTCCACTGGCATCTATTCCACATCAGCTCTTTCCACTGGCACCCTTCTGGACCACCGACGATATCTCTAATTACCCTTTGAGAAAAATATTATTATTATTATTATAGTAAGATACTATTTTTGGGCTGAGCCTTATGTATCCAAAAATTGCGCAGGTAAAATTTTCAGAAGGTGCATCTTTGAAGATGATTTAGCAGCACCTGCCCCGACGCTACACCTTGAACAATGATTGAGCTTGCTATATAGTTTTGTGAGTATCGTTTGCACTCTCTTGTATTCATGATTATTTCATATGGTTGCATCTTTGATTTTATCAAGGTTGTATTACTTTATTGTTTTCTCTGGAAAAGTTATTTATAGATATATGGATTCATTGTTTTGTTCTGATGTGACTATGTAAGTCTACACGTTTTTCAAATTGGTTTTATGGATATGATAAGATTGATGATTATAAAATTTATAATTTGATGATATGTTTTTCCTAGATGGGTGGATTTTTCTATGATGATATGTCTACTTTGTTTTGGATATTGAATATCTGTATCTATGAATATCTGTGAATGGAATTAGGCCTCTTGTGTTGAATTTATTTCTTCAACATATATCCTCCCATGGTAATTTTTCATTATTTGATGTATGGGATTTTGGGTAGATGTGTTGTTCAATGAATGCAATCTAAGAGTGAAGTATCTTTCTTGAATAAAATGAGCATATGAGTATGATTTTTGAATTGGTGTTGATTGACTAACCTAGTTAATGTTTGATCTATTATTTGTTGGGAAGAAAGAATCCAAGATCCAAAAGGAGATGACTCCCCTACTTGGCACTGCGTAAAATTAGCAGTGGTACCAAAGATATGGGTTGAAGTTGAGAAAAAAATGAGAGAGAGAGAAAGCGAATGACTCCTCTACTTGGCACTGCATAAAATTGGCAGTGGTACCGAAGATAAGAGTTGAAGTTCAAATAAAAGTGTGTATCCATGTGGGTACATGCCATAGAAAAACCTTTTGACATTAACTCTGTTGTCTTAGGCTATGAATCTTCTTGCTGAAAAGATATGAGTTCTATTACATCAGCTATGTGGTTGGTGTACTCTAAATTTGTCACTAGAAAAAAAATGTGGTAATCGATTTAGAGAATGTCAAAAGCATAAAAAAAGAGAGAGAGAGAAAATTTTGAGTAGAAAAAGATTTTGGATATCCTATTCCTTGTAAACAAAAGTATAATAGATTTGAATTGAAACAAAGGTGAAATCATGAGATTGAGATTCCATTTATTATGCGAGTTGTGAAATTTTATTTGTTCAAAGTTGTTAATCTTAAAGATTAAATTCGGAGGACGGTGTATTTATCTAGAATTTTATGTAGCATTTGGTGAAATTTTTCATGGGGGATTATGTTTTAGAAATTTATTTTTCATAAGTGAGTAATAATTTCCATATTTAGTATTGTTCTTTATTCTATTCATTTGTTTGAGGATAAGCAAAGTTTGAGCCTTATGTATTTTGATGACATAAAAATTCATAGTAAATTTTATATCAATTGTATATTATTTTTGAGTCATATTTATGCTCTTTTGCTTGTTTTTAAGTCTTATTTGTCAAATATTTCGAAATCTAAACTTTTTCTCATTTTTGATCATTTTCAGCTAAAAAGGGCTTAATTTTGATGGATTTTGAAAGATCTGAGCACACAAATGGATTCCAAACGTCAAGCGAAGCCACCCATCAATTTTCATGCAAATCAGAGATAGTTTAAAAATTACACCACTGCCATAATTATTTTTATAGGCTGTAATTTCTGCCCAAAAATACATAGAATAAATTATGGCAGTGCTGTAATTATTTTTACAGACCGTAATTTATGCCCAGAATTCACAAAACAAAATTATGGCAGTGTCATAATTATTTTTATAGGCTATAATTTTCTACCCATAATTCACATAAAAAAATTACGGTACTATCGTAATAAAATTATGGGCCGTTATGCTAAAAGTCACTGTTGCCCAAGTCTTCCGCCGCCGCCTCTCAAGGCTGATTCTTGTAATGCAAAATTAGAGAGATCCAGGGCACCAATTCAAAATTGGAAAGAACTGGGCTCTTCTATAAATTGAGAAGAAGATTTGAGGATAGAAATAATCCAATTTCATCACCAATCGAGGGAGAAATTGAGAAGGACATCCCTAGGGCTCGGCCTCCAAGAGGCGCAGAGGCCACCTTAGGTGGCGAAATTTTCAGGAGAGCTTCGCCCAAGGGAGGAGAGGATACACCAAAAATTTCAGATCGAAAGGAGTTCAAATGAGGGAGAAATCAGCATTGCAATTTTCAGCCGAGAAGGAAAAGCCGTGAATCACTATTTATGGGTACTGTTCACGGTACTGTAGCAGTACTATAGCAACCGAAAATTTCCAAAATCACGGGCTGTGAAATTTTTCACACCCCCGTGATTACAGTAAACTCTTGTTCTCTCTTTTTTTATTTTTAAATATTTATCGTGTTCCTATGACTTTGGTAGAATAACTTTCTTTGGGACTAAGGGAGTAGTTTTTTTTTTCAATTCTGTAATGACTAGATAATTTTTAATATATTAGTTATTCTTTGAATGACAATTTTATCTTTGTGTTTTATTTACTTGGAATTATTATTTGCATGTTTTAGGATTTGTAATATAGACCAAGAGGAGATTTACAAACCTGGAACCCTTAGATTAGATCTAGAAACCTAGACTATGAGAATAGCTAAGTCCTAGAACCTTAATTTATGATGCTTATTTACATGTGAGTTTTGATTTCATTGTTTCAGATATGATAATATGGACCGAGAGGTGATTTTGATTGTTAGAACCCCTTAGGCAAAACTTGTAAAATTAAGATACGAGAGTATTTAATTTTACTTGAGAAGTAGACTTTGAGAGTTAAATATGGACCGAGAGGTGATTTTAATTTTCTTTGTCTAGTTTACTTTTATTTAACACCGAGCAGCAAGTCACGAGAGTGAAGGCTGTTCTGTGTAAAATGGACGTCCGAGAGGAGACAATTTCTTTTTTTTTAAAGTAAACTTTTCTTTATCATGATTTGAATAACTAATAAAATCTTTATTATGTCTAGTCATCAAAATTAAAAGTGATGAAACCTTAATCCCAATTTTCTCTCTCCGATCTTCTACTACAATATTCGCTATTTTCGTTCTATTTATCGCATCACATATCGATCGCTTAGCTAGTGAGAACACAACTATTAGGTATTTAACACGTAGGTCCCTGTGGGTTCGATATCTTTTATTACTTCGAGTATCTGTGCACTTGCGGACACAATAGTTGAATCATCTCATTCTCCTCAAAGGAGATTGAATCCAAGAATCCATTTGCATGGAGTCAATGGATGAGATTCTTGTTTTATCAAGGCCTAAACAACAATGCCAAAGCTATGTACAGAACCACCTAATTTAATCCATATTGTACTTATGTTACTCATAGAACTTTCCATATATTCATTGCATGATGTACCAGACATATTTGCAAATAAATATCCTTTTTATTCCAAGAATATCTATTCCTCTAAAATAGGAACATATATAATGTCATAAGTACATAACTACAACAAAATAATCAAATTCTAACCAAGTCTTGACCCAGAGAGAGTGAGCTCTCTTACAACTATTACAGCACCATGTGCTCCAACTGGTAGGTCAATCTCTCTGCATCATCATTGTCCTATTTCTATTGAGCACCTAGACATTTTTGCAAATATTGGTCTCATCATGCATTATGAGATACCCATGTGCCAAAAATAGACAACTCGACTTTGGTAACATAATTACTTGAACTAGAATACGAAGGGTTACTTCTCTTCTCCTCGTTTTGAGGTTGCTTGCAATCCTTCTTGAGCACCTAATTTCCTTCACCCTTCTCATCATCTTTCTCAATGCCTTCGTCAAACCCTTAAGCTTACCTTTGCATCAAGCGATTGCTTTAGTGGTTTCACAGCACTCTGTTCTAGCTTGTCCCTTGAAGAGCTGCTTTAGATTAATGATCTAGAATATATTCAGCTCCACATGTTGCTCTCGCAACTCAGGTAAAATTCTAGCATTAGACAAGCTACCTCTTAAGAATCCTATTCAGCCACTAGACGAGATGGGTTCAGGAAGACGCTGCTAAAGGACACAGCTTCTCCTTGAGCCTGAGGATAATCCTCAAGTTCCAATACCAGTCCTCAAAGTTGGTTCCCACCAACTTAGGAAAAATCACAGTGATCATCTGCTATAGTTTTTAGTTATAAGCAGATCTGCACTCCAATCATTTAATCTGACTTTTTATAAATGATTGGGCTCCCACTATTTTGCTTGAATCGATAACCCTAAAAGTCGATCGGGAAATCACTAGATTTCCTTAGTGAGATGGGGTCCAAATTTAACACACGGCCTTGTGTCCCGCTAGAGCGGGATGTACTGCATAAGAGGGCGCATGCTTCCTAAGGTAGGCACACCGACCAATTGCAACTTGGCAATTCCCCTTCTCAAGACAGTTGAGGCACAACTAGGGCTGGAACAACACAAATCCCTAACCTCTTGAGGCTACCTCTAGAAATTTCATCATGTGGTCCATCCACATATGAAAAATCCAGTCAAGTTTAACCTGACCATTATGCACAGGGCCACTGATTTTCTTGCTAAGGTGCATCCAGGATTTTAACCAAACTGGGGAAATCAATGTCACCACATGTCTGCTAAAGATAGATGGGTGTATCACACTAGGGTGGGAAACAATGTACAATACCAACGATCGATAGTTTGACAAGGGCTACGCATTAGAAGGCCATGATCAGGATATGATCAAACTTGATATTTTGGATGAGGGTTTTTATGGTCTCACCATTTAGTTTTATCTTTCATCTAACAATACAGACATGCAGTCTTATAGTGAGTAGCGTAAAAAAGAAAACAATGTAGGCATGCTTTACAAATAATGAGCAAAAAAGAAAACATGTTATGGTTATAACCCGAACATGTGTAACAAGCCCCTAGACCTAGACTAATCACCTAGCTACTCTTAGACACCAAGCCATCAGCTCATGCCACTAAGCTATCATCTTTAGCCTTGAGTGCGTCAAGGGCTCCATTCCAAACCCTAGGTGCGCCGCCTAGGTCTTCAACTCCAAGGGTCAGCTCACAAACCCTAAAGGCGCCATCTAGGAAACCCTAGATGCCCCCATGGTTTGGCCAGCCCAAAGTCCTCCTATGTTAGCTCGCAAACCCTAGGCTCCTCCTAGGGTTCGGCCAACACCAAGTGCGCTGCCATCACTACAAAGTGCACCGCCTCCCATGCAAGGTGCGTCACCAAGCAATGATGCATTGCCATCTGTTGTGTCCGCAAGTGCACGGATACTTTGAAGTAATAAAAAGATATCGAACCACAGAGACCTACGTGTTAAGTACTGAATAATTGTTTTCTCACTAGCTAAGCAAATTGAATACGTTGTAAGCAAATAATCGGAAAGTGTACGAAGAGTTAGAGAGAAATGCTGGGACTAGGGTTTCATCCACCTTCATCAAAACCAAGGTCCCCGGCAACGGTCCCAAAAACTTATCTCTGGCATTGCCGCTAAAAACTTGTTGTGTCCAAAGACCTGTTGTGTTCGCAAGTGCACGGATACTCAAAGTAATAAAAAATATCGATCCCACAGAGACCTCATTCGTCAGTACCGAATAATCGATTTCTTACTACCTAGGCAGTCGAAACTATGCAAGTGAATTATCAAAAGCTAACGAAAATACCAGAGAGAGAAACTGGGACTAGGGTTTCATCCACTTTAATTTCTATGACTAAATATGAATAGAAATTTGTCGATTTATTTTTATTATGATAAAGATACAATTTACTTCATAACAGGATTATCTCACTTTCGTGTAGACAATCATGCAGGGACCGATCCTCGCTTTCGCGCAAGATCTATCCCAAGCTGAAAATAAGTAAACTATCCATCAAAGAACTCAAGGATCACTTTCATGCATCCGAATTCTAAGTGGATCATCTCAAGTGGAATCTCAAGGATCACTTTCGTGCATCCGAGTCTCAACACTAGTTCTACTTATGGTTCTCCAATGTTCCGATCCTTACTTTCGCACAAGATCTTAACGTTTGATAAATTGATCAATCCTAGATTCATATTATTAAACAAGGCAATTATTCTTCTAGAATCAAGAAATAAGAACTAACCTAATTTCTTATAGTAAGTTCCTATCATGCAATTCTAGGGTTCCAAGTTCTCAAGCAAGTCACCTTTCGGTCTATCACCAAAACTCTAAAACATGATTAATAATATGAATCTATGGAGAATCAAAGAGCAATTTCTACATAAGTAGAATTATCATGCTAAAATTATACGTGACGAAGTAATGAAAGGTTTATCTAGTCATTAAGAAATCAAAGGGAATTACTCTCCCATGTCCCACAAAAGGTTTAAGCTAGCATGGAGTAAAGATTACAATAAACCATAGTTTCTAGCGAACAGAAATCAAAAAGAAAGGGGAAGAACGAATAACCACACGGCTGTAATCAAAATTACAGCCGTAATAATCGTATGAACAGTGCTGGCGCTGGGTTCTTCGTCAATTTCTCCTCCGATCGAGATCTTTTCATGTTGAAACTTCTGGGCCATGTTCTCTGGCTCCAAGCGAAGCTTCTCTTCAAATTTCATGGCCGGAGATGCGTTGTATGCTTCCCGGCAACGAAACCTAGTTCAGCAGCGTGAAACTCGATTTCTCCTTTGTTAGTGGATGAAAATTAGGGCTTTTTGTGTCCCTCCCTTCCTCTCATCGAAAGCTCCCTTTTTGCTTCTTACAGCTTTGGTTTTAATGGCCTAGATCGTCAACAATTGATCACGCAAAAATCGGGGTTCAATTTGACCGTGGAAATCGCGTCTCCAGGTTGTAATTATGGCCGTATTTTTAGTTACGGCACTGCCATAATTTCGGTCGAGTCCTCGGAGCAAATCTATCAGGACTTACGGTACTGTGAAATATCTTACGGCAGTAAGAAGCAAACCGAATAGATGTAAAACAGATATCGAACGGTACCGTGTTCGAAGTAATAAAATAGATATCGAACCACAGAGACCTACGTGTTAAGTACCAAATAGATGTTTTCTCACTCGCTAAGCAAACCGAATAGTGTTAAACAATCGATCTAAAAGAACGCGGAAAAGTATATCAGAGAGAAACTGGGACTAGGGGTTCATCCACCTTAATTCTAATGACTAGAAGGAAATAAAGGCTATCAGTCAAATTTCATTACGATAAAGATTTAATTTACTTCATAAAAGGATCATCTCGCTCTCGCGCAGACAATCATACAAAGGATCACTCTCGTGCATCCGAATTCTAAGAACTGCAAGATCTATCCAATGCTGAAAATAGGTAAATCATTGAACAAAGAACTCAATGATCACTCTCGTGCATCCGAATTCTAAGTCAAACATCTCATGTGGAAACTCAAGGATCACTCTCGTGTATCCTAAAACTCATCACAAGAACTACTTAAGGTTCTCCGGTGATCAGAAATTTAATCCCTTACAATTTCAAATCAAACCTAACACATTAACTCAATCCAAAGAATCAGAAAATCAACATGGCAATAAAATCACTAAAAATGAGAATTCAAAGAACAAACCTAATCTCTTACGATAAGTTCCAAACTCTATGATTTTTAGGGTTCCAAATTTCACAATCAACCTCTCAGTCTATTTTGCAAAACTCTAAAACATGCTAATATTTATAAAACTAAGGAGAATTAAAGGAAAGTCATCACATAAGCAGAATTATCATGACAAAAATAATCAATGTCTAGTCATTAAGAAACTAAGTGAATTACACCCCATGTCCCAAAAGATATCTAAGCTAGCATGGAAGAGGAATTACAATAAATCATAGTTTAGAACAATCAGAAATCAAAAGAAAAGGGTAGAAGTTACAAAATAGGGCTGTAATAAGAATTACAGCCCGTAATTTTGCGAGTGAACAGTGTCGGTGCCCGCTCTTTTGTTGATTTCTCCTCTGATCGATCTCCTTTCACTCTGAAAATTCTGGGGTATCCTCTCCTCCTCATGGCAAATCTTCCTTGTAAAAATTGCAGCCTGAGGTGGTCTCTACGCCTCTCAGCGCGAGGCTGAACCCTGAGGATGCCTCACTCGATTTCTCTCTGGATTCTCCCTAAAAATTGGGGTTTTCGGTTCCTTTATCTTCTCCTCATTGAGACGAGTCCGCCGCTTCTTTTGGATCTCCATTTGGTGCCCGAAATCTTAAGATATCATCTTTTTAATTTTTCGGCGGAAAAATCAAAAAACTGGGTGCAAATTACGGTACCGTAAAAATAATTACGGCACTGCCATAATTTCCTCAAAAACTCAGAAACTTTCTGGTCAAAATCGCCCAAAAATATGGTACCGTAAAATTTTGGACCAAAATTACGGTAGTGCCCTAATTTCTCAAACTTGCTCCGATTTGCATGAAATTTGGCAGGTAGCTTCGTCTGGACATCTGGAATCCATTGGTGTGCTCAGATCTTTCAAAATCCATCAAAATATGGCACTTTTTACCTGAAAATGATCAAAAATAAGAAGTGGTGTAGCTTTTGCAATATTTGACAAATAAGGCTTAAAAACAAGCAAAAGGGCATAAATATGACACAAAAAGATCAATGAAATGACACAAAATATACTATGAATTTCAATGTCATCAAACACATAAGGCTCAAACTTTGCTTGTTCTCAAGTAAAAATCAAAAATCGATCATAGGAAAAGATTTTCTCATGGAGAATAAATTTCTAAAATACAATTACTAATGAAAAATCTCACCAATTGATTCATAAAATTTTAAATAGACATATCATCCTTTGAATTCAATTTTCAATATCCACAACTTAATCGAATAAAACTTCGCAAATCGTACAAAAAGTAGAATTTCAATCTCATGAATTCATCCAATTTCAGTTCAAATCTATCATACCTTTGTTTACAGGAATAAGATATCCAAAGTCTTTTTCCTCAAAAAATTTTCCTTTTCTTCATTCATTTTTTTTTCTTTTTATTCTTTTTGTGTTTTTGATGGTATGTACCCCTATAGATACACACTTTTTATTTGGAACTTTAACTCTTGTCTTAAGTACCACTGTCAATTTTACGCAGTGCCAAATAGAGGAGTCATTTTCTTTCTTTCTCTCTAATTTTTTTCTATTCAGACTTCAACCCATATCTTCGGTACCACTGTCAATTTTGCACAGTGCCAAGTAGGGGAGTCACTCACTATCTTTGGATCTTTGGATTCTTTCTTCCCAACAAATTGCAAATAGACTAAACATCAATTAGACTAATCAATTGATATCAATTCAAAAAAAAAAATCATACTCATATGCTGATTTTATTCAAAAAGTGGCTTCACTTTTAAATTAAATTCTTCAAATAATATCTCCCTAAAATCTCACTCATCAACCAATGAAAATTTTCAAAAATAGATATATATTAGAGAAATAGATTTGACATGATAGATCTAGTCCTAATCACAAGCATGAGTTCATTCACCATTAATAAGAATCAAACAAGGCATCAACAATAAATAGATCAAGGCCATAAATCAATCACATCAATCAAAACTATACTTATCTATCATCAAATTATGTCATCAAAAATATTAAAAACATCATCATGTGTAATACAACCATATCGAAATAAATCATCAATACCGAGTTATGATAATACAACCCCATCGAAGATCAAAAATCAATACCATCATCATCATACAACCATATCGAAAATAAGAATATAGGCATGTAAAGCAGAGTGAAGTAGCACGGTGGACACAACATGTATGGAGGAATCATCCTTCCCTATAAAACATGAAACATCAATAAGATAAAGAAAATAGAATTGCAAAAAGTAAAGGGAAAAGAATACTCAAAAAACTCTACTCATCATCTGATCCAATCTCCTTGGTGTCCTGAGCTGCTGTGTCCATCGGATCAACATGTGGCCCTCCCTAGTGCCCTCCATAGTCTCCACCTCTCCTCGAATCCTGGAAGTCAAAGCGCTCATATAAGAAATTCCCCATCTCTTCCATATAGTAGCTGAGATGTTCCACATCGTAGTGAAGGTGATGTATCGAGTCCTTCATCTTCCCTACGGTGTCTATCATCCTCTCCATATGATGTCCATGACGATATATCTCAGCAGAGAATGCCTAGAATCCTGGGTCAAAAGCACTAGACCATCCTCCAGTAGGTCTGTGGGAAGAATCAGCAGTAGGGGGAGTAAGATCAGTAGGTCGGTGAGATGGCGACTCCATACTATAGGGATCATCTCTTCCACCCCAAGTGGGTGATGGTGGAACTGCACTCAACGGTGGTGTGAAAGCTGCCTCGGCGGTGCTTGGTGAAAGCTTCCAGTTTGCTCTTTCCTTTATAGTGGTTTTCTCTACATGGGGTAATGGTAGAGTAGGGGCATTTGGTCCAAGGACCAAACAAAAGACATCCCCTTCTCTAACTATCATTTTCATTGCCATGCAAGATTCAAGATCAAGCCTTGCATTCCCCCTTGCCACTTCAATCCCATATGGTTCAACATTCAGATGTAGGGCTATAGGTGTAATCAGTCCTCCTATCACAATGACACCTCTCTTTGCCCTAGCCACTTTATCCATGTGTTTCATCATAAAGAATGCAACATCCACTACTACTCCATTAAGCATCCCCCAAAGAAGATAGAGATCAGATTGTCTTACCATGCCATCACTATCTCCTCTACCAAAGACAGTGTGAGCAAGAACTCTATGAGCATACTTTATGCAAGGGTTTGTGATCTTTGAAGCTCTAGCAGACATAGCAGAAAAATGAGTCTCATGGATTATCTAGTTCCAAAACACATTCTCAATAAACCCAATTGGTATTTCTGTAAATCCTCCAGAACCCAAGTGAAATATAGATCTGACTTCTCTTATGGTTTGCTTCCTCTCAACATTAGCCAATCTGAATGTGATCTCTCCTTCAGCAAGTCCATCAGAAAACTCTCTTAGATCTACATTCAAGCTACTCAAAAATTCCAAAGTAAGTGGCAAATAAGTGTAAGGTGTCATCTCAAAAATCTTCTAGCCCTGACTTGCTCAAACATCCAAGATACATCCTCGTAAAGCCCAAGTGCCTCTAAAGTCCTTCTATCAGCATATTTGGTGTTGACAACTCTTCTTTCAACCAATTGATTGTATCTGGATTCTTGAATTTCATCCCTAAAAATAATGCCATAGGGATTTGTTGGTGTAGGAGATGTGGCTGGTCCTTTTCCTCTTTTCTTTGAAACTACTTGTTTGATCTTGGGTGCCATGAGTGAACTAAGGCTACAACTTGAATTTCAAGACAATATAGCAATATGGAACTCAAGTAATACTTCCAATCATGAACATGGATACTCATTAAGCATCATAGAAGCAAACATTAATTGAATCTAAGCCTAAAATGAAGATTTCAGCTAGAGATGAAAAGAGGCAAAATGTGAATAGTGAAATTTCAGCAAATCTAACTTGTTTGAACTCAAACTACTTACAAAAATTGGTCAAAAACTCTAGAAACAGACAATAACTGGTTGCTTATCATCTAAGAAGTAAATAGAAGCAAGAATCTCTGAAAATGACCAAGAATCGAAGACAAACGATGAAAAGGGGCGACATATGCGTGAAAACTCACCAAAATCGAGAAATCGGGTGAAAGAGTACCGGTGGTGAAAACAGGAAAGGAATGGTCGCTGGCGTGCTCTGAAGGTCGAAGATGGTCGAAGCTTGAAGGTCGATGAGAGAATGAGTGAGAACGAGTGAGAAAACTCAAAACACGGCCCAGAAGACCCTAAAAAATGGCACAGGAATCGTGTCTAAAAATAGAATTACAGCCATAATATTCATTACGGCAGTACCGTAATATGACGAAATTGAAAAACACGGTCCGTAAAATCAAAACGGCAGTACCGTAATATGGCTCAAACTCTTGGGTCGAAAAACGCCTCTAATTACGGTACCGTGAAAAAGCTTACGGTAGTACCGTAAAAACATGAAAACTTTTGGGTTGATAATAGATGAAAATTACGGTATCACAAAAATGGTTACGGTGGTGCCGTAAAAATAATCACAAAATTTTTTTTTAAGGTAAATAAAAAACAATATAAAAATACGGCACCGTAAAATTCTTTACGGCAGTGCCATAAAAGCTAAAACACTCTCGGGTCGATTTTGGACACAAAATACGATACCGTGAAAACCTTACGACAGTGCCGTAATCTCGTCACAACCTTCTGGTCAAAATTGACAAGAATTACGGTACCGTAATATGCATTATGGTAGTGCCGTAATTTACGCCAAAACTTGCTTACCTACAAAAATAAAAGAAAAAAAATAGTTCTAAGGGCAAAAGTAAAAATAAAGTGAAAAAAAACTAAAGTTAGAAAACTTGGGTTGCCTCCCAAGAAGCGCTAATTTAAAGGTATTTAGCTTGACCCTTTCGCACTCAGATTTGATCTTGAATTCCTCAATTTTCACTCTGATTTTCCTTTGATTTGAGCATCTCTTTCAATCACATAAGGCTCAGTCCTGAAACAGTGTCCAAATTTACACAAGATCTTCTTTCCTTTGTCAAACAACTTAGAGCCTCTTCTTCTTCTTCTCCTTTTCTTCTTCTTCACAGGATTTTAATGTCCTTTCTCCTGTAATCCTCTATCAATATCTTCAGGAAGATTGTCAGTTTCAAAATTAGAGGATTTATCAAATAAATTATGAACATTGTAAACAACAACCTCTACTACATTAACACTACAACATGATCCAGAATAAGAAATTTTGTTCAAAGAATCAGCAAGATCGAACTCAATTATGTTTCCACAAATATCAAAAGTGATTTTTCCCTTTTTTACATCTATGTGAGCTCCAGTAGTGGCTAGCAATGGTCTACCAAGAATTATGAGATTTTTATGATTTTTTTCCATGTCTAAAACTACAAAATCTGCAGGTATGAAAAATTCACCTACCTTGATTGGAACATTCTCTAAAATACCTACTGGATACTTTACCGAGCTATTAGCGAGCTGCAAAGATATGGATGTGGGTTTAAGCTCTCCAATGTCCAGCTTCCTGCAAACAGATAAAGGCATTAGGCTTACAGTGGCCCCTAAATCACATAAGGCTCGGTCAAAAGCCATACTTCCAATTGAACAAGGTATAGAGAAACTACCTGGATCCTTCAGTTTTGGTGGTAATTTATTTTGTATAAGAGCACTACAATCCTCAATTAAAGCCACAGTGCAAGTACCATAGTCATCTAATTTTCTTTTGTTAGACAATATTTCTTTCAAGAATTTTGCATAAGATGACATTTGAGATATAACTTCAGTAAAAGGAATATTAATATAAAGCTTTTTCAACACTTTAAGAAATTTGCCAAATTGTTTGTCTAGTGTAGTTTGAACTAACCTTTGTGGCAAGGGTATAGGTGGCCTATAAGGAGGAGGTAAATTAGGTTTAGAATCATCTTTCTCACATGGTACATCCCCTTTTGGTTCATCACCCTTTCGAGGTGGAAAACTAGATTGGGCTTTCTCATGTTCAAAAGATTTTTCTAACTCTAATTCCTCATCATGATCATAATTAGACTCTTTTTCATTGATCACAACTTTCCCTTTAGGTTCTTGTAATTGTCTCCCACTTCTAGTAATAATAGCATTACAGTGCTCCCTAGGATTCAACTCAGGTTTAGCAGGTAATTTTCTAGGGGGTCTGTAAGAGCTACTAGCTTGTTGAGCAATTTAATTTTCTAAGATTTTGTTGTGGGCTGTTAAAGATCCTACTTGTGAAGCTAATTGACTAACTATTCCCTTAAGATTTTCAATTTCTTTGCTTTGATTAGTCATAAATTTTTCTAACATGGACTCAATATTTGAATTCTGATTTGAGTTTTGATTTTGATTTGGCTTTTGTTGGAATCCTCTATTTTCAGTTTGTCCCCCTACATTGTTATTGTTTTCCAAGACAGGTTGGAGTGATTTCTCCATCCAGGGTCGTAGGTGCTAGCATAGGGATCATTATTTCTACCTTGATTATAATTCCCTAATGCATTAACATGTTCACTATCCTGACTAGCAATGACCTTACAATTTTCAGAAATATGACCATCATTACCACAAACTTCATAAACAATAGAAGAAACTATAGTAGTTTGCATCTTAAAAGAATCAAACTTGTTGCACAAAGAGTCTACCTTCTCTGCTAAGGTACGCCAACCATCATTCTCGTTCTTACCTTGAGAAGGTCTGTAAAGTACTCCACTCTCAGAAGTCAACTGATTATGGTTTAGAGCCATCTCCTCAAGCAGCTTGAATGCATCGTCAATGGTTTTGCTCATGAGAGCTCCTCCCGCAGCAGCATCAACAGTTAGTCTAGTATTGTACAGCAAACCATTATAGAAAGTATGAATTAAAACCCAATTTTCAAGGCCATGGTGAGGACACTTCCGTTGTAGATCATTGAACCGCTCCCATGCATCGCTGAATGATTCTCCATCCTTCTGTTGAAAGCTTGTGATTTGATTCCTCAATTGGATGGTCTTGCTTGGTGGAAAATATTTCATCAAAAAAGCATTTGATAACTGATCCCATGTTGTAAAGGTACTGGTTGGTTGTGCTTAAAGCCATGAACGTGCTCGGTCCCTAAGAGAAAAAAGAAATAACCTTAATTTCAAAGCATCATTATAAACTCCATTAATCTTAATAGTATCACAAAGTTCTAAAAATAAAGCAAGATGTTGGTTTGGATCTTCAAGAGGAGATCCTCCAAACTGGTTCTATTGAATCATAGAAAGAAAAGCACGCTTAATCTCAAAGTTGTTGGCCTCAATCATTGGTCTAGCAATGCTAGAGTGAATCTCTTGTGGATTAGGGGCTGCATTGTCCCTCAATGATCTTCGTTCTGCCATATCTACAATTTCTTCTACTTGATTTTCTTCAAATCTCAACTTTCCGTGCAATCTATGTGTTTTGTTAATCTCAGGATCAAAAGGTACAAGAGGTCCTGATCTAAGGTACCTGCGCATACAAAGTAGATAGATCAAATAATTTCAAGCAAAACTGAAAATAAACAAAAACAGAAAATAAAACCTAGTCTAGCAATACTCTCAATATCCTCAATATTGACAAAAACTAAAGTCCCCGGCAACGACGCCAAAAACTTGTTGTATCCCAACAAGTAGCTAGACAAAAACTTATCTCTCGCGTTGCCACCAAAAACTTGTTGTGTCCAAAGACCTGTTGTGTCCGCAAGTGCACGGATACTCAAAGTAATAAAAAATATCGATCCCATAGAGACCTCGTTCGTCAAGTACCGAATAATCGATTTCTTACTATCTAGGCAGTCGAAACTATGCAAGTGAATTATCGAAAGCTAACGAAAATACCAGAGAGAGAAACTAGGACTAGGGTTTCATCCACTTTGATTTTTATGACTAGATATGAATAGAAATTCGTCGGTTTAATTTTATCATGATAAAGATACAATTTACTTCATAAAAGGATTATCTCACTTTCGTGCAGACAATCATGCAGGGACCGATCCTCGTTTTCGCACAAGATCTATCCCAAGCTGAAAATAAGTAAACTATCCATCAAAGAACTCAAGGATCACTTTCGTGCATCTGAATTCTAAGTGGATCATCTCGAGTGGAATCTCAAGGATCACTTTCGTGCATCCGAGTCTCAACACTAGTTCTACTTATGGTTCTCCAACGTTCTGATCCTTACTTTCGCACAAGATCTTAACATTTGATAAATTGACTCAATCCTAGATTCATATTATTAAACAAGGCAATTATTCTTCTAGAATCAAGAAGTAAGAACTAACCTAATTTCTTATAGTAAGTTCCTATCATGCAATTCTAGGGTTCCAAGTTCTCAAGCAAGTCACCTTTCGGTCTATCGCGAAAACTCTAAAACATAATTACTAATATGAATCTATGGAGAATCAAAGAGCAATTTTCACATAAATAGAATTATCATGCTAAAATTATACGTGACGAAGTAATGAAAGGTTTATCTAGTCATTAAGAAATCAAAGGGTATTACTCCCCCATGTCCCACAAAAGGTTTAAGCTAGCATGGAGTAAAGATTATAATAAACCATAGTTTCTAGCGATCAGAAATCATAAAGAAAGGGGAAGAACAAATAACCACACGGCTGTAATCAAAATTATAGCTGTAATAATCGTATGAACAGTGCTGGCGCTGGGTTCTTCGTCGATTTCTCCTCCGATCGAGATCCTTTCACGTTTAAACTTCTGGGGTATGTTCTCTGGCTCCAGGCGAAGCTTCCCTTCAAATTTCACAACTGGAGATGCGTTGTACGCTTCCCAGCAATGAAACCTAGGTCGATGGCGTGAAACTCGATTTCTCCTTTGTTAGTGGATGAAAATTAGGGCTTTTTGTGTCCCTCCCTTCCTCTCGTTGAAAGCTCTCTTTTTGCTTCTTACAGCTTTGGATTTAATGGCCTGGATCATCCGCAATCAAACGCGCAAAAATCGGGCTTCAATTTGACCATGGAAATCGCGTCTCCAGGTTGTAATTACGGCCGTATTTTTATTTACCGCACTGCTGTAATTTCAGTCGAGTTCACAGATGGAAATATGTCAGAAATTATGATACCGTGAAATATCTTACGGTAGTGCCGTAATTTCAAATAAAGTTTCTGGTATGAAAGCGCTCCAAATTACGGCTCATGAAAATCTTTACGGTAGTGCTGTAATTTCCAAAAATCTTTCTGGATGAAAAATTCCCAAATTACGGCAGTGCTCTGATATTACGGTGGCCGTCAAAATTATGGTACCGTAATATAGATTACAGCCCAGCCGTAATTTAGTCTGAAGCTCCAATCTTTATGAAATTTGACATGTTTGAAAGTCCCTAAAGGGGAGGGGGCGAAACCCTAATAGGCGCATAATAAAATTTTTCAAAGCAGAAGCAAGGGTTTCTAAAAGAATCGCATGCATGTCATATGATCAACTTCTTAAAAACTTGTATACAGAAGAAAATTCATACCGATGCCATTTCTTG
>CM050439.1:40279137-40289211 GCA_027562315.1 Costus pulverulentus
AGATATCTCGACTAAGGACAAAACTGCATGTCAGCCAAGCTGAACAGCATTAAGACATTATTCAGAAGTATACATATTGCAGCAGATGATGTAACAACCTGAATAACATCCATTGCCTTTATAAACATAGAGTTTATACATGATACTGATATAATCCCAAGGCCTCAAACATTAGCCTTAAGGGCATACCCCAACAATGTTATCTCCTCTTGATGGTGGGAATTCATTCATGCATCTGGATTGCTTGAAAATGCCTGAAAATCATGCCTTTTTGCCTGAAAATCATCAAAAACCAAAAAGAGTGTAGATTCCGCAGTAATTGATAAAAAAAAGGCATAAAAATAAGCAAAGATTTATGAATTTGACACAAAAAGATATATGAAATGCCATGAAATTTACTATAAATTTAATTGTCATCAAAGATGAGAAATGAATTTTCTCATCCAAACGGCTTCTTTGGCTGCCTCAGAAGCGGCGAGATACTCATCCTCGATTGTAGAATCAGCTATGGTGGATTGCTTGAAGCTTTCCCAGTGATGACACCAAAATTTATAGTAAATTTTGTGCCATTTGATGGGTATTTTTGTGCCATATTCATGCTCTTTTGCTCATTTTTATGCCTTATTTATCAAAATTGCGGAATCTACACATTTTCTGGTTTTTGATCTTTTTCAGGTAAAAAGACACGATTTTTAGGCATTTTCAAGCAAATTCTAATGCATAGATGAATTCCCACCATCAAGAGAATATCACATGTCAAATTTCACGGAAATTGGAGCTTCAGACCAAAATACGGTAGGGTCGTAATCCAAATTATGGTACCGTGATTTCACTGCACCTACATAACAAACCACGGCACTACTGTAATTTTCGAGCGCTGCCGTATTTTGGGATGATTTTGTACAAAAAGTTTTGCATAAATTACAGCCCTGCCATAATGAAAATCACGAGCCGTAATTTGGGTTCAAATTCGTACAAAAAGTTTGGTGGATTTTACGGTGCTGCCGTAATGAATTTTACGGGCTGTAATTTTAGCCTAGAAACACACAGAACCAAAATACGGCAGTGTCGTAATCCAAATTACAGTCGTAATTATATTTTTGAACGAGTCTTCCACAACCGCACAAAAGCCCAATTTTTGCAATGCAATATCTGAAGATCCAGGGAACCAATTCAAAAACCGTAAAAAGGGGACTCTTCTATATATCGAGGAGAAGAATTGAGGACAAAAATAATCAAATTTCATCAAAAATCGAGGGAGAAATCAGATAGAGCGTTTCTAGGGCACGACCTCACACCGAGAGGCGTAGAGGCCACCTCAGGCTGCGAAATTTACAAAGAAGCTTCGCCTAGAGGAGGAGAGGATACCCCAGAAGTTTCAGAATGAAAGGAGATCAATTAGAGGAGAAATCAAGGAAATTGCGGGCGCCTACACTGTTCACACACGAAAATACGACTGTAATTTTCATTATAGTCGTGTTGTTAGTTGATTTTCCCCTTTCTTTTCGATTTCTGATCAATCTAAACTATGGCTTATTGTAATTCTTCTACCATGCTAGCTTAGACACTTCTTGGGACATAGGGGTGTAATCCTCTTAATTTCATAATGACTAGATAAACCTTATTTCGTCAAGGAACTCTTGTTATGATAATTTTTCTTAAGAGACGATTGCCTTTAATTCTTTCTAGTTTCATATTATCTACATGTATTGGAGTTTTTGCGATATGGACCGAAAGATGACTTGTGAGAACTTGGAACCCTAGAATCGTGATTTAGGAACTCATCGTAAGAAATTAGGTTTGTTCTTATTTCTAGGTTTTAGAAGTTTATTATCATATTAATAATTTGACCTAGGATTGAGTTATTGAAATAAACATGATGATACTATGAGAAATCAAGTATCAAATCGTTGGAGAACCTTAAGTAGAACCTGGTAAAATTATAGTATGAAAGTATGTAGTTTTCACTTGAGATGACCGACTTAGGATTTAGATGCACGAAAGTGATCTTTGAGTTCTTTGTCAATGATTTACTTTTATTTAACTTTGAATAAATCTTGTGCGAAAGTGAGGATTTGTTCTTTGTAAATTGTTTGCGCGAAAGAAAGATGATTTCTTTATTAAGTAAATTATATCTTTATCATAATAAGAGTGGACTGACAATGCGCTTATTTCCCTCTAGTCATAGAAATTAAGGTGGATGAAACCCTAGTCCTAGCATTTCTCTCTGACTCTTCGTACACTTTCCGATTATTTGCTTACATCGTATTCGGTTTGCTTAGCTAGTGAGAAAACAACTATTCAGTACTTAACACGTAGGTCTCTATGGTTTGATATCTTTTATTACTTTGAAGTATCCGTGCACTTGCGGACACAACACCCAGCATACAGTGCCTCCATTCATCATGAACACATAGTCTACCTGCGATCTGAAGTTGTCAGGGTCAAACTAGAATGACGCATCAGTGTAGCCCTAAACATTAAGCTCTTCCTGTCCCCCATAGACCAAGAACAAATCCTTAGTTCTTCTTAGATACTTCAGGATGTTCTTTACAGCCAGCCAGTGCTGCAGACCTAGATTGGATTGGTATCAGCTGGTTATGCTCACAGCATAAGCCACGTCTGGTCTAGTACACAACATTGCATACATGATCGAGCCTACTGCCGAAGCATAGGGCACTCAACTCATATCATCCCTCTCAGCCTATGTGGTGGGACACTGGCTCTTTGAGAGAGTAAGGCCATGTCTCACTAGAAGGTACCCCTTCTTGGATTGCTCCAAGTTGAACCTCTCCAGGACCTTATCAATGTAGATACTTTGACTAAGGGCCAAGAGCCTCTTGGATCTATCCCGATAGATCCTCACGCCTAGGATATAGGCGGCCTCCCCTAAGTCCTTCATCTTGAAACACTTCCCCAACCATGTCTTCACAGACTAAAGACTAGGGATGTCATTTCTGATGAGCAGTATGTCATCGACATACAAGACCAGGAAAGTCACCAAGCTCCCACTGAATTTTCTGTACACACAGGCATCATCTTCACTTTCGATAAAGCCATAATCTCTCACAGCTTCATCAAACCGAATATTCCAACTTCGAGATGGTTGTTTTAATCCATAAATGGATTTCTTTAGCCTGCAGACCTTATTGGCTTCTGCAGGATGGATGAAACCATCAAGTTGTGCCATATATACATCCTCTGTTAGCTTCCCGTTAAGGAATGCTATTTTCACATCCATCTATCATATCTCATAGTCATGATATGCAGCTATAGCAAGCAGAATCCGAATAGATTTGATCATGACAACTGGCGAGAAGATTTCATCATAGTCCACCCCGTGGACTTGTTTGAATCCCTTAGCCACTAGTCTACCTTCATAGGTAACTATGTTGCCATCCATGTCTGTCTTCCTCTTGAAGACTCATTTACATCCTATGGGTTTTACCCCATCAGGCTGCTCAACCAAATCCCAAACCTGGTTAGCCGACATGGAATTCATCTATAGTGTGCCCCAGTCTCATGAGATGATCCACATGCCCAATCATCTATAGTAGGTCCCACTGGTGCACCCTCAGACAACTTGGATGGAAAGAATACTTTGGCAGTGTCATATCTTTCAGTTCTAGCCTAAACCTTGAACATCTATTTTAAATGAGTAATCATCTGAAAAGCGTTCTGCTCCTCGTATTTCACCTAAAGCTCAGGTGCCATAGTGGCCAGCATGAGACATGCTACTTCCAAAGACTCATCCTGATGCTTTCTAAAAGCATCCCTATCTGCTGTTCGGGCATTAGGCATAGGAGCCATAGGAAAAGGCTACTCATGGACATACAGCTTCTTCTTGAGCTTGAGGGCTAACCTCATGTTTTGATGTCAGTCCATGAAGTTGGATCCAACTAACTTATCTTTCTCAAAAAGGGATCGCAGTAACAATCTGCTATTGTTCGTAGCCATTGATCTACAACAACCAAGAAGAGCAGATTAGTACTACTTTGAGTCATTTAAACTAGACTTATTTTAAATGACTATGGCTCCCACTATTTTAATCGAATTGATAACCTACAAAGTTAATCGAGAAATCTGAGATTTCCTAGTGAGATGAGATCCTTATTCCACATGAGGCTTCGCGCCCCATAATGGTGGGATGAGATGCACAAAGTAACCCATGCTTCTTAAGGTAGGCTCGCCGGGCAATTACACTTGGCAACTCCCCTTATTGAGACAGTCTAGGCATTTCATGTCCAGTGAGGGCTAGATACAGCATGAAACCCTAACCTCTCAACGATGCCTCTAGAGTTCCATCATATGCCCAGCACATGTGGAAATCTAGTCAAGTCCGTTCCTAACCGTTATGCCCAGGGCCAATGAGTTTCCTTGCGAAGGCACGTCCAGGTTAAAACTGGACTGGGGAAACCATTGTCACGTCACACCTTCTAAAAATAAATGGGTGTGCCCCACGAGGGTGGGAAACAGTGCACAACACCACTGATCGATAGCTTGATGAGGGCTACGAGTTAGAAGGCTACTGGACTTGATATTTTTGATTGAGGGTTTTTGAGGTCTCATCCTCTTAGTTTTATCTTATGTCTAACATTACAGGCATGCAATCCTATAGTGATAACATGAAGATAAAACATCACAGGCATCCTTTTAGTAGATAAAAAAAGCAGTAAAGGGATGATATGATCATAGCCCATTCAAGACATTGAACCAACCCATGCCAAAAAGGGTTCAACTCTTGACCTAGGGCACAAGCCCCTAAAACTAGACCTAGCCTAGCCTACCTCTAGCTTGATCTTCAAGGTTGGCTCCAAGGTCCACCACACCATGGTTTAACTCTCAAACCCTAGAGGTACCCTTAGGGAAACCCTAGAAGCACCATCATGGGTTTGGCCAATGCCATGGGCCTCCTCTAAGGAAGATGTGCCACCATGCAAGGGCTAAGAGAGCTAGCTCACAAGCCCTAAGGCTCGGTCATGCCCTCTTGTGCCACCAAGCAAGCTTGCGCCACCTATCTTTGATGCTTATTGCACCACCAACCAAGGTGCGCAAGCATCAAACATGTGCCAATGCCATCAAGTGATATGCGGCCCTAATCTTCTTTCTTTGATTTCAAAACAAAAGAAAAAGAAAGGCGGCATGCAAGCCTCACAAGAATTCAACACAGGCATGCTAAGGGCTTGACTAATGATCACAACATTTGTTGGTATATATGCCCTTAGACCTGTTGTTGGTCTTGTTTGTACTACTTGAAATTGATATTTAATATATCATTCTGGCATTGTCGTTATTATGCTATGTTTACATCTGCGATTATGTACATGGATAATAATGTCCCTGGAGACAAATTGTATTTGTGCTCAAACAGTGTATCCCCAGTCAAGTACCTGAGTGAATAAGGGACAGCTCTGGTACATGTGAGACTAGTATATGGGCTGGTTAGGCACAGGGTGCTAACGCAGACATATGGGTATATCAGTGGTGGATATACTGGACCGACCTGCTGTGAGGCTCTAACTTGGTGTCATGAGTTAAGCTCACAAGTGATAGGAGATGCATTGATCCCTTGACTTGAGGTCATTGACTCTTCTATATGGTTAGGGACATGCTTTGATACAACCTAATGCCTCGCCGTAGTTGGGAGGTCATAACGGTTGTCATTGGGTATGTCACGACCCATATGAGAAGATCAATGGACAGACATAGGATTTGCCCCTTCCTGTGGGAAGCTTGATATCCACGGGGCCCCCCATGGTTGCATGACTGAGAGTGTATGGTCATACCCAGGTGAAAGCCTGATCTAGCCATAACCATGAGATTGAGTGAAAATAAAGTGGTGACACACATTGTCTAATCGGATATCAGTTTGGCAAAGAGACTGTAATGCATCGGTATCTTGTTGCGATGATGGAGATGTCGATGCTGATATCCATTCTAAAGATTTGGGTAGCAGCAATGCACTGCTAGGTGCCACTCACTGCTTGTGATGACCTGAGTTCATCACTGCCAACGTCAGAGGAACCTACAGGGTCGCACAACTTGAATCTCGGGTTCTCGTATTGATTAGGTAGCCTAATGATCGAGTTATTAGATAACTCGAATCTTTTTGGGAGAATCTATCAGCGCCATTATGTCTGATGAGATGGAAGGAACTTATTGGAGCTAACTTCATTTTTGGGCCAAATGGGCCCAATAGGCCAATAGGCCAAATGGGCTAAATTGGCCCAATAGGTCATTTGGGCCAAATGGGCTAAATGAAGTCAAAGCTTGTAGCATGAACCAATGGGCCTCTAAGCCCAATGGGCGTGAAGCCCAGTTGGGGAGTGAGGCCTAATGGCCTTGAGGCCCAATGGGCCGTCAGGCCTGATGGGCCATGATAATAAGTTGTCTGGCCCAATAGACATCATGGTGAATTAAATACTGCATTTAATTCTAGGAATTAATTTTGTATTTAATTCTGTAATTAATTCTAAGTTTAATGATGAATTTAATTCTGAATTTGAAGAGTCACATCATTAATGATCATTATTAGACTTTAATTCAAAGTTTTAATGAGTCATTATGAGACTTTAATTCATAGTTTAATTCTATAATTAATTCTAAATTCAATTCTATTATTAATGATGAATTAATTCAGAGAATTTATTGCGGAATTCCAAAGGTCTCAGCAGAATTCCAAGGGTCACCATGTTTTCTATAAAAGAAGAAGGGGAGAGGAGTTGGCGCTAACTTGGTCTTTTGGAAGAAATTCTCCCAGGCGCCTCCTCTCTTCTTCCCTCTCCTTTGGGCGGCTGCAAGGTTGGACCTTGGTAGCGTTTTTCCATCCTTCTACTCCTCTTGGCGCATTCACTATGTGGGTGGCGCAAGTCCTTGAGGATTTCTCCCAGAGGCATGGATCTTCTTCCCGAGGCTAGCACCGGGCGTGGAAGAAGAGAACTCGAGCGTCGGCTGTGTGCGAGACTGCAGAGGGCAAACACTTGGGTGCCTGCATCGCATCCTTCTTCTTCATTGCAAGGTATCATCTCCTACTCACCGTGTCGATTCTTTCACAAGACTCGATCTTTTGGGTTTTTGGGATTGGCCTATTTCAGGGATTGCTTCCGCTGTGCTTGTCTTTAAAATTTTTTAAATCCCCGGGGTTTCCCAACAACATCATGCACAAACAAGGTACTTATTTATGCAATTCTATATGCTCATGAAAAGCATAAAAACTGAAATTTTAATTTCTCATAAAATAAGTTTCTTTTCCTTATCTTCTTATCTCAAATCTTTTGATTATTTGAGATTAAGTTTCATGATGATTTCATAGACCTAATCGGTTGGCAATTTTGTTAGATCAAGCGACCCGGCCAGTCCAAAGGACACAATGCCCGTCCTACTTGACAAAACTACGTGCGCCTATGATCTTAAATCAATCAAAAACATAATCCAAAAATCCAAAAGAAGTAGAATAGAGGATAGGAACAAGAAACCTACAATTTTCTTATTTTAAGAAAAACATGCGCCACATCAATGTAATATGTGAAAATTACTATATAGCATGCGAGCATAGAGAAAAGTATAGAAACATTATTCGAGGCTTGCAAGTCGCTCTGATACTATTGTTGGGAAACCTCGGGGATATTTACAAATTTTTAACAAACAATACGTACACATAGCGGAAGCATATCCCCGAAACAGGCTGGTCCCAAAAACCCAATGAAGATTGTCTTGTGAGGGGGTCGACGCGATGAGAGGAGAAAGTACCTAAAGCAAGAGGAGGCCGATGTCAAGGTAGGTGCCCAAGAGTTCACCCTCTGCAGTTTCACACACACGGATGCCTCGAGTCCCCTTCTTCCACGCTCGGTGCTAGTCTCGGGAAGAAGATCCAAGCCTTAGACTCCTCCTTTGATCACTTGCACCACCTTCTAGAGAAGTTGCGCCAAGAAGAAAGGAGAAAGAGGGAGATGCCGCCAAGCTCTTCAATCCTTGCGCCAAGGGGAGAAGGGAGGAAGGTTGCTTGCGGCTATGGAGGAAGACTTACACCAATCACCTTTGCTCTCGCCTTGTTGTAGTCCGCAAGTGCACGGATACTCGAAGTAATAAAGAAAGATATCGAACCACAGAGACCTTATTGTTACGTATCAAATAGTTGTATTCTCACTAGCTAAGCAATCGATTATACTGGAAGTAAATGACAGAAAGAATGCGAAATCAGAGAGATAAACTGGGACTAGTGTTTCATCCACCTTAATTTCCATGACTAGATATGAATTAAAGGTCGTCAGTCTAATTTTATTATGATAAAGATATAATTTACTTCATAAAGAGATTATCTCACTTTCGTGTAGACAATCATGCAGGGACCAATCCTCGCTTTCGCGCAAGATCTATCCCAACGCTGAAAATAAGTAAATCATCAAACAAAGAACTCAAGGATCACTTTCGTGCATCCAAATTCTAAGTTGATTATCTCAAGTGGAATCTCAAAGATCACTTTCGTGCATCCGAGTCTCAACACAGGTTCTATTTATGGTTTTCCAACGTTCCGATCCTTGCTTTCGCACAAGATCTTCCCGTTTGATAAAATAACTCAATCCTAGATTCTTTTTATCAAACATGGCAATTATTATTCTAAAATCAGGAAATAAGAACTAACCTAATTTCTTACAGTGAGTTCCTATTATTCAATTTTAGGGTTCCAAGTTCTCAAGCAAGTCACTTTTCAGTCTATTGCGAAAACTCTAGAATCATGCATGATAATAAGAAAACTATGGAGAATCATAGAGCAATCTATCACATAAGTAGAATCATCATAATAAAACTATTCTGACGAAAATAAAAGTTATCTAGTCATAAGAAATCAAAGTGAATTACTCTCCCATTGTCCCAAAATATGATTAAGCTAGCATGGAAGAGAAAATACAATTAACCATAGTATAAAAGTGTCAGAAATCAAAGAAGAAGAGAGTTTAAGAAAACACACCACATCTGTAATATAAATTATAGCCATAATTTGCATAATGGGGTGCTGTGATGTCGGCGCCTCCTCTTTCGTTGATTTCTCCTCCAATTGACCTTCTTTCGCTCTGAAACTTCTGGGGTGAGTTCTCCTCCTCCAGGCGTAGCTTTCTCTCAAATTTCACGACCGGAGATGCACTGTGTGCTTCACGGCGGTGAAACCCTTGGTGGCAGCGTGGAACTCGATTTCTCTCCGTATGGTAGATGAAAATTAGGGCTTTCGCCCTTGGCGTGTTCTCCTCCTCCCAGGCTCCCTTTCTTCTTCTCATGGCTTCGAATTTAAAGGCATGGATCATCCGCAATCATCTTCGCAAAAATCGGGCTCCAAATTTGACCGTGGAAGTCGTGTTCAAAAATAGAATTACGGTCGTGTTTTATGTTACGGCACTGCCGTAATTTCAGTCGCGTTCTCTGATCCAAAATCTCTGGCAATTATGGCACTGTAATATAAGTTACGACGGTGCCGTAAAATCGTCTGAATTCTCTAGTCGAAATTGTCTGAAAATTACGGCCCGTGTAAATTCTTACGGCAGTGCCATAATTTGCATAAAACTTTCTCGTCGAAAATTTCCCAAATTATGGCAGTGCTCTGATATTATGGTAGCGTATGAAATTACGGTACCGTATGAAATTACAATACCGTAATATAGATTACGACCCTGTCGTAATATGTCATGTATTCTCCTCTTGATGATGGTAACTCTTCTATGTATTTGATTTTGCTCGAAAATGACTAAAAATAGTGCCTTTTTACCTTAAAATCATCAAAAAACCAAATAGAAGTAGATTTTACAATATTTGATAAATTTGGCACAAAAATAAGCAAAAGAGCTTTAATTCAGCATAAAAAGATGTATAAATGACACAAAATATACTATATAAATTAGTGTCATCACGCCTCTATTTTGTTGCTCACGCCAATTGCATAGATACCTCTTGCTCTCGCATATCATAAGATATATACAAGCATGAGGAGTGGCAACATAAGAGGTATTGGCGCAACACATGAAGAGAGAGGGCGGCTAGGGTAAAGGGGTTTTGACAATTAGGGTTAGAGTTAAGGAAAGTCCC
>CM050439.1:40289221-40303882 GCA_027562315.1 Costus pulverulentus
CATCCATATGCGCTTGGTTCTTTCCATTCAAGCCAATTCAGCCATATGCGCCCTTATCCTTACCATAGAAGCAAGGTAAGGATATCATGCTTATGAAGCAAATTCAGCCAATTCAGTCCCCAAGACTTCCTTATGAAGCAAATTGCACCAACTCCTCCCCATTATGCCTATAGGTGCCAATGGGGGGAGATTTATCTCCATTATACCCTTCTAGCCCATTATCTCTTCATGACAACTTGTTAGTGGGCCTCATTGGGTAATGAGCTAGCCCAAACTTCATTGCACAAGTTGATTAAGCCATTGGATGCAATCCAATGCAACCCTAACTCAAATGTGACCAACCATGGTCAAATTCGGGTCAACCTGCCAAAAATGAGGTTTGGCTCCAATAACTCTCTTCCATCTCATTAGGCCCATTGGCACTAATGAAATCTCCCAAATAGATCCGAGTTATACAATGACTCGATCATAAGGCTTTCCGATCAATATGAGAAATCGAGTATCAAGGTGTGCGACCCTGTAGGTTCCTCTAACATTGACATGATGCCCTAAGGTCATCACAAGCAGTGAGTGGCACCTAGCAGTGCATCGTTGCTACCCAAGTCATCGAAATAGATATCGACATCGGCATCCCCATCATCGCAACTAGGTACAGATACATTACAGTCTCTTTGCCAAACTGACATCCAATTGGACAAGTGTGTCACCACTTGTTTTAACCCAATCTCATGGTCATGACTAAATTAGGTTCTCACCTGGGTATGACCATACACTTTCAGTCATAGAACCATAGGTGGGGCCCATGGATATCATGCTTTCCTCAGGAAGGGGCAAATCCTCTATTGATACATTGACCTTCTCATATGGGTCGTTGCATGCTCAATGACTACCGTTATGACCTCCCAACTACGGTGAGGTGTTAGGTTGTATCAAAGCATGTTCCTAACCATATAGAAGAGTCAATGACCTCAAGTCAAGTGATCAATGTATCTCATGTCACTTGTGAGGATAACTCATGACACCAAGTCATTGCCTCATAACAGGTCGGTCTAGTATATATACCACTAATATACTCATATGTCTGCGTTAGCATCTCATGCCTAACCAGCCCATATACCGGTCTCACAAGTACTATAGTTGTCCCATCCATATCCACTAAGGTATATCGACTGGGGACAAGAGTTTGAGCACATATCCAATCTGTCTCCAGGGACATTATCATATAGGAACATAATCGCATATGCAAACTGATGTGTTGTATTTACACCACATTTTTACTTGTATTTTATACTATATTTTAGACTTAATTGCATGATTTTATTCTAATTTTGGTATTTTTTTTAATTCATTTCACACAGAATCTTCACTTTTCTTGGTTTTATTGAAAATGCAGGTAAAAAGGCACAAAAATGATGGATTTCATGAGTTTTAAGGCTATAGCATGATTCCCGAGGAGATCACAAGGTTATACGTCAAATTTGAAGTGAAAATGGGGAAGATCGCGATTTTCACGACTTTGAGCGCAATTATAGGGTCGGCCATAAACTTGGCGTTCAAACGGGCGAAATGCGGCTAAGTATGGAAGTCCACATAAACTTTCATGGGTGAGGTCGTGAATCCTTCATAGTCCGTGAAACTTTCTGTGTACAAAGGGCTGTAGACACAAAAACATTTACGGCCTCGGCCGTAAATGCATTACGGGCCGTGATAACGTCCGCCCCTTCGAGTTTTTCACTCGATTCGACTCCAAATCAAATTGGATTTGATCCAAACTCTCCAGAAATATTCCTTGAAGGGTTCCAGACCGGTCGAAGTATAAAATATTGGATTTTTGGAGGGTTTAGAGAGGACTTTTCAGACGATGACGATCGGTGGTGGCGATTGAGGCGAAATTCCAATTCCCAAGCAGATTCCGATGAGATTTCATGCAAAAGAGAAGTTTGATCGGCTCTTCTTCATTTTTAGATCGAGGGGAAACCAATTTAACTATTTTCTTAGTGAAGTTCTTATGATTTTGAGAAGATTTTATATTTTTTCATCGTATAAACATGCTATTTCTTCATAACATGAGCGAGTAACTTTTATTTCGGGATTAAGGGCATAGCCCGCTGACAATTATGAGTTAAACTATATTTTTTACTCCTTTGATATGGTTATTTTATCATGATTTAATTGAAATTGTGCTTGATCCGTAGTTTATGCTGGCCACTACAATTGGGTTTTAGACGTTGCGAGAAGTACCAGGAGGTAAATCCCAACGTCAGATCTATTTTAATCAAACATGCGAATCCAATCACAAGAGTAGTTTGGATTCGTTTGTAGGAATTATTAGGCTTTTCACAGAACTTAATGGGTTTAGGTACGTTAACTGTCATGAGAATAGGGAGTTAACGTAGTTAGACACTGGGTTATGCTTTGGGAGGAGGTAATCCGTATATTAGGAAAAGTCCTTATCATGATCATAGTTTTCTATTCAAAGAGTTATTTCTATATGACTCATAATTCTCAGTGTGGTGAAACCCTGAGTCCCGATCTTCTAGAATTTGAATCTCACTAAACGCTATTTCCGTTACTTCTCGTACTTAGAGTTCAAAACAAACCATTACTCGATTTTTGCCTAGATTCAAACAAGTCAAAAAGTTGGTACTTAACTGCCTAATCCTCGAGGGAACGATCTTATTTTATTACTTTGATAAATTTGTGCACTTGTGGACGTATCACAAACTAAGCATGATAATGACAATGCCAGAATGATATATAAGAAATATCAGTATCAAGTAGTACAAAGATAAACTAAAACTAGGTCTCAGGATATAAACACCAGCAAAGTATACCTCTGTCACTGTGAGTTTTGACTTGTGACACCAAGTCTAATTCTCATAGCAGATCGATCCAGTATATCTACATGGATATACTCATATTCCTACGTTAGCAACCTGTGCTCAACCAACCAATATACTAGTCTCACATGCATCATAGCTACCCTTATCCACTATGATACTCGACCGAGGATAATCCTTTAAGACTAGATAAAATCTATCTCTAGGGACATTGTATATGTAAATGTATATATGATGCAGATGTACAACATGTATAACAATGACAATGCCAGGATATATGTAATATCACAAATGAATATGACACACATCAGACCAACCATAAGTCCTAGGGCATATACACCAATAGACAGGACGTTAAGGGAGACTTTGCAAGGTGATTTTGTAGGTGAATTTTCCTTAGATTTGAGAGGATTTACTTGTTCTTTCATCTCTCTATCTCCCTTTCTTTCGATTGTATTCTCCTTTGAATCTTCATTCAAGAAGCTTGTGTTGAATAGAATAATCATGATAGCTTAAGCCTTTTATTAAGGACTAGGGGGTAGCCCCTTTGTACAGATCTTTTGTTTGAACTTTTAATATTAATGTTTGTGTCATCTATCTATAATTATTCAATCTTTGCTGGTATTATTTGCTTGTAATTGTTGTGGCCAAGTTTTTACTTATTTTAGATGACGTGAGAAGTATTGAAAGGTAAATTGTGACAATGGATCTGCTTTGATCAAACTAGCGATTTTCTATCAAGAAAGTAGTTATAATTCACACTAGGATTTCATAACTTATCTCTATACTCATTGGATCTATTTGGTATGGCAAGCCACGAAAGTAAGTGATCGATCTAAATAGATACCAAATTATACTACTAAAAGAGAGGAATTTGTACTCATGGATAATATCCTTAAATATTTTAGATCTTGTTCTTCAATATTTTCTTGTTTAGATTTTGATCTGTTAATGAGACAAACCTCGATGTTCTGAATTATCTCAAAATTGTATTCAATTTGTGACTCTCGAAATTATATGCAAGTTTTCAAAAGTTTTGATAGAGCTCCCTGAATTCAACACTTCATGAAATATTCCGCTTATAGTAAAAATGTCATCAATAACCATTATATTTGTTTTTTAATCCATTTTTCTATTTTCTTAGAATTGCATTGAGGCTATTCATGACATGCATATAGACGTTATACTACTTCATGATTAACTACAATGTATAGGAAGAAAAGGCTCGATAACCCAAAATATTTTAACTATTGTGACTTTGATATGAAATTCATATTTGTACTAGCCAGATATGAAGGTTTTACTCATAATGCTCGTGTTCTATCAAAAACAATAAATTTACAATTTTCAAAACCTCCTCTCGGTATGTTGCCAATTTTTTAAATAATTTTTCATATGAAGTCATTGCAATAGTTAATTAGAATTACTTGTAAAATTTTTAAAAAAGTATTATTTAGCTGATGTTGGATACTTACAAATAAATGGGTACTAGGCCTTTATATAGAAGTGAAGTATATGTAGGAATATCAAGAAGGGCATCCCTCACAAAAGGCTTAAAGAAGTATTTAATAAGACACACTCCTCTCTTAGAAGTATTATTGGATATTTCAGAGTGTGAAAAAAGAGGTGAGATATATTACATAATATACCATTGTTTGTATTTAAAACACAAGTCAAGATTGTAATTGCATCAATGACATTGCATCAATGACATTGCACAATTATATTAGGCAAACAACAAGCTCTAATGAGGTTTTCCAAAAAAGAGACAATAATCCTGATATCATTTGTGGAAAATGATTTTAAAGATTTAGAAGAAAATGAGTTTACATGTGGGGATGTAGTGCATTGTACTAATGTTGATATGTTTTGCAATCATTCTGTCTTAATTTAATGGGTTGAAATATATAACCAAAATATTCTTTAATATGTATGAAATGCTATAAATTCTCTTTGTGTTAGATGATTTTTAATTTTAGATATGTTTGATTATCCAAAAAGTTTATTTTTATTACAAATTGATAAACTTTAAATGCATACGCAAATTTGTATTGTTGACACCATCTCTATACTGCTAATCAATATAATAATTTACCCAAATAGCTTAAAAAATTTTCAATCAATTCTGGTCAAACTTGCAAAAGCTAGAAGCTCTAGTACCCCAAAACAAGCCCTGAATAATTGCAACATGTTTTCTAATCCAAAAGATCTACTCAAAAATAGAAAGAATCGTGGATGCTCCTCACTGACATATGACCATTTGTTTTGTGCCCTCTCATCTCAATCATGTAGTGGTTAGAGACATTGTTGCACAAAATGGCCTAAGTTAAGTACTTAGCTTAGAATTTTTAAGCTGAATACTCAGCTTAGAATTTTTAAGCCGAGCACTATAATATACATTTCACGAATCTTAAAGTCACGTAGTGGAGATGTGAATCTTGAGATTTTTATATGTTGAATCATTAACAAACTTTCTGTCAACAATAATTCAGCTTTCAATTTATTATTGAGATTTTTATATGCTAAATTGTTAGCAGATCTTACGTCAACGATAATTATCATTGATAGTTTTTAATTTAATATTTGTAAATAATAAAATAAGATATATCAATGATAATTATCATTAATATGGAAGATCTATGAATGATACTAAGGTCTGTCTGTAAATAATAATAATAATTATTGATAACACGATAATTTCACATTGATTTTAAGATTAGTGAAATACAGATACCTGGCTTAAAAATTATAAGCTCAACTTAAGATTATTTTGTCGTGGTCCCTCCTTCCCGCCCAAATATTGGAGCCGATCCGTATACACGCGGCAGTCTGCAGCTCGCTCTAAATTGCGAGGGTTTTCGGCGGGCGAGATGCAGGAAATGGCGGGAGTGGAGGAAGCCGAGGTCATGGCGGCAGCGGAGGAGTTCCGAGTGTGGAAGACGAACACCCCTGTCCTCTACGACCTCGTCATCTCCCACGCTCTAGAATGGCCATCCCTCACCGTTCAATGGCTCCCCTCTTCCTACTCCTCCTCCTCATCCAGTGGCGGGGCGGCCACCACCCAGCGCCTCCTCCTCGGCACCCACACCTCGGACGAGAACCCCAACTTCCTCATGGCCGCCGACGTCCTCTTTCCTTTCCCTCCCCCGCCTCCCCCGGACGCCCCGCTACCCAAGGTCGAGATCTCCCAGCTCATCCCGCACCAGGGGGAGGTCAATCGCGCTCGCTTCATGCCGCAGAGGCCCTCGATTGTGGCCACCAAGACGTGTGGCGCAGGGGTGCACCTGTTCGACAGCGGGCTGCTGCCCCTGAGGCCAACGGAGGGAGAAGAGTTTGGACCGGACGTCGTGTTGAGGGGGCATGAGACGGAAGGGTACGGGCTGTCGTGGAGTCCGCTCAAGGAGGGCTATCTCTTGAGCGGTTCGTACGATTCCAAGATTTGTTTGTGGGATGTGGGGGTGTTGCCGGGGGCGAAGGTTCTTGATGCAAAGCAAGTGTTTGAGGTAATGTGCCATAGATTCTCTTTTTTTTTTTAATTTAATTTTTACTTTTTTCATAGGTAATATTTTCGCGCTGAGTGTTCTAAATGACGTTCAACATGCCTACAAATTGTATGAATAGTATGGCAAAGACGAAGAATTCAGCACTTCAACAACTCAGGAGCAGTCCCTGAGCAAATAGTTGCGGAAGCTATGCTTTTACTCTTGACGATACTTGGTTCTTTTCATCTTTGAGAACATAAGAGATTTTCATGTGCGGGTTTGATTAATTTCAGATATTTTGCTTTATTGTTTATTTTCTCATCTACTTGATCAAAAAGGTTAAATTATTAATGAAACACCGAATAAATTGTTCAATACAAAGATTTGGTCATTTCACTCAAAAAGAAAATCAAGGTACTGTCCTACGTCATGCAGTTACAATTTTCTGATTTATTTTGTAGGATTTACCTTGTTTATGTATGAAATCAGTTCTAAGCCGAAGATTTGTAGCTGTATCCTGAAGGCATTTTGCAGCTTCCTGTTTATGTTTGATTTCATTGTTTTGTTATTTCCTTCTTTTTTTTCCAATATCGTCCAAAAATGGCATTTTGGTAAGTATCAGATGAACGAGCTGAGGTTTGTTGTATACTGAAAGAAGAACATTTCTATTAGGGGAAAGAAGACTCGTAGCCACATCAACCGGAAGTCCGACGAGAAGTTCAAAACATAAGTAGCAGGATTACAAGACTCTTCGACATTCTAGCCCTCATTCTCTTTGCCTCTAATACGCCCTTCCCCTCTGAACCAGACAACAACCCTAGACCAGTCCAGAATTGGTTCGGCGAGAGTACACCCTCCAGATGGGAGGGCGATACTCAGGTTCGGTAACAATACCTCTGTCCTAAGAAGTAGTCATGTCCCTAAGGCAGTGAAATTGCTCTGGAAATTGGTCCTGGAGAGTGATCATGTCCTCCCATGTGGCCTCCTCGTCAGTCTTGTTGGTCCAACGAATGAGTCATTGTTCCACTGATTCCTCATCCCATATAACGCTGATGGGAAACCCCGGGGATATTTTATAATTTTTTAGAGATAGATATTACAAATACATTGCACAGCGGAAGCAATATCCCCGAAACAGGCCAGTCCCAAAAATCCAGTGAAGATCGCATGCGAGAGAGTCGACACGATGAGTTAGAAAATACCTCAAAGCAAGATGAGGCCGATGTCGAGGTAAGCGCCCAAGCGTGCGCCCTCTGCAGTCTCACACACACAGATGCCTCGAGTCCTCTTCTTTCACGCCCGGTGCTAGCCTCGGGAAGAAGATCCAAGCCTTAGTCACCTTCTCCAATGCTTGTGCCACCTCCAAGGTAGAAGCACCAATTGAAGAAGAAGAGAGGAGAAGGGAGAACGCTGCCAAGCCTTTGCTTCTCTTGTGCCAAAGGAGGAAGAAGGGAAGAAGCTTGCGGCCCTCTTGTTGGAAGATGAAAGTTGCGCCAAAGCCTTGCTCTCGCCTCTTAGATGTGTTCTCACGCCTCCAAGGAATTCAACACAAGAGAGGGGCGGCTAGGGTCCAATAAATAGGGCAAGAGGCGGTTTGGGCAAGGGCTAGGATTATGACAAGTGTGTGGCTAGGATGAGGGGGTTTGAGGCAAAGAAAGTCTCAAAGACTTTACCATAAACCTCATTCAACCTATCCATAATTGCCCAAGCATCATATCAGCCCGAGACATGCCATAAAGACATTCATACTATCAAAGGAGAAGGGCTAGGCGCAAATTCCTTCTTAATGAAACAATTTTTTCCACCCAAACCCTATTATGCCCCTTAGGCGCCAATGGGGTTGGGTTTCTCCCTATTATGCTCTTTTAGCCCATTGCCTCTTCATGACAACTTGTTATCGGGCCTCATTAGATAATGAGCTAGCCCAAACTTCATTACATGAGTTGATTAAGCAATTGGATTCAATCCAATGCAACCCTAATCCAAATGTGACCAACTATGGTCAAATACGGGTCAACCTGCCAAAAATAGAGTTTGGCTCCAATAACATTCTTCCGTGTCATCAGGCCCATTGGCGCTGATGAAATCTCCTAAATAAATTCAAATTTTCCAATAACTCGATCATAAGACTTCCTGATCAATACGAGAACTCGAGGATCAAGGTGTGCGACTTTGTAAGTTCCTCTGACGCTGGCAGTGCTGACCAAAGGTCACCACAAGCAGTGAGTGACACCTAGTAGTGCATTGCTGCTACCCAGGTCATTGGAATGGATATCAACATCGACATCCCCATCATCGTGATTAGGTATAGATGCATTATAGTCTCTTGGCCGAACTGATATCCGATTAGACAAGTGTGTCACCACTTGTATTCACCCAATCACATAGTTATGACTAAATCAGGTTCTCACCTGGGTATGACCATACACTTTCAATCATAGAACTACAGAGGAGCTCTATAGATATTATGCTCCCCTTAGGAAGGGGCAAATCCTTTGTCTGTCCATTGTCCTTCTCTTATGGGTCGTGACATGCTCAATGACAACCGTTATTACCTCCCAACTACTGCGAGGTGTTAAGTTGTATCAAAACATATCCCTAACTATATAGAATGACTAATGACCTCAAGTCAAGTGATCAATGCATCTCCTGTCACTTGTGAGGATAACTCATGACACCAAGTCATTGCTTCACAGCGGGTCTATCTAGTATATCTACTACTAACATACCCATATGTCTGCTTTAGCACTTTGTGCTTAACCAGCACATATACCAGTCTCACAAGTACTAGAGCTGTCTCATATCCACTCAGGTACATCGACTAGGGACAATCATTTGAGCACAAATCCAATCTGTCTCAGGTATATTATCATGTAAGTACATAATCACAGATGTAGACAAACATAAATAATAACAATGCCAGAATGATATAAATATCAATGTGAAATAGTACAATAATGGACCAATATTAGGTCCTAGGGCATATACACCAACAAACGCTCCTCCGTATAGCAAGTAGCGCCTTTGGCACTTGCCATATAGGGTTCTCCACCTCAAGATTGGGACCACAACCTCTTGAATGCCGACCACACGTTTCAGTTGAGACGCATGAAAGACAGGATGAATCCGTGACTGTGCTGAGAGGTCCAAACGGTATGCCACCGTGTCGAGCCATTGGGCGATGCGAAAAGGCCCATAGAAACAAGCAGCCAGTTTCTGATTTACTTGCCGAGCCACCGTGTGCTGCCTATGTGGGCGAAACTTAATAAAATCCAAGTCGCCCATGGCAAAACACGCATCCTTCCGATGTATGTTGGCAAACTTAAGCATGCGTTGCTGGGCTCGCCAAAGGTGGAACTTGAGCTGACGAAGTATTTCATCCCTATCCAAAAACTCCTATTCGATTGCATCCACTGAAGATTCCCCCAGGATATAGTGGTGGAGCGTAGGGGGAGGTTGCCCATAAACGACCTCAAACGGGGTCATCCCGGCCGCCGAGTGAAAGGTAATGTTATACTAATACTCTGCCCAATATAACCAAGCAACCCAGGTCTTCGGTTGTTCCGATGCGAAGCAACACAGGTAGGTCTCTAGGCACCTATTGAGAACCTCAGATTGCCCGTCTGTCTCCGGGTGGTACGATGTGCTCATCCGCAGCTGCGAACCTTGCAGTCTAAAAATTTTCGACCAAAATCGACTGATGAATATCGGGCCCCTGTCACTAACAATAAATTTTGGAACCCCATGCAACCGCACTATTTCTTTAACGAATAACTCAGCAACAGACTTCACAGAATACGGGCGTTTTAAAGCGCAAAAGTGTTCATACTTAGACAGGCGATCCATGACCACTAGTATAACGTCCACCCCTTTTAAGCTAGGAAGGCCAGTAATGAAGTCCATGGCTATGTCCTTCCATACGCGTGTTCGAATGGGGAGGGGTTGTAGCAACCCAGCGGGGGAAGTAGCCTGATACTTCTATTGTTGGCAAGTTTGGCAATCAGCGATGAAGTGGTAGACATCCCTTTTGATGTTGATCCAATATATGTTGTCAGCTACCCTCCGATAAGTGCGATACGCCCCTGAGTGTCCTCCTGTAGGAGTCTAATGGCATTCAAGGAGGAAGGTTTGGACCCACACTGACCTTGCCGGTATAACCACACGCCCTTTATAGAGAAGGTGCCCTCGGTCTATCTCAAATTGGGTTTGCTTAGCTGGATTGAGGTGCAACTCATTAATGATCTTCTTTAGTGTAAGGTCCTTACTGATTTCTTCTTGAAGTAGCTCCATATCTAGGCAGCGAGGTAAGGACACAACAGCAAATTCAGCTTGATCAGGGCACCGAGGTAGAGCATCAGCTGCGCCATTTTCCAGTCCTAGCTTGTACAAGACCTCCATATCGTAGCCCAAAAGCTTGGCAAGCCAATGTTGTTGATCGGGGGTGGTGATTCGTTGGTCCAGAACATGACGTAAAGCCTTCTGGTGGGATAGAACCTTAAATTTCCGTGCTATCAAATAGGGCCTCCAATGTTGAACAGCCAAGACTAAAGCCATCAATTCATTTTCGTATGTGGACTTGGCTTGATTACCCTCCGATAATGCCTTACTGAAATAGGCTAATGGTCGGCCATGTTGGACAATGCCAATGCCTTTACCGAAAGCATCACATTCCACAATAAATTCCTCTGTAAAATCCGAAAGCCCTAAAATTGGCGCGGTTATCAACATCTCCTTCAGATTATCAAACGCTTCTTGAGCTGCAGAATTCCAGTGAAAGCCTTCTTTCTTTAAGAGGCAGGTGAGCGGTTGAGCCAATTTACCATAATCCTTGATAAACCTCTAGTAATACCCTGTGAGACCTAGGAATCCCCGCACCTCCTTGACAGATTGAGGGATAAGCCACTGTTGCACGCTGCTCACCTTCTTAGGATCCATGGCGACACTCCCTGGTTAGATGATGTGTCCTAAATAGTCCACTTGTTGCTGCCCAATGGTGCATTTCTTCTTGTTGGTAATCAGCTTATGAGTTTGCAAGACCAAAAGAGCATGGTGTAGATGTTTCAAGTGCAGCTCCCACGAAGGGCTATAGACCAAGATGTCATAAAAAAGTCATAAAAAAAACTAAGATAAATTTTTGGAGGAAAGTCCAAAAGGCCTCGCTCATTACTGCTTGGAAATTGGAGGGGCATTCTTCAAACCGAAGGGCATGATGCGGAATTCATAATGACCCGAATGGGTATGGAAAGCTATTTTGTGCACGTCTTTAGGTTTGACTCGAATTTGGTAGTACCCCGAGCGAAGGTTAATCTTGGAGAAAAATTCAGCTTCGTTCAACTCGTCAATGAGCTCCTCGATAACAGGAATGAGATACTTATCCGGCATAGTTATGCTATTCAAAGCCCGATAATCAACACAAAAATGCACCAAGATTACCAGACTGAAAAAAGGGCTCGAACTAGGCTGAATGATGCCCATAATCAACATATGATGAACCAAGCATTTCATCTCATCCTTCTGGTGATGAGCATAGCGGTACGGTCTCACTCTTACTGGGCCTGCATCCGGGAGTGTGACAATGGCGTGGTCCGTTTCTCGTTGCGGGGAAAAATTGTAGACTCCAAAAAAACTTCCTTAAAAGTCTCTAGTAGCGAATGAAGTTGCTGTTGTTGGAACTTAGATAAGACTGAGAGGGAATCTATCCGGGGAGGTACCATATCAACCCCACCCAGATTGAATAGGTACCCCTGCAACGTGGTGGTGTAATCCCCTAACATCACCATTAGCCCTTCACATTTTCCTTGTGCCACAATTTGCCCCCCATCTCCCAAGCTAACACAATAATACGGGGTAGCCGAGGTCGGCCACCTGTGCTCGCGGACCAATCACTCTGAGATAAAATTGTGGCTAGCACCACTATCAATCAAAATAGTAGCAGACACGCCGTTGATAGCCCCCATTAACTTCATTGTGCATGGTCCAGATATACCTCCAACAGAATACAAGGAGAGTTCCATAGTTTTACAAGTAGTATGCCCGTCGTCACTGCATCCGGGAGTGTGACAATGGCGTGGTCCGTTTCTCGTTGCGGGGAAAAATTGTAGACTCCAAAAAAACTTCCTTAAAAGTCTCTAGTAGCGAATGGAGTTGCTGTTGTTGGAACTTAGATAAGACTGAGAGGGAATCTATCCGGGGAGGTACCATATCAACCCCACCCAGATTGAATAGGTACCCCTGCAACGTGGTGGTGTAATCCCCTAACATCACCATTAGCCCTTCACATTTTCCTTGTGCCACAATTTGCCCCCCATCTCCCAAGCTAACACAATAATACGGGGTAGCTGAGGTCGGCCACCTGTGCTCGCGGACCAATCACTCTGAGATAAAATTGTGGCTAGCACCACTATCAATCAAAATAGTAGCAGACACGCCGTTGATAGCCCCCATTAACTTCATTGTGCATGGTCCAGATATACCTCCAACAGAATACAAGGAGAGTTCCATAGTTTTACAAGTAGTATGCCCGTCGTCACTCGCAGTCCCAAATCCATCCCCCATGTTGTCGATTGCTTCCTCTTCCACAACCACTATAGGGTCATCGTCTTCAGCATACGGAACTACT
Organism: Costus pulverulentus; assembly: GCA_027562315.1. Lineage (NCBI taxonomy): Eukaryota > Viridiplantae > Streptophyta > Magnoliopsida > Zingiberales > Costaceae > Costus > Costus pulverulentus. Next base: position 40,302,163 of record CM050439.1, read on the forward strand.
GCTACCACTATGGTGCGGCATACTCTGGTTAGAGACCAATCCTGATGTCGTGCTAAACACGAAGGGTAGCGAAGATACACTCCAGCTAACGGAGTAACTAGTGGACAGAACTTGGCTGGGCTGACCCCCTACACTGACATGGCCTCCGGAAACCTCTCAATAATACGAGCCAAAGTCATGGCTCTTAAGATGCTGTCAGGGAAGAAAGCATGGACTCGTTCATGAATTTCTGCTCTTAATCCCTTGAGGAAAAACCCAACATATTGCAACTTCGGTAAATCTGGAATTTGAGAAACAATTTCCTAAAAAGTAGTTATGTACTCTATCACGGTCATGTTACCTTGCTCAAGGTAGCCAACTGATGTAGGGTGAAGACATGTGTTGTGCAAACCAGAAAATGATATAAAGATCTAGCAGGAAAGAGATCACTGCAGCAATATAATAACTGCAGCAATATAGCTATTCAAATTATTCCGTGAAAATAGTAAGGAGTTTTATCAGATTGCAAATGTTGACATATCTTGCAGGTTGATCCTTTGTCATCTAGGTTGAATAAACTTATCTGGCTTGTGGACAAAGATTTGGTCTTTCTGATGGATCCAAATATTAGGCGTAGAGGCCTTTCTGAGCGTGTTAGAAACCTGCAACAAGAAGCTTAATCAGATTAGATATTTAGTAAACAGAACCTAGCAGGAAAGAGATATGGAAACAGACAAGCATAGTTTGCGCCATTCGATGATGCCGGAGTTAGGGGTCGTCGGCGACTCTGATACATCAGATGGTGGAGAAGGTGATGGCGGCGTCGGAACACTGGCAGAGGCGGAGAAAAGACTGTTCAGGTGGAACAGGGGAAGCTGCAAAAGGAGGCGGCTGTTCGAACAGAACAGGGAAGGCTGGCGAACATAACAGGGATGGTCGGTGTTCGGCCGGTAGAGCACGAACCCATAACCTGCTATAACTGGAGGTCGTTGGGTTTGCTGTGACGTCGTGGACGGAGTTTGGAGTTGATTGGTGGCCGGTCGGAGGAGGACGATGTCGGAAGGCGGGTGTTGGGCAGAATCAAGGCGAGAGCAGGGGATCGAGGAAGTTTCGATTCCGCTGATCGGAGCGGCAGATGGACAGATCCTGTCGGCTGGAGATTGCACAAGGGTAGGAACGGCGATGACCAAAGTGTTGTGGAGATCTGGCCGGGGGATCGCCGGCGGTGAGGTTGCAAAATCTCGAGATCTGGGTGAAGTTGCAGGCGAAATAGGGGACGTGTGGCGGAAGCTGGGCGTGACGGTGATTCTTCCGATTCCGGCGATCGGAGAGGTGGATGGGCAGATCCCGGCGGCTGAAGCTTCTTCAGGGAAAGGAGGAGTGGTGGCCGAAGTCTTGTGAGGATCCGGCCAGCGGATCAACGGCGGCGACGTCGCAAAGTTTCGAAATCTGGGCTGAAGTTGCGGATGGTTACAGCGAACAGAGAAGGAGAATTAGAGGTAGAGGAAGAGAATAGAGAGGAGAGGAGGAAGGAGGGGCTCGGCCCTAGAACTAGAAGGGGAAGGAGACACCCGATATCATCGGAAGATCAAACTATTTCATTCAAAAACTCTATCGATTACAAGATGCATGCACAAGATGCATGCAGATACATATAGAGAAGCTTGGAGACTTGTTGCTGAACGTTGTAACTTCCATTCTTGAGCAGCAGCGAGACGTTGAGGCTTCCTTTTGAGGAGCT
>CM050439.1:40309734-40323754 GCA_027562315.1 Costus pulverulentus
TGATGTGTTGCTAGATACCCCTCACTACTTATGATGGTTACATCATTGCCATCGTCATATGGATCCTACGGGGTCACACGCAATAGACTCTTGACGTTGCTTTAATCAAAAGCCTTATGAACAAGTTATTGGATAACTTGGATCCATTTGGAAGATTTCATCAGCGCCAATGGGCCTGATAAGTTGGAAGAAGGTTATTAGAGCCAAACTTCAATTTTGGCAGGTTGACCCAAAATTGACCTAGATTGGTCACATTTGAATTAGGGTTACATTGGATTGGATCCAATGGCTTAATCAACCCATACCATGAAGTTTGGGCTAGCTCATTAATCCAATGAGGCCCAATAACTAGTTGTTAGGAAGAGGTATAAGCAAATAAGGGTATAATGGGGAAGAGTTTCACCCCATTGGCGCCAAGGGCATAATGGGTGAAGTGGGCGCATGTTGCTTCATAAGGAAGCATTAGGCGCCTTCCCCTTTGTTCCTTGGATGGAAATCTTGCCTCTATGGCAAGGGTTGGGGCTGATATGGCTTGAAAGCTCTTTTGGAAAGAGTTTGGGCGCATATGACAAGTAGGGTGAGATTTATGGTAAAGTCTTGGAGACTTTCCTTACCTCATAAACCCTACATGCACTCAAACCCTTACCCTAGCCGAATACATCTTGCTTGTTGTGCCTAGCCCTTCTCCTTGGATGGAAAGAATGCCTCTAAGGCATGTCTTGGGCTGATATGGCTATTGGGCAAATAAGGATAGGTTGAATGAGGTTTATGGCAAAGTCTTGGAGACTTTCCTTACCACAAACCCCTCTCATCCTAGCCGCCCACTTGGCATGATCTTGGCCCTCCCTAAACCGCCTCTTGGCTTATAAAAGGGACCCTAGCTGCCCCCTCTCAATGGTTCGATTCCTTGGAGGCGTGAACATACATAGAGAGGCGTGAGCAAGGGCAAAGGGCGACAACATCAAGGTGGCGCAACCCTTCTTCCTACTAGTAGCCGCAAGTCTTCTCCTTCATCTCCTCTTGGCGTGACTTGGAGAAGGACTTGGTGGCGCCACTTCCTCTTACTCTTCCTAAAGGCCGAAACTCTTCTTCTCCCTCTTCTCTTGGAGTGAAAAGGATAAGGAGTTGGCGGCTACTTCCTTGCACTTGGCGCAACTTCCATGAAGGTGGCGCAAGAGAAGTGAAGGAACCCTAAGACTTGATTCTCTTCCCGAGGCTAGCACCAAGCGTGGAAGGGAGCAACGATCAAGTAGTCGACGCGTGGATACTTGTAGAGGGCGAGCACTTGATCGCCTTCAACATGGCTTCGGCAACTAGACAAGCAAAAGAGGTACATCTCTAACACATCCTTGTGTCTTCTCTCTCGCATGGATCCTTGGGACAGGAAAATGTTTCGGGTGTAATAATTCTTCCGCTGCGTCCTAGGACTGCAAAATTTTAAATTACACCCGGTATTCCCTAACAGAGAAAAAGTTGTGAGCATAGTAGAGAGGCATGCAGATCAGAAGACCCATTGGTTATAGTTAATCTTTTTGTGATTAGCGCAATCGTGATGACGGTGACAGTGAAGACAAAGCTCATGTACGTGGAGATGAGGCTAAACTCACACTAAGTTCATGCCATGATTGATACTAGAGTTTCACATATTTTCATGGCAGATAGGATGACATCTCCATTATGCATGTGCCTTTCTCCCGCACAAGATCAAGTGAAGTCGATCAACTCAGAGGAGCAGTTGATCACTGAGATATCTTATGATGTTCCCATTTCCTTCGGCAACTGGAGCAATAGACATTATGTCTGTATCGTACAACTTGATGATTATGACGTGATCGTGGGACTGGAGCTTTTGAGATAGATGAGGGCAGCAGTCATGCCTCATCTTGGCAGAGTCTAGGTGATGGACGAGGGATACCCATGCTTTATACAATGTCTCATATTGGAGGGCGTAGTGGGAGCACCAGTTTGACAGAGCAGAGAGGTGCAAAGACAAGAGTACACTAGGGCGAGATAGAAGTGCTATTTCAGTAACCACTTTGGAGATAGGAGTACACTAGGGTGAGTTGACTTATTTGGCTACTTGGGTGACGACCCAGGATCTGAGTTAAGGTGTACCAGAAGAGCTGGACCTTCTTGAGGAGTACAAGAACATCCTTTCACCGAAATTGCCTAAGGAGCTATCTCTCGTGAGAGCGATTAGCCGTGGCATTGATTTTAGTTCCTAGGGCCACTCCTACATTTCGGCTTCTATACTGCATGCCTCCTAGAAAGTTTGTAGAGCTAAGGAAGTAGTCGGATCACAGATGAACTATTGGTAGTAGAATTCATCCACCCTCCAAGTCCCTCTTCGGTGACTCTAGTGCTTTTCTAGAAGAAAAATGACGGCAGATTGTGTGTCGACCATGACCATAGGGCATTGAACAAGATTACTGGGAGAAATAGATATCTACTGCCTCATATCCAAAATCTCATTAACAGACTTGCGAATGCCAAAATCTTCACGAAACTAGACTTGACAATCAAGTTATTGGCAAGTGCGCATTATTGAAAGAGATGAACTGAAGATAGTCTACATCACAAGATACAGTGCTTTCGAGTTCTAGCATGATTAATGCATCAGCTACCTTCTCTCACCTAATGAATGACATTCTTGTAGGCGTTCTAGACTAGTCAGTGGTTGTCTACTTGGTTGATATTGTAGTGTACTCAATCATAATGCAGGAGCACTTAGGACACCTAAGGGCAATCTTCTAGTGACTAAAGGCCCATCAATTGTACCTAAAAAGGGAAAAGTGTTTCTTTGCTGCCACATTGATCCAATTTCTAGACCATATAGTTAGTCAGGGCATGATATAAATGGATCTACAGAAAGTTAGGGCATTGTCGAGTGGTCGGTTCCCTTTACTCCCATAGAGCTTTGATCCTTCCTTGGCGTGAGGAATTTTTACAGAAAATTTATCGAAGAATACTCTAAGATCATTTCTATCAGACCTTCGCAGGAAGGACTTAAAGTGGTATTGGGGAGAACAACATTTAAAAACATTTGAAGAGTTAGAAATGTAAAATTGCTTTTGAGCCAGTACTCAGCATATTGGACTTCGATCACCCATTTGAAATCCACTATGACGCTTCTTACCAAGCCATTGGAGGTGTTCCATCACAAGGTCGTTTTATAGCATATGAGAGCAAGATGTTGAGTTCGGTAGAGCAGCGTCATTGGCTCATGAGAAGGAGATGGTCATAGCTATATGGCGTATAGTCGTAGCCATACATTGGTTTCGCACATGGCATATCTACTTTCTCAGTAGTGGTTTCGTGGTAAAGACGGATAACATTATCAATACTAACTTTTTCACGCAAGAGAAGTTCTTACTGAAGCAAGCGAGATGGCGGGAATTCCTCGTCGAGTTTAACTTCAATTGGAAACACAATCTAGGCTATTGTGACTCATCCGCGCATATTCCTCGGTGATAGCGACTATATCGAGGGTCGAGAGAGATTTCTTCGAGCACATTACTCATGGCCAAAGGCGGTTGGTCATATCATCTGGCAACTAGCAGACTTCATCATGAGCTGTTGAGAGAGCTTCATGACACTATATGGAGTGGTTATTTAGGACAGCACATGATGTTGGCACTAATGTCCAAATCATGCTATTGGCCATCCATGTAGCCTGATATAAATTATTATGTTTGCACCTATTTTATATACCAGCAGGATAAAGTCGATAGATGACGTGAAGTAGGACTACTTTATTTTCTATCGAACACCTATGGACTTCAGTTTTTATGGATTCTATCATAGGATTTTTGAAAGTCAAAGGAAATGTCTCCATATTAATGGTGGTAGTGGACAAGTTCTCAATGTACACACTATTCATTGCAGCACCAAAGACCTGTTCGACTAAGGAGATAACTAAATTATTCTTCAGGAACGTGGTGATGCATTTTGAGCTTCCACGGGACATCATCTCTGATAGAAGCCAGATTAATAGGAAGTTTTTAGACATTGTTTTTTAAATACTTAGGTTCAGAATTGATGTTTTCAACTGCAAACAACCCATAGACCGATGGCTAGATGGAAAGGGTGAATGCATTGCTTAAAAAATATCTTTGACATTTCATAATAGCAAACCAACGCAACTAGGTATCTCTGCTCGATATAACGTTGTTTGCTTATAATTTGCAGCGGTCTTTATTCACCAAGAAGATCTCTTTCGAGATTGAAAGACAGCCTCACACCTACAGATGTAATCAACGTTCAAGGGGTGAGTGCCCAACAACATATAAGGTGGCTAGAGAGGGAGCTAAAGTGTTATAAGAAGCTAGAGATAGCTTAGAGCACGCTACAAGAAGGATACAATATTATCTGAGGCAACAATATGAGCAATTTGAGGTGAATGACCTAGTTTTATTAAAATTAACACATCAAAAATATCTGAGTCAACTCAATGGAGTCTCATCTAATGAAAAGATATACCCGAAGAAGAAGCTCATCAAGAGAAAGTTTCTCACCTATGGCAGTTTGGAGAGGAGATCAAGGCTTAACTTAATAATTAGTCGTTGAGGACGACAACAAACTCAAGTGGGAGAGCATTGCACACTAAGCACGACAGATGATTTGATTCTCATCATTCGACGGTTGGATAGACACTGAGATGGTCAAAGCTTAAGGGTGCACGTGTGACGATGGTTAACACTCAATTGTTCATGGAGGACCTTAAAATATCAATATCTATGATTAGATCTATGCATGGGCCATGGGCCATGGGCCATGGGATTGATGGATCAGGATGTGTGATGATATTGCAGGCCTGAGGCCCCATAAGCCTTAAGCATGCAAACACGCAACTAGGCCTAGACCACCCTATAATTCTTTAATAATTATGGGTGAGCCTAAGTAGGCTGGTTCAATCTAGTCCCCAATGGAGCCACGTGGTGACGATCGGAGAAGTCATATAGACAATTATGCAGGGCGGCAAGCGTTATAGACCATGGCCATGGGGTGGCGATAATATCAATGACAACAACAAGAGTACCAGTCAAACAGCGAACGCCTTGAGTTTTACTATGTTGTCGGCTAGTGTATTCTCTAAGGTTTCCTTAACAGCAACGAGAACCCTAGGCCGGGAGTGGATCAACCACGTCGATCCCAGACTTGAGCAACTCTCCTCTATTAGTGAGGAGAATCAGTGGTGATTAGAGGGTTGAGGGACAAGCATCCTCTCTTCTCTCTCCTCTCTCTCTAGATAGCAATAGCAAGGGGGACGTAGGCGTCATTCCACTTTCCTCTCATTCCTAGTGCTTGTCCTCCAAGCGGCGGTAGCTTCCCCTCTCGTTGCAGCATTGTTCGTCCTCAGTCCAGGTCGGCGGCGACGTCTCCAAGCGTGCTCTAAGCGAAGGGTCAGCCTTGCACTTGCTTTGCTTGCTTATATGCCAGCCTCATCATCTCCGAGTCTTGGTGTTTTAAATAATATTATATTATTATCTATGCACATTGTTCCCTCGAAAGGTCAACCTTGCTTTTGCTCTACTCACTTATATGCTGGCCTCGTCGTCCCGAGGTAATTACGGCAGTGAGGAGTGTGGGTTGGGTGTCACTTTGTGGTGCAAAGAGAGTGGAGAATCTTTTCTCTTTTGCGTGTGTGTGGTGTGAGTAATCATTATGAGTGTACGTGACAGTTCAAAGAGTCATCAAACTTCACGAACGTAGGGGTGAGCAATAGTGATTTTAGTCTTGACATATTACCTAGCTCTAGATTATAGTTTTGGAGTCTCATTTGAAATCTTGCCGGTCTCGGTGCAAGGTTTCAAGTTAAAAAAAAATAGTGCTTACTAGTCTTAGATGTAATTGATGTTGACACTTTATGTGTTAGTGAGATTGTTATTGATATATTTGTGTTAGTACATGCCAGTACATCTAATACATATTGGTATGATATTATAAATTAAGATTGAGAACCTTAGTGTAAACTAAGTATTAACAAATAGTGATTATTCAAGTTGATAGAAACAAGATCAATATACTAAGAAAAATGGGAATAATTTAGTAGTGAGAATATGACAGGCTAATAAATAAAGATTAGGCAACATAACTCTTTTAGTGGGTGTGAGAATAAACAATATCAATATGGAGAGAGTGGAGAGTAAAAGAGTAAAAAAGAATATGATGAGAATGTAGGATGTATAAATTATAATATTTTGTTAAGTGGTGTTGAAGTATTGCATATATGTTATTAACTTGGAGAACATGGTAAACTACTCTTCAACCTGGGTAATCTCGTAGAGACAAAAGACTGATCCTATACCTGGGTCAATTTGTTAGAGCTATTTTAGAATGGAGACTCACTAGTTTGATAACCATGACTTGAAGAATAACATTTTGTTTTTCAAAATGAGAATATAAAGAGCTTTTGTCATATATGCTTTTATATTGCAAGCTTTTATGTTGCCAAATTTGCAAGACAGGCATTGGAATGGAAAGCTGCATTCTGTGGGACCTAAGGATGATATTAGAGAAAAACACAACCATCTGAAAATTGGATACAGTATATTAGTGGCTGTATTTATGTGTTTTTAGTTTGGAACTTGTATTTTCTTCCTTGGAACAACCAGGGAAGTGGGAAAACGCATTCTTTATGCTTGCTTGAACAAATTTAGGAATTGTTGTATATTTTATTTGTATGAAGATAAAGAATGTGCGGAATATATGAAGCCCCGAGGTAGGTATTCTGACATGGTCTAAGCATGCTATCAATACAAAAATCTTGAGTGATTGTGTAGAGATGGAGCGGAGGATCAAAATTAGGGAATTGTTTGAGTTGTCCACAAAGTGGTTAAATTGTGCACTAGGAGTTGCCAAGCAATGAATGGTACACACCATTGGAAAAGTATGATTTATCACACTAATGCCCATCAAAGGCAATCAGAAGTCTGATGCTCTTGCACTAAGCTTATAACTGAGCAAGAATAGGCCGGTTCTTAAAAGTTGTTGAGATGATAGATCAAATGCTTAGCATAGTTGGATTTCCTTTAATTTGACTGTTTTTTTTCAGTGGAAGTGATCAAATTAGATGTTGAATTACAGCACAAACTAAATGAGGCGGCTGACTTGCAGAATGTAATAGATGTTTTTCTGAACTCGTCATGAACAGTTGCAGATTTTTATGAGTTTTTCTGTTCGCTAATTTCCCACAAAATTAGTAATACACCATTGCACGAACCTTATAACACAAATAATACTGATTCACTGATGGACGAGAATACTTGCTCTTCAAACTAATACTGTCGCACTATTTGAAGATGATGATGCAACTACATCTTTAGCTGAACGAGTGTACTTGTAACTGTTTCGAATGGTTTTAAATTGTTGCTTTAGTTTGGTATACTTGCCCGATGCTAGCTAACTTGAGCCCTAGGATGTGTACAGGAATGCCTTTGTCCTTTTCAAAGTGCATTCCAACAAAGCTTTTAAGGAAGCAGATAGGAAGGTGCTTTCTGATACTAGCCTTGGGAAGGCACTTACCTTACCTGCCCAAAAACACCTTCGAAAGTATTTATCAGACCCCACTTCTTAAGCCTAAAGTGACTTTAGCCATAAAAGCACTTTGGCAATCCATTTCCAAACACACCCTTCCCTGTAGTCACCTTCACTTATTCTTGCGTATTTGAAGTTTTTAACTTGTGTGGGATTCCATCTACTGCTACTGCCGCTACCAGAACATCATTATTATAAATCTATAGTAAATAATGCATGCGGCAACCATAAAAATAAAGATAAATTTCATGAAAGATGCAACCAATGAAGATGTCCAAAATTTTTTTATTGTATCATGAGGTTATAACTACCATTTTGTTTAATCAGTATATATTTGTTATATAATCCGATGCATTTTGGGTTAAAATCCTAGGCAGATTAACAACTGAGTTTATAAGAATCCCATGCATTTTATTATAAGCTTGACGGAAGAATCTCCTCTAAGATCTTCTGCAGATTCTTTGCTTACGTGGCTTTCCTTTCGACAGGATACGTGGATTGTGTGCTCATTAGCACAGGAGAACTCACAGATCCTTTTCACTCCTTTTTAGGATATAAATATTATGTTCTATTCATGATAGTTGCACATGCGTTGTAGTTGCATCCTTGAACAACTGCCCGTTTCAAGACCTGTGCATAACGTAAAACTGACTATTAAATCAACTATTTGGACCACATATTCTACAACTGATACTGGCCTAAGTTTACTGTGTCCTTCACTATAGGAACTAGAGAGTGAAAACAACTAGATTCATAACCATAAAATGAAATAATTTCAGACTAAATCCTTTCACTTCCCATGTGTCTTCGCTAATATTAGAATTGTGTGTTAATTCTGAGACGTCTCTGTTCTGCATTTGGAACTTCTGAGACGGCTGCTAATTGCTGAGATGATTGATGTGCCGGACCTGTTACGCTCATTACAACATTATTATTATTATTATTAGTAGTAGTAGTAGTAGTATCTATTGGTTTTATAATGATTCAGCGTATCACCATTACGTTGGAAGATAATACTCGACGAACTTCACAGTTCCATGTCCCACATAAGATATTTGGCCCTGGCCAATCCACCATTTTGATTTCCAATTCATATTCAGTGCTAACTTGTGGTTTCGTTTAAACAAACAAACAAAACAGGATTGGCGATGAACAGGCACTTGAAGATGCCGATGATGGCCCACCAGAGCTACTTTTTGCCCATGGAGGTCACACTGGGAAGATATCAGAATTCTCATGGAACCCTGATAAGCCTTGGGTCATTGCTAGTGTGGCGGAGGATAATATTCTTCAGGTTTGGCAGATAACTGAGAACATATATCACGATGATTATGACAATGATGAATTTCGTTGATCAACTTATTCTTGTGTATCTAATGAAGTACTGTCTCAAGGTTGAGCATAGGGAACTTGTTGACAATACAAAATTGCTGTGCCGTGCAGTTCAAAATGTTGTTCCTATCTAAATTTTAGATTTTGAGTTAGATATTATATGATCTTTCTCTTTCAAACTTGTAAGCCGAATAGTGTTGTTCCGCGGGCAGATTCTACAAGTATACCCTTGATTTCTTCCGCCGGATTATAGATTCATATTATTATATAATGTTGATTATTGAATTTTGGTTAACGTTCTTATCTATTGTAATAAACATAACCAAATCACTAGTAAAGAACAATAAGTTTTATTAGGGGCTGCAGTGTTCGTGATGATGTTTTTGTAACGTAAATTGCCCATTTCATTTGTACATTATAGGCTAAATTCTTATTTATTCTTATCAAAATTAATCTTCAGAAAATATTGGACTGTATTGCTTAGCCTTCCATCATCTATAGTGTATCTAGTTCTGAAATTCTTGATAGGTATATTTAATGAATTGATATTGTGTATTCTCTATTTTTCCCCTTCAGTTGTATGATTTCTCCAAAGTTTATGACTCCTTGTGTTATTTGTCAGTGTTAATTATTTAATTTATTTTAAGGCAAGTGATGATAAGGTTTCAGTTGCAAGATAACAAAAAGGCAGTGCCCCACCAACACAGTAGTTTAAACAATTTTGATGTTATTTTATATAAAATACTCATGCACTTCAAGCCTGATATTTTGTATTGAAAGCATTGGTTGTATAAAGAAGGGTTTTTTTTTTGTCTCTAAATGGGTGTTTACGTTGCTTCTTTTAAAATGTCCAATTATAGCTAACTTCTTTTAAATTTTAAATTATGGTTTTTGACGAATAATCTTTTATCCAGGCTAATGAAATTAATTTTCATCCATCCTCATTCTTGCGTAAAAAAAAAAAAATCATCCTTATCCATCCTGTGTTAGATTTGTCATCATGTCATCGAATGGATCATAGAAAGCTGGTAGAATTTTGTTTGAGACATGGCCTTTAATAAATCTAAGTAGGTTGTTTTTGTTAGAAGAATTCCACATTTTTGCTCATTAATGACAGCAAAAAACATGAGTTTGACTCACTTCAACAAAGCCTTTTCACACGAGGAGCATTTCTAAAGCATGTAATGATAGATCATAGTAGGTTACAGACTTGTGCGGTCCAAGATAAGCTTAGTCGCCAAGCACTAGCATGGAGCATTAACAAGATATAAGGGCATGTGTGTGTTGAGCAAGAAGCAAATGCGAGATGAGCTTGACCTTGGTGGGTGAGCATAGTGCAAGGTGTAGGTGTGCAAATTTTGCCTAATAGGGTCTAGGAACCCATTTAAGATGTTTAGAGAGTTGTGGTGCTAAAGTAATATGTGAGAAAATAACACCACCTTGGAATTGAGCAACACATGAAAGCAATGTGGGAGTGTGCCAAGAAATCAATAATCTTGCACGTCTATTACTAGTTTTCCTATGGTAAAGTTGCGACAATTACTATACTTTGTTGCCTGATGATCCCTTAACTTCTAACATTTCTAGCGTAGAAGCCTTTAATTATCAATGCCCACAATCTTAGTCAAACCTTAGGCTATAATTGGTAAACATTTTCATGTTTTTATTCTAAGTCAAATTAAAATTTGGGTAAAACACTTACTTTGGTAAGTATTTGTCAATCTTTCTGTGGTCGTGCCCATGGGAGGACAATATTTGGTCGTATTTATTTATATTTAAAAATAATAATGTTTCATGATACTTATTTTTTATTTAATAAAAAATTATATAAAATTTTAAATTAATCATCTTAAAATTGTGGATATTAAAAATCATTGTCCGTTTACTGTTTATATAAATTAGAAAAAATTCTATTAAACAAAATAATAATGTTTCATGATCTATATTCATAATATGTTGAATGAAATAAGCAAAATATCCATGGAAGGAGTGAGGCTAAATAAAATAAAAAAAAATTGATAAGTCCCGCAAGTGCACGGCTATTGAAGTAGTAAAATATTGATCCCACATGGACTAATTGATAAGTATCAACTGATGTTAAACTCACTAGCTAAATAATATTGAAAATGGTGGGATTTAGTTAACTAAGCTAATTTTGTAGACAGGTATGTAAATAGGAGTTATGTGAGAAAAAAGTTGAATAAAAGGGTAAATTAGGATATGAGTTCACCACATTGATGTTATATGATGGAATAACTAAACGCCTAAACTATCCTCCCACCTAGTTCCAAGAAATTTGTACCAAAGGTATGGGTTGCCTCCTCTTACCGGCATGATGAGTTGCATTTACATTATATTTTTGTCTATATTTTATATGATATTTTAGGTTTAATTGTATGATTTTATACTAATTTTTAGTATTTTTTTTCTTCCTTTGGTACGGAATATTTACTTTTCTTGGTTTTTATAGAAATATAGGCAAAATTGCATAAAAATGATGAATTTTATGAGTTTTAAAGCCATTGCATGAATCTCGAGAAAAAGACGAGGCCGTACATCAAATCTGGAGTGAAATGGAAGCCAGACGCAAGATTTACGGGTGAGGCCGTGAGTCCTTCACCGGCCGTGAGTTTCGAGCTTCAAAGGAACAGTTCTGTGGCTAAGTACAAAAGTGCATAGAAACTTTCATGGGTGAGGCCGTGAGTCCTTCACGGGCCATGAGTTCTTCTGTGTACATAGTGCTTATTCAGAGAAACTTTCATGGCCACAGCCGTGAACGACTCACGGGCCGTGAGTTTTTTTACCCCATTTGGTTTTTCGCTTGATTCGGCTTCAAATCGAGTAGAAACTCAACCAAACTTTGCAGAAATCTTCCTAAATAGGTTTTAAACTAGTTGAACTATACAAGAAAAGATTTTTGGAGGGTTTAGGGGGACTTTTTTGGATAAACACAGATAAAAGCGGCGGCTAGGGCGGAAGTCACTTTCTAGGCAAAATTCGAGTATGATGATCACGCAAAGGAGAAATTGGACACTCCCATCTTCATCTCCAGATCAAGAATAAGAGTTTCTAATTACCTTTTTAGTGTTTTCCTGTAATCTTATTGAGATTTCATGCAAAGTTCATCAATATACATGCTGTTTTCTATAAACATGCTGTTTTCTATAAATACGTTTTAAACTAGTTGAACTATACAAGAAAAGATTTTTGGAGGGTTTAGGGGGACTTTTTTGGATAAACACAGATAAAAGCGGCGACTAGGGCGGAAGTCACTTTTTAGGCAAAATTCGAGTATGATGATCACGCAAAGGAGAAATTGGACACTCCATCTTCATCTCCAGATCAAGAATAAGAGTTTCTAATTACCTTTTTAGTGTTTTCCTGTAATCTTATTGAGATTTCATGCAAAGTTCATCAATATACATGCTGTTTTCTATAAACATGAACACTAAACTTTATTCCGGGATTAGGGATGTAGCCCATTGACAATTTATGGATTAAATTTTATATTTTTTTTTATCTTTATAAAGAATTTTTATAGAGTTGATTTGATAAGAATTGAGTTTATTATGTAATTTACTCTAGCCAAGTATGTTTACGTCTTAGACGTCGCGAGAAGGACCGGGAGGTGAATCGCGACGTCGGATCTATTCTTGTTAAAACTATAAATTCGATCACGAGAGTTGTTCAAGTTTACTTAAAGGATTTCTTGATTTTTCACATAACTTAATCGATCTATTTATGTTAATTGTCACGAGAGTAGAGAATTGATGTGAATAGATATCGGATTACACTTTGGGAGGAGGTAATCTGTACATTAGGAAAAATCCCTTTCAACGCTGTAATTTTCTGTTCAAAGATTTTATTTTACTAAAATTCATAATGGTCAGTATAGTGAAACCCCAAGTCCTGACCTTTTGCATATCGATTTCTACCCGAAACACTAGCTTTTGCTCTTTCGCACTTAGAAATTTCAAACCAAAACCACACTCTGAATCATCTAAATATAAAAAAGTCGTACAGTTAGTACGTAACCGCCAAATCCTCATTGGGAATGATCTTATTTTATTACTTCGATACAGCCATGCACTTGCAGCTGCATCAAGTTTTTAGCGCTGTTGCTAGGGATCAAGCCAGCCATTATCGATTTAATTGATAAGTTCATAGACTAGACATTTTTTTGTTTTTTGCATTTACTTAGTTTTTATAGTTATTTTTGCTATTTTCTTTATTTGAATAACACATTATATGCCTAGAGCTTTAAAAATAGGTACTTTAGTTCCGGAAAATGTAGAGATTGAACGCACCTTTCGCCTTTTTAAAAAACTATAATTTCACACTCAAAAAGCTGCAAAGGAAGGCGCGATGGTGAATAATCAATCATCAAGGGATTTTGCTGTACCTAACATTCAGGGTTTCAATTCTAGAGTTGTTTGACCTAATGTGGAGGCGAACAACTTTGAACTTAAGCCAGCATTGATGACCATGGTTCAATAGAACCAGTTTGGGGGTTCTCGGACATGGGATCCTAATCTACATCTTGCTGTTTTCTTAGAATATTATGACACCGTAAAGGTAAACGGTGTATCTTCAGATGCTATTAAACTAAAATTACTTTCATTTTCTCTCAGGGATCGTGCGCGCGCTTAGCTATATTCTCTTCCCTCCAGATCAATTACTACATGAGATGAGCTTTCAGGCGTATTTCTGACCAAATATTTTCCACCAAGCAAAACAGTGCAGCTGAGGAACATGATCACATGTTTTGGCCAAAAAGAGGGAGAATCACTCTATGATGCTTGGGATCGTTTCAAGGAACTTCCGCATATGTGTCCTCATCATGGGCTTGAGCGGTGGGTTTTAATCCATATTTTCTATAATGGATTAAACTATAGCTCAAAACTCATATGGATGCTGCGGCTGGGGGAGCTATCATGAGCAAGAATGTTGAAGATACGATGACTTTGCTTGAGGACATGGCTATGAATTATATGTTGGGGTATGCCCTTAAAGGCTAAATGTTTGAGGCCTTGGGTTATTATCAGATTGAGACTAATATGTGTTCTAATCTTATAGGATGCTTCGAGCATGGAATAAGATTTAGACACATAGGTGCATTGGATGTACTGGACTGACCCTATTTAGGATATTC
>CM050439.1:40332749-40353447 GCA_027562315.1 Costus pulverulentus
TATATATATATATATATATATACCACCGATCAAACATGAATATGATGTATCATATTAGACCAATTAAAGATGTTAGGACATCAACACTAACACCCCGCTGCATCGCTTGCCGAGTTCATCGCAATTTCTCTTATGCGGCTGCTGCCCTAATCCATTTTTGGCGCTTCATCAGCAGAGAACAGCCCCACTGGCGTTTCAATTTGTGTTTTCCCTTTCCCTTTCCCTCTGCTTCGTCATGTCTTTGCCGCTTCATCCTTTTTCCTCACAATATTGATGCAAAGTATGTGTGTAGAAGAAATTAATTAAAGAAAGAGCAAACTTACAGATCAGAGGGATCACTACTGACTATGACGTTTTAAGAAATTGTTTATTATAAATTTTTTCTTTTTATTATTGAACCAAAAAGAACATGAGTGTATATACCTTTGTGAGACAGATCTTTTTAAGACGTAAAAATGATGTAGAAAAAGATGAAGACGTTCACAATCCTTTTCGTCTTGTTTAGAAATTGATCAGGTTGACAAAGTGCCAGGAGAAAAATTTCTAGTGAACTCTATAAGTAAATAGTAATAATACTAGCACTAGATGGCAGCTCAGCCTTGATATAGAAATGGCAGCACTCGTTGGTTATATTATTTCCAAGTAAGTGCCAAATTTACCACACGCAGAGACACTGTCGGGGATTTAGTGCAACGGTACAAACGCCGAGCTGTGCTTCTCCGTTGCGCTTGTCGTGTCATCAATGCCCATTGTTTTCCTTAAATAGATACACCTAGAGAGTGGAAAAAATTTCTATATTCCCCAGCAACCACTTTCCATGGCTGGAGCAGGTGGACAAGAAGCATAACCGCCTCCTCCTCTTCTTCCTCCATGATCCAGGCCCCGAAGAGCACGATGGAGATGTGGAACGACTTAACCCTCAGCAGCCTCAACCAAGACATCCCGACCACGCCTCGTCTCTCTGTCCAGCACCCCATCCCCAGCTCCTCCTCCAGCCACGCCAAAGCCATCGCCTTGCAGGACTTGCTCGCCGAGCCCTTGGGCCAGACAGCAGACCCTTTAATCCGCATCGGACCGCCCGCTCTCGGCCTTTGCCTTGGCAGTACCGACGGCGGCAAGGCCGACCTCCGGTGGAAACGCCAGATGAAGAACAGGGAGTCGGCCGCCCGATCCCGAGCCAGGAAGCAGGCATGCATCGGTGGATTAGATGATTAAGTGATTAATTACTGTCCATTAATTGATGCAACTGCAGGCGCACACGAAAGAGCTGGAGAAGGAGGTGGAGAAGCTGTCGTCGGAGAACAGGGAGCTGAGGCACAAGTACGAGGAGGTAACTGATCGATTCCTGAAAAAAATTGATAAACTAATTAATTAATTAGCTGGAAACTTAGGTTTAGGCTTAATTCCAGCTAATGGGGCAAACGAGAACAGCTCAGCTTCCTGCAGCCAAGAAGAGGAAGCTCATCCAAAGAAGTGTTTCCGCACAATTCTGAGCTTGCTTTTTTCTTGTTTTGTTTTTAGTATTACCTTGAGCTGTCGATGGCTGCAACAGCAGTAAACATGAGCTGATAAGCTGTCTCTCCTTGTCACTTCACAGGGCATTGGCTTTGTTTATCCTAGCTTTTAAAGCTGTTTATGGTGTTGCGGTCAGCAGAAATTAAAAAATTAAGGTGTTTAGCCCTGCAGCTTCTCTGTTCCAAATCATAAATAGCTGATTCTCTAAAAAGCAAATGTGAAATTGCTTCTCTGGTCCCCCATCTGCTTATGCTCAATTGTAATAATAAATTTTTAATAGTATAACTTATAATATTTTTAATAAATATTTTAATTATAGTTAACAATAAAATTAATTATATAATTTTTATTTTAATAATTTTTTAATAAAAACTTATTTATTATAAATAGAATAACCTAGCCATAAGCTGTGCATCTAAACACCTTTAAACTTCTTCAGCCAGCACTTCTTCAACTAACATTTCTTCAATCAGCAAAAATTAGAAATAGAAGCTAAGCCAAACGGAGCCAGTATCTTGCGATGGATTTTGCATGTTCAAATATGGCAATGTCTTTTGTTACCCCGTTCCATCTGCAACGAGATTGTAGATATATTCCCATCAACAAAATTACTCTGTTCCGCCCATCTTTTTTATTATTTTAAATTCATTTTCTTTTTTTTAAAAAAAAATAAAAAAAAGTATTCCTTCGTATGTTTGCACTGTCATTCAACCTCTTCGTTAATTATATATAATAAAATATAAATGGCGCCAATATATCTTTTTCTTTATATATATTTTTTTTCCTTTTTCGTTTTTCTGAAAACACAAGGTTATCTTGTGAACAGCATGGATAGCGACTATATTCGGTAGTGGTGCGCTTTCTGGGCTCAGCCCAGCCCAGCCCAGCATCTGCTTTTGTCTTTTTCCTTTATTTATTTATCTATAATAGCAACATTTACAAATATACAGAATAAACCATGCATGTAATGCGTTAATGCGTTGGGCCTCTGATGGAACGTCCACTTGTCCTTTGACTTTATAACATGATCAATCTTACTAAAACGACATGCAATCAAAGATATGTTTCTGTTTGGTTGACTTTTTTAATACAAAAATTAGCGCATTATGTGTCCGGCTCAATATAGTAAAATATTTTTTCATAAAATACTAATAATAATATTTTAATTTAAATATTTAATAAAAATATTTTTAAACAAGAAAAGAAAAGAAAATAATAGTACGTGCGGGAGGGGGGCATCTGAGTCTGACAAATTGTAAAATAGTATAAATGTAAATCTATGGGGACAATATAATCGTGTAAGAATAGCAGCAGAGTATCCAAATATATGACCCCGCCTCGGCTCGTGATTTGGGAGTGTGTTTCCATAAATGAAGGCCGCAATTTAAGCTTGTTTTCAGTGTGGCGTCCGTATCTGTCCTTTTGCGCCAGCATCACCAGCACTGCTTCACAGTTGACAGTTTCACAGTCGCAGGCATATATGCAAAGCCTGGTGCTCTTCTTGTTGATAATGTATACACAAGCGAAGGGGGGATATGGGGAGCTCTCAGTTAACTTAATGAGGAGATTGGGGATCAATTCTCGCTTCATCAATTTCTTGTCTAGTTGTCTTTGTAAAAAGAAAAATATAATAAAATATATACATTTTATGCAGGATACTTGTGCACGAAGCAAGGAGGAGTGAGAGAGGAGAGTAATTGATGAGTGCAAAAGTGTTTAAGAGGGCTGGAAATAAATAATTGGACAGACAAAAGACTTATATACAACCAATTAGGGCTGCAATTCGTGGCCATTTAGCTCTCTGGTGTCACCTCTTATGTCCATCAACTGCTACCCTGTCTTCTATCTTTTTCTTTAATGCACTCATTTAGCTCTTCATCTTTTTCTTTATTAATTTCTGATATTCATTCCAAAATATTGTTTTTAGAATAATTTACACTAGTTTATTTTTTTCCCCCTTATATATAAAAATCATCAACATAAATAACCAGACCAACTATATGAAACATTCAGCAGTTGGCTCCAGAGACAATAGCAAACAATTCAAGAATTTATTAAAAAAATATTTGACTACATCAACTTGCCAAAATTCACAACACATCTAAATCTGCGGTAACTTTATTCCACATCAACTCCAACACTCGAGAGTCAGAAAAAACAATGCTAGAAATCAAAATCCTACTCCCAAGTCCGTTCCCCAAATATGACTGGCTACAACTATTAATCTATTTATCCCTTGTGATAAAAAGCACAGCGAGTGATCAAACAACCAAACCAAATCTAAAATCCAGTTGGTATTATTTTTTTTGGAAAAAATAAAATAAAAATCTTCTTTGCTCATTCTGTGAATGTGGTAGGGATGGGTCTTGAGGGCCCTCATTCACAACTCAAAGGCGCTCAAGACCAATCCCTATCACATTCATCAATTTAGAAAGAAACGAACAAAGAAGAGAAATGGAGAATCAAACAGAAACTGAAAAATAATAACAATAACAATGGTAATAATCCAAACTAAAAAGCTACTCCTGCTTTTGATGTAAATTTTAGTTTGACTAATACTTTCAGTCCTCCAGTCTATTTTTGAATTTTGATCACATACCACCTTTAAATGATCATGTTTTTGTGTTTGGAGAACCTTTCCTGCTGACTTCAGCAGCTAGATTGACCCAACCCCTTGCCTCCTTGACTAGTCTTCCGACTGTCAGTAAGAGACTCCTGCATCTGGCTGTTGAAATTCACCGATACACTACTCAGTGGCTCACTCATACTCTGCCTCATTTCATGAGGGTGTGGAGGATGGAGTTTGAGTTGTCGAAAATCCTTTTCCATGATTGAATCATGATTTGCTGGTTGTGGAGGATGAATTTTAGAAGCAGAACCATACGGATCCGACTTTTTCGATGGCAACCACTTCACCCAATCGACCCGCTTCCTTATTTTGTCTCCCTGCATCAGATTGCATCAGCAAGAGGATTTTAGCACATGAATTCCATGATATATTCGTGTGACTAGAGCAGACAACAATGAACCAAGTGCATTCTATTCTATGTGTTGAAATTAATGAAACCACTTGCAGTTGCATACACCAAGCGAAACAAGATTCAAGAATAATTGTAATCTAAATCGTACTTGTACTTGCACTACTTTCGAACATTCTCGTAGAGCATCCAATATGTACTGTGTGTCGTCTGTTAGCCGCTTGATCTGCAGTTGATAATAAGACATAAGAGCATCATAATCTGATAGAAACAATCAAAGTTTCTTCAAGGACTCACCCTATTAAAGTTTGCGATCAAAGAGACAGGCACCCAACCCTGTTCATTCATGTGATCTTTCAGATAGGAATCTTTTTCAAGATTTTCCTCACTGTCATTCAAATTTTTATCTCTAGTGTTAAAAGACTAAAGGAAGATGTTATCGACCATACAGACTCCAACATTACCAGAAATAGTACTCTATCTGCCTCACTAGCGCTGACCGGTGATAATCAATTAGAGAAAATTCCACAGTTTGGGGAAGCGCAGGAGGAATTTGCACTTGATGAGCCACCATTGGCATGGATCTATACGTCTCCATATGAAAAGGAGGTGGGGGACTATAAACAGTTTGAGGTTCTGGCAAAAGTAGTATTTAAAAAAAAATTCTAAGTCATAACACAACCCATGAAAAATGAAAAGAAATAGGTGAGAGTCATAGGCATACCATAGCAAATGGGGCTCATAAAAGTCTGTGAATGGACATGCATGGCTAAGTAGGACGCCATCGGAAGTGATCTTGGTTGTGGTGGCGGCGGCGGCGGCGGTGCTAGCAGCGGCAGTGGTCGCATGAATTGCTGAGATTGTAGCGGCTGCTGCTCGAGTGGCACCGGAGCGTGCCAGTATCTAGGATTGAAACCATGAAGGCCAGTCCAACCATAGCTTCCTCGGCCATAATCACGCCGATTGCTCTGAACGCGCCAATGGGGGAAACCGCCACCGGCACCACTAAAACAACTTCCCCTGTGCACGCCACTATCCCTAACTCTACGGTGATTGCTTCCGCTCTGCAACTGCGGCAAGGAAACATCAGCAGCCCTGTGCTGAACGGCCGCCGGATTGTCATTCTCTTTACTGGTAAGCGTCTCTGAAGAAAATCCTTGCCGGCTCTTGTCTGCGTTTGCTGGCGGCACCTCTGATTTCCTGCAGGATTGTCGAATTTCTCCTCGCCTGTGATTGGCATTCGACAAATGATCGTATCGGGATGGTTTCTGGATCGCAGGAGCACCATGGCTCTGAACAGAACTGGCCTCCGCAGAATCAGAATTCAACTTCTGCTTACAAGAACAAATCTGATTTCTCTCTCTCTTCAAACATTAAAAAAGAAAAAAAGGACATTGTATTTAAAACAGAATCGCACCTTCAACGAATCAGAGGAGGATGGTTTGATGGATGGCCTCGACGCAGACGCAGGCAGCGCGGGCCAAGAGTCGGCCCCCATGACGGGGCCGACCTCGCTCCCACCTGTGCTGGGCAGCACATTCCAAGCTGGCTTCTTGACGGACGCATAGTCGCCGCCATTGCAGAGGCCCTCGCCCTCCGCGGGCTGCGAGGGGCGGTCGGATCGTGAAGAGGGAGAAGGTACGTCAGGCGCACCCGTCATAGTCATGGGCGGAACGAATGGTGTAAAGAAAGGATTTGGGGAAACTCCGCAGGGTTTAGGTTCAAGAAAGAGGTAGATGCGGGTGGATTCTTCTGCCGAGGATTCGTCGTCTTATATAAGAGAGGGAGAGAGTGATAGGAGGAGGGCGCCACAGTATCTGCGTGTTCGCGCTTGCTGCATTGTTAGCGCCCTCCTCGTGAGTGACGGAGAGCAAATAGTGGCGGAGCGTCTGGACAGAGGCTGCCGCTTGGCGTCGGAGCTGAGGTCGCGCACATGCATGCGCGCTCAGCTCCGACTTCTCTTGGCTGCCCACCACGTTCACCGGATCCATCTATTTGTCTCTTTGTTCCATGTGTCTTTTTTTGGTTGCATTAGGTCAACGGCACCTAAAATCCTCTATTCGACCGTGAAATTATATTTACAGATGGTTTTATATTTAAAAAAAATTAATAAATTTATTTTTAATTAAATTTGTGTATTATATATAATTATAATAAAGTTTTAAAATTATATAACAACAGTCCTATACTTATTTTTTATGCAATTTTTATAATTGATTCATGTAAGTGTGACGTATTAATCAAAAATGAAAGAAATATATGTTCTCAAAGCGTCATTTGCTCTCTATACACATATATCATCCTTATTATACGATTCCATTACAGTTATATATTATTACTTTCAAATCTCATTTACCAATGCAAAAGTTTTTAGCCATGTAAACATAACATTGTAAATTACACCCAATATTTTATTAGATTGATAAATATTTTATTAGATTGATAGTAAGGTTTGCTTGTTGAGAGCATGAACCGAGCTATATCGGTTTTTTTTAAAAATAGTTTTATATTATTATATTGGTTTTAAAAGTTTTGAGCTCATATAACATACTCTCTGATTATAAATTGCCTCTACGCTGTGTTTCTTCCTTAGCAAAAAAAAAAGATCAATTTTTCGCTATGGATTTCTTCCCAAAAAAATAGCATTAGTGCTAGTATTCTTTGTATTATGACATATTATAAATAAAATCTTCATATTTTAGAAGAAAACAAAATCAACTTTTCTTTCACAAGGTTAAAAAGTAATCAATAGGAAAATAGTAAACCATCATTCTTCTTCGAGTGAAAAAAAAGGACTATATAGATCTTCATATCTCAATTGAGTACAAGTATGTTTCATTGCCCACATTTTTTCCAAATAAATATAGAGCTTTGATCAACTATTGGATCTCTTTAATCTAATCCAGGTCAAGTTTGACCTCTCAAAGAAAATCTGAGCCGTCCACTGGGGGAAATCGGAGCTCTGCACAATCCTGAACTCGATATGAATTAGGAACACCTTATCTTCTCAATGTAATATTGAACTTGGGATTATTAGTTGCACAAGAATTTTGAGGTCTGCCCTCAAACTGATACTCTCTCGCCTATTTCCGAATTCAATCATGATTATCTGACAGATTCATGGATCTGAACCCGATCACTCTGATTGGCATCTGAAATCATCCAACGCCATATGCGGCGACGCTTCAGTGTTCATTCACTGAATTCCTTGGAATAAATCAAATGGTTCTACCGATAGCTCTGATGAGGTCGCATAAACAGAAACAATGGCAACTGTGAAATCATTCCTTTCGCATTGGCAAATGATTATTGAATACAATCGATTCTGAAACCATCCATAAATCCTCAGTCCGATTTGAAACAAATCATTGTTCGATTCACATGTATTTCAGCCAGTAATCAGAAAAAGTGAAAGAGAAAAGGAAAGCTCATCACCCATTCGGATCGTCGCTCGCGAAAGGAATCACTCGTTAGAGGCGATGACAGGATCCGAGAGAGGAACGATAATTTATAAATGATTACTATAATTTCAAAGTTTAAGGCTCAAATTATGCACGACCTGGTCGGGCTCATGACTATTACCGTTATTCTGACACAGTCTTTCACCTTCATCCTCACACATTACTTAAAAAAAACAGGGCACGTGTTTTAACCAAATCTTATATATATAATATTTTATTTAACCAATTGATTATTTCTAATAGGAGTTGATTAAATATTTAAGAAATAAATATTAATGTATGGATCTCAAATATTAATATTTGAGCCACTCCTACTTGCGAGTATGAGGTTTTCTAATTGGGTTGGGTTTGGATTTTAGGTGACAATGAGTCACTCCTATTTTCATATCTCTCAAGTCTGCACATTAATAAAAGATAGTATATTTATCTAAATTAATTGAATCATAAAAATATATTAGAAAATATAAATTAAAATAATCCATATATACAGAGAGAAAAATAACAAGCAAATAAAATTTTAATAATAATAATAAATACAATAGAAAAAATTTTTGAAACTAATTTTTCTCTTCCGAGAGACTCCATGGAGATAAAACACAAAGAACATAATAGAAATTTTACTCTTTGAAATATACTTAGGTAAGCAGCTAACAATGGAGTAGGTGCATAAAGTTCATCATCTATCGATATTTGCATATTGACCCTTTGGTGATCACTCCCTCCACGTTTGGTACTAGCCTCATAATAAAGGATCAATCAAGCCTTGGAATTACTATAGAGCTCACGGTCACAGGAAAGAGGAGAGACAATGACAATAAGAGAGGCGAGGATGCACAAGTAGAACAACTTGTACCATTATGTCTTGCATCCTTGACTACTAATTTATTTAAACATAAGTGCCTCTCCTCTTATGGCAAGTGGACGGACCGTTGCAAGAGAAATTGCACTAGACTTGACACAATTTGTTTCGTGCAAAAGGCTTCCAAATATGTGCTTTTATAATCACCCCTGCCATGTTAACCTTGTAACAATAAGGTAAGCGCATGCAATTTGCTTAAAAAACTTGAGATTTATTCTCTTAATTGATTGCACAAAACATGGTATATGGATCATGCACCCGGCCATCAATCATTCATAACATTAGGACAAACACATGTAACAAGTCTTCTCCCTATAGCGCAAGTATGCGCTAAACTAGTCACACCCCCAATCATTCACAACATTTGGACTGATGCAGAGCACCACTGAGGAGATTCAAGAGGAATAGGAAGCCCCCCTGACACGTACGGGGTATCCAAATAATCTATAAATATTGACTCTTGTCTTTTTGAAAGTCTATTTTGCATGACAACATTTTGCAGCACTTAGTGTACATGGGGTAGCCTTAGGAGGTTAGCCTAGGCTTTGTTTTCTTTTTAGTACTCATTTTTTATAGTGATTGTAGTAGGTTGCTTTAGCTTAGGGTGAGTAGTTGTATTTGTACAAGACACCGTCTCCCTCTCCACACACTCCCAACCCACTTGAGCAATCCAAGGAAATCAACAACCAGTCCACTTGAAGCAGCCCAAGGAAATCAACACATTTGGCCTTCTACCTAGCCCAACCAACTAGCCTAAGACCCGCCAAGTGCTGCCCAGCTTCAATACAAACCAACATCAATTGGAGGTCAGCAGGCTCGGTCAAGAGTCAGCATTTGGACCAACTTTAGCAATGACACGACCGCAAGTGCACGGTTATGTCGAAGTAATATAAAAGATGTCGAATCCCACAGGGAACAAGGTTGAGTACTAGAAAGTCCGAGTCCTAATAGCTAGGTGAATCGAAACGTGGGTTTTTGAAGACGGAAATAAAAAACAAACAAGTGCAACTACTTCGGTAGAGAAAAGATATAAGAGAGAATTCAGGGCTACGGCTTCCACCACAACGATAATCTTAATCGCACAAGAAAAATATTAGTTATTTGGTTTATTAGTTTTGCACAAGGAGTCTAACCCTATGGTACAAGGTGCCCTCTCTCGAGTGATACACCCCGGTGTTCGTTTTAGACCGACCTCCTACTCTCGCGGTGGATTGTTCTAAGACGAACCCAATAAGTTCTATGGCAGACTATGAAATCCTTGAACGAAGACCAAGCACTCTCGTGTCGAGGTCTCGCAAGTTTTACTCAGAGGTTCGACCCTTACGATCTTTCTCTCGATATGAATCGTAACGGCTAACACGCGATACTACTCGGCTAAGGTAAAACCATGAAATAAATACGTTAAAGTAAAATATGCTCATAATTCATGCCAAATAACATAAATAGATACAAAGTTTGCAATTAAAATCATCAAAGAGTTTCCACCAAGCCCCGAAATAGGGTTTACGCTACAATCATCATTGAAACGCTCAAAATATCTCTTTTAATGAAATGAAAAGTATAAGAAAACGAAGCTAAGGGGAAGGAGACAATGAACCGAAGGAATTCTGAAGAATTCGTGATGATCGTGTGTCTCAATCTCCGAAAATCTCCAAAAATCACCTCTTTCGCCATGTTCTTCCGCCCGTGCCGCTTCTTTACGTGAATGTTCAATATATAGGTCACGAAATTTAGGGATTTTATATTCTTTCTCTTCGCCTCGAAGTAAGCTTTCCAAAAAGTCATCACTTGCTAAATTTGGACTTGAATCGGGTTCAAAATCGCCAAAATACTGAATGGGTGTCGGTCAACTCGCCCTAACTCGCCTTTTCCTCGATTTCTCCCCAAATATGGCACGAGAATTAGGGTTTTTATGTTCCTTGTCCTCTCCTTCGAATCAGCTTTCCATAGAATCCTTACTTGCTAAATTTGTACTCCAAACGAGTGAGAAATCAAGGAAAAACTGAGTAAGACTCGGACACGCGCGTGAGCTTGGGTTAGAATCACGGGTGAACCCCGCCGGGTTCACCTGCCCGTGATTCCCTCTGTGAGTTCGGACGAATAGAAGCGTGGTGAACCCGGTGGGGTTCACCCGCCTGTGCTTCTCTCTGGACAGATCTCACCCATAGTGAAAACCGGTGAACCTGGTGGGGTTCACCTGGCCGTGATGCTTTCTGTACCTCTACTGGCTGACGACCGGAATGGTAAACCCGGTGGGGTTCACCCTGCTGTAATTCTTACTATGAAGTCCCTGCAGCCAGGCGAAGAATCTGGTGAACCCCATGGGGTTCACCTGGCCGTATTTTTCAGGCTGACTCCGTTTAAGCTCAAATTTGATGTGTGACCTCGTCTTCATACAAGAAATCGCCCCATGGCCTTAGAATCTTCAAAATATGTCGAAAAAGGAAATTTTTACTTGAAATTCCATAAAAGTACCAAAAAGTAAAGATTCCGAAGATATCAAGTAATTTAGCCTAAAAAGAGTATGAAAGTATTGAAATAAGCCTAGAATTAGCATGAAATATCTATGAAAATTACTACAAAAATGCAACGCATCAAGCAACATGCACCCGCTACCCACTTGCATTAGTAATTTCGAATTTGAGCTAAAAGAAGGGAGTATAACATTGAGGGAGGGGTTTAAAGTTCTTGTACTTTGGGTTTGAGGGGAGATTTTACAGCTTATGAAAAAAAAAATCAGAACCATTGTGTTGTGCTGCGTTTGAATTGGTGAGAGTCCTTTGGACCCGAGCCTCCTTCCATCTCATTCCTCCCCCTTTCCTCCTCCCCACCAAACCACTTCTCCCTCACTCTCCCAAACTGCTGCGCCTTTAGCTGGAGTGTGGAGTGATACGTGGAGACCTTGGAAGCTCATCATCAACCCCTTGAATCCTACGACTAAGGAGTGAAGACTTGAACAAGCCACCGCCCCCCCCCCCCCTCGGACTCATTGTTAGATTAAGGGGTTTGGAGCTTGTTTTCCATCCAACCCCTCTTGTTCCTTATTGATTGTAGGACTTTTAATCACCCAAATTCTAGCCTCAATGCCAAGATACAGCAGAGCCGGGGGATTCAAAGAAAGGGGTTTAGGCCCCCTTCCCTAAAGGGGGCCTTGGTTACACTCTATCCTCTTAGAACGCATGCTAGAGTTTACTGCTTTGTTCTTCATCTATGTTGTGGTTGAGCATAATGATTGGTTGAATGTGGAGCTAACCCCCCTAGGTGATCCTAATAGTTTATCCTACATTAGTGGTATCAGAGCTAGCCTAGGGTGCTCCCTTGTGTGCACCCAATTTTCTAAAAATTTTGCTGAGTTTGAAATCTTTTGCACACTAAATCTTTGTGTTCTGGATTTGTTTGCTGTTGTGTTTTATGCTGAGTTTGGTTGCTGGAAAACATACCTTCATCCACAATCTACAATCTATAAGTCATATAGATCCGTGGGAGGGTAACCCTTCAGCCTCTAAACTTTGTTTTGGAATCATAAACCTCATGTTGAAATTTGCTGAATTTCTGAACCAGCTTCCTGAGTTTGTGTTGTTCTCTGTTGCCTAAAGTTTTCTGGGTCCTAACGTCACTAGTGAGCACTTTGTGTTGGGAGCTAGTAACTATCCCCTATAACTTAGATAGGGTGGTGGAAGAGCAGCCCCATAATCCCAACATCAGTGAGCCTTACTAATCTCAACTTTAGATTATGTGTGTGCTGAATTTGCCCTTGAGTCCCGAGGTACTGCTAAATCGAGAGGATCCTGCACTATCTAGCCCAATACATAGCTGGGGACTTCCTTCTAGTGTCATAGCATTGGTCTCAGCGACCCTTTGCTATTGGCCAAAGGTGGGTAAGCAAAACCGAGAGTCCTGTAGCTTACCATATTCCTGATTTCTAGGGCAGCTGTTGCCCTGAAATCAAATCCTGTAAGCTAAAGAGTGCCTGGTTGTTTAATCTGAATAGCTGGGAAAACTCTCCTCTGATTGAGCTAGCATTGACCCCAACAAACCCATTGCTAAGGGGCCAAAAAACTAGATGAGGAGGAACTGAAAAACTAGGCTAGTGTAGCTTACCAATTTATCTGAAATTTGCTTGCGTCCAATTGGTGTGAAGGGCTAAGCCTATCCGTCAAGACCACAATAGAACAAGTGCTGCTGGTTTCGAAGTCGTGGAGAAATCTGAACAGCAATTCTGATTTTACTGTTCATATCTGAATTCCTGTATTTGTGGGGAAGCATTGACTTACTTCTATTGAGCAAAACTTGGCTCCCTGATCTGATAGGGAAGTGCAGGTTACGAGCCCACTTGAAGTGGAAGCTACCTCACTAATAAGTAGATTTCACAATAGCAACTTGTTGAAACCCATGGCTGATTTTTTTTTTTTTTTGTGTGTGGCTGGTGAAAGCACTGTTGCTTATCACTAGCACCTGCTTGCACAATCTGTCTATGAATTTGCATTCTACTATTTAATCTTGATTTTAAAATGGTTGTGATCACTAAGAGTAACCAAATGGCTGAGGAACCAGAACCCAACACCATCTCTGCTTCTACCATCATGGTCATGTTTAGGGATATTAATGCCACGTTGAACAAACTCACCTTGAGGGTTAACAATTTAGAAAACTACAGCCAAGGCACAAATGGTAGACCCGACCCTAAAATTGAATCACCTCTAGAAGTAACCGCTTAGGGCCCAAGAAGGCCACATGAGCAAAACTGGGGTGGGGGGGGGGGGGGGGGGGGGGGGTACCAAGGGGCTAGGACACACCAACGAAATGAATATGGTAATGGCTATAACTCTAGGCTTGGTAAGGGGTCCACCCTTGCTCCAAGTGAAGACCATTTAGATGACCCACCCTATAGACCCCACTTACCTCCCACTAGAGAGGAAGAGGATGTGTTTAAAAGCATTCGCCTCCCTCCACCCATCTTTGAGGGAAGTTTAGATACCCAAGTCTTCCTAGAATGGCAAACCTAGATAGAGCAGTACTTTGTGTTGAATAGGGTCCCCGATAGGAATAAGGTACAGTGCGTCAAATTCCTCCTACGAGGGTCTACCCAAATGCATTGAAATAGTGTAGAGGTTCACCTAGCTAGGAGTGGTATCCCACCCATCACTACATGGGAGGATATGAAGTGGAAGTTAAGAGAGAAGTATGTGTCCCCAAACTATAGACAAAAGATGTACAACTAGCTCTCTAGGCTAACCCAAGAGAATGACCCAGTCACTGAATATATAAGGAAATTTGAGGATCTCTTCGTTAGGTGTGACCTTGATGAAGAACCATGGTTAACCTTGAATAGATTTAAAGGAGGTTTGAAAATTGAGATTAGAAGGGACGTAATGCACCATAGATGTGACACCCTATCTTAAGCATACCAGATTGTCATAGACTTAGAGTATGACCTGCAACAATATAGGCCCCCCTACCATGGGGTAATATCCCTGCGACCCCAACCAGGGGCCCACCTGTAGAAGGTCTCTCTAGAATCACCCCCGCTAGGATCGTACCTATAGAGGTCACCTCTAGAGATAGGAGGCCCATGGGCCAGAACTCAGCTAGAGTTATTTGCTATAACTGTTCCCAGCCGGGTCATGTGTCTAGGAACTGCCCCAAGAAAACCCTGCTCATAGAGGAGTTGGAACCCATAGAGCCCCAACCTAAAAATAAAGCGTTAGAATGTGACATCTATGCCCCTGAATATAATAGTGAAGAGGAGCCTCAATCACCCATCATAGTTGTTGTTAGGTGTAATTACATTAGGAATACCCCGTCAGAGGATTGGAAAAGAACTAGTCTCTTTTACACCTATACCCAATGCAATGGGAAAGTCGGCAAAATCATCATAGATAGTGGAAGTAGCCTGAATGTCATATCCAAACAGGCAGTTAGCAAGTTTGGACTCACCCAGGAGAAGCACCCTGAGCCCTATAGCATATCATGGGTAGATCAATCCAACATCCCCGTCGCTCATCGGTGCCTAGTGCCCCTTAAGTTAGCCACCTATCAAGGAAACATTTGGTGCGATATTACTAAAATGGATGTGGCTGATATATTACTAGGACGACCCTGGACGTGACCCACTATGGTAGAAGCAATACTTATGAATTCACCCACAATGGTAGGACGACCACACTTATACCTAGCCTACCTAAGGAACTCTGCACCTCACATGCTAAGGGTAAGGTCATAGAGACTAAGAAGCCCATCATTTTGCTTAGACCCTAGCCCTTCCTTCAAGAGTCTAAGCAATCCGGGCTGATCTTTACATTAGTTGTTAAGAAGTCTACTGTAGTTACTCCCCACGTAGAATCCCCGGCCATCACCACCTTCTTCGAAGAATATAGGGACATCACCCCGAAGGAACTTCCTAGTGTGTTGCCACTAGAGCGGAGCATCCAACATGCAATTGATCCGGTGCTGGGGGCCACCTTGCCCCACCTACCTCATTACCACATGAACAGTTCAAGGGCCTCATTCGTGAGAGTCTTAGTCCCTATGCCATTCCCGCCCTAGTTACTCCTAAGAAGGATGGATCCTGGAGGATGTGCATTGATTGTAGGGCCATCAAGAAAATCACTATTAAGTACCGATTTCCCATCCCACGTCTGGATGATTTACTTGATATGATTGTGGGGTCGACCTGGTTCTCCAAGCTTGATCTACACAGTGGATATCATCAAGTGAGGATACGAGAGAGGGATGAATAAAAAACGACATTTAAGACTCAGAATGGCCTCTATGAGTGGATGGTTATGCCATTTGGGCTGACCAACGGCCCCTCCACCTTTATGAGACTCATGCATCACGTCTTAAAGACCTATATTGGGAAGTTCCTAGTGGTGTATTTTGATGATATCTTGATTTTTAGTAAGACCAGCCAGGAGCATTTAGACCACTTGCGATCCGCACTGAATCTATTGAAGAAAGAGAATCTCTACCTAAATTTGAAAAAGTTCGTCTTTCTGACTCAAGAGGTTAAATTTTTAGGGCTCATTATCAATGACCATGGGTTGAAGGCTGAGCTTGCAAAAGTGAAAGCCATTCTAGATTGGCCCACCCCCACTACCCTAACTGAGGCTAGAAGTTTTCATGGATTAGCTACCTTCTACCGGAGGTTTATTTACAATTTTAGTACCTTGGTTGCGCCCATCACCAGCTATCTATGCAAAGGAAACTTTGAGTGGACACCGGCAGCGGAAAAGGCCTTTCAAGCGCTAAAGGAGAAAATTACCTCTATCCCGGTATTAAGGTTATTTGATTTTGACAAGGTTTTCATAGTAGATTGTGATGCCTCTGGGGTTGGTATTGGGGGTATTCTTAGCCAAGAAGGGCATCCCATCGCCTTTTTTAGTGAAAAGTTGAATGAGGTGAGACAACGATACTTTACTTACGATAAAGAATTCTATGCCATTGTTCAAGCCCTCAAGCATTTGAGGCATTACCTGATCCATAAAGAGTTCATCCTCAATAGTGACCATCAAGCCCTAGTGTACTTAAGCAGCCAAGTCAAGTTAAACCCTAGGCATGCCAAGAGGGTGGAATTTTTACAACAGTACACCTTCGTCCTCAAACATAAGTCGGGGGCCCAAAATAAGGTGGCCGATGCCTTAAGCCGAAGGACCTTACTTTTACATACACTGCAGGTTTCGATCAGTGGCTTTGAGCGGATTAGAGATGAGTATGTGGATTGTCTTGACTTTAGAAAGCCCTTTCATGACATCATTGACCTAGCCCTCTCTATTCCTGATTATGCTATCCAAGATGGTTTTTTCTTTAGGAAGGGAAAGTTATGTATTCCCCGGACCTCTTTACAGGACTTCCTCATATGGGACTTACATGGTGGGGGATTAGCAGGTCACCATGGTAGAGATAAAACCCAAGCCCTAGTGGAAGAGAGGTTCTTCTGGCCCTCCATAGGTAGAGATGTTACTCGAATCATTAGCCATTGCCAGACTTGCCAAGTGGCCAAAACTCAGAAGCACAATACGAGGTTATACATGTCGTCACCTATACCTGATGGTCCTTGGCAAGACATTAGTATGGATTTTGTGCTTGGGCTCCCTAGGACTAGTGCTCACCATGACTCCATATTCATTATAGTGGACCGATTTTCAAAAATGGCTCATTTCATCCCTTGTAGTAAGTCTACGAATGCCTCACATGTGGCTAGGTTGTTCTTTAAGGAAGTTATGCGCCATCATGGGTTACCCCGCACTATCATATCTGATAGGGACACTAGATTTGTAGGGCATTTCTGGCACACACTATGAAAGCTCTTAGGCACTAAACTGAATTTCTCCATAGCCTACCAACCCTAGTATGATGGTCAAACCAAGGTGATTAATCGGTCCCTAGGAAACATACTGAGATATTTGGTGGGGGGGGGGGGGGGCATCCAGGGAATTGAGATAAGTTACTACCCACTGCTGAATTTGCCTTCAATAGTGCTCTCAATAGGACCACTAGTGCGAGTCCTTTCCAAATTACCCTCGGCTATCAACCCTGGAAACTGATAGACTTTGCGCCATTGCCCTCTCCCTTCCATACCAACCAATCAGCATTGTCCTTTGCGCAACATATTGCTAAAATCCATAATGAGGTGAAAGATCACATAGCACGAAACACACTGAAGTACACAATTGCAGCTAACTCACATAGAAAAGCAGCATCTTTCAAAGAAGGTGATCTTGTCATTTTTAGGAACCGCAAAGAAAGGCAGCAAGGCACTCATCACAAACTACAAGCCAGTGGCATGGGGCCTTTCCTCATCCTCAAAAAGATCAATGATTCATTGCATTTTAGTAGTAATTTTCATAGTTATTTCATGTCAAATCTTGGCTTATTTCAGCATTTTTATACTCATTACGGGCTTATTTCCTTCATATCTTCGGAATCTTCACTTTTTGGCACTTTTATGGAATTTCAGGTAAAAATACCCTTTTTTCGACATATTTTGAAGATTCTGAGGCTACAGGACGATTTCTTATGCGAAAATGAAGCAGCCTGTCAAATTTGGAGTCATTTGGAGTTTTGCCTCACAATCACGGCCAGGTGAACCCCACGGGGTTCACCATCCTAGTCGCCAGCCTGCGAAACTCACAGAGAGCATCACGGCCAGGTGAACCCTAGCGGGGTTCACCAGAATTCCATTTGGCCAAAATCTGTCCATAAGACATCACGGCCAGGAGAACCCGGCGGGGTTCACCGCGCTTCTTTCAGCCGAACTCTCAGAAGACATCACAGCCAGGTGAACCCGGCGGGGTTCACCGCGATTCTAAACCAGGCTCGCGAGCGACCCGACCCACACTCGGTTTTCCCTCGATTTCTCACCCGTTCGGAGGCCAAATTAGGCAAGTAAGGTGTCTATGGAAAGCTCTTTCAGAGGAGAACGCAGAGAACATAAAAGCCCCAATTTGCTTGCCCTAATCATTGAGCATTCACGTGAAGAACGGAGGCGGGCGGAAGAACACGGCGACAGAGGTGATTTTTGGAGATTTTCGACGATTGAGACACACGATCATCATGATTTCTTCAGGATTCCTTCGGTTCATCATCTCCTTCCCCTTAGCTTCATTTTCTTATACTTTTCTTGTCATTAAAAGAGAGATTTTGAGCGTTTCAATGACAATTGTAGCGTAAACCCTATTTCGGGGCTTGGTGGAAACCCTTTGATGATTTTAATTGCAAACTTTGTAACTATTTATGTTATTTGGTATGAATTGTGAGCATATTTTACTTTGACATATTTATTTTGTGGTTTTACCTTGGCCGAGTAATATCGCGTGTTAGCCGTTATGATTCATATCGAGAGAAGGATCGTAAGGGTTTAACCTCTGAGTAAAACTTGCGAGACCTTGACACGAGAGTGCTTGGTCTTCGCTCGAGGATTTCATAGTCTGCCATAGAACTCATTGGGTTCATCTTAGAACGATCCACCGCGAGAGTAGGAGGTCGGTCTAAAACGAACACCGGGGTGCATCACTCGAGAGAGGACACCTTGTACCCTAGGGTTAGACTCCTTGTGCAAAACCAATAAACCAAATAACTAATATCTTTCTTGTGCGATTAAGATTATCATCGTGGTGGAAGCTGTAGCCCTGAATTCTCTCTTATATCTTTTCTCTACAGAAGTAGTTGCACTTGTATGTTTTTGAATTCCGTCTTCAAAAACCCACGTTTCGATTCGCCTAGCTATTAGGACTTGGACTTTCTAGTACTCAACCTTGTTCCCTGTGGGATTCGACATCTTTTATATTACTTCGACATAACTGTGCATTTGCGGTCGTGTCAAGTTTTTGGCGCCGTTGCCAGGGAGCAACGTTTGATATTAGTATATTTTTGAGAATTGGTAGACTAGGCTTTAGGTTAGTTTTTCTTTATTGTACTGCTATTTACTTATTCTCTTTTCTTACTTGCTGTCTTAGAACTTTATAATTTTGACTGACCATTTTATGCAAAGAATTCTAGGGCAGAAGCGCTCATTGATATTGACCCTGAGATCGAGCGCCCCTTCAGGTTGAGAAGAAAACAAAATCAAATTCTGAAGAAAGAAATCATGAACCATCCTGGAGGAGAAAGTCAGATGGAACACATTCAGATTGAAGTGAACAATGAACGAGCACAACAACCAATGGGCAACAATTATAACAACAACTGGACATTGAAGGATTATTCTACTCCCTACACTTATGGTTTCCAATTAGGGATTGCTAGGCCTGTTGTTGAGGCCAACAATTTTTAAATAAAACCTGCTCTTCTTTCTATGGTGCAACAGAATCAGTTTGGTGGTTCTCCTCTTGAGGACCCCAACATGCTCCTTTCTATTTTTCTAGAATATTGCGATATGTTGAAAATTAATGGAGTGTCTGCTGATGCTATCAGGTTGCGACTATTCCCCTTCTCCCTGAGGGATAGGGCGAGAGCTTGGCTGCACACACTACCTGCTGCTTCGATAAGAACATGGACAGAGCTTTCTCAAGCCTTTCTCTCCAAGTACTTCCCTCCATCAAAAACAATCCAATTGCGAAATCAGATAATGAGCTTCATGCAAAAGGATGGAAAATCTCTATATGAAGCTTGGGAGAGGTTTAAGGAGCTCCAAAGGATGTGTCCACATCATGGAGTTGAGACTTGGGTTTTGATCCAAACGTTCTACAGCGGTTTGGATTACAACACGAGGCTTACAGTGGACGCTGCAGCAGGAGGTGCTTTGATGAATAGGAGAGTTGAGGATGCAATGCACCTTCTCGAGGACATGGCGATTAACCATCACCAATGGACATCTGAGAGCGGTACTTCTACTAAGAAGTCAGGTAAGTATGACCTAACTCTCTTATTGCTCTTACAGCTAAGGTGGATAATTTGATTATAAAGCTTGATTCTTGGTCTGGTAATTCTATGGATATTAATGTTATTTCTTGTGAGGTTTGTGGAGTTGTAGGTCATGTAGGAGCAGATTGCTAGGTGGGAGATGGACAGATGAATGTGGCGCATCCTGAGCAGTTGAATGCAGTTGGAAATTTCAACCAGAACAACAACCCTTACTCCAACTACTACAATCCAGGATGGCACAACCATGCAAATTTCTCTTACCGGACAACTCAGCCAATACAACCCGGACAAGTACCACCACAACAAACACAACCCCCACAAGGAAACTTTAGGCAACCCTAACAGAACAACTTCAGACCACCAGGATTCCAAGCTAGAAACTATAATGCACCGCCACCACCGCAGCAACAGCAAAGGCCCAACAATGATTCAAATCTGGGCAAGCAACTTGAAGGACTTACAGACATGATGAAGATGATGATGACTAGGATGGACTCCCTGGAGACACATAATAAGATGCT
>CM050439.1:40357361-40369743 GCA_027562315.1 Costus pulverulentus
CATGGTATTGCATAGAGGACTATGCAAAATTTTACAGTGGGTGAGCTTTCTATATTCCGATTTCTATTTTCTTGCTTCATGTGGCTATTTGACTGTGTTCTCTTGACCCTGCTATGTTTGGATGGATGTTTTTATTCTGTGACGGTTGGATATTATGTGGCATTGTATCTTATATGTCATTCTATTCGTAGGCCTGGTCCACATCTTCAGGCCCCATTCTGTGACAGTTATGTATGACACATTGCATTTTACTTTCATGCTTATATTAATGCTTTGCTATGATGATTGAAAATTTTGAAATGTTTTGATTCTTATTATTCATGATTCGTGTGTCTATTATGAGACTTGTCCTATGAAAGCTATTTCAAAAATTTGAGTTGAGTGCATGATTGGTTAGGAATGATCAAAGAAATAAGTCTGGAGTATACCTCCTTGTTAGAAATACTGTTTGATCATATCCATATGTTCTATGATTTAGAGATTTTGTGATTGGATTGATATTGAGTTATTCATTAGTGGGTCAAACATTGATATGATTGTTAAATCAACTCAAGCTTGCATCTTACATGAGATTGATATTGAGTTATATATTCGCTTAGTTACTCTTTGAATTCCTTTCTTTTGTTGGGGAAACACTGCATTTGTCAAAAAGGATATGTGATCAACTGTGGAACATGTTTATAAAAAATTTACTCACCCTTAGATTCCTCAACTTGGCACTGCACAAAATTGGCAGTGGTATCGAAGGACATGAGTTGAAATCTAAAGGATGTGAAGTTGAAAACAATAAAATGACTCCTCTACTTGGCATTGCGAAAAATTGGCAATGGTACCTAAGGTTATGAGTTGAAGTCCAGTGCAATAATCAGTATATCGTATCCTGAATAAAACATTTGAGTTAACCCCAACGATTTGACTGGGAAGGATTGGAATTGCATGAGTGTTTTATGTAAGCTTAATTGAATCCTATGTTCGCTGCTTCCTAAGTTGTTTGGCATCTAGTTATTGTGGGATCAAGCTGTTGAATACTTGAGACAACCATTTACTTAATTTCTCCTGATTAGATCTTGGATTGGTATTAAATGTTTTTCTAACATGGATGTATATCTTGACATGAAAGATTGCTCTTTTACCAATCATGTATCTCATCTTATTTTATTGCTTGAGGATAAGCAAAGATTTAAGTCTGGAGTATTTTGATGCATTGCATTTTGGTAGTGATTTTCATAGTTATTTCATGTCAAATCTAGGCTTATTTCAGCATTTTTATACTCATTACGGGCTTATCTCCTTCATATCTTCGGAATCTTCACTTTTTGGCACTTTTATAGAATTTCAGGTAAAAACACCCTTTTTTTGACATATTTTGAAGATTCTGAGGCCACAGGACGATTTCTTATGCGAAAATGAAGTAGCCGTCAAATTTGGAGTCATTTGGAGTTTTGCCTGACAATCACGGCCAGGTGAAC
Source organism: Costus pulverulentus (assembly GCA_027562315.1). Lineage (NCBI taxonomy): Eukaryota > Viridiplantae > Streptophyta > Magnoliopsida > Zingiberales > Costaceae > Costus > Costus pulverulentus. The sequence goes on from CM050439.1 coordinate 40,358,831, forward strand.
CCCACGGGGTTCACCATCCCAGTCGCCAGCCTGCGAAACTCACAGAGAGCATCACGGCCGGGTGAACCCAGCGGGGTTCACCAGAATTCCATTTGGCCAAAATCTGTCCAGAAGACATCATGGCCAGGTGAACCCGACAGGGTTCACCGCGCTTCTTTTAGCCGAACTCTCAAAAGACATCACAGCCAGGTGAACCCGGCGGGGTTCACCGCGATTCTAAACCAGGCTCGCGAGCGACCCGACCCACACTCGGTTTTCCCTCGATTTCTCACCCGTTCGGAGGCCAAATTAGGCAAGTAAGGTGTCTATGGAAAGCTCTTTCAAAGGCAAACACAGAGGACATTAAAGCCCCAATTTTATTGCCCTAATCATTGAGCATTCACGTGAAGAACAGAGGCGGGCGGAAGAACACGGCGACAGAGGCGATTTTTGGAGATTTTCGGCGATTGAGACACACAATCATCACGATTTCTTCAGGATTCCTTCGGTTCATCATCTCCTTCCCCTTAGCTTCATTTTCTTATACTTTTCTTGTCATTAAAAGAGAGATTTTGAGTGTTTCAATGACAATTGTAGCGTAAACCCTATTTCGGGGCTTGGTGGAAACCCTTTGATGATTTTAATTGCAAACTTTGTATCTATTTATGTTATTTGGTATGAATTGTGAGCATATTTTACTTTGACGTATTTATTTCGTGATTTTACCTTGGCCGAGTAATATCGCGTGTTAGCCGTTACGATTCATATCGAGAGAAGGATTGTAAGGGTCGAACCTCTGAGTAAAACTTGCGAGACCTTGACACGAGAGTGCTTGGTCTTCGCTCGAGGATTTCATAGTCTGCCATAGAACTCATTGGGTTTGTCTTAGAACGATCCACCGCGAGAGTAGGAGGTCGGTCTAAAATGAACACCGGGGTGTATCACTCGAGAGAGGGCACCTTGTACCCTAGGGTTAGACTCCTTATGCAAAACCAATAATCCAAATAACTAATATCTTTCTTGTGCGATTAAGATTATCATCGTGGTGGAAGCTGTAGCCCTGAATTCTGTCTTATATCTTTTCTCTACCGAAGTAGTTGCACTTGTTTGTTTTCGAATTCCATTTTCAAAAACCCATGTTTCGATTCGCCTAGCTATTAGGACTCGGACTTTCTAGTACTCAACCTTGTTCCCTATGGGATTCGACATCTTTTATATTACTTCGACATAACCGTGCACTTACGGTCGTGTCAAGTTTTTGGCGCCGTTGCCGGGGAGCAACGTTTGATATTAGTATATTTTCGAGAATTGGTAGACTAGGCTTTAGGTTAGTTTTTCTTTATTGTACTGCTATTTTCTTATTCTCTTTGCTTACTTGCTGTCTTAGAACTTTATAATTTTGACTGACCATTTTATGCAAAGAAGTTCTAGGGCAAAAGCGCTCATTGATATTGACCCTGAGATCGAGCGCACCTTCAGGTTGAGAAGAAAACAAAATCAAATTCTGAAGAAAGAAATCATGAACCATCCTGGAGGAGAAAGTCAGATGGAACACATTCAGATTGAAGTGAACAATGAACGAGCACAACAACCAATGGGCATCAATTATAACAACAACAGGACATTGAAGGATTATTCTACTCCCTACACTTATGGTTTCCAATCAGGGATTGCTAGGCCTGTTGTTGTGGCCAAAAATTTTTAAATAAAACCTGCTCTTTTTTCTATGGTGCAACAGAATCAGTTTGGTGGTTCTCCTCTTGAGGACCCCAACATGCACCTTTCTATTTTTCTAGAATATTGTGATATGTTGAAAATTAATGGAGTGTTTGCTGATGCTATTAGGTTGCGACTATTCCCCTTCTCCCTAAGGGATAGGGCGAGAGCTTGGCTGTACACACTACCTGCTGCTCGATAAGAACATAGACAGAGCTTTCTCAAGCCTTTTGGGAAGAAGATCCAAGCCTTTGTTCGTCCTACTTCAAGCCTTGCGCCACCTTCGAGAGAAGTTTCGCCAATGGAAGAGAAGGAAGAGGAGAAGCCGCCAAGCTCAAGGTTTCCTTGCGCCAAGAGGGAAGGAAGGGAAGAGGACTTGCGGCCACTAGGAGGGAAGAGATGCGCCAACCCTTTACTTGCACTCGCGCTTGCCTCTTGCTCACGCCAATTGATATGTGTAGAGGGGCTCACACATGCCTCTAATATATTGAAGCAAGAGGTGGTGGCAAGAGAGGGGTGGACGCAACTCTCATGAGGAGAAATCAGCTAGGGTTATGGTATGGGAGCAATTAGGGTTTGAGGTAAGGAAAGTCTCCAAGACTTTACCATAAACCTCATTCAACCTATCCATATCTGCCCAAGAGTTTCCTTAAAAGTTCTCAAGCCATATTAGCCCCAAGGCATCAATGGATGAAGGGGGAGGCGCCCATTACATCCATAATGAAGCAAAGGCACCAACTTATTCCCATTAAGCCCCTAGGCGCCAATGAGATAAGTTTCATCCCCATTATACCCTTTTAGCCTCTCTTCTCTTCATTACAACTTATTATTGATCCCAACTAAGCAATGAGCCTAGCCCAAGGTCCATTATGCATATTAACCAAGCCATTGGATTCAATCCAATTTAACCCAAGGTTAAATGAAGCAAACCATGGTTAATTTCGTCAATATGTCAAAAATGGAAGTTGGCCCTAATAAGTTTCTTCCATCTCATCAGGCCCATTGGCACTAATGAAATCTCCCAAATAGATCTGAGTTATCCAAAAACTCGATCTAAAGGCTTCCCGATCGATATGAGAACTCGAGTATCTTGGTGTGTGACCCTGTAGGTTCCTTTGACGTTGGCAGTACTGACCTAAGGTCACCACAAGTAGTGAGTGGCACCTAGCAGTACATCGCTACTACCCAAGTCATCGGAATGGATATCGACATTGACATCCCTATTATCGCGACCAGGTACAAATACATTATAGTCCCTTTACCGAACTGATATCCGATTGGACAAGTGTGTCATCACTTGTTTTCACCCAATCACAAGGTCATGACTAAATCAGGTCTTCACCTGGGTATGGCCATACACTTTCTCTAATCAGGTGAAATCTCCTGAGTATGTGTTTGGACCTTTGATGAGACCGTGGTTCCTTTGCCTGTGCAATGGCTCCATTGTTGTCACAATAGAGCTCAATGGGATTCACAGCAGTTGGAACCACTTGAAGATCAGATATGAACTTCCTTATCCAAACAACTTCTTTGGCTACCTCAGAAGCAGTAACATACTCAGCTTCTGTTGTAGAATCAGCTATGGTGGACTACTTGAAGCTCTTCCAGCATACAACGCCTCCATTTAATTTGAACACATAGCCAGCCTACGATCTTAAGTCGTCAGGGTCAGATTGGAATGACGCATCAGTGTAGCCCTAAACACTGAGCTCTTCCTATCCCCCATAGACTAAGAACAGATCCTTAGTTCTTCTTAGATACTTTAGAATGTTCTTTACAGCCACCTAGTGCTGCAGACCTGGATTGGATTGGTATCGACTGGTTATGCTCACAGCATAAGCCACATCTGGTCTAGTACACAACATTGTATACATGATCGATCCCACTGCCGAAGCATAGGGAACTCGACTCATTTCATCCCTCTCAGCCTGTGTGGTAGGACACTGGCTCTTTGAGAGAGTAAGGTCATGTCTTATTGGAAGGTATCCTCTCTTGGATTGCTCCATGTAGAACTTTTTCAGGACCTTATCAATGTAGGTCCTTTGATTAAGGGCAAGGAGCCTTTTGGATCTATCCCAATAGATCTTTACGCCTAATATATAGGCGGCTTCCCCTAAGTCTTTCATTTCGAAACACTTCCCCAACCAAGTCTTCACAGACTGAAGACCAGGGATGTCATTTCCGATGAGCAGTATATCATCGACATACAAGACCAGAAAAGTCATCAGGCTTCCACTGAATTTTTTGTATACACAGGCGTCATCTTCACTTTTGATAAAGCCATAATCTCTCACAGCTTCATCAAATTGAAGATTCCAACTTCGAGATGCTTGCTTTAATCCATAAATGGATTTCTTCAGCTTGCAGACTTTACTCGTATCTGCAGGATGGATGAATCCATCAGGTTGTGTCATATACACATCCTCTGTCAGCTTTTCATTAAGGAACGATGTCTTAACATCCATCTGCCATATCTCATAATCATGACATGCAGCTATAGCAAGCAGAATCCGGATGGATTTGATCATGGCAACTGGCGAAAAGGTTTCATCATAGTCCACCCCGTGGACTCGTCTGAATCCTTTAGCCACTAGTCTACCTTTGTAGGTAACTATGTTTCTATCCATGTCAGTCTTCCTTTTGAAGACCTATTTACACCCTATAGGTTTTACCCCATCAGGCAGCTCAATCAAATCCCAAACTTGGTTTGCTAACATGGAATCCATCTTGGATCGCATGGCCTCAAGCCATCTCTCAGAGTCCGGTCCAGAGACCGCCTCATCATAGGTTCTAGGCTCATCCTCAATGATGAAGATCTCGTCGTGTTGGGTCGGCAGCGACCCATACCTCTCAGGTGCACGACGAATCCTCCCAGACCTACGTAGGACCTGTGTCTGAGCCTTAGGTTGCCTAGCAACCGGTGTAGGCGGCTCAGGTTCCATCTCTTTGTGTTGTGGTTGCTTTTGGACCTCGTCCAAGTCAAACTTGCTCCCACTGACTTCTTTCATGAGAAATTCTTTCTCTAGAAAGACAGCACCTAGAGTAACAAAAACCTTGTTCTCGGTGGGAACATAGAAGTAGTATCCTTTAGTTTCCTTAAGATATCCCACAAGGACACACTTATCAGATCTAGGTTCAACCTTCCTAGAATCTTGACGTTTGACGTAAGCTTCACATCCCCAGATCTTGATAAAAGAGAGATTAGGGCATCTCCCACTCCATACCTCGTATGGAATCTTTGAGACACTCTTAGATAGAACGTTATTCAGTATATGAGAAGCTGTCTCAAGTGCGTGACCCCAGAATGAGGGTGGTAGAGTTGCATGACTCATCATAGACCGAACCATGTCTAACAAGGTTCGATTTCTCCTCTCAGACACACCATTCCATTGAGGTGTTCCAGGAGGAGTGAGTTGGGATAGGATCCCGCACTCCCTAAGATAGTCAAAGAACTCACCGCTCAGGTACTCTCCACCTGGATCAGATCGAAGAGCTTTAATGGATCTTCCAAGTTGGTTCTAGATACGATCCGCAAGTGCACGGATTTATCAAAGTAATAAAAAGATTATCGTTCCCAACGAGGATCAGGTGGTCAAGTATCGATTACACAGTCGATCTATATCTAGACGAATCAAATTTGTGATTTTTGTTTTTGAAAACTTCTAAGTACGATAAAAAGAAACAGACACAGTGTTTTGGGTAAAAATCAATTTGGATAAAATCAGGATTCGGGGTTTCACCACGTTGACAAATATGAATTTAATAAAAATAAATCTTTGAACAGAAAATTATAGTTTTGAAAGGGATTTTTCCTAAGTTACAGATTACCTCCTCCCGAAGCGTAATCCAGTATCTAATTACGCTAACTCCCTACTCTCGTGATAGTTAACATAATGAGACCCATTCAGTTCTACGAAAAACTATGTAAATCCTTCAGACGAATCCAAACTACTCCCGTGATCAGATTCGTAGGTTTGAATATATTAGATCTGACGTTGCGATTCACCTCTCGGTCCTTCTCGCAACATCTAAGATGTAAAATTACTTGATCAGGGTAAATTACAGAATAGACACAATTCTAATCAAATCAAATCTATAAAATTCATGTAAAAGATTTAAGACAATATATTTAATCCATGAATCGTCAACTGACTACACCCCAAATCCAGAAAATAGGTCTACACGTTCATGTTCATAACAAACAGCATGTTCATCGATGAAAATTACATGAAAACGTAAGAAGTTTACAGGAAATCACTAGACATGTAATTAGAAAAGCTTCCCCTTGATGTGGAGACGAAGATGAAGCATCCAATTCTTCCTTTGCGCGGCTTTCCTGATCGAATTCTATCCTAGAAGTGATTTTCGCCGTCGTCATTGCCTCCCTTCATCTTCATTCATAGAAGCCCACTTAAACCCTCCAAAATCCTTCCTTTTATAGTTTAATCAGTTTAGAACACATGTAGGAAGGTTTCTGCAAAGTTTGGTTCAATTCCGACTCGATTTGGGTTCGAATCGAGTGAAAAACGTGAAGGGGCAGACGTTTTCACGGGCTGTAAATAATTTACAACCTAGGGTGTAAATGTGCATTTCTGTACAGTACTCTTTTCACAGCCCATGAATATATTCACGGCCTAAGGTGTGAAAGTTGCATTTGACCTCCGTTTGACCTCCGTTTGACCTCCGATTTGGCTCAAATTTGATGTACAACCTCATCTTTTCATCACGAATCATCCCGTGGCATCAAAACTCATAAAATCCATTGTTTTGAGTGATATTCATGGACCAAAAATGGGTGCAACCGTGAATATTGCGTCTAGGCTCCGTTTCACTCTAAATTTGATGTGCGAGCTCGTAATCTCCTCGGGAATCGTGATATAGCTTCAAAACACATGAAATCCATCATTTTTGAGCTATTTTACCTGTATTTTATTGTATCCCAACAAGTAGGTGCAACTTATCTCTGGCTTATCTATTTTCTGTTGGCGTACCAAAGACTTGTCCTAAACTTGTTGTGTCCGCTAGTGCATGGATACTCGAAGTAATATTTTATGTATCGAACCCACAGAGACCTATGTGTTAAGTACCAAATAGTTGTATTCTTACTAGCTAAGCAATCGAATATGATGCAAGTAACGATAGAAAGAACACGAAATCAGAGAGAAACATGGACCAATCCTCGCTTCCGCACAAGATCTATCCCAACGCTGACTAGATATGAATAAAAGGTTGTCAGTCTAATTTCATCATGATAAAGATCTAATTTACTTCATAAAGGGATTACCTCACTTTTGTGCAGACAACCATGCAAGGACCAATCCTCGCTTTTGCACAAGATCTATCCCAACGCTGAAAATAAGTAAATCGTCAAACAAAGAACTCAAGGATCACTTTCGTGCATCCGAATTCTAACAGGTGGAATCTCAAGGATCAATTTCGTGCATCCGAGTCTCAACACAGGTTTTACTTATGGTTTTCCAACGTTCCGATCCTTGCTTTCACACAAGATCCTCCCGTTTGACAAAATAACTCAATCCTAGATTCTTTTTAGCAAACATGACAATAAAATCACTAAAAATTGAATTCAAAGAACAAACCTAATTTCTTACGATAAGTTCCAAACTCAATGATTTTTTAGGGTTCTAAATTTCACAATCAACCTTTCAGTCTATTTCACAAAATTCTAAAACATGCATGACAATAAGAAAACTATGGAGAATTATAGACAATCATCACATAAGTAAAATTATCAGAATAAAATTATACTGACGAAATAAAAGTCATCTAGTCATATAAAATCAAGATGAATTACTCCCCCATGTCCCATAAAAGTTTAAGCTAGCATAGTGAAGGAGTTACAATAATCCATGGTTTCAAAAGATCGAAAATCAAAGAGAAAAGAGAGTTTAAGAAAACACACCACGGCTGTAATATAAATTACAACCATAATTTGCATAAGGGGGCGCTGTGAACAATGTCGGCACCTCCTCTTTCGTTGATTTCTCCCCCGATGAAGATCCTTTTCCTTTGAAACTTCTGGAGCACCTTCTCTTTCTCTATGCACAGCTTCCCCTCAAATTTCACGGCCGGAGATGCGCTGTACGCTTCCTGGCGGCGAAACCCTTGGCGGTGGTGTGGAACTCGATTTCTCTCCGTATGGTGGATGAAAATTAGGGCTTTCGCCCTTGGCATGTTATCCTCGTTCTAGGCTCCTTTTCTTCTTCTCACGGCTTTGAATTTAAAAGCCTGGATCATCCGCAATCATCTTCGCAAAAATCGAGCTTCAAATTTGACCGTGGAAGTCGTGTTCAAAAATAGAAATACGGCCGTAATATGGGTTATGGCACTGTCGTAATTTCAGTCGCGTTCTCTAATCCAAAATCTCTGGCAATTACGGCGCCGTAATATAAGTTACGGCAGTGCCGTAAAATCATCTGAATTCTCTAGTCGGAATTGTCTGGAAATTACGGCCCGTGTAAAGTCTTATGGTAGTGCCATAAAATCAGCAAATATCTCTGGTTTGAAGGCGCTTCAAAATATGGCACCGTGATTTTCATTACAGTGGTGCCATAATTTCTGGAAAATCTTCTGTATGGAAATCACCCAAAATATGGTAGTGATCCAAAATTACGATAGTACTGGAAAATATGGTACCGTAATGATAATTACGACACTGCCGTGATTTGGGTTTTGGCTCCGATTTGCGTGAAATTTGTCATGTATCCTCTTCTTGATGATGAGAATTCTGCTATGTATCAGATTTTGCTTGAAAACGCTTTAAAATCGTGCCTTTTTACCTGAAAATCATCAAAAACTAAAATAGAAGTAGATTTTGCAATACTTGATAAATTTGGCACAAAAATAAGCAAAAGAGCTTTAATTTAGCATGAAAAGATATATAAAATGATACAAAATATACTATATATTTTGGTGTCATCAAAATACATAAGGCTCAAACTTTGCTTGTTCCCAAGCAAGAATCAAAAATTGATTAAAAGATAAACTTTTTCATGCTTAATAAATTTTTAAAATATAATCATCAATGAAAAATTTCATCAATTGTGTCACAAAACTTCAAACATATCATTCTTAGAACTCAACCCTCTAGATCTATATCTCAATCAAATAAAACTTTGCAACTTGTATAATAAATAGAATTTTCAATCTCATGATTTCACCCAAATTTCAGTTCAAATCTATCATACTTTTGTTTACAGGAATTAGGTTTCCAAGATCTTTTTCCACACATATTTTTTTATTCATTTTTTTCATGTATTTTGTTATTTTTGCATAGGTGGCATGTACCCACTTAGATATACACTTTTTATTTTGACTTCAACTCTTATCTTCGGTACCACTATCAATTTTGCATAGTGCCAAGTAGAGGAGTCTTATTCTTTTTTTCTCTCATTATCTTTTGGACATAGATTTCAACCCATGTCTTAGGTACCACTATCAATTTTACATAGTGCCAAGTAGGGGAGTCTTTCACTATTTTTATGGATCTTAGATTCTTCCTTCCCAACAAATAGCAAAATAGACTAAACATCTACTAGGTTGATCAATTGATATCAATCCAGTAATCATACTCATATGCTCATTTTATTTAAAGGAGTAGTTTCACCTTTAGATCTACCCAAAATTTCATTCATCAACCAATGTCAAATTTCAAAAGATAGATATGCATTGAAGAAATAAATCTAACATGATAGGTTTCTTTCTAATCATGAATACAGGTTTATTCATCATCAAGGAAGATATTTATCAATGAAAATCTTTTAAAAATAGAATTACACCACAAGATAGTAGAAAGTGGACTATGAACAATCATATCATCATACAACCATATCGAAGAAATATCAGTGAGTGATATATCTAAAGCAAATCAAAGATGCAACCATATAAAATAATCATGAACACAAGAGAGTGCAAACAATACTCACAAAACTATATAGCAAGCTCTGACCAAAAATACATAAGGCTTAGACCAAAAATAGTGTCGGGGCAGATGCTGCTAGGTCCAAAGATGTGCCTTTTGAAAATTTTTCCTGCAAAATTTAGGATACATAAGGCTCAGTCTAAAAATAGTTTCTAAAAATAATAATGATAAAAATAATTTTCTCAAGGGAGAATTAGAGATGTCGCCAGAGGTATGAAGAGGATGCCGGTGGAAAGAGTCGAGCAGGCAAGAAGCAGAGGTGGAACAGATGCTAGCCAAAGATGATGGTGCCGACAGTAGAGAGAATAATCTCCGGTGGCCTGCTAGAGACAACAGTCTGGAGGTGAGATCATCGGCTGGTGGGTGCCAGAGATAATGCTGCATAGATAAAAAACCAGTCACTAATAATGAGTCTGCTGCATAAATAAATTAATAAATCGAAACAGAGGCAGCAGAAGAAGTAAGAGGCTGCTGTGGTGATAATCCAATGTTGACGGTTGGAAATAGTGATGTTAGAGGTAGATGCAGTGGTGGTTAGAGGCGGAAGACAGTTGCTCTTGAGGATTTCTGGATCTGAAGGCAAAAGAAGCAACAACATGTAGAAAGCAAATAGAGCAGCCACTAAATTTTATTTTTTTAAAGAAAAGTAGCCATATCCAAGAATAAAATTTAATGATCCAAAAAGAAAATGAACAGAACTACGTGTTAGAATGAAACTTATTCTTTCTAGATGTATGAAAATTAAAGGATCAAAATCTGTCAGGAATTTAGGGTATCAATAGAAAGAAGGCTACTCAGATTACAAAATAAAAAACTGCATAGAATTTAATTAGAATCAAAAAGTTGCCATGCTTCCTAGAATGATCAGAAAATATTTTCATGAAAATAACTAATCCACAAGATAGAACTAAACATGTTCTTCATATTTCATGTGAAAAATCAGGGTTTAAACTCACCAAAGCATCTTAATTACTTGCAGCAAAAGTGCTAATCAGAATAGTCAAAAGAAATCTGCTGCAGAAATTAATAAGAATCAAAATTTTTCCCAACCCAATTTCTTATAATCGCAGTAAGAAATCACCCAATCAGATAAGCAAACTGCAGAGTTGAAATTACGGGCGTAAAAAAAATTACGGCAGTGCCGTAATTTACACATGAAGTCTCGGGTTAAAAATGTTGGGAAACCCCGGGGATTTTAAAATATTACAGACAAGTACAGCGGAAGCAATCCCCGAAACAGGCCAGTCCCAAAAACCCAGAAGATCGAGTCTTGCGAGGA
>CM050439.1:40369843-40382525 GCA_027562315.1 Costus pulverulentus
AGATGTAAACAAACATAGATAACGACAATGCCAGAATGATATAAATATCAAAGTCAAGTAGTACATAAGTGGACCAAAGCTAGGTCCTAGGGCATACACACCAACAAAAAATATCCAGAAATACGGTACCGTGAAAATGGTTGTGGTACTGCCGTATTTTTCAAAGAATTTTCTAGTCAAAAATGCTCAAAAATACGTCACGTGAAATCGAAAACCGACAGAAATTATGGTACCGTAAAGCAGATTACGGTAGTACCGTAAAAGATGAAAAAACTGTCGAGTTAGAAAACGTCCCAAAATACGGTACCATAAAAACTAATTCGGTATCGCCGTAATATGCTAAAAACTCTCTGATGAAATCGGATCAAGATTACGGCACCGTAAAGCAGATTACGGTAGTACCGTATTTTACGCAAAATTTGATTTTTCCTACAAAAACAAAAGAAAAATTAATTCTAAAAATAAACTAGAATAAAAGAAACTAAGCTAAGTGATAATGCTTGGGTTGCCTCCTAAGAAGTGCTAATTTTAGGTCCATAGCTTGACCAATACTCAAAAATCATGGCGAAGCAGGTGGATCAATACCATGGTAAATAGCATACAATTTTCTGCATTTCTGTTGTCCAAAAAGTTTATCCACTAATCCAAACATCCAAAATTTCTTGTAAATCACAATCAACGTGGCTTTCTCAAATATGCAGAAATCAAAATCAAAATTTTCAATTCTACTCAAAGGATATTCAATAATCTACTTATATTTGTCAGTAAGCAAAATCATTAGTCCTTTCTTCAAATTTATATCTTCAATTGCAATAGGACTTTGACCAAAAGATTCAATTATTGGATCATCAAAATAAACTTTCTGTCTCAAATGAGATTCCTCACTAAAACATAAATTTTTAATAAAATCAGAAGATTCAACAGTAGATATGGGCAAAACATTAGAGTGAAATACACCAATATTCATAATGTTTAAATCTTTTTCAAGTTCATCATGCCCTTCATCAAATAATTTATCAATTTCAAAGTTATCAACAAAATCAGAGTAAGATTTTTCTAAATCAGTCTCCTCATATGTTTCATCAGATTTAACCACAAATAATATATCATAAAGAGAATCAATTTCATCACTATCACTAGAATCAAGAGGAGATTTAACAAAATCAATTTCTTTAAACTTTTCCACAAATAAATTATCAAATGAATCAATTTTACAATCATCAAAATTAGAGTGAGATTCATTAAAGTTCACATAAGGCTCAATCTCAAAACAATCATAATCAGAGGGGGAATTTTATAAATCAATTTCCTCAGTTTCCAAATCAAATTCAAATAAACAAGCTTGTTGTGCTAACTGGGCTTCTAACATTTCAGTATTAGCATATAAAAATTCTACTTGAGAAGCAAGATGATTGACTATCCCTTTAAGATCTTCAATATTCTTACTTCGATTTGTCATGAATTTTTCAAGCATGGATGCTAATTTAGATTTTTCAGTGTCCTCAAAGTATGGTTCAGAAACATGATTTGGAGGAGCTAAAAATTGGCAATCAGAAGTATAATGATCAAAACAACCACAAATATCACATCTAATGGCATGTATACCTCACCTCTTTCAGTTGCCCACGAGTAGTGATTAAAAGACATATCTTCAAATCTATCAAGAACAGAAAGATTACCCAACACCAATAAATCAAAATATTTTTTTTCAGAATATATAAAAATAGAAAATAGAAAACACAAGCAAATAAAAAAAAATTTAGATATCACAGAACTGTCACAACTTGTGAAATTCCAAAACCTGCAAAAAGAGAAAACAAAGTTAAATCTAAAACAAATAAAACATAGTCTAGCAATACTAACAACTATTTTGATATTAACAAAACTAAGGTCCTCGGCAACGGCGCCAAAAACTTGTTGTGTCCGCAAGTGCACGGATACTCGAAGTAATATTTTATGTATCGAACCCACAGAGACATATGTGTTAAGTACCAAATAGTTGTATTCTTACTAGCTAAGCAATCGAATATGATGCAAGTAACAATAGAAAGAACACAAAATGAGAGAGAAACATGGGACTAGGGTTTCATTTGTCCTTAATTTCAATGACTAGATATGAATAAAAGTCGTCAGTCTAATTTCATCATGATAAAGATCTAATTTACTTCATAAAGGGATTGCCTCACTTTCGTGCAGACAACCATGCAAGGACCAATCATCGCTTTCGCGCAAGATCTATCTCAACACTAAAAATAAGTAAATCATCAAACAAAGAACTGAAGGATCACTTTCGTACATCCGAATTCTAAGTTGATTATCTCAAGTGGAATCTCAAGGATCACTTTCGTGCATCCGAGTCTCAACACAGGTTTTACTTATGGTTTTCCAATGTTCCGATCCTTGCTTTCGCACAAGATCTTCCCATTTGACAAAATAACTCAATGCTAGATTTTTTTTATCAAACATGGCAATAAAATCACTAAAAATTAGAATTCAAAGAACAAACGTAATTTCTTACGATAAGTTCCAAACTCAATGATTTTTTAGGGTTCCAAATTCCACAATCAACCTTTTAGTCTATTTCGCAAAATTCTAAAACATGCATGACAATAAGAAAACTATGGAGAATTATAGAAATCATCATATAAGTAAAATTATCACAATAAAATTATACTGATGAAATAAAAGTCATCTAGTCATATAAAATCAAGATGAATTACCCCCCCCCCCCCATGTCCCATAAAAGTTTAAGCTAGCATAGTGAAGGAGTTACAATAATCCATGGTTTCAAAAGATCAAAAATCAAAGAGAAAAGAGAGTTTAAGAAAACACACCACGGCTGTAATATAAATTACAGCCGTAATTTGCATAAGGGGGCGCTGTGAACAGTGTCGGTGCCTCCTGTTTCGTTGATTTCTCCCCCGATCAAGATCCTTTTCCTCTGAAACTTCTGGAGCACCTTCTCTTCCTCTATGCGCAGCTTCCCCTCAAATTTCATGGCCGGAGATGCGCTGTACGCTTCCCGGCGGCGAAACCCTTGGCGGCGGTGTGGAACTCGATTTCTCTCCGTATGGTGGATGAAAATTAGGGCTTTCGCCCTTGGTGTGTTCTCCTTCTTCCAGGCTCCCTTTTTTCTTCTCACAGCTTCAAATTTAAAAGCCTGGATCATCCGCAATCATCTTCGCAAAAATCAGGCTTCAAATTTGACCGTGAAAGTCGTGTTCAAAAATAGAATTATGGCCATAATATGGATTACGACACTGCCGTAATTTCAGTCATGTTCTCTGCTCCAAAATCTCTAGCAATTATGACACCGTAATATAAGTTATGACAGTGCCATAAAATTGTATGAATTCTCTAGTCGGAATTTTTTGGAAATTACGACCCATGTAAAGTCTTACGGCAGTGCCGTAAAATCAGCAAATATCTCTGGTCTAAAGGCGCTTCAAAATATGGCACCGTGATTTTCATTATGGCAGTGCTGTAATTTCTGGAAAATTTTCTATATGGAAATCACCCAAAATACGGCAGTGCTCCAAAATTACGGTAGTACTGGAAAATACGATACCATAATGATAATTATGGCATTATCATAATTTGGGTTTTGGCTCCGATTTGCGTGAAATTTGTCATGTATCCTCTTCTTGATGATGAGAATTCTGCTATGTATCAGATTTTGCTTGAAAACGCTTTAAAATCGTGCCTTTTTACCTGAAAATCATCAAAAACCAAAGTAGAAGTAGATTTTGCAATACTTGATAAATTTGATACAAAAATAAGCAAAAGAGCTTCAATTTACCATGAAAAGATATATAAAATGATACAAAATATACTATATATTTTGGTGTCATCATATTTTCATTAAAACCAAGAAAAGTGAAGATCTGTGCAAAGTGAAGTAAAAACATTAAAAATTACATAAAATCATTCAATTATGCCCAAAATATCATCTAAAATATAGGCAAAAACATGATGAAAATGCAACGCATCAAAATACCCTAGACTTAAAATTTTGCTTGTCCTCAAGCAATACCTCGATATGTATAAAGAATGTAAAGATATGGAACACTCATTTGTTTTTGCCCCTAATAACATCCTTAGTCCACAAATTAAGTAAACAATCTTTCAAACTCAAGTAATTCAAGAAAAATCATAATAGAAATAAACTCTCAAGATGTTACAATCCAAGAAAGATAAAATTCATAATTCATGTCATAGTATTCATTCTTCACACACTAAATATTAAATACTTTCAACTTAATAAATCCATCTTACTCAATAAACAAAAATTTATTTCAAGAATCTCAGTGATATTAAAGATAAGAGATTTTTAAAGCAATCTGGTCTTTAAACTGTTATGTGCTATTTACTGTTAACATCATAACATTGTTTAAAGTATACCAAAAAGCAGTATAATTTAACTCATAGTCTCAATCATAAAGTCAGTGGAATTTCCACTTAGCCTACAACTCCCTCTTTTTCTATGCTTTTTATTCTTTTCTCCTTTTTTTCATTTTTTTTAATTTTTGGAGAGAGCTGATCATGGGCAAGGTACTTAAATCGTTATCGATTTTTCTACATGAGGGATAAATATTTACTTTTAAAATTTTCCCTCTGTTACTTGATTGCAATAGACTTAAAGTATACCAATTCATGGTATAATATAACTCATGACTTTAGATTACTCAACTAGAGGAGTTGGAGCAAATCTCAGTTTAATAAATATCACCAAATTCTATTTATAAAAATTTCCATCAAGCAAAATTAGATAAATTAAACTTCAAGTATAAAGAAACTATGCATGTGTCGTATGAACATATAATAATTCACATATGCATTTTATCAATACCAGAATTGAATTTACTAAACAATCTAAGTCTATATGAAATTTCAAAAATTCCTTAAGTCATCAAATTAATCACTCAAAATGTTTCCTAAGTCTAAAATTAATGATAAAACAAATTTGATTATCCTTAACAATCATGAACATTTAAAATACATACCTATAAAGCTTTAAGAAAAGCTAAATATATAGGGACACCCTAGACTTAAATTGTTGCATTTACATGGTGCTCGTGTGACTAAAGCTTTGAGGGGTGTCCTCATCATGGGTTGTCTGATCACCCAGATAGCTCTTGTCCTTGACATCGTCTTGATCGGTATGGAGCGTGCAACAGGCAGCTCTCGCTTGGACCTAGAGAGCTGCATCGCCATGAAGATGATCATACGCGGTGCAGAGTTGTACTGTTTGGGATTCCGGGGGTCCGGCTTTGTTCTTCCTCTACCATGTCAATCATGCACGATAGTGTGTGATCACAACAACTGGAAGCTGTCCCCCACTCCTTGTGAAGACGTACCACCAGTCTCCACCTCACCACCCTCATCTTCCAGGTACTATAGAGTGGGCTTTTCCTCCTCTAATGTGGAACAAATGCTACTTAAAATGCAGGAGAATATGCAGCGTCAAGGACAGTTCCTATAGGATCTCTACGAGCTTATGGACAACATGCGCCTTGAACAACAACACCAAGGCAACCTACAGCGCAAGATGTGAGAGGAGCAGTGCCATCAAGCTCGCTTCATGCGTTCCATGTGGGAGACGATGAGTGCAATGGAGAAGATGTTAGTGTATATGCCCTGAGACCTAGTTTTGGTCCATCTTTGTACTACTTGACATTGATATTTCTTATATATCATTCTGGCATTGTTGTTATCATTGTTTGTTTGCATCTGCGATTGTATACTTACATGATAATGTCCCTAGAGATAGATTGGATCTGTGCTCAAACTATTGTCCCCAGTCAAGTACCTGAGCAGATATGTGATGGGGGCGGAGACCACAAGCCAAGAACATATAAATGCAACCTAAGATTACCGTAGACAAAGACTCGAAAGCTCTTAAATAAGCTAGCAAGCTCATCCTTAAAGCTGGCTCAATAATTGGAAGAGCACTGCTTCAACCATTGAATAAACTAAAGACGCTCAAGCTCGAGAAGCTGCCACATATTTTCAAGTTATTCAACAAAGAAATATGACCTGCATCCATGCCAACCTATGAAGCTGCATGTTAGGCCCAAATATCTTCAAGGTCAAGTCAAAGCTCATCTTCAACATTGATCCTTGCAACGCACACTGGGAATCAAAAAGGAAACTCTCCAACGTCTCTTTGCACAACGCTTATCTTCAACGCTGGAACATTACGATGCCAACTTGCAGCCAACAATGGAAACTTCTCCAACGTCTCTCTACTACTGAAGATGGAAACTCCAACATTCGCCTGCAACGTCTGCCAAAGCTTCCCCTATATGTATCTCTCGCTTTCATCCGTGTAATGGCAGAATTTTTGAATCGAATGAAATAGCTTATGTGTCTCCATGACATCGGATGTCTTCTCCTTTCTTCTCTGAGGTGCTTGTGTCACCTAGCTTTCCCTTCTTCCTCCTTCCCTAAGTCTCTTCTTCCTCCCGTAATCAAACCAGTCAGTGACGAGTGTTCCCAGGATTTCCAAAATTTTGAGAGTTCACCGCCGGCAATCTAGCCGTCAAATCTCTATGAAACTTCGTCCATCACCTCTCCTCCCCAAGACGAAGCTTCAGTCACCGGCATCCATCCATCCGCTGCTCCGATCATTGGAATCGAACTCCGGACCAGATCCCCTGTTTCCGCCAGCCTTCCGCCCTATGCGATTATTGCTCTAACATTCTCCTTAGTTTACTCTTTGTCATCATGAATTAGAGTTTTCGCAATAAGGACCAAAAGGTGATTTGCTTAAGAATTTGGAACCCTAAAATTGATTAATAGGAACTCACCGTAAGAAATTAGGTTAAGTTCTTATTTCTTTATTTTAGTTAGTAGAATTGCCATGATGATAATTATGAACCTAGGATTGAGTTATTGTGTCAAACGTGGAGATCTTGCACGAAAGTGAGGATCGGAACGTTGGAGAACCATAGGTAGAACTTGTGTTGACACTCGGATGCACGAAAGTGATCCTTGAGTTTCCACTAGAGGCGATCGACTTAGAACTCGGATGCATGAAAGTGATCCTCGAGTTCTTTGTTCAATGATTTACTTATCAGTAGCTTGGGATAAATCTTGCGCGAAAGCGAGGATTGGTCTCTACATGGTTATTTGCATGAAAGTGCATTAATCTCTTTACCAAGTAAATTAAGCCTTTATGAAAATAGAATTTGATTGATGAATAATACCCTTATATATCTAGTCATGAAAATCAAAGTGAATGAAACTCTAGTCCCAGTTTCTCTCTGATAGTATTTTTTTCGTGTGTTTTCGATCTTTGCTTAACTTCTATTTGATTGCCCAGATAGGAAGAAATCAATTTTTGGTACTTGACAACGTAGGTCTCTATGGGATCGATATCTTCTTTATTACTTCGAGTATCCATGCACTTGCGGAGATAACAACAAGTGTGGTGACTCAACAAGTTTTTGGAGCCGTATCAAGGGGTGACAAGTCCCTGTGCGCCAACACTAGGTTTTGGCTGCGGCTTCATAAATAAGTTTTGTTTACCAACTTGTTGGGATACAACATGTCTCCGTCCCACATCAATATGGGACAACTCTGGTACATGTGAGACTGGTATGTGGGCTAGTTAGGCACGAGGTGCTAACGCAGACATATGGTTATATCAGTGGTGGATATACTGGACCAACCCACTGTGAGGCAATGACTTGGTGTCATAAGTCATCCTCACAAATGACAGGAGTTACATTGATCCCTTGACTTGAGGTCATTGACTATTCTATATAGTTAGGGATATCCTTTGATACAACTTAACACCTTGTCGTAGTTGGGAGGTAATAACAGTTGTCATTGAGCATGTCACGACCCATATGAGAAGGTCAATGTACAGATAGAGAATTTGCCCCTTCTTGAAGAAAGCTTGATATCCATGGATCTCTACTATGGTTCTATGACTAAAAGTATGTTGCCATACCCAGGTGAAGACCTGATTTAGTCATGATCATGAGATTGGGTGAAAACAAGTGATGACACATTTGTCTAATTGGATATCTATTCGGCAAAGAGACTATAATGCATCTGTACCTAGTTGCGATAGGGATGTCGATATTGATATTCATTCTGATGACTTGGGTAGCAACGATGCACTGCTAGGTGTTACTCACTGCTTGTGACAACCTTAGATCATCACTGCCAACATCAAGGAACATACAGGGTCAGACACCTTGATACTCGAGTTCTCATATTGATCGGGTAGCCTTATGATCGAGTTATTGGATAGCTCAGATCTATTTGGGAGATTTCATCAGCGCCAATGTGCATGATGAGATGGAAGAAACTTATTGGAGCAAAACTTTGTTTTTCGCATATTGACCAATATTAACCATCGTTAGCCTCATTTGACCATGGGTTACATTGGATTGGATCCAATGAGTTAGTTAATATGCATAATGAAGTTTTGGGCTGCTTCATTACCCAATGAGGCCCACTAATAAGTTGTAATGAAGAGTTAATGGGCTAAAAGGGTATAATGGGGAGAAACCCAACCCCATTGGCGCCTAAGGGCATAATGGGGTTTGGGTGGCACAATTTGCTTCATTAGGAAGCTTTATGCGCGTCCCCCTTGATCCTTTGTTGGTATGCTTGCCTCTTTCCCAACAGTGGTATCAGAGTGACTTGCGAGCCTCGAACGATGTTTTTTATGCTTTTCTATGCTCACATGCCTTGCAGTAATTTTCGCAAATTGCATATACTAGTGGTGCATGTTTTCTTATAGTAAGAGAATTGTATGTTTCTTGTTCCTATCCTCTATTCAATTTCTTTTAATTTTTGGACTATTTTTTTGATTGATTTAAGATCATAAGGCGCACATAATTTTGTCAAGTAGGACGGGCATTGTGTACTTGGACTAGCCGAGTCTCTTGATATGATAAAATTGCCAGCCGATTTGATCAATAGAATCGTCCTGAAACTTAATCGCAAATAACCAAAAGATTTGTGATAAAAGAATGAGGAAAAGAAACTTGTTTTGTGAGAAACTAAAATTTTAGATTTTGAGTTTTCATGAGCATATAGAATTGCATGAGTAAGTACCTTGTTTGTGCATGATGTTGTGATCATTAGTCAAGCCCCTTTGCATGCTTGTGTTGTATCTTTGTGAGGCCTGCGTGCCGCCTTTCTTTTTCCTTTTGTTTTGTAAACCTAAGATAAAGATTAGGGGTGCATATGGACTTGGATACTTGGCGCTTGCTTGAAGCTTGCACACCTATCTTGGAGGCGCATCAAACTTCAAGATTGGGTGGGGCTTGCATGCTTAGTTGCGCAATTTGGCATGGCCGAGCCCTTGGGCTTGTGAGCTAGCCATCTTGGCCCTTTGCATGGTGGCACATATTCCTGGAGAAGACCATGGCATTGGCCAAACCCATGAGAATGCTTCTAGGGTTTCCCTAAAAGTACCTCTAGGGTTTGAGAGCTAAACCATGGTGTGGTGGACCTTGGAGCCAACCTTGAAGATCAAGCTAGAGGTCGGCTAGGCTAGGTCAAGTTTTAGGGTCTTGTGTCCTAGGTCAAGAGTTGAACCCCTTTTGGTATGGGTTGGTTCAATGTCTTGAATGTGCTATGATCACTTCATCCCTTTATTGCCTTTCTTACCTGCTAGATCATGCCTATGATGTTTTATCGTTATGTTATCACTATAGGTTTGCATGCCTGTAATGTTAGACATAAGATAAAACTAAGATGATGAGACCTCAAAAACCCTCACTCAAAATATCAAGTCTAGTAGTCTTCTAATGCATAGCCCTCATCAAGCGATTGATCAGTGGTGTTGTGAACTGTTTCCCACCCTCGTGGGACACACCCACTTATCTTTAGAAGGTGCATGGTGACAATGGTTTCCCTAGTCCAGTTTATTTGGGCACTCCTTCACAAGGAAACTCGTTGGCCCTAGGCATAATGGTTAGGAATGGACTTGACTAGATTTTCACATACGCTCGGCATGTGATGAAACTCTAGAGGCATCATTGAGAGGTTAGGGTTTCATGCTGTTTCCAGCCCTCACTGGACATGGAATACCTAGACTGTCTCAATAAGGGGAGTTGCTAAGAGCAATCGGCCAACATGCCCACCTTATGGAGCATGGGTCACTTTGTGCATCTCATCCCACCCTCGTGGGACGCAAAGCCTCATGTGGAATAAGGATCCCATCTCACTAGAAAATTTTAGATTTTCCGATTGACATTTTGGGTTGTCAACTCGATTAAAATAGTGGGAGCCATGATCATTTAATACAAGTTTGGATTGAATGATTTGAAAGTAGTACTAATCTATTGTTTCTTAGTTGTTGTAGAACAATGGCTACAAACTCTAGCAGATAAACACTGCGATCCCTTCTTGAGAAGGATAAGTTGGTTGTATCCAACTTTATGGACTAGCATCAGAACTTGAGGATAGCCCTCAAGATGGAGAAGAAGCTGTATGTCCTTGAGTAGCCTCTTCCAACGACTCTTGTGCCTAATGCCCAAGCGGCAAATAGGGATGCTTTTAGAAAGCATCAGGATGACTCTTTGGAAGTAGCATGTCTCATGCTAGCCACTATGGCACCTGAGCTTCAGGTGCAGTATGAGGAGCAGAACGCTTTTCAAATGATCACTCATTTGAGATAGATGTTCGAAGCTCAGGCTAGAACCGAGAGATATGATACTGCTAAAGCAATTTTTTGGTGCAAGTTGTCTAAGGGTGCACCAGTGAGATCCCATGTACTCAAGTTGATTGGGAACGTGGATCATCTCAGGAGACTAGGACACACCATTGGCAACAGACTGGTTATGGATCTTATTCTACAGTCCCTGCCCCCTAGCTTCAGTCCATTTATTATTAATTTCAATATGAATCGGATTGAATGCACTCGGGAGGAACTATTGAATATGCTCCAAACAGTCGAGCGAGAAATGGGTAAGACCAAACCTAATTCTGTTCTTTTGGTCCCTACGACCAAGAAGAATAAGAAGAAGGGTAAGGCACGTGTTAAAGGCAGTGTCAATGGTCCTACCAAAGCACTGAAGAAAAAGGCAAAGAAGTCAAAGGAGCAGAGGTGCTTCCACTGTGGCGTGCTGGGTCACTAGAGAAGGGACTGCAGGCAACTTCAGAATGAGGAGAAGAAAGGCATGACCTTTGCTTCTAGCTCAGGTTTTTTTTGTTACCGAAGTTAACCTTTCTACTTCTATGTCATGGGTATTGGATACTGCATGCAGAGCTCAAATTTGTACAAATATGCAGGGGCTCAAGAAAAGTAGATCAGTATGGCCTAGAAAGATTGACCTACAAGTTGGAAACGGGGCACAAGTTGTTGTTGTTGCTATAGGAGTTTTGACTCTCTCCCTGCCTTCTAGACTTCAATTAGAGCTAGATAGTTTCTATTATGTACCTTCGCTGACCAAAAATATTATATCTATTCCTTGTTTAGCAAGGAAAGGTTTTAAATTTAAAATAAAAGAAAACTTTTGTTTTTTTCATTTGCAAATATGTTTTATGGGAAGGTACATTATGCAATGGTTTATATGTCTTGGACATGAATAGCTCTATTTGTAACATAAATAGTAAGAGGACCAAACTAAGTGGTTTAGATGGTGCTTTCCTATGGCATTGTTGATTAGCCCATATAAACAAGAATCGCATTCAACAACTCCAAGCAAATGGGCTGTTGGATTCAAGTTCCTTGGAGGAATTTGATACATGTGAACCTTGTTTATTAGTGAAAATGACAAAAGCATCCTTCACCAAGACTGGTGAGAGGGCACAAGGTTTATTGGATCTCATACATACTGATATGTGTGGGCCATTCAATAAACAAGCCGGAGGAGGGCAAAGTTACTTCATCACATTTACTGATGACTTCAATAGATATGGTTATATCTGCTTGATGAGACATAAATCTGAATCCTTTGAGAAATTCAAGGAGTTCAAAAATGAAGTAGAGAACCAGCTTGGAAGATCCATCAAAACTCTTCGATCCGATCGTGGTGGAGAGTACCTGAGCGGTGAGTTCTTTAACTATCTTAGGGAGTGTGGGATCCTATCCCAACTCACTCCTCCTAGAACACCTCAATGGAATGGTGTGTCTAAAAGAAAAAATTGGATCTTGTTGGACATGGTTCAATCTACGATGAGTCATGCAACTCTACCACCCTCATTCTGGGGTCATGCACTTGAGATAACTTCTTTCATACTGAATAACATTCTATCCAAGAGTGTCCCCAAGATACCATACGAGGTATGGAGTGGGAGACGACCTAACCTCTCTTTTATTAGGGTCTAGGGATGTGAGGCATATGTCAAATGTCAGGATTCTAGCAAACTAGAACCTAGATTAGATAATTGTGTGTTTATGGGGTATCTTAAGGAAACTAAAGGATATTACTTCTATGTCCCTACCGAGAACAAAGTTTCTGTTGCTCGAGGAGCTATCTTTCTAGAGAAAGAATTTCTCATGAAAGAAGTTAGTGGTGTTGGTGTATATGCCCTTGGACCCGTTGTTGGTCCATCTTGTACTACTTGACATTGATATTTAATATACTATTGTGGCATTGTCGTTATTGAAGGGTCCCCTTCAAGGGGGAGCGCAAGCAGATAAAACCCCTTTCCAGAGGGGGGCGAAAACCCTAAGGGGGTGGCGCATAAAAAATCGCAAGCGGAAGTAAGG
>CM050439.1:40396445-40413268 GCA_027562315.1 Costus pulverulentus
CTTCTTTGAATTTCAAATTACTTCCTTCAAAAGCTTTGGGTGGTTAAAGCTTTCCTTTTGTTGGTTTCCACAAATTGTGGATCTTGATTGGGGCATTGATGGCTTGGCCCAATTGGAAGGTTTGTGGCTGGTTATTCCTTGCATTCGAATCCTCCTCCATGACATTGGATCTCCTTTGAATTTCGATGGGCTCCTCCCAAATAAGGTGTGGGCGCAACTTGGAATTCAATCACCTCCTTGATTTGTAGATCTTGATGGGTGGCGCATCGATGGCTCTCCTCATATGGCAAGATGTGGGTTGGTTCTTCTCAAATTCAAGTTTATCCTCTTGTGGGTGGCGCCAATGCTTGATTTGGAAGGATGGAGTTGCATTGATTGTAAGCATCTTCAAGTTGAGATCTTTAGTTGAAGTAGTTGAAGTGCCTCTTTCCATAATTGGAGCTCCACTTGATGAGTAGCTTGACTTGAGCTCCTTAGAATTTATTTGAGCTGACCTTAACCTGTCATGTTAGTTGCAAATGCAGATATACTATCCTAGCATGCAATGCATAGAGAACTTCATGGGGCACTAGAAGTAAAATTTATTCAACCAAAGCAAATTGCAAATATGGAAAGTGCAAATAAGGAAATATGCAAGTAAGGAGAAAATGCAACAAGGGGGCCTAGGAGGGGAAGCCATTTTTGGTGGGCTTCTTCCTGGTCCTATGCAACTTATGTGGGGCAGGGGCTGGTCCTCCATCAGCACAAATTCAATCTGTCTCCAGGGACATTATCATGTAAGTACATAATCGCAAATGTAGATAAACAATGGTAACGACAATGCCAGAATGATATAAATATCATAGTCAAGTAGTACATTGGTTGACCAAATATAGGTCTTCGGGCATATACACCAACATATGGTTGCATGACTGAAAGTGTATGGCCATACCCAAGTGAAAGCCTAATTTAGTCATGACCATGAGATTGGGTGAAAACAAAGTGGTGACACACTTTGTCCAATCAGATATCAGTTTGGCAAAGAGACTACAATGCATCGGTATCTTATTGCGATGATGGGGATGTCGATGTTGATATCCATTCCGAAGACTTGGGTAGCAGCGATGCACCGCTAGGTGTCACTCGCTGTTTGTGATGACTTGAGTTCATCACTGCCAGCGTCAGAGGA
Source organism: Costus pulverulentus (assembly GCA_027562315.1). NCBI lineage: Eukaryota > Viridiplantae > Streptophyta > Magnoliopsida > Zingiberales > Costaceae > Costus > Costus pulverulentus. The sequence goes on from CM050439.1 coordinate 40,397,614, forward strand.
ACCTACAGGGTCGCACAACTTGAAACTCGGGTTCTTGTATTGATCGGGTAGCCTAATGATCGAGTTATTGGATAACTCGGATCTTTTTAGGAGAATCCATCAGCGCCATTGTGCCTGATGAGATGGAAGAGACTTACTGGAGCGAACTTCATTTTTGGGTCAAATGGGCCAAATAGGCTAATTGGGCCAAATGAAGTCTAAGCTTGGAGCATGGACCAATAGGCCTCCAAGCCCAATGGGCATGAAGCCCAGTTGGGGCGTGAGGCCTAATGGGCCTTGAGGCCAAATGGGCCGTCAGGCCTAATGGGTCATGACAATACGTTGCCTGGCCCAATAGACATCATGGTGAATTAAATGTTGTATTTAATTATGGGAATTAAATTCTATATTTAATTCTGAGTTTAATGATGAATTTAATTTTGAATTTAATTCTGAATTTGAAGAATCATGCTATTAATGGCCATTATGAAACTTTAATTCAAGATTTTAATGGGTCATTAGGAGACTTTAATTCAGAGTTTAATTCTATAATTAATTCAGAATTTCATTTTATAATTAATGATGAATTAATTCATACATTAATTCTGAATTTATTTCAGAATACCAAAGGTTACCATGATTTCTATAAAAGGATGGGTTGAGAGGGTTTTGCGCCAATGCTATGCAACTTGATTCTTTGGAAGAGTTCTCTCCTTGGCGCCTTCTCTATTCCTCCCTCTCCTCTGGGCAGCTGTAAGGTTGGATGTTGGCAGCGTTTTTCCATCATTCCATTCATCTTGGCGCATTCTCTTTTAGAGGGTGGTGCAAGCTCTTGAGGATTTTTCCCATAGGCGTGGATCTTCTTCCCGAGGATAGCACCAGGCGTGGATGAAGAGAACTCGAGTGTCGGCTGTGTGCAAGACTGCAGAGGGCGAACACTTGGGCGCCTGCATCGCATCCTTTGCTTCGCTTCAAGGTATCATCTCCTACTCACTGCGTCGATTCCTTCGCATGACTCGTTCTTCTAGGTTTTTGGGACTGGCTTGTTTTGGGGATTGCTTCCACTGTGCATGTCTTTAAAATTTTAAAATCCCCGGGGTTTCCCAATAGTGGTATCAGAGGAACTTGTGAACTCGAATAGTGTTTTATGCTTTGATTGTATGCTCACATGCCATCTGAAATTTTTTGAAAATTTGCATATACGCATGGTTTTTCTAAGTAGGAAAAACTGTAAGTTTGTCGTTCCTAACATCTATTCGATCTCTTTGGTTTTTTGCTTTCTTCACATGGTGGGATAGACCCATATGTGAGAGAATTAATTTCTCCCCATGCTTGTAGGATAGACCTATTGTATGGGACTTGTCACGATTATGGGGCATGGTGATTGTCCTAATCATGGCAGGTTAAGGATTGCAAGGGTAGGCGGCAAGCGTGCTTGGAGCATGCATGCGCCACTTGTAGACTCCCTAGAGAAATGAAAAATCCTAGATTTGTGAACGGACGTTGAGGTTGAAAGACGTGTTTTCTAAGAAATTAAAACTGAGGTTTTATGTTTTCATAAGCATATAGAAAAGCATAAGATAGATATCTTGATTGTGCATCGTGTTGTGGTCATAGTCAAGCCCCATGTATGCATGTGATGTATTTATGTGAGGCCTGCGTGTCTCCTTTTCTTTTTGTTTTGTAAACTCACAAAGAAGATTAGGGGCGCATCCCTCATGGAGCTTGCATCTTGGCGCATCAACCATGATGGAACATCTTGCTTTGTGGCACAAGTAAGGGCTTGGCTGAACCGTAGGGTTTGTGAACTATCCCTCTTGGCATAAGCATGATGGCGCATCATGCATGGAGGTGTCATCAAGGTCTTGGCCGAACCCTAGGGTTTGTGTGCTATGCCTTGGTGTGGAGGACCTTGGAGCCGCACTTGAAGATAAAACTTAGTGGTAGCTAGGTTAGGTCTGGTTGTGGCTTGTCACCTAGGTCAAGCATTGAACATCCTTTGGCATGTGATGGTTCAATGTGTTGATTAGGCTATGACCACATCACTTGTTTATTGCATTCCATATCTGCTAAAGCATGCCTGGACGTGTTTTATGGTTTTGTTATCACTATAGGATTGCATGCCTATAATGTTAGACAAAAGATAAAACTAAGTGGATGAGACCTCAAAAACCCTCAAAAATAATATCAAGTCTGAAATAGCCTTCTGATGCGTAGCCCTCGTCAAACTATCGATCGATGGAGCTGTGCATTGTTTCTACCCTAGTGGACACACCCATCTATCTTTAGGAGGCGTGCAGTGATAATGTTTTCCCCAGTCCACTTAAAATCCTGGACGCGCCTTTGCAAGGAATTCGTTGGCCCTAGGCATAATGGTCAAGATAGACTTGACTAGTTTTTCATATGTGGTGGCCACGTGATGGAACTCTAGAGGCAACCTCGAGAAGTTAGGGTTTTGTGTTGTTCCAGTCCTAGCTGGGCACAAAATGCTTGAACTGTCTTGAGAAGGGGAATTGCCAAGTTGCAATTGGCTGGCGCACCTACCTTGGGATACATGCATCACCTCGTGCAGTACATCCTGCCCTAGCGGGACGCGAGGCCGTGTGAGGAACAAAGATCCCATCTCACTAGAAAATCTCAGATTTCTCGATTGACTTTGTGGGTTGTCAATTCGATTAAAATAGTGGGAGCCATGATCATTTAATGCAAGTCCGGATTAAATGATTCGAAATAGTACTAATCTGCTATGTTGGTTGTTGTAGATCAATGGCTACGAACAATAGCAGATGGTCTCTGTGATCTATCCTGGAAAGGGATACGTTGGTTGGATCCAACTTTATGGACTGGTATCGGAACTTGAGAATGGTCCTCAAGCTCGAGAGGAAGTTATATGTCCTTGACCAGCCTATTCCTAAGCCACTTCCATGCTCGGCCTCAGCGGCTAAGAAGGATGGCTTTAATAAGCATCAGGTAGATACTTTGGAGGTTGCTAATTTGATGCTAACCAATATATCACCTGAATTACGAGAGCAATATGATCTAAAGAATGCTTCTGTGATTATTTATAATCCAAGGCAGCTCTTCGATGAAATGGTTGGGCTCAACCCTTCGAAAGTAAACATTCAATGTGTTGAGCCAAAAGACTTAACTAAGACATTGAAGATAAAGATGGAAAGGGTCAGGAACAATAGGTGATATTCATGTGGAGTGCCAACTCACATGATTGACATAGTGCGACTTCAGAACGAGGAGAGGAGAAGCAAGGTTTCGTCTTCTAACTCAAGTATTTATGTTACCGAAGTCAACCTTTCTACTTATAGGCCATTGGATACCGCATGCGGAGCTCATATTTGTACAAATATGCAGGGGCTCAAGAGAAGTAGATCGGTGAGGCCTGGAGAGATTGACCTACGTGTTGGAAACGGAGCACAGGTTGTTGTTATTGTCGTAGGACTTTTGATGCTCTCCCTGCCTTCTAGACTTCAATTAGAGTTAAATAATTACTATTATGTATCTTCCCTTACCAAAAACATTATATCTATTCCTTGCTTGGCAAGGAAAGGATTTAAATTTGAAATAAAAGAGGACTCTTGTTCTTTTTCATTTGCAAATGTGTTTTATGGGAAGGGTACCTTGTGCAATGGATTATATGTCTTGGACATGGATAACTCTTTATGTAACATAAATCATAAAAGGATCAAATTGAGTAGTTCAGTTGGCGTGTACCTTTGGCATTGTCGATTAGCCCATATAAACAAGAATCGCATTCAGCAACTTCATACAAATGGATTGTTAGATTCAACCTCCTTGGAGGAGTTTGATACTTGTGAACCTTGTTTATTGGGGAAGATGACAAAAGCGCCATTCACTAAGATTAGTGAGAGGGCAGGAGGTTTGTTGGATCTCATATATTGTGATGTGTGTGGGCCATTTAGTAAACAAGCCAGATGAGGTTACAACTACTTCATCACATTTACTGATGACTTCAGTAGGTATGGTTATGTCTATTTGATGAGACATAAGTTCAAATCCTTTGAGAAATTTAAAGAGTTTAGACATGAAGTAGAGATCCAGCTTGGTAGATCTATTAAGACTCTTCAATCACATCGTAGTAGAGAGTACCTGAGCGGTGAGTTCTTTGACTATCTTAGAGAGTATAGGATTATATCCTAACTCACTCTTCCTAGAACACCTCAATGGAATGGTGCGTCTGAGAGGAGAAATCGAACCTTGTTGGACATGGTTCGATCTATGATGAGTCATGCAACTCTACCTCCCTCGTTTTGGGGCCATGAACTTGAGACAGCTTCTCTCATACTGAATAATGTCTCATCTAAAAGTGTCTCCAAGATTCTGTGCGAGGTATGGAGTGGGAGACGCCCGAATCTCTCCTTTATCAGAGTCTAGGATGTGAGGCTTATGTCAAACGTTAGGATTCTAGCAAGCTAGAACCCAAATCTAATAAATGCATGTTTGTGGGGTATCCTAAGGAAACTAAAGGATATTACTTCTATACTCCCAGCGAGAATAAAGTTTTTGTTGCTCAGGGTGTTGTCTTTCTAGAGAAAGAATTTCTCATGAAAGAGGTCAGTGGGAGGAAGTTTGACTTGGACGAGGTGCAAGTGCAACCACAAGACACTGAGATGGAACCTAAGCCATCTACACCAGTTGCTAGGTAACTAAAGGCTCAAACACAAGCCTCGCATAGGTTTGGGAGGATTCATTTTGCACCTGAGAGGTATGGGTTGCTACCGACCCAACACGATGGGATCTTCATCATTGAGGATGAACCCAGGACCTATGATGAAGCGGTCGCTGGATTGGGCTCTAAGAAATAGCTTGAGGCCTTGAGATCCAAGATGGATTCCTTGTCGGCTACCTAAGTCTGGGATTTGGTTCAGCTACCTGATGGGGTAAAGCCCATAGGGTGTAAATAGGTCTTCAAGAGGAAGACTGACATGGATGACAACGTAGTTACCTATAAGGGTAGACTTGTGGTTAAAGGATTCAGACAAGTCCACGGGGTGGACTATGATGAAACCTTCTCGCCAGTTGTCATGTTCAAATCCATTAGAATCTTGCTTGCTATAGTTGCATATCACGATTATGAGATATGACAGATGGATTTAAAGACAGCATTCCTTCACGGAAAGCTGACAGAGGATGTATATAGGACACAGCCTGATGGCTTCATCCATCCTGCAGAGGCTAATAAGGTCTACAGGCTAAAGAGATCCGTTTATAGATTAAACATGCATCTTGAAGTTGGAATCTTTGATTTGATGAGGCAGTAAGGGACTACGGCTTTATCAAGAGCAAAGATGATGCCTATGTATATAGAAAATTCAGTGGGAGTTTGGTGACATTTCTGGTCTTGTATGTTGACGACATACTACTAATTGGAAATAACATCCCTAGTCTTCAAGCTATGAAGACATGGTTGGGTGATAACAGGAAAATTTATAGTAAATTTTGTGCCATTTGATAGGACTTTTGTGTCATATTCATGCTCTTTTGCTTGTTTTTAAGCCTTATTTGTCAAATATTGTAGAATCTATACCATTTCTTATTTTTGTTGATTTTCAGGTAAAAAGTGCCATATTTTTATGGATTTTGAAAGATTTGAGCACATGAATAAATTCCAGACGTCGAGACGAAGCCACCCGTCAATTTTCATGTAAATCAGAGCAAGTTTGAAAATTACACCCCGGGTGTAATATTTATTATGGGCTGTAATTTTCTATCCAGAAATGCACTACTACCGTAATGATTTTTACAGGCCGTAATTTTGGCCTAGAAATGTACAGAAGCAAATTAAGACAGTGCTGTAATAAAAATTACACTACTGTAATTTTGGCCCAGAATTACACAGAAGAAATTACGGCAGTGCCGTAATATTTTTAGGGTACCATAATTTCCACCCAGAATTCACAGAACCAAAATATGGCACTGCCGTAATGGAAATTACGGCCGTAATTATATTTTTTGGCCGAGTCTTCCGCAGCCGCTCAAAAGCCCAATTTTTACGATGCAATATCTAAATATCTAGGGCACCAATTCAAAAACCGTAAAAAGGGGAGTGTTCTATATATGGAGGAAAAGATTTGAGGATAGGAATCATTGAATTTCGTGAAGAATCGAGGGAGAAATCAACAAGGGCGTCCTTAGGGCATGGCCTCGCACCGAGAGGCAGTCCATCTTAGGCTGCGAAATTTACAAGAAAGCTTCGCTTGGAGGAGGAGAGGATACCCCAGAAGTTTCAGAGCGAAAGGAGATTGATCGTAGGAGAAATCAAAGAAATTACGGGCGCCTGCACTATTCACACTTGAAATTACAGCTGTAATTTTCATTACAGCCATGCTGTTAGTAGATTTTCTTTTTCTCTTCAATTTCTAATCCTTTGAAACTATGGTTTATTGTAATTCTTCTATCATGCTAGCTTAGACATCTTTTGGGACATGGGGGTATAATCCCCTTAATTTCATGATGACTAGATAAACCTTATTTCGTCAGGGAACCCTTGTTATGATAATTCTACTTAAGAGATGATTGCCTTTAATTCTGTCTAGTTTCATATTATCTACATGTATTGGAGTTTTTGTGATATGGACCAAAATGTGACTTGCGAGAAATTGGAACACTAGAATCGTGATTTAGGAACTCATCACAAGAAATTAGGATTGTTCTTATTTCTAGGTTTTAGAAGTTTATTGCCATGTTAATAATTTGACCTCGGATTGAGTTATTGAAATAAACATGATGATACTATGAGAAATCAAGTATCGAATTGTTGGAGAACCTTAAGTAGACCATGTGAAAATTGTAGTTTGAAAGTATGTAGTTTTCACTTGAGATGATTGACTTAGGATTTGGATGCACGAAAGTGATCTTTGAGTTCTTTGTCAATGATTTACTTTTGTTTAAAATTGAATAAATCTTGTGCGAAAGTGAGGATTTGTTATTTGTAAATTGTCTGCGTGAAAGCGAGATGATTTCTTTATTAAGTAAATCATATCTTTATCATAATAAGAGTGGACTGACGATGCACTTATTTCCTTCTAGTCATAGAAATTAAGGTGGATGAAACCCTAGTCCCAACTTTTCTCTCCGACTCTTCGTATACTTTCCGATCATTCGCTTATGTCATATTCGATTGCTTAGCTTGTGAGAAAATGACTATTCGGTACTTAACACGTAGGTTATGTGGTTCGATATCTTTTATTACTTCGAAGTATCCGTGCACTTGTGGACACAACAAGTTTTTGGCGCCGTTGCCGGGGACCTTAGTTTTGTAAATATCAAAATAGTTGTTAGTATTGCAAGACTAAGTTTATTTATTTTCGATTTAACTTTGTTTTCTATTTTTGCAGGTTTTGGATTTTCACAAGCTGTGACGGAACTGTGATTTCTGATTTTTTTTTAATTTGCTTGTGTTTTGTGTTTTTTATATTTTGACAAAAAAATATTTTGATTGATTAGTGTTGGATAATATTTCTGTTTCTATTCTAAAAATTCTAAGTTTATTTGATTCTTTTATTTTCTTTATACATAGGCCTCTTAGATCTTAATAGATTTTATTTCCTGTGAGATCATAAATTTTTTTTAGTTGTGTAGAAAAGCTTTGATTTGAAGATATGTTTTTCACCATGGTACCAAGATGATCAATATTATTCTAGATGGGAAAATTCACCAAGTTCTTTTTATGAGGATTGCTCAAATCATATTTCTGAACCATACTTTGAGGATACTGAAAAAATCTTGCTTAGAGATAATTCTTGAAAAGTTCATGAAACAAAGTGAGGAGGCACATGAGACCCTTAAACAAATGAATTCTAGGATGGATAATATATGTGCTAATAATGAAATTTTAGAAACCCAGATAGCACAACAAGGTTGTTTATTTGAGTTTGATTTGGAAACTAAGGAAATTGATTTAGAAAAGTCCCCTCTGATTTTGGTAATTTTGAAATTAATTCTTTTGTGAACATTAATGAATCTCACTCTGATTTTGATAATTTTGAAATTGATTCATTTGATAAATTATTTGTGGATAGGTTTGAGGAAATTGATTTTGAAAAATCCCCTTTTCATTCTAGTGATAGTTATGAAATTGATTCTTTTGATGATATATTATTTGTGGTTGAATCTGATGAAGGATATGAGAAAACTGATTTAGAAAAATCTCACTCTGATTTTGTTGATAATTTTGAAATTGATAAATTATTTGATGAAGGACATGAGGAACTTGAAAAAGATTTGAAAATTATAAATATTGATGAATCTCACTCTGATGTTTTGCCCATATCTATTGTTCAATCTTCTGATTTATTTAAAAAATTATGCTTTATTGAGGAATCTAATGTGAGACAGAAGAACTATTTTGATGATCCAATACTTGAATCTTTTGATCGAAGTCCTATTGCAATTGAAAATATAAATTTGAAGAAAGGGCTAATGATTTTGCTTTCTGATAAATAAAGGAAGATCATTAAATACTCTTGGAGTGGAATTGAAAATTTTGATTTTGATTTCTGCATATTTGAGAAAGTCACGTCGATTGTGATTTATTTGAAATTTTGGATGTTTGGATTAGTGGCTAAACTTTTAAGACAACGAAAATGCAGAAAATTGTATGCTATTTACTATGGTACTGATCCACCTGCCTCGCCATGATATTTGAGTTTTGGTCAAACTATAGACCTGAAAATTAGTGCTTCTTGGGAGGCAACCCAAGCACACTTATATAGCTTAGTTTCTTTTATTTTAGTCTATTTGAGTTAATTTTTCTTCTCTTTTTGTAAGGAAAATTGAATTTTGCAAAAAATACGGCACTACCGTAATGCAAATTACGGGCCATAATTTAGGTTATTTTTCATCCAGAAACTTTTGAGCATTTTACGGCACTATCGTAAGAAATTTTATGGTACCGTAATTTGGGGTAATTTTTGTACAGAAAGTTTTATGGCATTTACGGCACTGCCATAATAATTTTCACATGCCGTATTTTTGAGTGATTTTTGATCCGAGAGTTTTAAGATTTTTGTGAAAAATACGGCAGTGCCGTAATCATTTTTATGGTACCGTAATTCCAGCATATTTTTGAAAAAGAAAAAAAATTATGCATTATGCTTCCTGCATCCTGCTTTTCTGATTAGGTGTGTTCTCGCAGTGATTTTAAGAATCTAGAGTGACAAAATTTTTAGTCTTTGGCACAAACATGAACAACTCATCTTTTACTATTATTTGGATATTTTTTGTTAAATTTTAAAGTCCATGGATCATCCTATGACACATAGCATCTTTTGGTAACAGATTAATTCCTGTAGTCAGTTTTATTTACTAATATGATTAGCGTTTTTGCTGCAGGTATTTAAGGTGCTTTAATGAGTTGAAACCTTGATATTTCACTTGAAATTGGAAGAACATGTTTCGTTCTATCTCGTTGATTATTTGTTTTCATTTAAATATTTTCTAAGCATTCTAGTAAACATGGCAACTTTTGGTAACTGATTAACTTCTGCAGCAGTTTTTAATTTTGTAATCTGATTAGCCTTCTTTCTGTTAATACCCTAAATTCCTGAAAGATACTGATCCTTTAATTTTTCATATGCCTGGAAAGAACAAGTTCTATTCTACTACATGGTTCTGTCTATTTTCTTTATGGATCATTAAATCTTATTCCTGGGTATAGCTACTTTTCGTAATTGAATTAGTCACTGCTTTCCATCAACATTAGCAGCTCCTTGTCTTTAAACTGCCACCAAAAGTTGCAGCCCAACCACCACCACTGCATCTGCCTCTGACGCCACTATTTCCAGCCATCAACACTGGATTCTACTGCCAGCAACCTCTTACTTCTTCTGCTGCCTCTATTTCTATTGATTTTATTTATTTTTGCAGTAGAATCTTTATTAGTGACTGATTTTTTTTTTTGCAGTATTATCCCTTGCCACCCACTAGCCAACGACTTCGCCTCCAGGACTATAGTGTACAGCAGGCCACTAGAGACTACTCATCATCACTTACTGTCGACACCATCACTATCATTGCTAGCAACTCTTCAGCTAGCATCTGTTCCACCTCTGCTTCTCACCTGGATCAGCTCTTTCCACCGGCACCCTCTTCGGACCTCCAGCAATATCTCTGATTACCCTTTGAGAAAAATATTACTTTTTGTTAAAGTAAGATACTATTTTTGGTCTGAACCTTATGTATCTAAAAATATGTGCAGGAGAAATTTTTAAGAAGGTGCATCTTTGAGGACGATCCGACCACACCTACCCCGACGCTACACCCTGGGCAACGATTGAGTTTGCTTTATTGTTTTGTGAGTATCGTTTGCACTTTCTAGTGATCTTATTCGATATGATTGTATGTGTTGCTACTTGATTTGTTTTGCTATTTGCTATGATTGTATCACTTGCTGAGATTTCTATTTGATGTGGTTGCATAAATCTGTCATTTTATACTTTTGACTATGAGTTTGATGCTTCACACCTTTTGCATTGATTTTGACATTTTGATGTTTAAAATTTTTTTATGACTTGAATCCATGTGATGAGAGGTGTGTGGATTTTTCTATGATGATGAATGTTTATGTCAATGTCTGTGAATGGAGATATATCTATTATGTTGAATTTATTTCTTCAATATATATCTACTTGTTGAAATGCTTCATTGATTGATGCATAAGGTTTCGGGTAGGTATGTTGTTTGATGAATGCAATCTAAGAGTGAAACATCTTTCTTGAGTAAAATGAGCATATGAGTGTAATTTTTGAATTGATGTGAATTGATTATCCTAGTTGAATGTTTAGTCTATTTTACTATTTGTTGTGAAGAAAGAATCCAAGATACAAAAAGAAAGAGAGACTCCCCTACTTGGCACTACGTAAAATTGGTAGTGGTACCGAAGATATGGGTTGAAGTCTGTAATACAAAGGGAGAGAGAAAAAAAAATAACTCATCTACTTGACACTACATAAAATTGGCAGTGGTACCAAAAATAAGAGTTGAAGTCCAAATAAAAAAAATGTGTATCTATGTGGGTACATATCATAAAAAAAGATAGAGAGAGATTTTGTGTAGAAAAAGATTTTGGATATCCTATTCCTGTAAACAAAGGTATGATAGATCTAAACTAAAACCTGGGTGAAGTCATGAGATTGAGATTCTATTTATTATGCGAGTTGCGAAATTTTATTTGATCAAAGTTGTGAATCTTAAGAATTAAGTTAAGAGGACAGTTTATTTATCTAAAATTTTATGTAACAGTTGGTGGAATATTTCATGAGTGGTTATATTTTAGAAATTTATTTTTCATAAAAGAGCACATTTTCCATACTTAGCATTGTTCTTTAATTATTTGATTGAGGACAAGCAAAGTTTGAGCCTTATGTATTTGATGACAAGAAAATTAATAGTAAATTTTGTGCCATTTGATATGTCTTTTTGTGTCATATTCATGTCTTTTTGCTTGTTTTTAAACCTTATTTGTTAAATATTGTGGAATCTACACCATTTCTTGTTTTTTATGATTTTCAGATAAAAAGTGTCATATTTTGATGGATTTTGAAAGATTTGAGCACACGAATGAATTCCAAACGTCAAGACGAAGCTGCCCGTCAATTTTCAGGCAAATCAGAGCAAGTTTGAAAATTACACTCCGGGTGCAATATTTATTACGGGCTATGATTTTCTGCCCAGAAATACACCACTACCGTAATGATTTTTACAAGCCGTAATTTTGGCCCAGAAATGTACAAAAGCAAATTACGGTAGTGCCATAATAAAAATTACACTACCGTAATTTTGGCCCAGAATTACACAGAAGAAATTACGACAATGCCATAATATTTTCAGGGTACCATAGTTTCAACCTAGAATTCACATAACCAAAATACGGCACTGCCGTAATCAAAATTACGGCCGTAATTATATTTTTGGCCGAGTCTTCCGCAACCGCACAAAAGCCCAATTTTTTTGATGCAATATTTAAAGATCCAGGGCACCAATTCAAAAACCGAAAAAAGGGGAGTGTTCTATATATGGAGGAGAAGATTTGAGGATAGGAATTATCAAATTTTGTGAAGAATATAGGGAGAAATCAACAAGGGCGTCCTTAGGGCACGACCTCACACCGAGAGACGTAGAGGCCATCTCAGGCTGCGAAATTTTTAAGGAAGCTTTGCCTGGAGGAGGAGAGGATACCTTAGAAGTTTCAAAGCGAAAGAAGATCGATCGGAGGAGAAATCAAAGAAATTGCAGGCGCCTGCACTGTTTACACGCGAAATTATTATAGTCGTGCTGTTAGTAGATTTTCTTTTTTTCTTCAATTTTTGATCCTTTGAAACTATGGTTTATTGTAATTCTTCTAACATGCTAGCTTTGACATCTTTTGGGACTAGATAAACCTTATTTCATCAGGGAACCCTTGTTATGATAATTTTGCTTAAGAGACGATTGCCTTTAATTCTTTCTAGTTTCATATTATCTATAAGTATTGGAGTTTTTGCAATATGGACCGAAAGGTGACTCGCAGAACTTGGAACCCCATAATCGTGATTTAGGAACTCATCATAAGAAATAAGGTTTGTTCTTATTTATAGGTTTTAGAAGTTTATTACCATGTTAATAATTTGAGCTAGGATTGAGTTATTGAAATAAACATGATGATACTGTGAGAAATCAAGTATCGGATCGTTGGAGAACCTTAAGCAGAACTTGTGAAAATTATAGTATGAAAGTATGTAGTTTTCACTTGAGATGATTGACTTAAGATTTGGATGAGTGATCTTTGAGTTCTTTGTCAATGATTTACTTTTATTTAACATTGAATAAATCTTATGCAAATGTGAGGATTTGTTCTTTGTAAATTGTCTGCGCGAAAGCGAGATGATTTCTTTATTAAGTAAATCATTTCTTTATCATAATAAGAGTGGACTGACGATGCACTTATTTTCTTCTATTCAGAGAAATTAAGGTGGATGAAACCTTAGTCCCAACTTTTCTCTCTGACTCTTAGTATACTTTCCGATCATTCGCTTACGTCATATCCGATTGCTTAGCTAGTGAGAAAACGACTATTCGGTACTTAACACGTAGGTCTCTGTGGTTCGATATCTTTTATTACTTCGAAGTATCCGTGCACTTGCGGACACAACTTGGGGAAGTGTTTTGAGATGAAAGACTTAGGGGAGGCCACCTATATCCTAGGCGTGAGGATCTATCGGGATAGATCGAAGAAGCTCCTGACCCTTAGTCAGAGTACTTACATTGATAAGGTCCTGGAGAGGTTCAACATGGAGCAATCTAAGAAAGGATACCTTCCACTGAGACATGGTCTTATTCTCTCCAAGAGCTAGATTCTCTCCAAGAGCTAGTGTCTCACCACACAGGTTGAGAGGGACGCCATGAGTCGAGTACCCTATGCTTCGGCAGTAGGTTCGATCATGTATGCGATGTTTTGTACTAGACCAGATGTGGCTTATGCTGTGAGCATAACCAACAGATACCAATCTAATCCAGGTCTACAGCACTGGGTGGATGTAAAGAACATTCTAAAGTATCTGAGAAAAACTAAAGATTTGTTCTTGGTCTATGGGGGATAGGAAGAGCTTAGTGTTCAGGGCTATACTGATGCATCATTCCAGTCTAACCCTGATGACTTAATATCGCAGATAGGCTATGTGTTCAGATTAAGTGGAGGTGCTATGAGCTGAGAGAGCTCTAAGCAGTCCATTTTAGTTGATTCTACAACTAAGGCTGAGTATGTCGTTGCTTCTAAGGCAACCAAAGAAGCTGTTTGGATTCAGAAGTTCATTTCTAAACTTCAGGTGGTTCCATCTGCTGTGGATCTGATCAAGCTCTATTGGGACAACAATGGAGCGATTGCATAGGCAAAGGAACCAAGGTCTCATCAAAAATCCACACACATACTTAGGAGATTTCACCTGATCAGGGAGATCATTGATCGAGGTGATGTCAAGATAAGCAGAGTTGACACAGATAACAATATGACAGACCCACTGACTAAGGCTTTGACACAGATAACATACTTAGGACTCACGCATGCCTCTATTTTATAGAGGCATGAGGTAGTGGCAAGAGGGGTGTTGCGCAAGTCATCAAGAGAAGGGGGTGGCTAGGGTTAAGGGGTATGAGAGCAATTTGGGTTTAGGTTTTGGAAACTCTCCAAGAGATTTCCATAAACCTCTATACCCCTTCCATATGCCCCAAGCACTTGTCTTGCACCCCAAGCCTTGCCTTACAGGCAAGCTTACCATTCTAGGTAGAAGGGGGAGGCGCCTAAAGCTTCCTAATGAAGCAAAGGCGCCACCTTCACCCCATTATACCCCTTAGGCGCCTATGAGGATGTTTTCTCCCCATTATGCCCTTTTTAGCTCCTATCTCTTCATGACAACTTATTAGCAAGCCAAACATAACAATGGGCCTAGCCCAAGGTCTATTATGCATGTTAACCAAGTCATTGGATCCAATCCAACTTAACCCAAGGTCAAATGAGATTAACCATGGTTACATTGGTCAATATGCCAAAAATAGAAGTTGGCTCTAATAAGTTTCTTCTATTCATCAGGCCCATTGGTGCTGATAAAATCTCCAAAATGGATCCGAGTTATCCAATAACTCGATCATAAGGCTTCCCGATCAATACGAGAACTCAAGTATCTTGGTGTGCGACTTTGTAGGTTCCTTTGACGTTAGTGTTAGTGTTAATGCCCTGCAGACCAATGTATGGACTTGGTCCGGCATTATTTGAATGTACTTTGATAGAATTGATATAATCAATTAAGGCATGGTCATTATTATGCAGATTGCTTTACCTGCGTTCATGTATTGAATTGCATAATTTATGTCCCATGAGTTTAGTTGGATCCATTCTCATAAGTAATCGTATGGGCTGGTTAGGTGCGGGGCACAGTAACACAGACATATAGGTGCATTGGATGCACTGGAGTGACCCACCGTGATGATTGACTTGTCTAGTCAACAAGTCAATCTCACATGCGAGAGGTTTGCATTGATCCTTAGACTTGAGGTATTCATGTCTAGATTTGATGAAGGATATGTTTTGATGCAGTCTTACGTCTCTTCGTAAATGGGTCAAAACGATTGTCATTGGTGATATCATAAGTCATATAGAGACATGGATGACCAATAGTAGGATTTGCCCCTTCCTTAATTGGAAGCATGATATCTACTTTGGGGTGCCCCACCTCATTGGTGCATGACAGGAATGTGTGGCCACACTAGTTGAGTCATGACCAATAGATTGGATTATTAAATATGAGACTAAATCCAATGGCGGGATATCAATTCAGGCAAAGGGATCTAGAATGCATGAGAATCCTCGTTGCTTGTAAGGGAGTTGTTGCCATATGACTTTAATCCTATGACATGGGTAGTAGTGATGTGTTGCTAGATACCTCTCACTACTTATGATGTTTCATCATCATTGCCATCGTCATGTGGATCCTACGGGGTCACACGCAATAGACTCTTGACGTTGTATTTTGATCTGGATATCTTGGAATATATATATATATATATATGTTGGGGTATGCCCTTAAGGCTAATGTTTGAGGCCTTGGGATTCTATGAGTATCATGTATATAAACTCTTATGTTTATAAAGGCAATGGTTGTTATTCAGTATG
>CM050439.1:40425655-40450589 GCA_027562315.1 Costus pulverulentus
TGTAACAAACTGAATAACAACCATTGTCTTTATAAACATAAGAGTTTATACATGATACTGAAAGAATCCCAAGGCCTCAAACATTATCCTTAAGGGCATACCCCAACAGGTGTTGGGCTGATTTGAGCCAAGCCAAGGTCACACTCTCGTTGGAAGGCTAGGTGCTGCATGTGCAATATATGTGTGCATAAACCTAGTCTAGAACAACTTGTTACAACCACTAAAATAAAACAAAGACATCAAAATAAACCTAGGCTAATCCTAGCTACCACATAACAACAAGTGCTGAAAATAAAATAGAGTTTGTAGCGTATTACAATGTAATAAAAGCTTCAAAATAACAAGTTCTCAAAATATTAAGAGGAGTCAAGTATTCATCCCTTAACGAATTGGGGTCTTCTTAAGTCTTGTTGATCTCCTTAGGGATGTCCCTACATCAGACAGGAGCTATCCAATGTGGCCACCTGGCTACTCGTCTCGATGAGTCGAAGACCGCCACGTGTCTACCAAAGACCACTGCACGATCTAGCTTTAGAGTACAACTGGGTACAAGACCCAAGACTCAATACCAGTGCAGCACACGTACGAGTCCAGTACACCGAAATAACTACAGAACAATACGTAGGTGGTGGTGCACACATGCGTGAAGGATGACATCACGCAGGACGTTGGGCACATGCCCAACCAAATACCAAATGGACTGCACGCAGGTGGTCTAGCTCGCTCACTCGCCAATTGGCCTGATGGACGTCTCGCAGATGTCTAGCACACTCAACCGACACAGACTGGATAGCACAACACACAAGGCCGGTGCATATGACTAAAGCGCTGAGAGGGGGCGAAGAGTCACCAACCGAGAACGACAACTCGGTGGGGAGCGCAAAGCGTGAGAAGCCACAGAGGGGAGATCACCGGCCGGGAGTAGCTAATTGGCCAAGAATGGGAACCGTATTCAAAACTCACTAGAGGCATGTGCACAAAAAATGAGGCAGCAGACCGGCAACCGGAGGCTTGCCGGAGCACTGTCCGGCCGAGCCCGACCTCCCCGGAAATGAGGGAGGCACCGGCGAACCCATCCACGTTCGCCGGACGCTGCCCAAGTAAAGGGGCAGAACCCCGAGCTCGCTGGACGCTGCCAGGAAGAGGGCCGAAGCCCTGAGCCTCACCGGACGAGCCCAACCTCACTGGCCTTCCTTGTTCTCATCGGGAATGATGAGATGCGGAAGAACATGACGAAAGGAGGAGAGGAAAGGGTCGGCGACGCTTGTCGTAAGAACCTACCTGTCGAATGAAGCTGGAGTGGGAGGAGGTTAGAGAGTTCCTCAACAAACATCTGTGCGCTGGCTCCACCACCGGCAATGTCGAAGAGGAGGAACCGACGCCGTCGCTGAACACTGTCGCCCTAGCGTACCGCATACGCAATTTTTATCCAAGCGGATCTGGACCCCACCCGCGAACTCAGCCACCTGACCCGTTAACCCTTACGTTAGTAAAGGGGTCATGGGCTTGGGCTAAGTTTGGCCTGGATCTAGGCGGGCCGCGCCAGATCCAGCGCGTAACACTAAGCTAGCCTCGGATGGAGGCCAACGTAACTAGTTTACTGTTTTGAAAAAGAAGTATATCAAAGCCGGTGGAACTGAAATTATTGAATTAAAATATACCTTTTAATTGCACAATTCTCTGCTTGTGTATGAAATGATCCCTTTGCATTGAATTGTAGCTTTGCTTGTTTGATTAGTTCCTCCTACTTTAAACTTCATTCTGATGGACCTACCCCGCTTGCTTCTCTTGCCACCACCACTCATACGAACTGATTGCAAGCAGTTTGAACTTGACTCGGCCTAGTTTAATAATCGAATAAAACTTTGAAAGAGCAATTCTGCAGCCATACATGACCGAGGCCAGTCAATGACAGGATTATAAACGCACATCCACAATAACATCAACAACCAACATCGATGTGAACAAAGTCTACTTGTATGTGTCTTGCAAACACAAACAAGCAATCACATAGCAGCCGCGAATCCGTAGACAAATTCTATCGGCTCAGATTATGTACAAATCTGAGTGCAAACTTCATCTTAAAATGCGGGCTCACCTCAGGCGCAACCCACATAGATTACCGGGCCCAACTCGAACCCATACGCCGACGGAAGGTCGAAATACATCATCTCCTCGACCTCTTCTCCCCAACGGAGGCGTCGATGGGTTCCGTGGAGGCGTACAGATCAGCGATCGCACGGTACCTCTTCGTCCTCCGCCACAATCCCAGCGCCTCCTCCTCCTCGGCCTCCTTCAAGAAAGCTTCCACCAGCGGCCGCGTATTGACGGATCGCGAGGAGGACGCAGAGGAGGAGGAGGAGGAGGAGGAGGAGGAGGCGGAAGCGCTGCTCCAGCTGATCTGCACGAGGAGCTCGGCCGCGGCGACGTCGGTGGCTGTGAAGAGATGCTTCGGCGGCAACGGCGGGAAGGGGAGGGGGAGGCGATCGGATTGCGCTAGGGTTTTCATCGGCGCTCCTCCTTTTCCTTGTTGCGGCGCTTGTTGGGTTGGAATCGTTGTGTGTGGGTGTGGTTTTAGCGTGCGAAATGTGTGTGCGTGAGAGACAGATTCGAATTCCGAAAGGAAATAGGAAACCGAAAACGACTCGGGCCTTGAAGGAGGAGCTGAGTATGGTGCCTCGCGGATCATTGTAGCGGTGGCCGTTGGCGGCGACAGCAATGTTAGCCGTTGGATTGGAATTGTTCCTATCTTTAATAGTTGAATAATTGTTGTTGTTTTCCTAGGGGAGGTTTGTGTCGCAATACTTGGTCGAGGGGACAACGTAAGGTTCGACCGGCTTGGGATCATGGTGCCAACTGCTAAGCTTACATGACTACTGCTTACGTGGAAATTCATAATCCTGTTTTTTTTATTAATATGAGATTTTTAGAAAAGAAAAAGAATTGTATATGTGGTCCGACGCGGAATTTGATAGACTAAAACTTATAACTTCTCGTTAGATTGGTTCAATTTTTTAATATAATAATATGTGTATATAATAATAATAATAATAATAATAATAATAATAATTGTTTAATTATTAAGATTTTATTATCAACATGCAATTCTGATTTGTGAGTCATAAATGGGTCGTGTCAGCTGTGACCCATGGCCCAATTAAACCAATCCAAATACGACCCATTTAATTAATTAGGTCAAACTGTCTAATACTAACACGACCCGAATATAATCGGGTCAACCTGACACGACCCGAATAACTTGTTTATCATTTATATTTTAAATATAAATAATAAATTGATAAGAATTCTATTAAAATTAATAAAATTTTGGGCTTATGTGTGGGCCGAAATATGGGTTAAAAGATAATTAGAAGATATTTGGACTTACGGGCTAGTAATAGGAGTTAGATGAGCCTATATTTAAATTTTTTTATACATAAATATATAATGTAATTGGGTTAAGCGGGTCAATCCGTTTACAATCTGACACAACCCGATTATTTTCGGGTCATAAACGGGTTGACTTGTTTATGACCAGAATACGATTATGGCTGACTCGAACCCGCCTAATTTCGTGTTAAGTTGGATTGTCAGATCAAGTTTTGTCGAGTCTAATCAACCATAATATTTTTACCGATTGAACTAGTTTTGAAAATACATAAAAAAATGAAAATGATAAATTACATTCTTACTTTTTTTTTTTGCACAATTAATATTTTTTTCTTTCACATTCGAATTCCTATTGATCGTCTTTGAACTGATTATTATCGAAAAATGAATTTCTTGCTAACTTTAATTGATTTGTTAAATATAATTATTTATTTAACACAAATTAAAAATATTCATATTAAACAATGAAAAAAACTGATGTCAAATAAAATTTGGTATTTTATATGAGTTGAATTTCATGTCAAAGACTCAAATATTCTAAATTAGCCCGCGGTTTTGTGCACCTGATGCTATTGAATATGTCAAATTTCATGCTACCAGAAATGTAACTTTTCAATTGCCATATAGTTGCATTTTTATGAGTTGACTTCAAATAAATTTAATTAGTAGCATATCTGTAGAGGCGCTTTCCAAACTCTAGTTAAGGTCGTTTTCTAAGTTCAAAACATTTTCTTCTTTTTATATACGAGTATTGCATTCACTCTAAGAAGAAAAAAATTGAGCTTTAATAATAATTTTAACATACAAAATATATTTTATAAATATTTTATTGTACTCCTTTAACTAATAAAATATCTTATTTTTATCTATTGAACCTCTTTTCAAAATCTGCTTATAACGAAAGCTAGGTTGATACCATTAGAAGGCCTAATTTAGATTAATTTCTATTATCCTCGATAAAGTATAATTTTAATCTAAACTTTCTGTTTTTAATTTATGGGATATTATCCCATCGCTATTTGCCAAAAGATTTTTTTTTTTTAATTAACTACGGTGACAATCCTAACGCCTTTTGATGAAAAATATTTTATTGAATTTAATGCTTTTTATTATACATGATAATGTACATTTTATTATTTATTATACTATATGCAACCCTCACATTTCAAATATTTATAAATTATTGGCTATAAATAAATTTAAATTAAATATGTTGCATATTATCATAATATTAAAATAATATAATAAAAAAATTGAAACGTGTATAAATTAACTTGCATTGAATTTATATATTATATAAAATATTTAGAAACTACATTATTAAAAACTATAGCATCCTAGACCAATTTTAAGGATTGTATTCAATCCCACCACATAATTGCTTGCTCAACTTAAATCCAACTCTCGGTTACCGATCCGTTATAAATTATTTAATTTAATTTATAATAATAATAATAATAATAATCATATAAATTATTTAATTAATATAGCATCAATCTCTACGGATTATATTCAATCCTGTGATAAAATCTCTTGCATGGACATATATCCATGTTTCGAAAATAAAAAGTCAATATATCAATTAAATGCTTTAAATTATTATTAATAATACACGATTATAACTATGACAGTTACGAAATAAAATAAACTAATAAATAAGGTAATAAAGAAATGGAATAATTGACATAATAAGAGAAATTTTATTTCATATCATTTTCTATATGTAAATACAAAAAGTGATGCTCTATTTATAGCAATCCAAAAGATTTATAACTTATGATTAATAAATGTATAAGTTAATTATGTTACATAAGTTTTATAATCAAATGAAACTAAAAGAGGATGAATGGACATCCACAATATGCATAACACTCCCGATGTCCATTATAAAATATGTGCCTCATTAAAACCTTTACTAGAAAAAACCCTGTGGGATAAAAACCTAATAAAGGAAAAAGAGTACACTATATTTATAAATGTCAATTGATATCTTTGAGTCTACGAATCCCAATATTATATGTAAGCTTTTCAAATATTGAATTAGGAAGTGCCTTGGTAAATAGATCCACTAGATTATCATATGAACGAACTTGTTGAATACTTATATCACCATTCTTTTGAAGATCATGAGTGAAAAAAGAATTTTGGTGAAATATGTTTTGTTCTATCTCCTTTAATATACCCTTCTTTTAACTGGGTAATACATGTAGTATTATCCTCATATATGATTGTCAGAATCATTCTCTGAAGGTAAGCCACAAGTGTTACGTATGTGTTGAATCATAGATCTCAACCAAGCACATTCTCGACTTGCCTCATGTAGAGCTAAAATTTCTACATGATTAGAAGATGTAGATGCTATGGTCTATTTCATAGACTGCCATGATATAGCTGCTCCACCACATGTAAATAAATAACTTATTTGTGATCGACCATTATGAGGATCTGAAAAATAACATGCATCTGCATAACCAATTAAGTCTGAATTGGGCACTTTTGAGTAAAACAAACCTATATCTATTGTTCCTCTAAGATAGCGAAGTATGTGCTTAACTCCATTCCAATGCCTTCGCATAAGTGAAGAACTATGTCTTGTTAATAAATTAATAGCAAATGATATATTAGGCCGTGTATAATTAGCAAGATACATTAGTGCTCCAAGTAGTTCTTCATCCTTTTCTTGATGTCTAAAGGGATCTTTGTTCATATCTAATGACCTTACAATCATCGGAGTGCACAACGGATGTGACATGTCCATATAAAATCTTTTTAGCACCTTTGCTAAATAAATATTCTGATGTATAAAAATTCTATTATTTAAGTACTCAATTTGTAATCCAAAATAAAATTTTGTCCTTCCTAGACCTTTCATCTCGAATTTTTTCTTTAAACAATTTATAGTTTTTAGAAGCTCTTTAGGAGTTCCAATAATATTTAAGTCATCAACATAAATAGCAATTATAGCAAATCCATTTTCAAATCTTTTAATAAAAATACATGGACAAATGGGATTATTTTTATATCCTTCTTTTAGCAAATATTTACTAAGGCGATTATACCACATACGTCCAGATTGTTTCAGCCCATAAAGAGATTTATTCAACTTGATTGAATAATCTTCTCATGAACATAAATTATGTGCTTTAGGAAGATTAAAACCTTCATGTAGCTTCATATAAATATCATTATCTAGAGATCCATATAAATAGGCTGTAATAACATCCATCAGATGTAAATCGAGCCCTTCTTGTACTACTAGACTAATTAAGTACCGAAACGTACTTGCATCAACCATAGGTGAATATGCTTCAAAATCAATGTCGGGTCTTTGTGAAAAACCTTGAGCAACAAGTCATGCTATATCTCACAATTTCACCATTCTCATTTCGTTTTCGTACAAAAATCCACTTATATCCAACAGGTTTTACACCTTTAGGTGTACTACAAGTCCAAAAACTTTTCGTTTAGTAAGAGAATTTAATTCCGCTTCAATTGCATTTTTTTTTCATTTTTGTCAATCATCTCTTTGTTTGCAATCTGAAATAAACTTCGGTTCATGATCCTCATTATCATTTATTATATCAAGTGTTATATTATATGCAAAAACATCGTCAATGTTGACTTCATGTCGATTCCATTGTATTCTATTCATGACATAATTTATTGAGATATCTTTATTTTCACAAATTTCAGTTTCTTGTGTTTCTTTTGAAATTGAAATATTGATTATGTTAGAGGAATCTTTTGGAGTTATTACATCCTCGATTTGGCCATCTTGATTTTTAGCTTCTTTTTCTTATTCGAGGATTTTTATCTTTGGAACCGATGGGTCTGCCACGCTTCATGCATGCTTGAGACTCATTTGTGATACTAGATTTTCCAATAGGAATATCAATTTTTATTGGAGCATTAACAGCTGGTATATATGACTTAGTTACTCTTTTTGGGTCAATGAATACATCTGGTAATTGGTTGGCTAAGCCTTGTAAATGAATTATCCTTTGAACTTCTAATTCGCATTGTTTTGTACGAGGATTAAGATGAGATAATGATAATTCATTCCAACTAATATCTTTTTCCAACTGCTTCTTTTCTCCCCCCTAATGTTGGCAATTGTGATTCATCAAAATGATAATAAGCAAATCGAGCCATCAATAAATCTCTTGTTAATGGTTCAAGATACTTTATTATAGATGGAGACTCATATCCAATATATATTCCCAACCTTCTTTGAGGACCCATCTTAGTGCGTTGTGGTGGAGCAATTGGAACATATACAGCATATCCAAAAATTCTTAGTTGGGAAAATATTAGGTTCCTGGCCAAAAACCAATTGTAAAGGGGAGAACTTATGATAGTTTATTGGGCTGATGCGAATCAATACTGCAGCATGCAAGATTGCATGTCCCCAAGTAGAATTTGGAAGTTTTGATCTCATAAGCAATGGTCTTGCAATCAATTGTAAGCACTTAATAAATGATTCTGCAAGCTCATTTTGTGTATGAACATATGCTACAGGATGTTCAATATCAATTCCAATAGATATACAATATTCATTAAAAGCTTGAGATGTAAATTCACCAGCATTATCAAGGCATATTTTCTTAATTGGATAATTTGGAATATGAGCTTTTAGTTGAATTATTTGTGCAAGCAATCTCGCAAACGCTTAGTTGCAGGTTGATAATAAACAAACATGTGACCATCTAGTTGAAGCATCAATTAAAACCATAAAATATCTAAATGGTACACATGGTGAGTATATTGGTCCACAAATATCACCTTGTATACGTTCTAAAAACGCAATAGATTCAGTCCTAACTTTGACTGGTGATGGTTAAATTATCAACTTTCTTTGGGAACAAGCAGTACATGAGAAATTATTAGATTGAAGAATCTTCTAGCTCTTCAATAGGTGCTCACATGAATTTTTAATTATTTTTAGCATCATAATAGATCCGGAATGGCCCAATTGATCATGCCAAATAATGAATTTGTTATTATCTGTAAACGTCTGGTTTACAATATTATATATTTCAATTGTTTTAATATAAATGTAGTACAATCTGGAAGAAAATATAGGTAATTTTCTAATATATATTTTTTACTTAATATAAGTCTCGTGAAATAAAGGAATTCAATATTCCCTTCATTTATTGTTTCATTATGATATCCATTTCGGCGGATATCTTTAAAGCTTAATAAATTTCTTTAAGACTTTGTAGAATAAAATACATTATCAATACGCAATTTGGTTCTTCTATGTAACAATATATTAGCTCTTCCAGAGCCTTCAATTATTTTTGTACTATCAGATATAGTATTAACATTAGCTTCTTGCATTGTTAAATGAGAAAAGTATTTTTTATCCTTGAGAATTGTGTGAGTTGTTGCACTAACAACGAAACAAATATCTTCATTGATGTTGGTGCCAACCAAAGGAATGCTCATTCTTCATTGAAAAGTAAAAGTCCATATAGTTAGAGAAATGATACTAGAGAACAAAAAATGTATTTTAAAAGATAACAAAACTTATTATTTTATTAACTGAAAAAAATATTAAGATTAGACATCAATATATAAAAAATTATTTTTTTTTAACACTACAATCTCCAATTAAATGATCAGTAAAAAAATCAGCAATGTCTAGATGAGTAATGTCCATAAGGTCATAATCAGAACTACCATCTTTATAAGTAAAATTTGTCTTTATCTTTTTTTTTTATTTTTTAATGATTCTTGATAAAGGTCAACAAGATGTTTTGGTGTACGGCAGGTACGTGACCAATAGCCTTTGCCACCACAATGATAGCACATATTTTCAATATGTTTACTATTCTTCACACCTTTTTTTTTATCAATATTTTCATTATTTTTTCACTTCCGGTGAAAAAGAATGTTCTTGAAATTTTTATCGCGACCATATCCATATCCACGACCATGACCACGATCACGATCAATATTTTTTCACTTTCAGTCAAAAATGAATTTCTAGATCTAAGATAAATAATTCTTCCTCGTAATGCCACGAGCCACAAACTCAAGTTTTGCAAGATTTGATAAATTAAGTACTATCATAAAAATATAAAAACAAGGTAGATAATATTCAATATTATTTAGATAAAAAAAAAGCTAATGATTAAGAAATAAATTAAAGTCATTGAATCATACAAAATCAAAAGAAAATAATGGAAGTGGTAGCAATGTTAAAATTAAGTGAAATGTGCAATCACAGGTTTGAATTTTTGCATTTGAGTTTTTTCACTAAAACTCAAATATGCGTGAACAAAGATTAAATTATAGGGAGATTTAAGGTAGACCTATTGTAAGGAGATTTAAATCTTAACTAAGAGAAAATAAAGTAATAAAGAGATGGAATAATTGAAATAATAAAGAGAAGGAATAATTGATGATAACTTATGATTAATAAGTACATAAGTTTTATAATCAAATGAAACTGAAAGAGGATGAATGGACATTCATAATATTCATAACAATGACTAATTTTTTATTATACAAATTGCATAATTGTTAAAGCAAATAATGAAGGAACATAGATGTGTTTTTTTACTTTAAGATTTGCAATTTCATAAAGATGAACGGTGCAAAGGTCTCTTCCCTAACAATATATCATTAAAATCTTTTAGACTGTGTTTAATAGGAAAGAAATAAAAAAGAAGAGAAAGTAAGAAAATTTTTTCAATTGTATTTAACTAGAGGGAAAGAAAGTTGAAAAAATTGATATAATCATTTCTTTTTTTTTATATTTATACTCGTATTATATAAATATCATTAAATACTATTAAAAATTATCATTTAATATTATTAAATATTATAAAATTAATTAATCAAATATTAAATACTATAAAATTATATAAATATTATTAAATAATATAATCTTAATTAAATATTAATAATTACAATAACATTAATTAAATATTATTAAATACTATAATTTTAATTAAATATTATTAAATAATATAACATTAAATAAATATTATTAATTACTATAACATTAATTAAATATTATTAAATACTATAATATTAATTAAATATTATTAAATAGTATAATATTAATTAAATATTATTAATTATTATACTATTAATTAAATATTATTAATTAGAAAGGGAAATGAGTTTAAGCTTCCAAGCAGGGTTGAAACACAATTCTATAAATTAGACAATTCAGAAAAAGAGCATCTCCAATCTACACAAATTAAGTCAACCTTCGACTCAAACAACATATGAGTCAGACAGCCACTATCTTTAGCAAAGAAACAATCAAGAAGTGGCATGGTGAATCAACACTTCACCACATGCCACCACCACCAATGTTAAAAATAAAATGGGTCAGGCATGAGCTTTTTGTGAAATACTATAAACAATGAACAAATGGGAAAGAAGATGATGACCAGCACAAACTAGAACTAACGAAAACCTTCCATTGGGGAGAAAAATAAGATATACCACAAGTAGTATACAAGGTTAGATATTATGCATCACCTTCGATATCCCCTTCAACTCCTTTTCCAACTGTTGCAAGCCGGTCAGAAGTGGAAGCTCGGATCTTAGGCTCCGTTTGAAATTCCAAATGTATGGGAGTAACAGCTATCTGAACCATAAAAAGAATGTGAGCCTTGGAGTAAAAAAAATCCATATTATAAGATGAAGAGGCGTTAAGACTCACATATCCTTTCTCCAAGGCTCTGAAATCAAAATCTACTCACATATCCTTTCTCTAAGGCTCTGAAATCAAAATCTTCATCCATAGCTTCCTGCTCCTTATCAAAAACCTGCAAACCAAAAGACATAATTGACATAATTTTTTGATGCTCAATAACAATAAATAGTTCATGGGGCTATGACAAAAAGTTCCAAGCCAAGCTGGAAAATACTTAGTTAGGAGTCCGATAAGAGGTCCATGCTAACCACAAGGTCAACAACTTTATTTACATTAGTGATTATGATACAGCAATACGAAAGCCAGTCTTGCCTCTTGCCGGAAGTACTTCACTAGCACTTTCCTCTGTGTGCCAACTCGTCGTGCTGCTCCCTGGAAAGCACAAATTCTTCAAATCAAGGTAAACATTAAAAAATAGTCCCTAAGAAAAATATACTAACAGTAGCATATGTATAATAAAACCACCTAAAATTACTCTTTTTTTTTCACCATTTGAAACAAAATTGGAATTAGAATCCGTATAATAAAATCTAAAAAGAGCAAAACCATCTCACCATGACCGAAGCTTGCATGGTAAGCTCAGGAAAGGTGATCCTATTTTCTCCGGGCTTTTGTACAACTTTATAAACAAGAACATTGTATCCAAAACAACCAATCATTCAAACCATCCAAATATCCAAAAACGCATCCAAAAATCATCCAAACCATCTAAATATCCATGACACATCCAAAATTCATCCAAACAATCCAAATATCCAAAACTATCCAAAAGCATCCAAAACAACGAAAAACTCAACAATGTAAAACAAGTTGTCAACACAACTACAATATATACAAAACATCAAATGTTAGTTTACACATCCAATAACATCCAAAACACATAGATGTCATCTAAAACAAGGCGCCCACTCTAATGCGTCGCCTTCCCCTCCACTTGTCATCGCCTAAGCTTGCAGTCATTGCCGTCGACATTGGGAAGGCGATAGTAATAAACCCTTCTCACCGACAACAAATGCTAGTCGTTGCCGTCGACATTGGGAAGGCAATAGTAATAAACCCTTCTCACCGACAACAAATGCAAGTGACGAAGGAGAAAAAGAGAGGCAACGACGAGCAAAGATCATCGTAACATATACCTTCTCACCAGCAACAAATGCAAGCGAGGAAGGAGAAGAAGAACTGACAACGACAAGGAAGGGGGTGAGAGTTGTGACACTTACCTTCTCGAAGGGGAAGAAGCCAGCCGGAGTCTAGATCTCCTGAGCAGCGACGCACAAAACGAGCAGTGTGTGAGAGTCGACTGAAACGACGAGTGGGGGTGAGATTAGGGCCACAAACGCATGCAGCCAGCTTTTCGCTTTATTCGGAGGGATTGATATATAAGGGAAAGTTAATTAACTTTCCCTCCCCTTTTCTCTCTTCATTTTCCCATCCATCACATTAAACACACACAAATAGCAATCTTTTCTTCTTACCTTCATTTCCCTCCCTTTTTCTTCTCTATTAAACACAGCCTTTAAGAAAACTCTCTCCCTATGGTAAGACGTCCTCACATGCATAATCAGTATATTATGCATGAAAGTAATGTTAACATATACGTATATTGTCATCACATGCTCTTTCATTCCCCCGAACGCGGTTCGTAATTTCTTAGTGAATTGGTTCACCCAATTGGTGTTATTGTTAGCTAAAATATAATCTTAAACTTGTAAATATTACATGGTTAATTTGATTTCAATTTATATTATAATTAATCGTAGATTTCTACGTAAAGCAAAAAAAAACAAAAAAGAAATTTGACACGAATATTAACTATGGAGTATTTACAATATTCTACATACAAGACAAATTATAGTTTGTTTACACGGTAGTGCCTCATCCTAATTAATACCATCACTACTACAAAGGCAGATTTTTTTTTTTTTTTTTCCAAACAAACGCAAATTAAATCCCCAAATTTAACTGGTCTGCAAGCACCGTCTATGGAGTCTAAAAACCACACCTGGTCTCAATCCTCTCCTTTTGCCCTCTTCTTCCGCCGCCGTTCCGCCCCGCGATCCACGCCGCCGGTCGGCTTCGTGGCTGCGTAAACCTCTGCGATCGGGCGGTACCGCTGCGTCTTCCTCCGCCCGGGCCCCGTCTCCTCGTCCTCGTTCTCCAGAAGCATCGCCGTCTCGGGCCGCCCGTTCACGGATCCGGGAGAGGACGACGAGGCCCGGTCCTCCGCCGTGTCGCTGCTCACGCTAAGCTGGACAAGCAGCTCCGCCGCCGAGAGCTCTGTGTCGGTGAAAGGGCCGTGGGAGGGAGAGATCAAGTGGGGCGGCCGCGCCGGGTGGCTGAGGTGGAGGGTTTCCATGAGTTGCTCTTCGCTTCGGCGATTGCTTTCTTCTAACGGTATTTGGCGTGCCGTTGGCCTGCTAAGCAAGGCGGACGGGGGAGAGGACATTTACATTTATAATTATTCCTCTCTCGCGGCTCGGCCAGGCGAACCGACTTAGGAGAACAACAAGGAGGGTCCCACAGTCTGGTGTCTCGCGGGTGAGTTTAAGCGACGTGAACGCGCGGAACGAGAGAGATATCAAAATAACGAGAGAGCGACACGTGGCTGTAGTTGTGGCCGAGGCGATGGCGTACGAGACACTGATCCCGGTGACGAATGTTCTAGAATTATTACCGGAATGCTGTTGACTTGGAATTTTAGGCCGTCAGTCTTTCCGCAAATGGAGTTACGAAAAGGGCTTGGGCCGGATCACCTGAGCGGCCCAAATTACTTGGAACTATAGTGACTTCAATGTAACAATAAACTTCCATATAAATGTACTTGTTTCAATATTTTATAATCTTTAGTTTTGTTCAAGTCTTTGTAAGACCATTGACTCAATTGTACTCAGTCTCTTAGCATAAGATACAACTAGAAAGAATATGAGTCAACATAAGATACAACTAGAAAGAATATGAGTCAACTCATTGGATACATTCTTCATTTTTTTTTTAATTTTGATATGTTGCTCATCTCATTATTGAAGTTTTTTTTAGAAAAATAAAACATCATTAATAATATATATTGTGGAATTAAACTCTTAAATCATTTGACCTTTTCCTCTCTCTAATTTTGATATGTTGCTCATTTCATTTTTTTTAGTTTTAGGATACTTTTAGATTTGGAAGCTAAGTAGTTCTAGAGTTAAACCCTTTGTAAGGTTCCTAAGATTTACCATATACATCCATAATGGAAATTCTATAAGAAGCAACTATGAGAAAAATAATAGGATTGCACCCCCACCCACTCCTTAAATTGTTAGGTATATCAAATGAATGGTTGTGACATTTACCATAACAAGTTAAATGTTTTTTTTCTATGACACAATAAAATAGTATTTAGGACATCATCCCAAGTCTTTGATAGAAATATATAGCTTAATCTAGGAAAAAAAAATCTATAAACACTAAAAATGAATCAATTGTCACTTAGAGGAGGGTAAAATTAGCATAATCATTATGACTCTTTTGCCATAATGAGTAAAGACAACCAAACTAGCTATCGATTACTTTATTAAGGATCACTTCAATTTGTTCCATTTACAATGATGCACGTAAGCATGTTATTTATAGTATTATTTATATTTTGTATATGTAAAAATTAAATAAATCAATAGAGAAATGCTAAAGTAATTTCAATTATTCTTATATTAATTCAAGTGGATCATGAAAATAATCATTGCACGACTAAGTTCTTCTCTTTTTAATCATAATCATCTATCACATGACTAACTTCTTTTATTTGTCAAAGCTTGCCCACCAACTTTGTGTCTAACCATGGTATCATAAGCCATATTACATGGCCATGTCTAATGTTATTAGGTACTAGTTTTAAACATAATCATTGATCACGCAGCTAAATAAAGCGGCTCTAAATAAAATTTTTATAATTCTAATTTACTAAAAGTTAGAAAAAAAAAGTTAACTTCACTCTATTGAATATAAGAATAGTGTACCTCTGATGACACTAAATTTTGAAATTTTATAAAACACTTTTTTCAATTTGGAAGCACTTTCTATTAATATTCTTTTCGAATATACCAGTCCATTACCTGTTTTTTTTTTTCCCAATAATTATGAAATAATCTAGGGTGGAGTTCACTTATGAAAGTGTAGTGAGAACTAATATGCATGATTCTTCTACTTGTTGAGCATAAGTGAAGTAGGGGGTGATTATATGCGTTAAAACCTAAGATCGTCTCTAGGTGTGGAGCTCAAAACATCAGAGAAGTAGGGCATGAGATTATAGATAAAAGTAAGGAAAGAACTAAATTATAAGAGAAGAGGAAAGAAATCACCTTGTGGCCCCTTTTAGGGCAAGGGACCTAAACCCCTTTCTTTGTCCTCGCTCTCGGATCTTGGCGATGAGGCTTAGAAAAGGGTTATTAAACATTCTACATTCAAATCAAATGAACAAGGGGAGGACGAAATACATGTGTCCTCAAACTCCCCTTAAACTACAACAAGAATAGGCCCTTAGGGGTTCTTGATCAAGTCTTCAAGTGCTCCCCTTTTGCATGGCTTGGAGATGGATGAAGATCAGCTTGTGGATGATGCCAAGACACATGAGAACTTCAAGGAGGAAGAAGAACTTTGGGTGGAGAAGAGAAGAGAAAGAGGAAGAAGCTCTCGGTTGCAAGAAGAAGAGAAGGGGAAGAGGAGATATTATCGTTTGGAGTCCACCAAACCTAACAAGCATCACACTCAAACATAATTTTCTTTCAAAGACAATAGACTAAAGTGCAATGTGAATAATACAAGCCCTTAAATCCCCTCTTTCTCTCAACATTTACTTCTCTTTGAGTTTACAAAACAGCCCCTATGCGAGATCTTCAATCAATGGTGGATAATGGTTGAGTTTTGAATGAATGGCATGGATTCCTTTTCTTCCTTGGCGTCTTTGATGATTGAGGGAGATGCTTGAACGAATTGGCTGCATGCAAGGGAGCATGCAAGCCTTCATTAATGCTCTTGGAGATTGAATGTGCATGCCTCTTCCATTGGTGGAGTGAAGAGGTGTCTTGAAGCTTATTGGTGGAATGTGGTGGTGGTTTTAACTTGTTTGAATTTGAAGTTGGTTCCTTGTTGACTCTTGACCTGATTTGGGCGCCCATGCCATCTAAGCATGATGAGGTGGCATCCATGTGTCATGAAGATGGTTTAATGCTTTGGGAGGTGGAGTCAATAAGTGTGCAAACCTTGATGGATGGTGGATGTTGTCTTTCCTTTGAGGAGCTTTGATGGAGGGCTGATCTTGAGGGTTTTTCTTGATGTAGGGTGGATCTTGGATCACCCTTGATGATGGAGGGCTGATATTACACGTTTTGAGAAAGAAGAGGCGGCTTGTAGTGAATTACAGGTGTAAGCAACCCTAGGCTAAAACAACCTATTACATCATCTAGGAAATTAAAAATACTTAAAAAGAAAATAAAACCCTAGGCTACTCCTATTCTAAGGCAAGAACATGAAAGTAAAAACAAGCATAATTAAACCCCGAAGATGCTCCTGCATCAGCTTTCTCGAGGGCAAAAGAATTCTTCTCCGAAGAATTAAAAGTGAGGTCCAAGATTATAGCTTCTGGTGGCTAACCCAAGGTACAAAGATCATCTCGGTTAGGGAAACCTAGGTGATCTTTGCTATAGAGTTCTAGTATTGGGGGCCACCCCAATGTATGAAGATCGTCGTCAGCCTTCTTTATGTCATCATTCCTGTCAATAAGATAAAGGTTTTTGAAAGCTATTGTTTTCTCACATGCCACAAGAATATATGATTTGAAAATATGATAATTGAATGTAATAGCTTTGAATGAGAAGCATGGCAGGTATGAGCAAGGAATCACAGGCATTGATGTTATTTGTAAATTATGATTTGGAAGAATTAAGCCAATATCATATTCATGAGCAATTTTGCTATGTAGTTTTTCATTTAAAGCAAATGATGATGTCATGTGAAGCATATGCATTGTCATGGTATGATCAACAAAGATTTCAAATTTGAAAGTATTATAGCAAAAGACCTTGTACATCATAGGGTAGTCCTTACTTGGGGAAAATTTGTCCATTAAAGTTTGATTTTAGGGTGGGTGGTTTAGGACAAAGTTCAATGTTGGATTCCCTTGGTATGATTGTCAAGTCAAGAGTGGGAATGGGTTGGGTTGATTCTAGTGGTGATGGTTCCAAGGTTGGTGATTCAAGGGATAGGTCACTAGAGGGTTCGGTAATGATTTGGTCAATAGGAGATTTATGTTCAGCTTGCACCACTTTCTCAAGATTTTCAATTGGGTCAAGTTTAGGAGGGGGCTGGGGTATTTCTAAGTATAGAGATTTTGGGTACTCGGGTCTAGGCCCTAAGAGTGAAGGTAGTGATGAGGATCCTAGCAGTTACCGATGGCAAACTATGGGTTTAGGAGGGATCAAGTTATGGTTCAACTCACTAAATGTATTCAAGTGGGGAGTTTTGATTTGGTCAATCACAAGAACCTCCACTTCATACTCTTTTATAGGCTCAGAAATAATGGCAAGGGCTTGAGAATTTTCTAAAAGTTGAGTTCCCTTAATGTCCTCATGGTCAATCTCTATTTCTTGAGTTTCATCCTTACTAGTATAATTGGGATCATAGATGTTGGCATCTCTCTTCTTTTTTTTTCTCAATTTCCTGGGCCACTAGGTTCATGAATTGTCGACACAGATCTTTCATCTCTGTAATTTGCTCACTTTGCTTTTCAATTTGCCTAGCCTGATTGTCAAAGGTACCATTGGTGTTAACTTGTGTTAGTTTTTCGTCCTTAGGGTAGATTATGTGTTCCAAACCTTTATGTATAAAGCTATAGCACCAAGGTTTCATAAAATAATATCCTTGATAATCATCCATGAGTTCTTTCCCTAATAAGATGTCAAATCCTTCTAAACTCATTACATCACACCAAATTTTGGTTTTGACATTGCCTAATTGAATGGGAACTAAGCATTGAAAGTAAACTAAACTAGTTCTCAAATCATCCCAAGTTATGCAATAAGGGCTAGCATGTTCTTCTATGGTGAGGCCAAATCGTTCAAGGGCTTTACCAAATATAACATTAAACTTGACTTGGTGATCAATAACAGTTTTACTATGGTATTTATTGCACAAGGTGTATGTTGTGAAGCAACTAGGCCTATGGGTGATTACTTTATAACCCCTATCAACGATAAGTTCTCTTTTAGCTATTAAATCCCTTCGATGAAAGTGACGCACCATGTTAAACAAGGGAAATAATAAACTGGAAATGGCCTAAACAAGTGATAGTGCACAATAATAAACAACACTCATATAAGTTGCATAATCAAGCTTTGCTATTTTGTTATCACCAATGAAAACTAGAAACTAGCAAGCTTAGAGTTTCTAATCAGAATACCAACATGAGTAATTCATAAATCCAACAAGAGCAAAATTCTACAACAAGTTTTCAGCAGACAATTCACATAACAGAAGTTTAGACTAGCTTATCAACACAAGCAATTTTGATAAAAACCCTAGTTTGATGTTTCACTTCTAGCAATGCTATAGGGTTTATAGGCGTGAGATTTCAGCATCTAAAACACAGCAAGAATGTCTATTACACAAGTGCAGAACCTCAGCAAGGGAAAGAGCAAATATTATATCAAATCAGAATTTATCCAAGTCTCAAAACAATCAACACAAGCTTTAAGGGTTTGAGCATGGAAATCACCTATTTGCTTAGTTATTTCTACCCCAACTGAAATATACCACAAATCAGAATAATACAATAGAATATCCAAACAAAATCCGGCAAAAGATCTAAAGTGAAAGCCCAACACAAGTAGAAATCAGATTAGGGCAAGGCAATAGTGCATCACACTAACCCCTTTAAAGCCACTTGCACAATCTTCTTGTAAAGAGTTTGATCTATTGATTTAGATCAGCTCTAGACCACTTGGCCCTTACTTGAGTGTTCCCTATCAGATTAAGGTTCTCCAAGTCTCGGCCATGAAGTCCAGAACACATCAAAAACGAAATATCAACCAAGAAAGATCAAACAACATAAGCCTACAAGTATTTTCCAAGATTTTGGGTACGGAATCACCTATTATCTTAGATGTTCCCAACTCAAACAAAAAAATACCGAAATCC
The DNA here is from genome assembly GCA_027562315.1 of Costus pulverulentus. Classification (NCBI taxonomy): domain Eukaryota; kingdom Viridiplantae; phylum Streptophyta; class Magnoliopsida; order Zingiberales; family Costaceae; genus Costus; species Costus pulverulentus. The sequence continues at coordinate 40,444,896 of CM050439.1, forward strand.
ACAAAGCTATAATCAGATATTATTTCAATACCAGAGTTCTTCAAAAACCAAGGACAATCAGCACAAGTTTCGGCAAATAATTATAAGGCAAGCACAAATGACAACCAAGCTCAAATCTCCTCATAAGTTAAAGAGTTCCAAGACTTGAGCAAGAAGACCATCTATTGTTTAGATATCACCACACTCAAGCATGATTCCTAAGATTAGAAAGCTCACGGAAATGTACTTCAAAAACCAACAAATCTCAGTTTCAACAACACTCAAATAAGAAGATCATTCAAAGTGCATCCAAGAGCATCATCCTTCAAGTGGGGAAGCTATCTATTGGTTTAGACACTCCCTTTACTTATATGGATGGAATACTCACGGAAATTTCAGAGAACACACTTAATACCAAATATTTTCTGATCAAAATCCATCTTCAATAGAAAACATCAAAGAGAGCCGAAAACTCAAAATACAAAGAGCACTACTTCACAATATGGAGATTGAGACTTCCTATTGCTTAGGTAATCTCTTTCTCAAGTCATTCTTCTCAAAACTTTCCAAAATCTCAGCATATATTAAAAAAAATGTTTCTAATCAGAAAGATATCAACATAGAGTGCAAACACATAAGATGGAGGCATGGCCAAAAATACAAAACATGCAAAACACTTAACATGTATGAAAACCCTAACATACACTTGAGCACCTAGAGTTTCCTCTGATACCTCTGAAGTAGGGGGTGATTATATGCGTTAAAACCTAAGATCGTCTCTAGGTGTGGAGCTCAAAACATCAGAGAAGTAGGGCATGCGATTCTAGATAATAGCAAGGAAAGAACTAAATTATAAGAGAAGAGGAAAGAAATCACCTTGTGGCCCCTTTTAGGGGAAGGGACCTAAACCCCTTTCTTTGTCCTCGCTCCCAGATCTTGGCGATGAGGCTTAGAATAGGGTTATTAAATGTCCTACATTCAAATCAAATGAACAAGGGGAGGATGAAATACATGTGTCCCCAAACTCCCCTTAAACTACAACAAGAATGGGTCCTTAGGGGTTCTTGATCAAGTCTTCAAGTGCTCCCCTTTTGCATGGCATGGAGATGTGTTACGCCTGTGAAATTTTTAGAATAAAATAGTATTAATTAAAGCCTGCTGACTGGATTGATGGGACGATACAGTAAATCGGTGGTCAAACCCATCACTGTGCCCATCCCCATCTGTCGTGCGTGCCTTCTTTTTCCCTATTTCTTCCCCCACCTTGTATCCGTATCTCCATCACGAACGAAGCTTGCGTCCGCCTCTTCCTTTGGCTTCGTCCCCTCCCTCGTTCACCTCCACCTGCATCCGGCTACTACCCCGGCGAGTCCCTCCACCGGCGACGACGAGACCAGAACCGGCGACAAAGCTTCTCCCTCTCTTCCACGCGTGTGGCGACGAGCGCGACCGGAAATCATAGATTCGGCGTGATCTTCGTCGTTGACGGCTCCGGCGGGCTCCCCTACCTCCAGCGAGCTTCCCTCACCTCCGGCGAAGCTTTCCCCTAACCTTTCGGCTGGTTTCGGCGCCTCCTTCCTCGGCTCCGGCGAGATTTGCGAACGCCGCCGCCGACCGATTTTTCCCAGATCTCCAGCGATCTAGACCTCCGATCGTGAAACCGACTGTACGGCTGTATTCCTCTCGACGCCGTCTTTCATTTGACTACCGGAGAACTTCGATCGGCCACCGGAAAGTACTGTTCCGACGACACTGTAGCAGCGGCGCTACTGTTCCTGCAAACCTCGTTTTTAGTGCCAACGCGTATTTGGCTGGTTCTTGCGCACTCCGACGTCGTGTGGTGATTATATGTTCGCACAAGGCTGCGAACTCGGTTAGTGCTCGAACCCGACTTTATACGTATACGAATGCATGTGGTTATCCCGAACACATGTGTTAGTTGATTAACTATAAAACAACCTGGATCTGATCTGCTTAACCTGATGAACCTAGATTTGCATGATTAATGACAATTATGATGAAATGGGTTAAAATGAAATACGGGGACTTATACGATGATTTATATGTTAGGTCCTGTTGACTGATACCTGTGATTTATCTGGTTGGATCTTACTGTACGTCTGCTATTTGAGATAGGGATTCTACCTCCTCCCTTTGTTACAGTGTCAACCGCATGTTTAGTTAGCGGCACCTTCTTATTGTCGATTAATTTTGTTGATTACTATTCTATTTCCTTCCTGCTCTAGTCTTTATCCGTTGACATAAACTCCCTGTATGACACATGGTATGAGTATCGGTATTGCATGCTAGTCTGTAGAGATAGCTGGTATGAGTTATGTTATACGTATGCATGAGGGTTGAATGTCTAGCGATAGATACTTTAGTGTACCTCGATGTACTGCCTGTGATATTTCTGTTGAGACGCTGTGTGATCGTCTCTGTGATAGTGATTGACCGAGAGAGTCCGATATTATGGACTTGAGGTCTATTAGCAGCCCAGTGAGGGGTTGTACTGAGTGTAGGACGCTACACTAGCGGGCTGTCGATGGACAGTCGTCTCTACTGTTCGGGGAGCCATCAGTAGGGACCACTCTATTTTATAGAGTTGCGGGTCGTGGACCACTGCTGTATCAGCTCCCAGATTTTATCTGTGTATGATGATATTATAATGATGAGTATTTTAATCTGATTATATGATATACGGGACATATAGAGTTACGGTGATCTGGTTAATCTTTACATTCTGATCACGCACCATACAGTTTGTGATATCCCTACTTAGCTTCTGGCTAACCCCCTTTGACTTGCCTCTAGGTTCGGGCGCGACTCCATCTGGAGCAGTTTAGATAGATAGCTTGGTAACCACTAGTCTAGGTGGGTTTGTGTTGCATTGTGAGTTGTGTTGTTGTTATATTATGTTATGTCGGACTTGTTGACCGCTGCGCCAGTCATGTTATCTGTTGGTTTGTCGACCGCTGCGCCGGTCCTGTTGTTGTTATTTCTGTTGACCGCTGCGCCGGTCTTGTGTCAGTATTTTTATCTCTGGATATTTTATGGCCGGGTCGGCCCTGTGTTATGTTACTTTATTTCAGTCTGTACCTCTCGATTGTCAGGATTGATTTGACAGGTACAGTGTTGTGCGTCCCGAGGTCCGAGATTCCCAGCGTGGGATCCGGGTGGATTTTTGGGGCGTAACAAGGAGATGGATGAAGATCAGCTTGTGGATGATGCCAAGACACATGAGAACTTCAAGGAGGAAGAAGAACATTGGGTGGAGAAGAGAAGAGAAAGAGGAAGAAGCTCTCGGTTGCAAGAAGAAGAGAAGGGGAAGAGGAGATATTATCATTTGGAGTCCACCAAACCTAACAAGCATCACGCTCAAACATAATTTTCTTTCAAAGACAATAGACTAAAGTGCAATGTGAATAATACAAGCCCTTAAATCCCCTCTTTCTCTCAACGTTTACTTCTCTTTGAGTTTACAAAACAGCCCCTATGTGAGATCTTCAATCAATGGTGGATAATGGTTGAGTTTTGAATGAATGGCATGGATTCCTTTTCTTCCTTGGCATCTTTGATGATTGAGGGAGATGCTTGAACGAATTGCAAGCCTTCATTAATGCTCTTGGAGATTGAACGTGCATGCCTCTTCCATTGGTGGAGTGAAGAGGTGTCTTGAAGCTTATTGGTGGAATGTAGAGGTGGTTTTGACTTGTTTGAATTTGAAGTTGGTTCCTTGTTGACTCTTGACCTGATTTGGGCGCCCATGCCATCTAAGCATGATGAGGTGGCATCCATGTGTCATGAAGGTGGTTTAATGCTTTGGGAGGTGGTGCCAATAAGTGTGCAAACCTTGATGGATGGTGGATGTTGTCTTTCCTTTGAGGAGCTTTGATGGAGGGCTGATCTTGAGGGTTTCTTGATGTGTGGTGGATCTTGGATCACCCTTGATGATGGAGGGCTGATATTACACGTTTTGAGAAAGAAGAGACGGCTTGTAGTGAATTACAGGTGTAAGCAACCCTAGGCTAAAACAACCTATTACATCATCTAGAAAATTAAAAACACTTAAAAAAAAATAAAACCCTAGGCTACTCCTATTCTAAGGCAAGAACATGAAAGTAAAAATAAGCATAATTAAACCCCGAAGATACTCCTGCATCAATAAGTGAAGCAAAAGATGCTTCAGCTAAATGTCTTGATTTATCACCACAAGGGCTATTACTTTTCCTTGCATAGCTTGGCTTCTAAGGATGGAGTCTTTTCCAATTTATCACAAGTGTTGATATTGGTCCTAGAAGTAAATTTAATTTACCTTTGGCCATTCCACATAGGATAAATGGGAAGACTGTGCACATGATGGCATATCTAATCTGAAACTTTGCATTTGCATTCAGAATGCATCATAGTGCTATAGACCAAAGTCAACATGCCACGGTATAGTTTCAAACATGAGATTAGCGTGCTTCTCCTCACTCTTAAAAGAATGAACCAAATCTTTTATATATCAACCAGGAGTCAATGGAAAGCCAAAAGCAAGTAGCTCCATCAAGCTGGCTTAAATACCCCAACCGTCCTCCCTCTTTGGTCAAAAGCCAAGCCATGGCTTTCTTTCTCCTCCCATGTGGCCACAACGCAATCTTACTCGCTACTGCTCTAATTTTCTTGCTTACCCACAGTGCCACCGCAGCCACCGACTACACCGTCGGCGACGACAGCGGCTGGACCACCGGCATCAACTACCTCACCTGATCATAGGAGTACAACTTCACAGTGGGCGATGTCTTCGACGCATATCTTATATATATCCACTCACTTCATCCCTATTGTGAGGCCCCGGCCCGATCTATGGTCAAAATGCGGTCAACAATCGCACCACGCCTCTTATTCATTTTTCTTTGTCATCATCGTAGCGCGTCCGCCGCGCTCGCTCCGTCCGCTCGTCCGCCGAGCTCGCGCGTCCACCGCGCCGGACTGGATGGCCTCCGGCAGGGAAGGGCCGCCTGCCCTTCCTCTCAGCCTCATCAGCGTCCACGCCTGGATGCCGGCCTCCAACGAAGCCCCGCCGCCATCTCTCTCGTCCGCCGACTCTAGCCACCTCTTCGTCCCAGCAAGTTGCCGCCGGAAACCCATCGACGGAGCCGCCGCCCGAGGGGGAGGAGGGAGGGGAGGACCGCCGTCCGCCGGGCGCACCTGCTGCTCGCCCGAGCACCTGCTGCTCGCCCGAGCACCTGCTCCGAGGGCCCTCCGAGAATGGGTGTGGGAACCAAGAGAGTGAGCACCCGCTCCTCTCGCAGCTTCTTAAGCTGCTCTGACCACCGACAGCTTTTGCAGGGAAGGACGCCGCCCACGCAGCCGTCCCATCACCCCGGATCCGCGCCGGATCCTGTCGCTCCATCAGTCTACGTCGCGTGTAGTGCCGTCGCTTCCATCGCGTCGCCCCGAATCCGCGCGGGATCCTCCGTCCGAGCCGTCCACGCCGCTTGGGCCTCCTCCCGAGTCCGTCGTCGAGCGGCCCGCTGGCCCAGGCCCAAGACCCGCCGGTCTTGGTCGTGACACCTATCCACCAACTATTAATCATTTACGGTTGCTTTATATGATGTAGTTTTCCGGTACGTGGCGAGGCAGCATGAAATGTACGAGGTGACGGAGGCAACGTATAGGTCGTGCAACTCGAGCTACGGCGTTATCAAGACGTACGCTACGGGTAGAGGT
>CM050439.1:40472427-40483697 GCA_027562315.1 Costus pulverulentus
ATTATATATGCAACTCAATACATCAACGCAGGTAGAGAAGTCTGCATAATAACAACCATGCCTCTATAAAGAATAATAGTTCTATCAAAGTACATTCAAACAATGCCTCACCATGTCCATACATTGGTCTTCAGGGCATATACGCCAACACGGAGAAGTATTGTTTAGAAGCTTTGTGCCAGGTTGCTTCCTCTATAAGGGATATAATCCATTGGATAAGAAACTCCATACGTCGATTAGCTTACTTTGCTCCAACACCCAGTGATATAAACTATCACATATCTCTCGGTCGAACTCTGTTCGAACCATCGGTGGGGCTTGGTAAGACAATGACTAAGAAGGATCGTCCGGATCTTTATGAAACTTCCTCAAGTTCACATGGAATGTAGGGTGTATCTATATTCCCTATTGGAGTTTCGAACGGTATGCTACTAAGCCCACTCGACTCAGTATCTCGCATGGACCGTCGTGTCTTTGGACAAGACCTCGGTGAGCCTCTCTCACCGGGATGTTCCTACAGATATGTGAGGTAAGTCGGGGAAGAACTAAGTCGCCCCCGACAAATTCTTCGTTCCAACAACAACGGTATGCATACCTCTGCATCCATTGTACATCCAACTCCTAGCTACCTCTAGCCTCTCAGAGTTAATCAATTCGTTCCCGAGTTTTCCGTTAAGTCGTAGGGCACTTCCACGCCGAGTCCCCTTGCACCACGTCAACAGGGGTTAGGGGCTGACTCCCTAACATTAGCTCGAAGCTCAAATGAGGTGGGGACCTTTAGATGTTGACCTTTGTAAGTCGTAGGCATTCTATGCCACATCCATCCACTTCACACAGTCACCTTGACTGGCGATCACAAAGTGACGGGGGAATTCTTCCACAAGAGCGTTCACCTGCTCAGTTTGCCCATCCGTTTAAGGATGATTGGCTATAGAGAAACTTACCTTGGACAAATACTTATGGAAGAATGAGGTTCAATAGTGTCCAGTAACAACGGGCATCCCTATCGCATATGATATTCACTGGGATGCCAAAATGTTTCACCACATTGTGAAAGAATAGGTCTATAGCAACCCTTGCTATACGCTGCTCATGTGCTGGGATAAAGACTCTACCCAGAGAATTTATCCACGACTACCGGCACTGAGTTTTTCCCGTCAACTGTAGGAACCCAGCAATAAAGTCCTTGGACACCCTTGTCCAGGACATCTCGGGAACAGGTAGTGGTTGTAACAACCCTGCCCCTAGTCTCTGATCAATTTTACCTTCCTGGCAATTTCGGTAAGCACGGACATACATCGTCATGTTGTGTACGTATTGGGCTAATAGCACAGTTGTGCTGATATGATAATTTTCCCCTTTTGTCTTGGATGTCTTGCCCAAACTTTATCATGGAGCTCCCTCAGTAGCTCCCAGCGCAGTCCGCTCATCGATGGGACTAGTAGCCAATCGCCTCTAGACATGACAATGTTATCTTAACCCAGATAGTATGTCAGATTATGCTCGACATAATCTGCTAAACTTAGCTTTTGATCCTCCCTATCAAAAGCTGAGGCTGTCCTTATTCTGCTTAGTAGATCTCCTTTTCACACTAGATAGGGTACAACACATAAGGGTGTTAAATTTACTGAGCTCATCCGGGATCACATTGGTTTTTACCCGATCTATGTTCCCTCTGGAAATGTAATTCACTCCAGAATTCCCACCAACGTGCCAATTTTGCTGACAACTTCATTTCTGTGGTGTAACATTGTCAGTCTTTAGTGCCTCGAGAAGGTTCTCCGCGTTCGGGGATAGTGGACTCCCACCATCTTTTCCTTCTCGTGGCAAAATATCGTCGCTCAGTCCTATTAGCTTTCAACTCTCAAAAGCTAAAGGATGCCCATACTATAAAAGTATACCACCAATAGCTTGATCCGAAGCATCAGTGTGAAACTTGAAAGACATATTGAAGTCGGCTAACTTCAGGATCGGTTCACAGGTGATATGGACCATCACTCCTGGAAGACCGACTGACACCGATCATGTCACTCCCATTTCGAGTTCTCTTTCTAGCAGATTACTAAGGGTAAGACTTTCCCCAAACAGCCTTTGATGAACTTTTCGATAGAAGTTCACCACACCGAGAAAAACTTCATACTCGATTTAATTTGAGGGGGCGCGCCATTCCGCAATAGCTTGGACCTTTACCTTGTCCATGCGCGCTTGTCTATGGTCCATCCCATGACCAAGGAAAGAAATCTCATTCTCCACAAATGAGCATTTCTCCAACTCCAAATACAGTTGGTTTTTTTCCCCTCAATAGCAGCCTTAGATAGCGTCCAAGACAAGTTGTCGCATGACTGTCCTATGACATCATCGATTGATGTCCGGGATTCATCGTCGCACGACTATCCCTTAGGCACAATTGACTGCCCTTCGGGACATGTCGTCGCACGGCAGTCCCCAGGCCACCCCTGGCCTTGGTCGGTGCTGTAGAAACTGCGATAAAGTGCTTCAGCAATATGACCCCTAGAATATATGTCTCCACTAGGGAGACAAGAAAACTGAGCCGCGAGGCTCTAGTTGGACAAGCCAACTCTGTCGATATCTTTAGAGCAAAGCTCCCCCATATCCGATAGTCTCCACGAGCAACTCAATGCTGTGGACACTTGTGATCATCGTATTGATCACAGCTGTCAACACGCGTACAATACCGATGTACAAGTCAGAACATGCAGAACTTGGCTCTGATACCAGTCTATCACACCCAGAATTAGGCGAATAAAATTTTAACAAAAATTACACACGAGTCAACCCTTGACTCGCACCCAAGCACGCCCACACAGGGGCTAAGTGGTCGAACCACTGATCCAGGCGCAACTGGCAGAAGAACGTCCTCAACGTACTCCTCAGCCTATCCTAGGCGGCCACCTCGACTCTTGTCTCGACGAATCATCGACCGCCACATGCCCATGAGGATCGTTGCTCGACGAATACATCACCCGAGACTCAACATCGGCGCTGCGCACATTTGAGTCCGGCAGACCAAAAAATAGACAAAACCGCACACAGGCGGTGGCGCACACACGCGCAAGAGACAGCATCACGTAGGACGTCGGGCACACACCCTAACTCCGACCAGATCGCACGCAGGCGATCGAATACAACACTCGCCCAAAAAGGGACGTCTCGTAAACGTCCGACATAGACAAATCGGCAAACGCCGGGCAACACCACACATGGCCGACGCACAAAACCGGAGCGCGGAGAGGGGCGAGGAATCGCCGACTGAGAAAGACGACTCGACCGGGAGCGCGAGGCGCAAGGAGTCGAGGAGAAGAAGATGCCGACCGTGGGCAGCTGATCGACTGGGAACAGGAACCGCGTCCGAAACTCGTTGGAGACACGTGCACAGAAACTGAGGCACATGCATGCTAACCAAAGCATGTGCACGTAAACCAAGGCAGCGGATCGACAGCCGGAGGCTCGTCAAAAACCACCTGAAGCTCGCCGGAACACCGTCCGGTTGAGCCCAGCCTCGCCGGAGCCAAAGATAGCGCCGATGAACTCGCAAGAGTCACCGGACGCCAGCCAAAAAGGGAAATTGCTTCCCCACTTCACCGGATGGTGCCGGGAAGAGCAGGCAAGGCACCCAGGCACACCGGTCGTCCACAATCTCACCGGAAAAGGGGAGAAGGTGGAGGACACAGCGCGAAGGGGAGAAAGAAGGAAGCTGTCGGCGACACTCGCTGATGAAAACCCACCTGTCGGACGAAGCCAAAGCAGGAGGAGGAAGAAATGTACCTTGGTGGATGACCGTCCGCCGGCGACGCCGAAGACAAAGGTGGAGGAAGGAAAAGGGGACGCCACCCCATGCTCCAATGCTTCCCGTACCGCCTAAGCCACACCACTGGGAAGCCGCCAAAGACCGTCGCCACCACCGGAGAACTCATCGCCGGAGCCCGCTCAACAGAGGAGATGAAATCGGAGAGAAGAGGTGGAGGCGGCCGCTCTTGCACCCCGGCACTATAGCACTATAGCCCTAAATCACGTTGCACATGATTTCCGTCCAAATCCAGATGGATTCGGATCTGCGCCTGTTAACCCATTGCCCGACCCGCTATAGATAAGTAAGGAATTGGGCCGCCGGGCTGGGCTTGGGCTGCGCGGATGCGCCTGGCCCAACACAGCAAACGGGCCTAACATTTAGTATGGTTCCTAATAAAGATGTTATAATAATGATGACGACATTGCTTTGGCAAAAAAAAATGATGACGATATTGACTACCCATTTATCAAAGGCGAGAAATTCAATCAAAGGAGCGACAATAATAATATGTATGATAGATGTCATGGGCAATTTATTTTTTTAATAATAAATTCAATCACAACCGGTAAATCCCCTCGAAGAGATCTCAGCTCTACACTAGAGTGGCCCGCGACCGATTAGGATCGCGTTGCGGAAGCTGGCCCAGCACTCTACAAGTCCTCACACCCCCACGTGCGCAAAGGGTTCAGTGTAAATACCGCCCCTCGAACACGAATACAAATCTCACACTTGTGCAATAACGCGTTGGAGACTCTCCGACTACTATGCACTCACAAAAAGTCCACCGCTCGCGCTCCTTTCTCCACACAGCTGAGGTAGGCATCAGCGCGGCCTCAAGCAATCACAAGGAGACGGTGGCGAACACATTCAAGGGTGCCAGTACACACACCTGGTAATGCAGGAAGCAATGTGCACGAACACCTTCGAGGGTGTCGACACGTTTATGCAATCACCAACAAGCAAGTACAACCCGCACTACATATATGCGGGCAAAATAGTACAAAGAACCATCCAGACGAAATGCCACACGAAGTCCGGACGGTGGGTAAAATCCCTATCCACTACTACACAGGAAAACCATTCTACTACCACTACACACGATAAATCCGGGAATGGTTTACCCTTGTAGCGTGCCACCACTCCACGAGCCGAGCCCACCGAGATCCTCCGAGAAGCTGCGTCGGAAAGTCCGGGTTGAAGACGAAGTGAGATGCACGGATGAATGCGTGCGACGAAGCCCCTTCTCCCCTTTCCTCCTTCACCGTGTCACGTCTGAGTCGAGCAGACTCTCAGCTGAAACAGGGGACTAATCCCCTTTCTCGTTCATCACTGTCCGGCCACCGGAGTCAGGCCGGAGGGTCGGGATGTGGTCGCGAGTGGATGGAGACCTCGCCGCCGAAGAATCACCGCCAGAGAAGCCGTCGCCAACGAGAAATCAAAACCAGTGGAAGCGTTGGCTATGTGGAATAGGAGATCGGAGAATTCAATCTCTCTCCGGCGTCTGGCTATCGGCATCGGAGGAGAAAGTCTCCTCGTTACCTTAGGGCACCGGAGAATGGATCTGAGAGCTCTTCTCAGCGAGTCCATGGCCGGAGCCTCATCGTCGTCTGAGAAGAACAGAACTCTGTTTCAGATCTAGATACTTCCATTGCCAAACCTCTGCCCATGTGTTCATTCGCTCCCTAGGGCAGCCTCCCCTCAACGAGGATGGAAATCCATCCTCATCGCCATGCAGCCGCGATCTCCGCCGATGATTGACCGGAGATCTCACTTCTATCGGGGCGGATTTGAAAATCTGCCCTGGGCTCATCCACGTAGGAGTCCACGCGCAATTTCATTGCTAGCCTTGTCGCCACGTCAGCACCAGTCGCCGGCAACCTTCCTATTCTGGCGCGCCCCCTCCACCTAGCCGGAATCAGCGCCGGTGACAGCGCACGTGGTGTAGAGGAGAAGAACTGGGGAATTTCCCCCTTCCGCGTGCAGCGAGATACGTGAACCGGTCTGAATCGGTTTGGTTCAGCCTGAAAGGTTGGTTTAGGCTGGTTCGAGGCTGATTAGACCTCAGAATCGCCTCACAGTCGACCCTCTTCATTGCGCATGCTTGTAAGCTCACGCAAAAAGGGTCTGGGGTCTATGGGTCGAGTCGGGAACCCACATCCACGTGTGAACCAACACTCTGTGGTTTGACTCGACCCTCGCCCTATGGACTTGTGTCAACCTCAGTGACACGATCGCATGCCTAAGTCGTCCAACACGTCTAATGATGAGGGGTCCCGTCATCGATCACCCTCGGTGTACTTTAGGATTTGTGCTAAATCCCGGGAGCATCACAATAGGCATAATAATATGTATCATGAATGGATGTCACTTGTTCAGATTAATGACATTACCCCCACTATCAAGTATGCATTTATAAAGTCATTTGTTCTCAACTCATACATCACTTTGCTGCTTTTTTATTAGCATTCTAAGCATATAAGGAATATCACAAAACTTTCTTTTTATGAACAGATTCATGAAGCAACAAGAGAAGCCCGAATCATTGTCAACTTTGAATGTTTTATTCAGAAGCAATCAAGTCATAATTTCATCTACTTGGTAGACGTTTATGAAACATTTGAAATTTGGACTTGACTTAAGTGGAAAAGAATGTACATGATCTGGGATGATATAAAGATTAGTACAGTGAAGTTGTAGGCAGTGGAAAGCAAGGATATCTCGATCTGGGAAGACAACAAATAGTTGGCATGGTCATATAGATACTTGCTCATCCAAACGCAGGCAATTTGTGAATATATTTAAATCTGATTAATACCAACTCTTGAATACTTGCAATTGCTACTTTAATTACTTAGAAGATGAACTCTGTTTCAGAGGAGACTTGTGTTTATTCAAGCATATGTGCTAAAGAATGCTTCAAGCGTACTAGTGCAAGCACCAAAAGAGGCAAACAAAAACATGTAAAGGCCGCTAGAAACTGCATGCTTTTGTATATCAAAATAAAAGAGTTGACAGTACCACAGAGTGAGAAGACAAGGCGCGAGCAAATTAAGCCGTAAATTAGATTAACCACCTTCTCATCCTTACTGCCTCGTTAAATTAAGCAGCTGAGGCAGTAGTAGGGTGCTCTTTTAGTTTCAGCCGCTGCGGCTGCTCCGGAACGAGCCCAAAGCCTTGATCGCCGCCGCCCTCAGCACGTATTGGTGGTACACAGCCGCGGTCAGAGCTCCGACGAACGGACCTACCCAGAAGATCCACTGCACGCCAAAAAATTAGATGCACGAGGTTCATGGTTCTTGGGCGCAAATTAACAACAACAAGGATGCGTATTGTTTCAAGTAACCAATTAACCGACGTGATCATGCCATGGTTTGCTCTGGTTGTAAATCACTGCTGCTCCCAAGCTCCTGGCGGGATTGATGCCCGTGCCGGTGATGGGGATCGTCGCCAAGTGCACCATGAACACCGCAAATCCGATTGGGAGTGGAGCCAATACCTAGATCGATCAAAATCAAAGACGCATTGAGGGAGGAAAATTTATTTTAATCCGCGCGTCCTTAATTTCTAGGATTTACAAGGGACCGGCCGGATTTTTATACTGGGACGTGGGAGTCTCGGGCGCTGCGTTTGGGATCGGTGGCAGAGAAGACGGTGTAGACGAGCACGAAGGTGCCGATGATCTCGGCTCCGAGCGCCGTGCCCCTTGAGTAGCCCGAGGCCACCGAGTTAGCCCCCCCGCCAAACTCGTCGAACTGGTGCTTCATGATCCCCTTAACGATCCCGACGCCGAAGATCGCCCCCAGGCTTTGCGCCACCATGTACAGCACCGCGCGCAGCAGCGACACCTTCCTCGCCAGCAAAAGCCCAAATGTCACGGCCGGGTTTATGTGCCCACCTGAGTGAAATTAGCGGCAAGTCGAATTGGATGAGCCTGGGAAGAAATAATTAGGTAATCACAAGTGGTACCAGAGATGCCGGCGGTGCAGTAGACGAGGATAAAGATCATGCCACCGAAGGCCCAAGCGATGCCGAGGACGCCGACACCGTTGCACTCGTTGGCCTGGGACTGGACTTTGTACCCAATCACGGTGGCGATGGTGACGTAGAGGAAGAGGAGGGTGGCGATGAACTCGGCGATGAGCGCCCGGTAAAAGGACCAGAGCTTGAGCTCCCCAGCGTCGAACAGAACCGCCGGTGGCGGATCGTGGTAGTCCTTGGCCGGCGGGTGCTCCGCCTCCGCAATACCCTCCTTGGACATGCCTCTGTTTCTTGGGTAAAAGGGGGTTTGAGTTTTGCAGGCGAAGGGTGCGGCGGTGGTGCTCTTTAATTGGAAGAGGGTGGGGTTAGGACCATGTGGTGGAGGAGGTCATCGTCGTCATCATCCAATCCAGTGCATGCTCAGAAAGTGCAAGTAAAGAGGACGGCTCCTTAAAATGCGCACCCAACGGTTAGGGGCAAGCAATCAAGCAGCTGCATGATCGTCCTGGCGAAGATTGAAGAAGACGCAGATGATGGAATCGGAGAGCAGCGATGGAGACACGATCGATGGTGAGCAAGTGGAGTAGGTCGGGAGCAGCAGAACCGGATCCCCGGTCGGTCACGTCAGTGTCTCCCTCACGCCCCCACTCAACCTTGCAAATTAATGAGCTAAGAAGAGGCAAGGAAAAATTTTAGCAGCAGGTTATCATTTCGTATAACAATAGTATATTATTTTTAATAATATAATATTATATAAATTTTTTTTATATTATATGAAATTAGATTTATATTTTATATAATATTAATATACTTTTATATATCTTTATATAAAATCTAGTTATTATAAAAAAATAGTATTATATGAAATATAATATAAAAACATTTCGCATAACGTTATATAATAATATAATTTTGTTATACGAAATAAGCATATGCAAACTTTTTGGTAAAATATTCTGCTGCGAAAATTTTTCCTAAGAGACAACACCACTCGTGACTCCACGAACCAATGTTATGAGCAAGGTAATAATTCTAAAAAAAGATAAAAATTAGTATAATAATCTATATGTTTTTACCTCTTCAACGGTACCAATATCATTATAAATGAAATCTTCTACGATAAGAAATAAAATCATAAAACATAATCGATAATAAAAAAAATATTACTATGACAAATTTTTTATTAATATATAACTGAAAGCAGATAAAGGAGGATGATAATATTATTTTTTTTTCTAAAACTAATAATAATATTTACGATTGGATGTGGAGGGAATATTTATCGTCCACAATGCTTATTTATTAAGTTTCACTATGATAAATGTATCATAATTTAAAATAATTAAACGGAAGCTTATTAAATATTATATATAAGCCTAAATTAATAATAGCAAACTCGTTGGAATAATTAAACAACTATAATGATTTATGGTTTACATAAAAGCTAACATATCAAAAATAATGTATGTAGAAAAAAAATCTCCCATGAAACACAGCCTGAGGCTCAATTAATTTTAGAAAAGAATTGCTAAAAATTATCATGTACGATATATAATAAGTCATTCAGATGAAATAAAAATAATGGCTCCAGAGAATGTTTCCCTAACACATTAAGGAAATATGAGTTATATTAGCCTAATGATTAACAAACCAACAAAATAATTAACATCAGAGGCTCATTGATGAAGCTATCAATTGACATTAATAAATGGATAAGACTGTCCTAATTAAACATCTTATTCTTCACATACTGTCAAAACTCCAATCAATATATTCACTAAGCCTATGAATTGAAGAGTCAATAATTGAAAAGTTCACATTATATTATTTACATCTTCTCCAAGTTTTCATATGGTAGTTATGATAGATAACAATCCACAAAAGACATTAATATTACACCTTCAAGCTAATACAAATGATGGCATTAATTGCATCATAGGGAGATTAACCATGGTTGCTAGTGACACATCGAAATTAAGTGCTGTTTGCCTTACTTTTAAGCTATTTTTAAGTATAAAATAATTAAAAAAGTATTTGATAATAAAAAATATTTATTTATTATTTTAAATAATTTAAAATAATATATTTATTTATTATTTTAAATAATTTAAAATAATTTATTTACTTATTATTTTAAAATTTGACATTAGATAAAAAATTATTTATCAAACATCTTATAAATTTTTATAGCATAATACAACACAATACAACACAGTTTAGCACACTTATAAAATAATTAACAGCGGAGCCAAACATGCCCTAAGTATCGTTTAAACCACTAAAAAACTTTTTTTTCTTTTAGAAATACCAGATTTTTGCATAAGTGTCACTCTATTACGTTCTTATCAAAAATTTAGCCAAATCAGTTGGCCAATTATCTTCCCAAATGTTTTGTTCCTGAAACATCTTTGCTTGTCCTACAAGCCAATTGGCATGTTCATTTCCTCCTATCTAATATCTCTAAATAATAGTTTCTCATATACTTATATTTCTTCTAGGAGTTTATAAGTTTCAATTGGAGTATACACATTCTTTCCTAAGACATTTGGTATGGCTTCTAGGCATCCAAATTCAATATAGAATGTGTGCACTAACATGGCCATACTTGAGTGGATGTAGTTCATTGTGCATCTAACTGTTAGTAATTCAAAATAAAGAATCGAGGAGCTTCCATGATATGCTGTAATTGTGAGCAAAGTGTTGTCCTCACTATTCTTGATAATGTTGTTAGGGAATACCGGGTGTAATTTAAAATTTTGCAGTCCCAGGACGCAGCGGAAGAATCATTACACCTGAAACATATTCCGGTCCCAAGGATCCATGCGAGAGAGAAGACACAAGGATGTGTTAGAGATGTACCTCTTTTGCTTGTCCAGTTGCCGAAGCCATATTGAAGGCACCCCAAGTGTTCGCCCTCTACAAGCATCCACGCGTCGACTCCTTAATCGTTGCTCCCTTCCACGCTTGGTGCTAGCCTCGGGAAGAGAATCAAGCCTTAGGGTTCCTTCACTTTTCTTGCGCCACCTCCAAGATGAAAACGCCAAGAAGAGATGAGGATGAGGAGGAATATGATGCGCCAAGTGCTTCCTTCTTCTTCTATGCCTGCGCCACCTTCAAGCAAGGTGCGCCTATGGCCAAGGAACAGAGAGGACTTGTGGCAAGGAGATGCCACCAAACACTAAGAGTCCTTGCGCCAAGAAGAGAGGGAGAAGAAGAAGAACTTGCGGCTATGGAAGAAGATTGCACTCCTTGATGAAGAATGAGAGCTCCAAGCTCTCAAGTTGTCGCCACCTTAAGCCTCCACGCCTCCTTGTGTATGATACCTCACGTCTTCAAGGGAGGGAACTCAAGAGGGGGCGACAAGGGGTCCTAAAAATAGGACTAGAGGCGGTTTGGGCAAGGGCTAGGATCATGCCAAGTGTATGGCTAGGATGAGGTGTCTTGAGGCAAGGAAAGTCTCCAAGACTTTACCATAAACCTC
>CM050439.1:40501603-40514367 GCA_027562315.1 Costus pulverulentus
ACAGACTGAATAACAACCATTGCCTTTATAAACATAAAAGTTTATATACATGATACTAATAGAATCCCAAGGCCTCAAACATTAGCCTTAAGGGCATACCCCAACAGGAGCCTCCTCCTCCGTGTGAACTCCTGGTCCAAAGGATCCGGCCATCGGAGGACCAAATCGCTAGAATTGAGCTTCACCATGTTCGGCGCCTCATCCTCTATTCCGCCCCATTCGCAGCACCGATCAACTCCAAACTCCGTCCATGACCTCTCCTCGTTGCCGCGAACTCACAGCCAAAAGGAATTGCCCATCCGGCCGGTGGATCATTGGAATCGGAAGATCTTCCGATCACCATGCTCTACCGCGTTCCGCCCTATTCCTGGCCTAGTGCGATACAATCAAGTGCCAGAAGCTTCCCATCTGCCTGTGGCCACCACACGCACCTCTAGCCGACGTATCGCTGGCGATTGAGCCTAGAACGATGACCGGCAGTGTGCCCTGTTTGCCATCCTCGCGCGAATGAAGAATGAAGATGACGCTGCTCACATCCAACGGCCCATATCTTTTAGCCCTCATGCAACGACTAGATCAGCATCATAGGCAACCGATGACTGGCATTGTTTCTACTGGATCTATTCCAATCGGCTGAGTTATGGGATGATCCAGGTGTCTATCCCCACTAAGCCAAACTAGATTTATCCATCCATGTCCTCAAATTAAGCATCCAGATCAGAAGATATCATCAAAGCTCAAATGGACAACTCATGTTAATTCGGCCTAAAGCTTCTCCAACACACCTTGGTTGGTAGAATAATTCAAGTCAAATGTACCCTTTTTCAGGTTTTTACAAAGTAGTGGTTAGAATATTTGTTGCATCCACCCCTCATGTGAGTGGTGTGGTTTTACCCTCCGTTAGTGATAGCGTTCCGCAAGTGCACGAAATTATCGAAGTAATAAAAAGATATTGTTCCCAATGAGGATTACGTAGTTAAGTACCGACTTTTTGACTTGCTTAAATCTAGGCAAAACAAATGAGTGGTTATGATGATCTTCTAAGCACGAACAATTCAAAAGCAGCTTTTTAGAGGATTCAAGTTCTAAGAGAATCGGGATTTCTAGGTTTCACCACACTGACTATTATGAATCTTATAAAGATAACTCAATCAATAGAAAATATCTATCATGAAAGGAACTTTTCATAATGTACATATCACCTCCTCTCGGAGTGTAATACGTTATTTAATTAAGTTAACTCCCTACTCTCGTGACAGTTAACCTAACTAAACCCATTAAGTACTATGAAAAGCTATTTAGATCCTTCAGACGAATCCAACCTACTCTCGTGATTTGATTCGAAGGTTCAATTGAAATAGATCGGACGTTGCGATTCACCTCTCGGTCCTTCTCGCAACGTCTAATACGCAATTATACGTGGCCAAGGTAAATTACGAAATGAACACAACTTCAATCAAATCATGATAATAAATTTGTATAAAAAAGAGTATGAATAAAGATTAATTCATAAAAGTCAGCGGGCTATGCCCTAAATCCCGAAACGAGGATCTACTCACTCATGTTCTTAAGGAAATACATGTTTGTATGGTGAACAAGTATAGATCTAGTAAAAATCACAAAGAATTCACTAAGACAACAATAAAACCGGTTTCCCCTCAATCTGGAGATGAAGAGTAGAAGATCAATCGTTGCTTTTGTGTGAAATCTCGTTGAAATTCTACTTGGAAATTAACTTTCGCCTCTTTCGCCGCCGCACATTGTGTTAATCCGAAAAGCCTCTCTAAACCTATGAAAAATCTGATCTTTTATAGTTGGACCGGTCTGGAACCCATTGAGGAATGTTTCTACAAAGTCTGGTTCAAATCCGGTTCGAATCGGTGAAGAATCGTGTGAAAAACTCGTTGGGCGGACGTTTTCACGGTCTGTAACATGTTCACGGCCACGGCCGTGATTCTTTCTGTGTGTACAAGCCTTATGTGATAGAAATATTCATGGCCCGTAATGGATTTACGGCTTCACCCATGAAAGTTTCTGTATTTTTCCATACTTAGCCGTTTTTCAGCTACTGCTCGAACTAAAAATTATGGCCGATCCAGAATTACGGCCAAGGCCGTAATTCTCGGTTCTTCACTATTTCGACTCTAAATTCGACGTGTAAGCTCGTGATCTCCTCAGGAATCATGCTTTGACTTCGAAACTCGTGAAATCCTTCATTTTTGGGTGATTTTATCTACATTTTCATAAAAACCAAGAAAAGTAAAGATTCTGTGCCAAGTGAAGTAAAAGCATCAAAATAAGCATAAAATCATGCAAATAAGTTCAAAATATGATCTAAAATATAGGCAAAAATGTGGTGTAAATACAACGCATCAAAATACCCTAGACTTAGAATTTTGCTTGTCCTCAAGCAATTCATCAATATGAATAAAGAATGTAAAGATAAGGAATGCTCATCAATTTTACCATCAATAAAGCCCTTAGTCTACATTTCAGGCATGCTACATTTTAGAACTTAGATCATCCAAGAGAAGTCATAGTAAAAATAAATCATCAAGAGTTTACAATCCAAGAAAGATAAAATTCACAAACCACGTTATAATGTTCATTCAACACATATCAAGCAATCAAATACTTCTTGGTTTAATAAATCTGCCTTAATCAATAGATAAATATTTACTTCCAGTCATTTGGTGAAACTATAGATATGCGATTTTTAGTGCAATTTGGTCTTTAAACTGTTATTTATCATAACATTGTTTAAAGTATACTGCAAAAGAGTATATTTTAACTCATGGTCTCGATCTTAAGCTAGAGGAATTTTCCACTAAGCCCACACTTTTCCCTTTTTCTCATTTTTCTTCTTTTTTAGACTTCAACTCATGTCTTCGGTACCACTGCCATTTTTTTTCGCAATGCCAAGTAGAGGAGTCAAATTTTTTTTTACAAAAATATGGAAAAAAGCCGGCTAGTGTCAACCCATAACCTCAGATTATGCTATCAGAGGAGTTGGAGCAAATCTCAAGTTAAATATATAAATAACCAAATTTCTATCCATAAAAATCACTATTAAATCATAGGAAAATAAATTAAACTTAAAGTACAGGGATCACTATGCACATGTTGTTTAAACATATAACAATTCCTATGTAAACGTTATCAATACCAGAATCAATCTTACTCAACAATTTAAGTTTTCATGAAAATCTAAAAAATTCTCTAGGTCATCAAATTAATCACTCAAAATGTTTCCTAAGTCTAAAATTAAGGATAAAACAAATTTGATTATCCTTAACAATCATGAATATTCAAAATACATACCTATAAAGCTTTAAGAAAAGCTAAATTATAGGGACACCCTAGACTTAAATTGTTGCTTCTACATAAATATTAAATCAATGAATGACATATTTCAGAAAAATTTTGCAAGAATTCCCTTTATAATGTTGGCGAAAACCTATACAATTATATCAAAAGATGAAAACATGACACTGAAAAATCTAGAAACTGTATCACATTAAAGATAATCATATTTTACAATGTAAACAAGTTCTAAACATTAAATACCGTCATGTTTCACTATTGAAATCACATTTTACCGTACTCACAAAGAAAATGTCATCATCATGGTAGGTACATGATTCACGGCTACACCTGTGATGGTCTCGTTAATCACTTTTCTCTCATATACAAAATTCTCCAAAAATTCCTACAAATAAAACAACTTATCAAAATATTTTCCATCAATAAAAATTCATTAATACATGTTGCAAAAATTCCTGAAAATTTAAATGAAATAAAAAACCAAAAACTAAGAATGCAAAAATTAATAAAATTCAAAAACTTTGGGCTGCCTCCCAAAAGTGCTTGTTTAAGGTTATTAGCTTGACCACAGCTTCATGTCATTGTGGAGTTGGTGAATCTGTGCCATAGTAGAGAGCATATAATCTTCTTCTTTTCCTTTGTCTCAAGAGTGTGCCCACCAAAGTATATTTCTAGTGAAATAGGTGGATCAATGTTGCAGTGATCAGTACATGCATACAAAAAAAAGTTTGAGTCATGCAAAAAATACTGAATAATTTTTCTGCATTTATCCAAGAGTAATATCATGTTTTCTTCCTTTAGATTTATATCAGCTATTGGAAGAAGATTAGAATTAAGATCAAAAATTTCATGCCTTAAATTGTTCAAGAAAATTTCAAACTTCAAATTTGGTATTTCACTTACCTCAATGTCAATGTGATCAAGTATCTCAGGTGTAATCTTTTCGGTACCTGTGGTAGCATTTGGATCAAATAATAATTCAGTTATCTCTTCATCATTATCCTCTCCACCATCTATCATGCAAATTCCTAATGGATTTTTCTGGCAAAAAGGAATTGATGGTTCATATGGTAGTGGTGGTAGAATATGCACAAGATCCTCTTCCTCATCTTTTTTCTCAATTTGTTTCTCTTCAGTGGGGTATTCCACCCTAACACTATCAAATTCACCCCCTTCTATATCACTACTTATTTGAGGATCCTTAAATTCATCATCTTTCTTCTCATAAGACTCCAAAAGTTCAAATTTCTCTTCAAACATGTCCCAAGTATTTGTGTTGCAAGACACTTCATTATATGAGAAGGGACTAGTGATGACACCAAAATTTATAGTATATTTTGTGTCATTTCATTGGTATTTTTGAGTCATATCTTTTTATTTTGTATTTTTGAGTCATATATATGCTCATTTGCTATTTTTAGTCCCTATATGTTTTGACAGAATAGTTTTATTATGATAATTCTACTTCGCTATCAAGTTTCGCAATATGGACTGAAAGGTGATTGTCTCATATACGTATCCGATTGCGTTGAGTCCGTGTGTTTGATCGCGAGTTTTCAAATCTTTCATACGTCCTTCTAGAGTTAGTCTAGGAGATTCTCCCACACCGTAGCTTGGCGCTACATCAACATGCCTGTGATGTATCATTGTGAGGCCTGCGTGCCGACTTTCAATTTTGAATTTCAATTCTGTATTGTAAATTAAATTGAAGATTTTGAAGACATCGTGGCGTTTCTCTCTCTCTCTCCCTTGCACATCTCTCATGGTGGCACAACCCATGACCTAGCTGAACCCTAGGGTGGCTTTTAGGGTTACCTAGAGGTGCATCCAAGGGGGTTAGCAGCTAGGGTTAGGGTTGGCGCGCCTCACCCTAAAGGTGGCGTATCCCTTCTTTGACCTAACCTTGAGTGGCTCCTAGGGTTACCTAGATGGTATACTTAAGGGATGATGGTTGGATTGTTGGTGTATATGCCCTGTAGACCAATATATGGACATGGTCAGGCATTGTTTGAATGTACTTTGATAGAACCATTATTCTTTATAGAGGCATGGTCGTTATTATGCAGACTTCTCTACCTGCGTTGATGTATTGAGTTGCATGTATAATGTCCCAGGAGTTTGGATTGGATCCATTCTCACAAGCTATCCCCAGTCAAGGTACCTTAGCAGATATGGGATAGCTTTGGTACATGTGAGACTGGTGTATGGGCTGGTTAGGTGCAGGACACAGTAACGCAGACATACAGGTGCATTGGATGCACTGGAGTGATCCACCGTGAGGATTGACTTGTCTAGTCAACAAGTCAATCTCACATGCAAGAGGTTTGCATTGATCCTTAGACTTGAGGTATTCATGTCTAGATATGATGTTGGGTATGTTTTGATACAGTCTTACGTCTCTCCGTAAATGGGTGATCAAAACGACTGTCATTGGACATATCATAAGTCATATAGAGATATGGATGACCAATAGTAGGATTTGCCCCTTCCTTATTGGAAGCATGATATACACTCGGGGGCGCCCCACCTTATTGGTGCATGACAGGAATGTGTGGCCACACTAGTTGAGTCATGACCAATGCATTGGATTGATAAACTTGAGACTAATCCAATGGCAGAATATCAGTTTAGGCAAAGGGATCTATAATGCAATGGGAATCCTCGTTGCTTGTTAGGAGTTGTTGCCATAATGACTTAAGTCCTATGACATGGGTAGTAGTGATGTGTTGCTAGAAACCCCTCACTACTTATGATGTTTACATCATTGCCATCGTCATATGGATCCTACGGGGTCACACGCAATAGACTCTTGACGTTGCTTTAATCAGAAGCCTTATGATCAAGTTATTGGATAACTTAGATCAATTTGGAAGATTTCATCAGCGCCGATGGGCCTGATGAGTTGGAAGAAAGCTACTGGAGCTAAACTTCATTTTTGGCAGGTTGAACCGAAATTGACCCTAATTGGTCACATTTGGATTAGGATTGCATTGGATTAGATCCAATGGCTTAATCAACCCATGCCATGAAGTTTGGGCTAGCTCATTATCCAATGAGGCCCAATAATAAGTTGTCATGAAGAGGGAATTGGCTTAAAGGGTATAATGGGGAGAAACCCAACCCCATTGGCGCCTAGGGGCATGGGGTGTGGGTGGCATAAGTTGCTTCCTTTGGAAGGAAGTGGCGCCTCCCCCTTCATCCTTTGATGGTATCTTGTCTCTATGGCAAGTGTTGGGGCTCATATGGCTTGAAAGCTCTTTTGGAAAGAGCTTGGGCGCATATGACAAGTAGGGTGAGATTTATGGTAAAGTATTAGAGACTTTCCTTACCTCATAAACCCTACATGCACTCAAACCCTTACCCTAGCCGAATACATCTTGCTTGTTGCGCCTAGCCGTTCTCCTTGGATGGAAAGAATGCCTCTAAGGCATGTCTTGGGCTGATATGGCTATTGGGCAAATAAGGATAGGTTGAATGAGGTTTATGGCAAAGTCTTGGAGACTTTCCTTACCACAAACCCCTCTTATCCTAGTCGCCCACTTGGCATGATCTTGGCCCTCCCTAAACCGCCTCTTGGCTTATAAAAGGGACCCTAGCTGCCCCCTCTCAATGGTTTGATTCCTTGGTGGCGTGAACATACATAGAGAGGCGTGAGCAAGGGCAAAGGGCGACAACATCAAGGTGGTGCAACCCTTCTTCCTACAAGTGGCCGCAAATCTTCTCCTTCCTCTCCTCTTGGTGTGACTTGGAGAAGGACTTGGTGGCACCACTTCCTCTTACTCTTCCTAAGGGACGAAACTCTTCTTCTCCCTCTTCTCTTGGAGTGGAGAGGATAAGGAGTTGGCGGCATCTTCCTTGCACTTGGCGCATGATCCTTAGAGGTGGCGCAAGAGAAGTAAAGGAACCCTAAGGCTTGATTCTCTTCCCGAGGCTAGCAATAAGCGTGGAAGGGAGCAACGATCAAGGAGTCGACGCATGGATACTTGTAGAGGGCGAACACTTGGGCGCCTTCAACATGGCTTCGGCAACTAGACAAGCAAAAGAGGTACATCTCTAACACATCCTTGTGTCTTCTCTCTCGCATGGATCCTTGGGACCGGAATGTGTTTTGGGTGTAATGCTTCTTCTACTGCGTCCTAGGACTGCAAATTTTTAAAATTACACCCGGCATTCCCTAACATGGATAAGGTGATGGTGCAACCTAACGAAATTAGGGGGCTAACCTTTGTCCTTAGCCAAACCATGAGGCCTTCTAGGGTTTCCTAGTTGTGCATGAAGGGTTCAAGGGCTAATGATGAAGGTAGCTCACCCTAAGGGGCTGCCCTACAATAATGGCTGAACCATGTTGACTCCTAGGGTCACCTAGTAGTCCAACAATGGGTTCATGGGCTGATGGTGAAGGTTGAGCATCCTAAGGGGCTGATCAACTTGACTAGCAGAACCATGATGCTTACTAGGGCTGCCTAGTGGCGCATCTAAGGGTTCATGGGGTGATCAAGATGGTTAGGTCACCTAACCTTGGTAAGGGGCTATTTTCTCTATTAGTCATGAATGAGATGGCTCTTAGGGGCACTTCTTGTATTCAAGTTCTGAGATAGAGAAGAACAACACCTATACTTGCATGATGACACATCCATGCACAAGGGCGCACCTCATAGGTGGCACACCTAACAAGGGAAGTGGCACATCTAGCAAGGATGGTGAGACACATGGAGAGGATGGCATATGGATGTTTGGCCGAACCTTGGAAGGAGTCTACGGTTTGCGAGCTATCTTCCAGAAGGAGATATGAGTTGGCCGAATCCTAGAAGGAGCCTAGGATTTGCGAGCTGGCTTATGGAGGAGTCTCGGGTTGGCTGAACCTAAAGGGGATCTAGGGTTTTCTTAGATGGTGCCTTTGGGGTTCACGTGCTGAGCCATGGAGCTGAAGACCTAGGTAGCACAACTTAGGACTTGGGAGCAAAGCCTTTAGGGCACCGAGGGATGAGCTAAGGACTTGTTGGCATAAGCATTGGCTCATAGCCCGTGGTAGTGCTAGGTGGCTAGGACTAGGTTTAGGGACTTGTTACCTGAGTTATGTGCTTTAATCATATCATATTTCACTGTTATCTACTTTAGTATGCCTTTATTACTTTTAGTATTATTCTACCATAGAATTGTATGCCTGTATTGGTAGAATAAGATAAAAGCTCATGGTGTCGAGACCACAAATATCCTCACTAAATCATATCAAGTCCCGTTCTTTAACCTTCTGATGCATAACCCTCGTCAAACTGTTGATCGATGGTGTTGTGCACTGATTCCTACCCTCGTGGGACACACCCATCTATCTTCAGGAGGCGTGTGGTGACAATAATTTCCCTAGTCTGGTTAAAAATCTAGACGCGCCTTTCGCAAGCAAATTGTTGGCCCAGGGTATAATAGTCAGGTCAGGCTTGACCAGATTTACATATGTGTTGGTTCATACGATGAAATTTTTGAAGGCACCCTCAAGAGGTTAGGGCTTTGTGTTGTACCAAACCTCGCTAGACATAAAGTGCCTGAACGGTCTTGAGAGGGGAATTTCGTAGTTGCAATTGGCCAGGGGCTTACCTCAGGAAGCATGCTTCACCTTGTGCAGTACATCGCACTCTTATGGGATGCAAGATTGTGTACGACATGAGGATCCCATCTCACAAAGGAAGTTGGGTGACTTCTCGATTGATTGTTGAGGATTATCGATTTGAATAAAATAGTGAGAAACAATCATTTATAAAAGGCCAGAATAAATGATTGAAAATGTGATACTGATCTGCTCTTGTCCTTGTTATAGATGGATTCTAACAACAACAATAGCGAATTGCCACTCCGTTCTGTCCTGGACTGGGAGAAGTTAACTCGAGTCAACTTCATGGACTAGTACCACCACTTGAGGATAGTCCTCAAGTAGGAGAAGAAGTTGTATGTCTTAGAACAAGCACTTCCTCCTCGACTGGCATCCACAGCCCGTGCGACTAATCGGGAAGCTTTTCATAAGCACCAGGATGATGCCCTGGATGTTGCCTACCTTATGTTGTCTGTGATGTCGTCTGACTTGCAGATGCAGCTTGAGGATCAGAATGTGTTTCAGATCATCACACATCTAAAGTAACTATTCGAATCGCAGGCAAGAACAGAAAGGTTTGAAACATCCAAGAGTGCCTATTAGTGCAAGATGCCTGAAGGTGCTCTAGTGGGACCGCATGTGCTCAAGCTGCTTGGGTAATTATCGCATCTCAATAGACTGGAACACTCGATGGATCAGGATTTGGCTACGGATTTAATCCTGCAGTCGCTGCCTCCTAGTTACAATGCATTCATTATTAATTTCAATATGAATAAAATTGAATGTAGTCATGAAGAGCTATTGAAATTATTGGAAATGACCAAGAAGGAAATGGACAAGTCCAAACCTAAGTCCGTTCTTATAGTCTCTAGGGACAATAAGAAGAGGAAAAGGGGTAAGGGTAAGTCCAAAGCCAAAGCACTGAAGAAGGCCATGGTGAGGAAGGGTGAGTGCTTCAACTGTGCCCAGCAGGGCCATTGGCGCAAAGATTGCAAATATCCTCAAAGAGAGATGAAGAAAAGTGACCCTTTGTCTTCAAGCTTAGGTAATTTTGTTACCAAATCCTATATTATCTATTTCTATATATGGGTATTTTATACTGCATGTTGAGATTGATATTTGCAAAAATATGCAGATGCTCAATATAAATTGGACATGGATGACAAAAGAAGACTTTGCTGGAGCACTGATGCTGGCAAGCTATTCTTTTATTTGTCATAGATATGATTGATTAATTATTTGCAATAAATGTTGTTGACATTATATCTATTCCTTTGGAATAGAAATTTTGGAATAAAAGGAATATTATTATTCTTTTCATTTGCAAATCTCTTGTCATTACATTGTGCAACGTAATAAGGTAACAAAATAACTAAAGTGAATTTAATAAATGGTTCATATTAAATACCAATCTTTTAACCTAGTAAGGAGAAGTGGACTAGAATGTCAAAAAGAAAGGAATTCATAGCCAGCTTATAGAAATTCATGAGTAATCTTTAGTCCAGGAAGGATGAAGAATACTTGAGCCACAGATGACTATCATAATGAGTATGAGGTTAGCTCATAGCTCATACCCCCTAAAGAATACCTTGGTAGGTGATTCTAGTGGAAGAATTGAAAGTCATATGTATCTCTTTTGAGGTGATGCTAAAAGCTTCTTCCATACTGAACTTAATTTCATCTTGATCTGATAAAGTGTAAGTGGTGTATCATAAGTTCACTTACGGATACAAATTTCCATAGACCCACAGGAGAACAAGTAATTGTTGCTCATAGTGCTGTTTTTCTTGGAAACGTCTTTCCTTGAAAAAGGCTAGTGGGAGGAAGTCGTGACTTGGATTTAGTCCAAGGTCAACCATTTAGCATAAAAAGGTCAAGGATGGAATTTGAACCATGTATGCAGGTTGTGGGCAACCTAAGGTTCAGAAAATGTGGGAATAAGGGTTGAATCGATTCATGTGTGCCTGTGTTATGGGTAACTCCTAGCAAGGACAATGAATCTTCACCTTATAGTGCCCGAGTTATGTAGGAGCTTGGGAACTTGTTGGTACCAAGTCCAATCTAGGTGCTAGGCACTGGATAAGGAACATAGAACACACTTAGATTCTGGAAAGAACTAAGGGGTGGTTCTTGGTCTTAAAATGGCAGGAAAAGCTCAGTGTTCGCATTTGGCAACTTATTCCTGCTAGACCAGAGTGACATTCTAGCTATCAATATAGCAGTGCTTGAAGCCGTGGAAGCTTCAGAGCAGACTACATAAGAACAGAGTATGTTTATGCTTTCGGGAAGTAGATTGAATAAGTGGGAGTTCTATGATGAACTTCATAATATTCAATACAACATACTCAAGTGCTAATACCTTGTCTTGGGGATAGAGGTGATAAAGACAGCAGATTTTGACATTGACAGAGTGGTCCCATTTACCGATGCTCTGGCGCAGTAGGAGCATGGCAGGTTGAGCCTAGAAAATGACGTTGAGGTCATGGTCCTAGTGCAAGTGGAAGATTGTTAGTATTTATGCTCTAGGACCTTTGGGATGGTCGAATGGGATATGTGTATCACATCTAGTTAACAGCTGAGATATCCTGGCTTGGTCATTGTTATACAAATATGTACATCTGCGCACATGTACAGTTGCATGTACGATGTCCCAAAGAGAAAAATGTTTATCTTATCTCAGTTTTGTCCCCGGTCAAGAATCATGGTGTGATGTAGGGGTAAGTCACAAACATGCAAACAACGATTTTTGAAAGTACTTTTTTTGTATTATCATAAATTAGAGAAAAACCGATTTGACTAACGAAGTTGGAAAATAGTGTTTTTGTATTTTTAAATAGAAACCGAATATTAACTACTTGCAGAAAGTAAATGACAATAATTTAAAAGAGACTCACAGTGCGGCCCTTGAGAATAGAAGGACCGTCCTTCCCGTTCTTCACCGGTCCTACTCTGATGGAAGGTGCAGGTTACACACAGGGCATTCAGCAACCCCACACAGGCGTGGGTGAGTTATAAAGCAGATTAAAACTTAACAATACTTAAAGTCAAGAGGGAGGCTAATCCTCCAAGTTCTCTTGCTAACAAACAAAGGACTATCTACAGAGGGGAGATCAAGAGAGTGGGTGCGCCAACTTCCTTGCGCCAAGTCCTACAAATCCAAGAAGTGTATAGTAAGATGTTCTTGAGAGGTGTGAAGAGAAGACACAAGAAGATAGAATACTTAACTTAGAGAAGCGCCTTGAAGAAGATCAAGGGATGCATCCATGCTCTTTGCGCCAACTCAAGCTCTTGTCCTCTTTGATGCTATGGCCTTGAGGGTGGATACTCTCGGCCTTGCTTTGATGAATGGAGGGCGAGGAGAAGAGAAGGGAGGCTTGGCTCTTGAAGGAAGAAGATGAAGATGAGGGGACTTGGGCGACACAAGCACCCAAAGGAGAAGAGGTGGGCGACACAAGCACCCTTAGAATGGCTAGGAAACTAGTCAACAATATATTTCAACAATGCTATGCACATGATGCGATGGGGATACATTTATAGGTAGCTTAGGGATGAGGATAAGATGAGGGCAAGGTGGTCATTGGCCCCTTGCGCCCCTTACATTATTGGAGACAATTCGAAAATGGAGAAGGCATTAAGTGGGCTGATTCTTATTGCCTTCTTTGGATGGCTGAATTGGTAAGTCTTTGTATTCGAAATGGCTATCTTCCTTGGAGGTGTTGGGGCATATGAGAGGGAGTTCGAAATTTGAAAACCTTCCTTGTTATCTTGGGCGGCAATGGGAAGAAGGAAAGAAGCCTTCCCCTAATTGTGGATCTTGATGGCGCAACTCCTCTAATTGTGGATCTAGATGGGCGCC
>CM050439.1:40557392-40576349 GCA_027562315.1 Costus pulverulentus
GAGTGGCACCTAGCAATGCATCGCTGCTACCCAGGTCATTGGAATGGATATCGACATCGACATCCCCATCATCGCAATTAGGTACAGATGCATTCCAGTCTCTTTGCCGAACTGATATCCTATTGGACAAGTGTGTCACCACTTGTTTTCATCCAATCTCATGTCTATGACTAAATCAGGTCTCACCTGGGTATAGCCATACACTTTCAGTCATAGAACCATAGAGGAGCTCCATGGATATCATGCTTCCCTTAGGAAGGGGCAAATCCTCTGTCTGTCTATTGACCTTCTCATATGGGTTGTGACATGTGCAATGACAACCGTTATTACCCCCCAACTACGGCGAGTTGTTCGGTTGTGTCAAAGCATATCCCTAACCATATAGAATGGCCAATGAGCTCAAGTCAAGGGATCAATGCATCTCCTATCACTTGTGAGGATAACTCGTGACACCAAGTCATTGCCTCACAGCGGGTCATTTCAGTATATCTACCACTGATATACCCATATGTTTATGTTTGCATCTCGTGCCTAACCAGCCCATATGCTAGTCTCACAAGTACCAGAGTTGTCCCATATCCACTCAGGTACATCGACTGGGACTATCATTTGAGCACAAATCCAATATGTCTCTAGGGACATTATCATATAAGTACACAATCACAGATATAAGCAAATATAGATAATGACAATGCCAGAATGATATAAAATATCAATGTCAAGTAGTACAATGATGGACCAAAACTAGGTCCTAGGGCATATACACCAACAATCTCCCACTTGCACTAAGACCTAGAGGTTGAGAAATCTGAACCCCATATCTCTAGCATGGCAGTCATGCTTCTACTGCACCAAAGCCTTGGTCAATGGGTCTGCTTGATTGTTCTCTGTGTCAACTTTGCTAATCTTGACATCACCTCTATCTATGATCTCTCTGATCAGGTGATATCTTCTGAGTATGTGTTTGGACCTTTGATGAGACCGTGGTTCTTTGGCTTGTGCAATTGCTCAATTGTTATCACAGTAGATTTCAAAGGGATCCACTGCACTGGGAACCACCTAAAGTTCAGAAATGAACTTCTTTATCCAAACAGCTTCTTTGGCTGCTTCAGAAGCAGCCACATACTCAGCTTCGGTTGTAAAATCGGCAATTGTGGATTGCTTGAAGCTCTTCCAGCAAACAGCACCTCCATTTATCTTAAACACATAGCCAGTCTGCGATCTAAAGTCATCAGGGTCAGACTAGAATGACGCATTAGTGTAGCCCTGCATACTGAGCTCTTCTTGTCCCCCATAGACTAGAAACAAATCCTTAGTTCTTCTCAGATACTTCAGGATGTTCTTTACAGCCACCTAGTGCTGCATTCCAGGATTGGATTGGTATCGGCTAGTTATGCTTACAGCATAAGCCACATCTAGTCTAGTACACAATATTGCATACATGATCGATCCCACTGCTGAAGCATAAGGCACTCGACTCATGTCATCCCTCTCAGCCTGTGTGGTGGGACACTAGCTCTTTGAGAGTGTAAGGTCATGTCTCACTAGAAGGTACCCTTTCTTGGATTGCTCCAAGTTGAACCTCTCTAAGACCTTATCAATGTAGGCACTCTAACTAAGGGCTAGGAGCCTCTTGGATCTATCCCAGTAGATCCTTATGCCTAGAATATAGGTGGCCTCCCCTAAGTCCTTCATCTCAAAACACTTCCCTAACCATGTCTTCATAGCTTGAAGACTAGGGATGTCGTTCCCGATGAGCAATATGTCATCGACATACAAGACTAGAAAAGTCACCAAGCTCCCACTGAATTTTCTGTATACATAGGCATCATCTTCACTTTTGATAAAGCCATAATCTCTCACGGCTTCATCAAATCGAAGATTCCAACTTCGAGATGCATGCTTTAATCCATAAATGGATCTCTTTTGCCTGCAGACCTTATTGGCCTCTGCAGGATGGATGAATCCATCTGGTTATGTCATATACACATCCTCAGTTAGCTTCCCGTTAAGGAACGCTGTCTTTGCATCCATCTGTCATATCTCATAGTCATGATATGCAGCTATAGCAAGCAGAATCCTAATGGATTTGAACATAGCAACTGGCGAAAAGGTTTCATCATAGTCCACCCGTGGACTTGTTTGAATCCCTTAGCCACTAGTCTACCTTTATGAGTAACTACGTTCCCATCCATGTCTGTCTTCTTCTTGAAGACCCATTTACACCCTATGGGTTTTACCCCATTAGGTAGCTCATCCAAATCCCAGACATGGTTAGCTAACATGGAGTCCATCTCTCGGAGTCCAGTCCACTAACCGCCTCATCATAGGTCCTGGGTTCATCCTCAATGATGAAGATACCGTCATGTTGGGTCGGCAGCGACCCATACCTCTCAGGTGCACAACGAATCCTCCTAGACCTACGTGGGGCCTATGTCTGAGCCTCAGGTTGCCCAGCAACCGGTGCAGGTGGCTTATGTTCCATCTCTGTGTCTTGTGGTTGCACTTGGACCTCGTGCAAGTCAAACTTCCTCCCACTAACTTCTTTCATGAGAAATTTTTTCTCTAGAAAGACAGTACCCCGAGCAACAAAAACTTCATTCTCGGTGGGAACAAAGAAGTATTAACCCTTAGTTTCCTTAGGGTACCCCACAAACACGCATTTATCAGATATAGGTTCTAGCTTGCTAGAATCCTGACGCTTAACATAAGCCTCACATCCCCATATCTTGATAAAATATAAATTAAGGTGTCTCCCACTCCATACCTCGTATGGAATCTTTGAGACACTCTTAGATGGAACATTATTCAGTATTACAGAAGCTGTTTCAAGTGCATACCCCCAGAATGAGGGAGGTAGAGTTGCATGACTCATCATACATCGAACCATGTCTAACAAAGTTCGATTTCTCCTTTCAGACACACCATTCCATTGGGGTATTCCAGGAGGAGTGAGTTGGGACAGAATCCCACACTCTCTTAGAAAGTCAAGGAACTCACCGCTCAGGTACTCTCCACCACGATCTGATCGAAGAGCCTTAATGGATCTACCAAGCTGGTTCTCTACTTCATTCTTTAACTTCTTGAATTTCTCAAAGGATTCAGATTTATGTCTCATCAAGTAGACATAACCATATCTACTGAAATCATTAGTAAAGGTAATGAAGTAGTTGTGTCCTCCTCTGGCTTATTTATTGAATGGCCCATAAACATCGCTATGTATGAGATCCAACAAACCTCCTGCCCTCTCACCAATTTTGGTGAAGGGCGCCTTTGTCATTTTCCCTAACAAACAAGGCTCACATGTATCGAATTCCTCCAAGGAACTTGAATCTAATAACCCATTTGCATGGAGTTGTTGAATGCGATGCTTGTTTATATGGGCTAAGCGACAATGCCATAGGAAAGCACCAACTGAACCACTCAGTTTGGTCCTTTTATTGTTTATGTTACAAATAGAGTTACCCTTGTCTAACACATATACACCATTGCATAAAATACCCTTCCCATAGAACATATTTGCAAATGAAAAAGAACAAGAGTTCTTACTTATTTCAAACTTAAATCCCTTCTTTGCCAAGCAAGGAATGGATACAATGTTCTTAGTAAGCGAAGGTACATAATAGCAATTATCTTACTCAAACTGAAGTCTAGATGGCAGGTAGAGAGTCAAAACTCGTACAGCAACAGCAGCAACCTGTGCCCCATTTCCAACTCGTAGGTCAATCTCTCCAGCCCATACCGATCTACTTTTCTTGAGCCCCTGCATATTTGTACAAATATGAGCTCCACATGCGGTATCCAATACCCATGACATAGAAGTAGAAAGGTTGACTTCTGTAACATAAATACTTGAGCTAGAAGCTAAGGCCAAGCCTTTCTTCTCCTCATTCTGAAGTTGCTTGCAGTCCCTCCTCCAGTGACCCTGCTCGCCACAGTGGAAGCACCTCTTGTCCTTTGACTTCCTCGCCTTTTTCTTCAGTGCCTTCGTAGGACCTTTGGCACCGCCCTTGGCATGTGCCTTACCCTTTTTCTTCATCTTCTTGGCCGTAGGGACCAAAAGAACATAATTAGGTTTGGTCTTTACCATCTCACGCTCGGCTGTTTAGAGCATATTCATTAGTTCCTCCCATGTGCACTCAATTTGGTTCATGTTGAAATTTATGATAAACAGACTAAAGCTAGGGGGCAGGGAATGCAGAATAAGATCCACAACTAGCTCGTTATCTAAGGCATGTCCCAGCCTCCTGAGATGATCCACGTCCCCAATCAACTTGAGAACATGGGGTCTCACTGGTGCACCCTCAGATAACTTATAACGAAAGACTGCTTTGGCATTGTCAAATCTCTCAGTTCTAGCCTGAGCCTCGAACATTTGTTTCAAATGTGTGATCATCTGAAAAGCGTTCTGCTCCTCATATTGCACCTGAAGTTCAGGTGCCATAGTGGCCAGCATGAGACATGATACCTCCATAGAGTCATCCTGATGCTTTCTAAAATCATCCCTATCTGCTGCTCGAGCATTAGGCGGAGGAGGCGCCGGAAGAGCCTGCTCTAGGACATACAGCTTCTTCTCGAGCTTGAGGGCTATCCTCAAGTTCCGATGCAAGTCCATAAAGTTGGTTCCAACCAACTTATCCTTATCAAGGAGTGATCGCAGTGTCAATCCGCTATTGTTTGTTGCCATTGATCTATAACAATCAAGAAACAACAGACTTAATACTACTTCAAATCATTTAAACTGGACTTATTTTAAATGA
Organism: Costus pulverulentus; assembly: GCA_027562315.1. Taxonomy (NCBI): domain Eukaryota; kingdom Viridiplantae; phylum Streptophyta; class Magnoliopsida; order Zingiberales; family Costaceae; genus Costus; species Costus pulverulentus. The sequence goes on from CM050439.1 coordinate 40,562,153, forward strand.
TTATGGCACTCACTATTTTAATCGAATTGACAACTCACAAAGACAATCAGGAAGTTTAAGACTTCCTAGTGAGATCGGATCCTCATTCCACATGAGGCTTCGCGTCCCATGAGGGTGGGATGAGATCCACAAAGTAACCCATGCTTCATAAGGTGGGCACGCCGGCCGATTGCTCCAAGCAATTTCCCTTATTGAGATAGTCTTGGCACTTCATGTCCAGCGAGGGCTGGATACAACATGAAACCCTAACATCTCAATGATGCCTCTAGAGTTCTACCATATGCCCAGCACATGTGGAAATCTAGTCAAGTCCATTCCTAACCGTTATACCCAGGGCTAACGAGTTTCCTGGCAAAGGCGCGCCCGATTAAAACGGACTGGGGAAACCATTGCCACCACGCACTTTCTAAAGATAAGTGGGTGTGTCCAACGAGGGTGGGAAACAGTTCACAACACCGCTGATCGATAGCTTAGTGAGGGCTACGCATTAGAAGGCTACTAGACTTGATATTTATTTATGAGGGTTTTTGAGGTCTCATCAGTTTTATCTTATGTCTAACATTATAGGCATGCAATCCTATAGTGATAACATAACGATAAAATAGGCATGCTTTAGCAGATATCAAAAGCAATAAATGAATGATGTGATCATAGCCTATTCAAGACATTGAACCAACCCATGCCAAAAGGAGGTTCAACTCTTGACCTAGGATTCAAGCCCCAAAGACAAGACCTAACCTAACCGACCTCTAACTTGAACTTCAAGGTTGGCTCCAGGGTCCTCCTCAACATGGTTAAGCACACAAACCCTAGAGGTGTCCCTCATGGGATCGGCCAATGCCATGGGTCTTTCTCCATAGATGATGCGCCACCATGCAAGGAGCCAATATGGCTAGCTCTCAAACCCTAGGGTTCGGCCATACCATCTTGCACCACTCCTCCATGCGCCATCAAGCATGCATGCGCCAGGGTTCCATGTGGTTGCGCCCTAATCTTCTTCTTCTTATTGAAAAATAAACTAAAAGAAAAGCGGCACGCATGCCTCACAAAGATACATCATAGGCATTCAAAGGGGCTTGACTCATGATCACAACATTATGCACAAGCAAGGTATCTACACATGTAGTTCTACATGCTCATGAAAAACATAAAATTTGAAATTTTACTTTTTCAAAAAACCAGTCTCTTTTCCTCATCTTCTTCTCACAAATCTTTTAGTTATTTGCGATCTATTTTTCATGATGATTTCAAAGATCCTCTTGGCTAGTAATTTTGTCAGATCAAGAGACCCGACCAGTCCGAAGACACAATGCTCGTCCTTCTTGACAAAACCACGTGGATCCTTAAATCATGCAAGAAAAATAACCCAAAAATCCAAAAGAGATTTAAAATATGATAGAAAGAAGAAACCCTAATTTTTCCTACTTAGAAAAATTGTTTGTCATGTGATCATGCAATTTGCGAAAATTGAGATATGGCATGTGAGCATGGAATAGCATGAAATTACATCATTCGAGTCTCGCAAGTCGCTCTGATACCACTGTTGGGAAACCCCGGGGATATTTTACAATTTTCAGACATAGAGATTACACAAAACATTGCACAGTGGAAGCAATATCCCCGAAATGAGCCGATCCCAAAAACCCAGTGAAGATCGCATGCGAGGGAGTACACACGATGAGATAGAATATACCATAAAGCAAGATGATGCTGATGTTGCGATAGGCACCCAAGCGTGCGCCCTCTGCAGTCTCACACACACGGATGCCTCGAGTCCTCTTCTTCCACGCCCGGTGCTAGCCTTGGGAAGAAGATCCAAGCCTTGGTGTACTTTCTTCACAACTAGCGCCACCTCCAATGAGTATGCGCCAAGGATGAAGATAAGGAGAAGCGGCCAAGAACAATTCCTTCTTGTGCCAAGAGGAGGAGAAGAAGAATTAGTTGCGGCTATGGAAGAGAGGAAGAGAACTTGCGCCAAGAGCTTCCAAACTTTCGCCCCTCTCTATTGCTCATGCCTCCAAGGAATAAGTATATTGAGAGGGGGCGACAAGGGTCTCTTTTATAGGGCAAGAGGCGGCTAGGGTGATGGCTAGGATCATGCCAAGTGGGCGGCTAGGATGAGAGGGTTTGCAGTAAGAAAAGTCTCCAAGACTTTACCATAAACCCATTCAACCTTGCTATATTTGCCAAGGCCTTGCCTTGCGCCCCAAGCAATGGCATAGAGGTATGCTTTCCACGAATAGATCAAGGGGCTAGGCGCCAATTACTTCCATAGAAACAAAAGGCGCCTCCCTCACCCCATTATGCACTTAGGCGCCAATGGGGTGAGTTTTCTCCCCATTATACCCTTTTAGCCCTTCTTCTCTTCATGACAACTTATTAGTGAGCCCAACTTAGCAATGGGCCTAGCCCAAAGTCCATTACCCATGTTAATCAAGCTATTGTATCCAATCCATCTTAACGCAAGGTTAAATGAGGCTAACCATGGTTAATTTGGCCAATATGCCAAAAATAGAAGTTGGCTCCAATAAGTTTCTTCCAACTCATCAGGCCTATTGGCGCTAATGAAATCTCCAGAATAGATCCGAGTTATCCAATAACTCGATCATAAGGCTTCCCGATCAACACGAGAACTCAAGTATCAAGGTGTGTGACCGTGTAGGTTCCTCTGACGCTGGCAGTGTTGATCAAAGATCACCACAAGCAGTGAGTGGCACCTAGCAATGCATCGCTGCTACCCAGGTCATTGGAGTGGATATCGACATCAACATCCCCATCATCGCAATCAAGTACAGATGCATTCCAGTCTATTTGCCGAACTGATATCTGTTTGGACAAGTGTGTCACCACTTGTTTTCGATCAATCTCATGTCTATGACTAAATCAGGTCTCACCTGAGTATGGCCATACACTTTCAGTCATAGAACCATAGAGGAGCTCCATGGATATCAGGGTTCCCTCAGGAAGGGGCAAATCCTCTGTCTGTCTATTGACCTTCTCATATGGGCTGTGACATGCTCAATGACTACCGTCATTACCCCCAACTACGGCGAGGTGTTAGGTTGTATCAAAGCATATCCCTAACCATATAGAATGGCCAATGATCTCAAGTCAAGGGATCAATGCATCTCCTATCACTTGTGAGGATAACTCGTGACACCAAGTCATTAACTCACAGCGGGTCATTTCAGTATATCCAGCACTGATATGCCCATATGTCTGCGTTTCCACCTCGTGCCTAACCAGCCCATATGTCAGTCTCACAAGTACCAGAGTTGTCCCATATCCACTCAAGTACATCGACTGGGACTATCATTTGAGCACAGATCCAATCTGTCTCTAGGGACATTATCATATAAGTACACAATCACAGATGTAAGCAAATATAGATAATGACAATGCTAGAGTGATATAAAATATCAATGTCTAGTAGTTCAATGATGGACCAAAACTAGGTCCTAGGGCATATACACCAACACCTCCCCAACATGTGGGATCCACGATCCTGTTCTGCTGAACACGAACTGTAGTGCTAATCATGTTCTGCAGCCTCATGGTAATATCTGTGTGCCTGACCATAAGATGGTACGAGCTCCCTAGCCTCGTAATCATCTTAATGGAAACACATGCATCTATATCTAATCTGGGATTACCCTTTGCCTCGTTCAACCCCGAGGGGTCAATATCGAGGGCAAGGGAAATCGTAGTAAACATACCTCCCATCACAAGGACTCCTCTCTGAGCTCTAGCAGCTTTCTGGATTTGCTTCATCAGGAAAAATGAAGTGCTAACTCTGAAACCTCTCAGCATGGCCCATAGAAAGAATAGCTCTGTAGACCTGACCATGCCGTCGCTCTCCGCTCACCCAATGATGGTGTGCGCCAGTACTCTATTTATGTATCTGAAAATGGGGCTGGTAAGGTGCGTAGCTCTGGCAGTCCTAGGGTCAAATCTCCCCTCAGTAGATATCTCCTGCCAAAATGTCCCCTTAGAAAACTCACGAGGACGATGTCTTGTCACATCCATGGGGAATCCAAAAATATGACCCAGCTGGTCTAGAGTAAGTATATGATCCCGGTTCCCCAACCGGAATGACATCCTCCCTGGGTCTCCGTCATCATGGTTACTCAGTGTAACCTAGATGGAACTGGAGAACTCCAGGGTCAGCTATACATATGTAGGATGTCTCTGCTGGTAAAAATCCTGCCACCCTATGTTTGCAAACATCCACTGGATGTCGTCGAACAATCCTAGGGACTACAGTGCCTGGTCATCCCAATACCGTGTGCTTATCACCCCCCCTAGTGGACAAAGCACGATATCTCCTCTCTATCTCTCTACTCCTATGACGGATCTGATGTGGATAAGGAGTAAGGACTGGAGGTGGTGATCACACGCGTCTCCTCTCTAGAATGATAGGCTCTGGTATAGCAGGTGACGGCTCAGATGATGATGGCTCTGGTGAAGGTACACAAATCTCTGGCGATGGTACTAGTGCTACTGGTGTGGGTGCAGGCTGTGTCATCAGTGGTATCTCAGAAACATGGGGTGGAACTGTCTCAGAAATCACGGAAGGCTCATGTGCAATAGACGGAGAAGAAGAATGGAGCTCAGGTATATCTACTGATATCTCTGGTAAATCCGCAAATATCTCAGGCGATCCCTCCTCCTGATCTGGCAATATGGGTGTACTAGCCTCAAGGACAAGCAGGTCTCCCTAGGCTGAGGAGGGTGATGGAATCTTCGGTGTATGAACAATGTCCTGTGGAGTGTCTAGCTCCAAAGTCTGTGTATCTACGAGTGTTACAGACTCAGGTAAATCAGTTGGAGGAGTCAGTGTGGTAGCCTCCTCGACATCCATCGGAGTGGCATCAACTACAGTCTGTGCTGGTGGTGCTACATATGACTCAGCGGCCTCTACAACCGGTGATAGTGGTCTGGTGATTCTCCTCCCTCCTGTAGTCATGCTGCGTGCGGTATGCTTCCTAGTGTACCATCTAGCGATCCTCTGATCGCGGCTCTTTGGCCTATCAGCAGGCCTCTCTGATATAATCTCTAGCTCCGAAGAGCTAACTGGCTCAGGTATTGCCGTCTGTGATGTACTAGGTACAGAAGATGTGCTAGGAGCTGGGGATGTCCTCTCAATACCAATCTCGTCAGAGACACTGGGATACTCCCAAGTGTGTCGGAGGGAGGAAATAGGTCAAAAGGTATCGGTGACTCCACTGCCGACATCTGATGCAGCTCAAATCTCACTGGATGTACTCCATCGACCATCATATACCTAGGATAAACAGGAGGGTATGGTCCTCGTACACTCTCCTTCCTCACCGCCCCATAGGTCTGGTCCTAACTGATCTCCTCGGTTCCATAATATCAATCAAATCACTCCCGAATAAGCAAATATCAACTCAAAAGCATGATGCTACAGTAACCTCGAGAGTCGACCGTGAAAACCAAAGTGTAAAAATTGCTGCCCAAAAATCCAATCTAAAGGCTCCAAATCGATGAAATAAATATGCAAATCTAGCGCTAATACTGCATTGCAAGTTGAGCATGGAAAACTCACAAATCTATGCAGAAATTGGGCTCCAATCGGTCGAAAATCAAGTTGGCGAGTCAGCGGGCGGACAGCACTTCTTCGTGAAATCTGGTGTAAATCTAGTGGGAGAACGTCGGAAATTGCTCGTCGGATGTGGAGAAAGGAAGGTGTAAAGGGTTCGTTGCCGCTGCTAAGAGGAATCGTTGAGAGTCGGCAAATTACGAGCGTAGACGTACACCCTAGCCGCCCATTATGTTTAAACCGTAAGAACTTACGGTCCGTAAATGTGTTACGACTTCAGCCGTAAACTTGCTTTAGCATACAGTGTCCCATAAAACTCAATCATGTTTACAATCACGGCTGCGCGCTAATTACGGGTTCACCCGTAAAGTTCGCATTTTGGCTTGTCTCTTCGTCAGAAAAATTGCCAAAAATTTCTAAAAACATCCTGCACATAAAACATCGATTTTAGAAGCGTTTCCATATATAAGAGTTCATCGTATAACACCAACAAAATATGAAATAAAAATTAAGAAATACACCTTATGAACTGTAATGAAAAGAAATCCACACTTAAAAGGAAAAACGAACTAAAGTTAATGAAAATTCAAAGCCTCTGGGTTGCCTCCCAGGTAGCGCTAGTTTACAGTCTTTAGCTCGACCAAAGCAATGCTCATGACTCTTCTGGTGGATATGAGGTACAGTGAATAATTGGCAATTGTTGTTTCTCACGCCTTTCCAGATCATTATGTAGATTTGACTTCAAAAATCGAGGTGGCGCCCATGTTTCTTCTTTCTTCAACTTGTCCACTTCAAAAATATTTGCTCGATCAATTTTATTCTCCTTTACCCCGAGCAATTGATCAGAACCTACAAAATTAATCCCTTTAGCTTTTGACGAAAAATCAAATATCAACTTATTATCATTCAAATTCAATGTAAGCTTCTCATGCAACATGTCAATTATAGCTCCCGTGCTTGCTAAAAATGGTCTTCCTAGAATGACAGGGAACTTAACATTTTCTTTCATGTTGACAACCATAAAATTAGTAACGATAGAAAATTTATCAATTTTAACTGTTACATTCTCTAATATACCAATTGGTTGCTGATCAAAACCATTAGCAAATTGAACATAAGTATCAGTAGGTCTAAGTTTTCCACTATCTACTTCCTCAATTAAATATGCAGGTATTAGGCTAATGCACAAAGCGTTTTCAACTGAAAACTTACCTACTTGGCACGGAATCAAAATATCTCCAGGATCCTTTACCTTTATTATATTAGTGTTCTCGCTCACCTGGTTTTCCTTTACATCGGACTTATCGCCTTCAGATTTTCTCTGATATGTTTTTCTTAACCTCTAGGGAAAAGGAATTGGAGGAACATAAGCAGGTGGACCCACATATTTCTTTTCTTCCCCTGTCTCCTCACAATCTTCTTGATCAAAAGCAATGCTTGTAGATAGATTAATAGGTTCTTCATTGGGCTCTCTAGGTGTCTCATCATATTCGGCGCTTATTACAGTGACCACATTAATGTGCTCCCTGGGATTCATCTCACGCTATCACGGTAGTTTCCCTGTAGGTCTGCTAGCTGTACTGGCTGTTGTACCGTAAGGTAACACTATAAGTATGACACGCATGTACCTTGGACTAATCCTCAGTAATGGCGCCAAAAACTTATTGTGATCCCGCAAGTGCACGGGTACACGAAGTAATAAAGAAAGTATCGAATCCACAGGGATCTACGTTGTCAAGTACTAAATAATTGATTTTTCGCTATCTAGGCAATCAAATGAAAGTTAAGCAAATATCGCAAACACACAAAAGAAAACTGTCAGAGAGAAAGCTGGGACTAGGGTTTTGTTCACTTAACTCTTATGACTAGATATGAATAAGGATTTTGTGGGTTTAATTTTATCATTTTGAAGATACGATTTACCTAATAAAAGATTGTTTCACTCTCGTGCAAACAATCACACAGGGATCTATCTTCGCTTTCGTGCAAGATTTGTCCCAACGCTGAAGATAAGCAAATTATCAATCTATGAACTCAAGGATCACTTTCGTGCATCCGAATTCTAGGTTGACAATCTCTAGCGGAAACTCAAGGATCACTTTCGTGCATCCAAGCCTTGACAGTAGTTTTACTCATAGATCTCCAACGTTCCGATCCTCACTTTCATGCAAGATATCCATGTTTGACAAATAGACACGATCTATAGATTCATGTTATAATCATGGCAATAATTTTACTAGAACAGATCAAGTTGGATCAAACCTAAGGAAGGGTTCCTAACATGCAATTCTAGGGCTCCAAATTCTCAAGCAATTACCTTTCGGTCTCAAACGAAAATTCTAAGAACATAATTAGTAACATGAACTTATAGAAAGTCTAAGCACAATTATCACATGAGCAAAATCATCATGGTAATATTAAACTCAACGAAATAGTAAAAATAGTCATCTAGTCATTGGAAATCAAGTGAATTACTCCCCCATGTCCCAAGAGTAGTTTAAGCTATCAAGGTAAAGGAATTACAGAATTCCATGGTTTCAGAAGATAAAAAATCAAAAGAAAAGAGAAGTTTAGAAAATACAGCGCGGCTGTGAAGTATTTCACAGCCGTAATTTCCAAATTTAGGCGATGAACAGTGTCGGCGCCCCTTCTTTCCTTGATTTCTTCTTCAATTGATCTCTTCTCTGTCTAAAACTTCTGGTACGTCATCTCCTCCTTCAGATGAAGCTTCAGTATGAAAATCACGGCCGGAGATCGTCTGGATCGAGTGCGGTGGCGATACCCTAGGCGGCGGCGTGGATGATGATTTCTCTCTCGACAAATAATGAAAATTGGGGCTTTCGGTGTGTGTGTGTTCCTCCCGTCCAAAGCTCCCTCTCTACTTCTTATGGCATCCGATTTAGGGCTCTGGATCACTCACAATCATCTCCGCAAGAATCAGGCGTGGAAATTAACCTGGGTGTCGTGTTCAAAATCGAAATTACAGCAGTGTAATGTCTTACGGCACTGCCATAAAATCAGTCGAGTCTTCTGTTCTGATGTTGTTGGGGAATTACGGCACCATAATTTGGTTTACGGTAGTGCCGTAAAATCGGCTGAACTCTCTGTTCGCGAACGTCTGGAAATTACGGCCCGTGTAGTTTTCTACGGTAGTGCCGTAATTTCGAGTGAAGTTTCTGTTCTGAAGCTCTCCGAAATACGGTACCGTAATATGGCTTACGGCAGGTGCCGTAAAGTCCAAAAATCTTTCTGTTTGGAAATTTCTTAAAATACGGCAGGGTTCGGATTTTACGGTACCGTCTGGAATTACGGTACCGTAAAATGGATTACGGCACTGTCATAATTTGCTGCCTTGCTCCGTTTTGCGTGAAATTTCTTAGGTGATCTCCTCTTGATGATGGTAATCCTTCTATGTATTTGATTTTGCTTGGAAATGCCTAAAAATAGTGCCTTTTTACCTGAAAACCATGAAAAACCAAAATAGAAGTAGACTTTGCAATAATCGATAAATTTAGTATGAAAACAAGTAAAAGATCTTCAATCTACAATGAAAAGATATCAAAAAATGATACAAAATATACTATATATTTTGGTGTCATCAAAATACATAAGGCTCAAACTTTGCTTGTCCTCAAGTAAAAATCAAAATTTGAAATCAAAGTATGATTAAAAGAATAGCCTTTTCATGCTCAATAAATTTCTAAAATACAACTCATCAATGAAAAACTCTATCAATTGATTTACAAAAATTCAAATAAATATATCATCTTTAGAACTCAATCCTCTAGATCCACAATTTAATCAAATAAAACTTTGCAACATGTACAATAATTAGAATTTTCAATTTCATGATTCCACCCAATTTTTAATTCAAATTTATCATGCTTTTGTTTAGAGAAATAAGGTTTCCAATATCTTTTTCCACACATGTTTTTTTTATTTATTTATTATTTTTTTTAGTTTTTTATTTGGCAACATTCACATTCTCTAACTTGATTACCACCTTTTTCTGGTGACGAGATTAGTGTGCACGGATCACATAATCAATGTAATGGAACTCATATCCTCTAATTTGGAAAAGAATTTACTAAGGACAACGGAGTTTATGTGAAATGATTTTTCTCATGGCATGTACCCACATAGATACATACTTTTTTTATTTATTACTTCAACCCATGACTTTCGGTACCACTGTGCTTTCCCACAATGCCAAGTAGGGGAGTCCTCACCTTTATTTTGTGGATCTTGGATTCTTATTTCCCAACAAATAACATGAATAGACTAAACATCTACTAGGCTGATCAATTGATCTCAATTCATGAATCATACCTATATACTCATTTTATTCAAAAGAAAAGTTTCACTTTTAGATTTTATACTTCAAACAATACTTCCGTCTAAAATTTCATGCATCAACTAATTTCATGTTTCAATAGACGAATATGTATTGAAGAAATAAATCTAACATGATATGGTTACATCTCTAATCATGGATTTGAGTTCATTCATCATCAAAAATCATCAATCACATCTCAAAACATGACCACATATCACATTAATCACAATATTTTTATATAGATGAAGTAGTGGTGGTAGACACAAAAATAAGAGTCAATGATGAAATCCAAAAGGTGAATGGAAGGGGATACTTACAAAATTTTGTCACCCCTATGAGTCGAGTCTTCTTCCTCTCCATGCTTCTTCTTAAAGATAAAAATTTATGCAAAGGTTAAACTAAGATAAAAGTTAATTAAAGGAAGTGAACTAAAGTTAGAAAGCTTGGGTTGCCTCCCAAGAAGCGCTAATTTAAAGGTCTTTAGCTTGACCCTTTAACACTCAGATTTGATAGTGGTTCATCCAAATAAAAACTCTCCCTTTCTTCAACTCACTCTTCTTGATAATAGTGTTTAAGTCTCTGACCATTAACCTTGAATTCTCCTGTTTCTTCACTCCATATATCCACGGCTCCGTAAGGATAAGCTTTCTTTGCCTGAAAAGGCCTTGACCATTGAGACTTAAGTTTTCTAGGAAAAAGTCTCAATCTAAAATTGAATAAAAGAACAAAGTCACCTGGTTGGAAATCCCTTCTAAAAATTTGCCGATCATGCCATCTTTTGGTTCTTTCCTTATAAATTTTTGCATTTTCATAAGCTAAAATTCTGATCTCCTCCAACTCATTCAACTATAATCTTCTTTTTTCTTCCGCATTCTTTAAATCAAAGTTTAATGCATTGATTGCCCATAATGCCTTATGTTCGAGTTCTATAGGGAGATGACAAGATTTGCCATAAACTAATTGATAAGGAGACATCCCAATTGGTGTTTTGAAAGTTGTCCTGTATGCCCACAATGGATCATCAAGTTTGAATGCCCAATCTTTCCTTGTGCGTGAAACTGTCTTCTCCAAAATTCCTTTTATTTCTCTATTTGATATTTCAACTTGTCCACTTGTTTGAGGATGATAAGGTGTTGCCACTTTATGATTCACCCCATATTTTTTTAGTAAGGCAGAAAACTTGTGTTCTATGAAATGCGAGCCTCCAACACTAATCACAACTCGTGGGGTCCCAAACCTTGGAAAGATAATTTTTTTGAATAATTTGACAACAACTCTGGAATCATTAGTTGGGGATGCAATAGCTTCAACCCATTTTGAAACATAATCTACTACTACAAGAATATATTTGTTACCTCTAGAAGATGGAGAAGGTCCCATGAAGTCAATTCCCCAAACATCAAATATCTTAACCTCAAGAATATTAGACAGCGGCATCTCATGTCTTCTATTAATGTCCTCTGACACCTATCACAGGATAAAACAAGCTTTCTAGCATCTTTAAATATTGTGGGCCAATAAAATCCTTATTGCAACACTTTGAAGGCAGTCTTCTCGGCACTGGCATTGTCACACCCTTAGATAACAACAATCCATAAAAGATAATCATACGACATAATTTTTCGCAAGATCGACAATCAATATCAAGTTCAATGCCTTGAACAATAAAACAAGTGATATAATGTCATTATCCAAGTTGCAACAGAAAAATATCCATTCCATCAAAAACTTTTACCCATGCAGAGTAGCGTCATATAATCCCAAAATCTGAGAACTAAAACATGCTACCAACATAAGCCATTGCAATCAACATTCAAAACTAGTAACATACTCCTCAAAATAAGTCTCATGACAACTCTTAATACAAGTCTTTTATGGAGCATACAATGTTTTCCAAGATTACAAAGTCTCATGATTTAGCCAAAATTCCAAAATGAGCTTCCAAAATTTTCAAGCTTTTGCCCACAATGCGTAGCCAAGCTAATCTGCAATAAGGGTTAGTGCAAGCAAGAATGAGCATAAATTGCCCAACAAGTAATCCTAATGGCTAAGGGAAAGCGAACTAAAGAGGATAAACATATCAACGAAATAGTCAACACAATAAAGACATAATGAAAGATAACAGAATTTGCCCTTGAGCACATGAATTGGATAGGGAAAACAAGATAGCCATACATTCCTTAGATAAGGCATTTGGGTCACAAGTAGTCATTAATCATCATTGAGCATTCATATCACAGTAATCATTGATCATTATTGTGCATTCATATCATGAGTAGTCATGGATCATAGATGTGGGGGAGACAATCATAATTCAAAATTCCTTCCACGTCTGGAAGTTGAACCCATCCTCGTCAGGAGAGAGCAAACAAAAGCTAGCTAGAGCATCTTAGGGCTCTTCGTACAAATAGATAGACGGATTAAAGCGGTGGCTCCACGAATTCAAGAGTTGGCCCCCACCTTTTTAGGGGTGTGGCACTTTGCTCCATGTAACACTTTGCTCTACATCTATCATGATGTAGTGGGATTCAAGAGGTGGCTCCCATGAATTCAAGAGGTGGCCCCCACCTTTTTAGGGGTGTGGCACTTTGCTCCCACAACTCCTTTGAATGGAGGGATTCAAGAGGTGGCCCCTGTTGGAAAACCACGGGGCCATTTTACAATTTTCAAAGTTATAAACATACATACATTCATTACACAGCGGAAGAATGTCCCAGAAACAGGCCGGTCCCAAAAACCCAGTGAAGATCGCAAGCAAGAGAGTCGACACGATGAGTTAGGAAATACCTTAGAGCAAGATGAGGTCGATGTTGTGATAAGCGTCCAAGCGTGCGCCCTCTGCAGTTTCACACACACAGATGCCTCGAGTCCTCTTCTTCCACGCCCAGTGCTAGCCTCGGGAAGAAGATCCAAGCCTTAGTTATCTTCTTGAATGCTTGCGCCACCTCCAAGGTAGAAGCGCCAATTGATGAAGAAGAGAGGAGAAGGGAGAATGCCGCCAAGCCTTTACTTCTCTTGCGCTAAAAGAGGAAGAAAGGAAGAAGCTTGCGGTTAGGGTTTGATGGAAGAAGATGGTTGCGCCAATGCCCCTTACTATCGCCCTCTTGATGTGTTCACGCCTCCAAGGAAGAATCACCTTTTTGAGGGGACGACTAGGGTCACATATATAGGGCAAGAGGTGGTTAAGGGAAGGGCCAAGATCATGACAAGTGTAGGGCTAGGATGAGGAGGATTGAGACAAGGAAAGTCTCCAAGACTTTACCATAAACTCCATTCAACCTATCCATAATTGCCCAAGCACCATATCAGCCCAAGACATGCCTTATAGGCACACATACTATCAATGGGAGAGGGCTAGGTGCATATTACTTCTTAATGAAGCAATTTTCACCACCCAAACCCCATTATGCCCCTTAGGCGCTAATGGGGTTGGGTCTCTCCCCATTATGCCCTTTTAGTCTCTTATCTCTTCATGAGAACTTATTATTGGGCCTCATTGGATTATGAGCTAGCCCAAACTTCATCCCATGGGTTGATTAAGCATTTGGATCCAATCCAATGCAACCCTAATTCAAATGTGACCAACCATGGTCAAATATGGGTCAACCTACCAAATATGAAGTTTGGGTCCAATAACATTCTCCCATGTCATCAGGCCCATTGGTGCTGATGAAATCTCCCAATTAGATCCGAGTTATCCAATAACTCGATCATAAGGCTTCTTGATTAATACAAGAACTCAAGTATCAAGGTGTGAGACCCTGTAGGTTCCTCTGACGCCGGCAGTGCTGACCAAAGGTCACCACAAGTAGTGAGTGGCACCTAGCAGTGCATCACTGCTACCCAGGTCATTGGAATGGATATCGACATCGACATCCCCATCATCGCAACTAGGTACAGATGCATTACAGTCTCTTTGCCGAACTAATATCTGATTGGACAAGTGTGTCGCCACTTTTTTTCACCTAATCACATGGTTATGACTAAATCAGGTTCTCACCTGGGTATGGCCATACACTCTCAGTCATAGAACTATAGAGGAGCTCCATGGATATCATACTTCCCTAAGGAAGGGGCAAATCCTATGTCTGTCCATTGACCTTCGCATATGGGTCATGACATGCTCAATGATAACCATTATGACCTCCCAACTACGGTGAGGTGTTAGGTTGTATCAAAGCAAGTCCCTGACCATACAGAATGATCAATGACCTCAAGTCAAGGGATCAATGCATCTCCTGTCACTTGTGAGGATAACTTATGACACCAAGTCATAGCCTCACAGCGGGTCTTTCCAG
>CM050439.1:40592728-40604077 GCA_027562315.1 Costus pulverulentus
CGATGAGATCATAACCAGGGCTGGTTCGGTTTGGTGTAAGATCCAAATTGAATTGAACCGGTTCACATAAGTGAACGCATGGTTCAATTCAAAGAGGAGTTTCACATGGGTTGGGGGTTATGAAGGGAGTTAAAATGGGGAGTTACAAATTGGTACTTACCATATTTGGTAACCGATTCTTTCCTTCTTGGAATTATCGGTTTTGAAACTTCATTCTCCCCTTCTCCTCTCGCATCCTCTAGAACTTCACGCAAGTGGAAGAAACAAACAAGCCAAGGGCGCACATCTCCTCTCCAAGACTCGATCAAAGGATCCTTGGTGACTTGCTAGCACAAGGAGCGCAAGCGAAGGAAGCCTATCTCACCTTGTGTGCGATTCCTTTGGAGAAGAGGCACTCGCCCCTTTCCTTCTTCCAAGCCGCCACTCAAATCATGGCTATGGTAACATCTTTACTTGTTTTTACAAGTCTTCAAGGTTGATTATATTATCAAGTCATGCGATCTACAAACCTAGTATGTCCACCTATGCAAAAATTTAGAAATGCATGTGACCTAGGTTTACTTTCAGCTTGAGCCTACTAAAAAAAATCATGATTCCATTATTGCAATTTTTGAAAAGCTCATCTAATGCAACCTAGATAGATTTGTTGTCTTATGATAGAATTGATGATTATGAATAGTCTAAACTTGGTGAATTGTTTATCCTTTTTTAGATTTGAGGTTTAACTTTGAGAAATAATTTATGTTGTCAGTTTATCTTCTTATCTCAATTTTTATTCTTCAACTTAGGAATGAGTATAATGGTTTTCATACTAGACAATACTTTGGCCTTAGAACATTGTTCTTTCATTATCATTGATTTTCAAAATGGTTTAATCGCTTAAGGACAAGAAATATTTTAAGTGTGTAATATTTTGATAAGTCATACTTTCATTAGATTTAAAGTTTTATTCTTACACGTTTTTTAGACTAAAGTCTTGTTTTCTGCCTTATTTTGGATAATTTTCTTTCATAGTGCAGAATCTTCACTATTTTCAATTGTTTGTAAAATATAGAAAAATTTCTCATTTTTCATGAAGAATTTGAAGATTTGAAGTCATGAGAAGATTTCTCACAGTGCTAAGAAGTCACAGGTCAAATTTGATGCAAATCTAAGCTTTCTGCAAAGAACATGGCCAGGCCCTGATCATGATCACGGCCATAATCTTCTCGGCAGAACATTGCAGCATCGATGAGACAATCATGGCCAAGGTGTGTTCATTTTAATGGCCATGAAGTGGTATAATGCTCTGCAACAAGACAATCACGGTCAGGCCCTGATCATGATCACGGTCATGATAGCTTCCGCTAGATTCGACCTTTTTGCTGTTTCTTGGCCGATTTGGATGAATCTGAAGTCAAAATTTGCCAAAATTTTAGTGGAACCTTCCAAACTGCCTATGGAAGAGATTGAGCTATAAAAAGAATAATTTTGGGTGGTTATGGGGTTCGAACTTTTCGTTGGTGATGACTAGGGTGTAAGTTGGGCGAAACTTGCGTTCGAGGGCTCATTTGGACGGATTTCTTTGGGGCTATCGAGAGAAGACTGAACATTTATTGTCTCATGTATAACATCTGTAATTTTCCCACCTTTCGATTATATTTTATAGAGTTTTCATAAGTTACACGATGTATTTTCTAGCGTAAACTCTATTTTGGGACTCGGGTATAGCCCATTGAACAAATTCATGTCTTGAATGCTTTCTAAATCTAATTGACATTTAATTAACTTGCTTATTCAATCTTTGTTGTGCATATTTCATGTGATTTCTTCATCAGAGCTTTCTATGCATGTTAGGTGTGTTGGGAAACCCCGAGGATTATATAATTTTTACATACATACAGTGGAAGCAAATCCCCGAAACAGGCCGATCCCAAAAACCTAGATGATCGAGTCAAGCGAGGGGGTTGACACGGTGAGTAAGAGATAGTACCTCAAAGTAATAGATAGAGAAGCGATGTAGGCACCCAAGTGTTTGCCCTCTGCAATCTCGCACACAGCTGATGCTTGAGTTCTCTTCTTCCATGCTATTGTAGTCCGCAAGTGCACGGATACTCGAAGTAATAAATAAGATATCGAACCACAGAGACCTATGTGTTAAGTACCAAATAGATGTTTTCTCACTAGCTAAGCAATTGAAAATATGCAAGCAAACTATCGGAAAGTAAACCAAATATCTGAGAGAGAAACTGGGACTAGGGTGTCACCCGCACTAATTTCTATGACTAGATATGAATAGATGTTCGTCAATCAAATTTCATTATGATAAAGACATAATTTACTTCATAAAGAAATCATCTCGCTCTCGTGCAGATAATTTACAAAGAACTTATCCTCACTCTCATGCAGGATTTATTCAATGTTAAATAAAAGTAAATCATTATCAAAGAACTCGAGGATCACTCTCGTTCATCCGAATTCTAAGTCAATCATCTCAAGGAAAACTACATACTTTCATACTATAGCTTTCACAGGTTCTACTTAAGGTTCTCCAACAATCCGATACTCAATCTCTTGCAATATCATCATGTTTAATTCAATAACTCAATCCTATTTTCATATTATCAACATGGCAATATACTTCTAAAATCGAGAAATAAGAAATAACCTAATTTCTTACGATGAATTCCTAACATTCAACTTTAGGGTTCCAAGTTTTCACAAATTACCTATCGGTCCATATCGCAAAAACTCTAAAACATGCAGATAATATGAATCTATGGAGAATTAAATGCAATCGTCACATAAGTAGAATTATCATGTTAAAATTATTTTGATGGAATAAAGATCATCCAGTCATTGAAATATCAAGAGGATTACACCCTTTGTCCCAAAAGAAAGTTTAAGAAAGCATGTTTGAAGGATTACAATAAACCATAGTTCAGATTTATCAAAAATCGAAGAGAAGGGGAAAACAATTTACACAGGGCTGTAATGAAAATTACAATCTGTAATTTTTCTCTAGAATCGCGATGAACAGTGCAGGCGACCCTTCTTTCATTGATTTCTCCTTTGATCGATCTCCTTTCGCTCAAAAACTTCTGGGTATCCTCTCCTCCTCCAGGCGAAGCTTCCTTTTGAAAATCGCGACCTGAGGTGGCCTCTACGCCTCTCGGCGTGAGGCTGTGCCCTAAGGATGCCTCCCTTGATTTCTCTCTAGACAGTGGATAAAAATTAGGGCTTTCACTCTCCTTATCTTCTGCTTGTTGAGACGAGTTTATAGCTTCTCTTCTGATCTGAATTTGGTGGTTTATAACTCGAGAAATCATGTTTTTAAGTTTCCAGCGGAAGAATTAGGAAACTAGGCCCAAAATTACGGTACCGTGAAATATATTATGGCAGTGCCGTAATTTCTTCTGTATATTTCTGAGTGAAAATTACGGTAGTGTAATATTTATTACGGCACTGCCGTAATTTTTCTTCTGTGCTTTTTGGGGTAGAAATTACGATACCATAAAATTTATTACACCTGGGGGTGTAATTTTTCAAACTTGCTTCGATTTGCATGAAAATTGACAGTCGGCTTCGTCTCGACATCTAGAATCCATTGGTGTGTTCAAATCTTCCAAAATCCATCAAAATATGGCACTTTTTACCTAAAAATTATTAAGAATAAGAAATGGTGTAGATTCCACAATATTTGACAAATAGGGCTTAAAAACAAGCAAAGGAGCATAAATATGACACATAAGACCAATGAAATGACACAAAATATACCTTGAATTTTGGTGTCATCAAACACATAAGGCTCAAACTTTGCTTGTCCTCAAGTAAATAAATAGAATAAAGAACAACGCTATGTATGGAAAATATGCTCTTTTAAGGAAAATAAATTTCTAAAATATAATCATGAAATATTCCACCAAATGCTACATAAAATTTCAAATAATTATATCGTCTTCTGAAATTAATCCTTAAGATTCACAACTTAATCAAATAAAATTTCATAACTTGTATAATAAAAAGAATCTCAGTCTCATGAACTCACCCAAGTTTCAGTTTAAATCTATCATACCTTTGTTTATAGGAATAGGATATCCAAAATCTTTTTCTACTCAAAATCTTTTTTTCTTTTTCTTTTTTTTTCTTTTTTGTGTTTTTGATGGTATGTACCCACATAGATACACATTTTTTATTTGGACTTCAACTCTTATCTTTGGTACCACTATCAATTTTACATAGTGCCAAGTAGAGGAGTTATTTTTTTTTCTTTTTTTTTTATAGACTTCAACCCATATCTTCGGTACCACTGCCAATTTTAGGGAGTGCCAAGTAGGGGAGTCTCTCTCTCTTTTTGGATCTTGGATTCTTTCTTCATAGCAAATAGTAAGATAAACTAAACATCAACTCGGTTATTCAATTGACATCAATTCAAAAATTACACTCATATGCTCATTTTATTCAAGAAAGATGTTTCACTTTTAGATTGCATTCATCAACAATATATCTACCAAAGACCTTATGCATCAATCAATGAAGCACTTCAACAAGTAGATATATATTGAAGAAATAAATTCAGTATAATAGGTATATTTCCATTCATTGACATGCATAAACATTCATCATCTTAGAAAAATCAATACACCTCTCATCACATGAATTCAAGTCATAAAAATTTTTAAACATCAATGCAAAAGGTGTGAAGCATCAAACTCATACAATCATTGTCAAAAGTGTAAAATGATAGATTCCAACAAACACATCAAATAGAAATCTCAGTGAGTGATACAATCATAGCAAATAAAAAATCAAGTAGCAATACCATGCAATCAAATCGAATAAGATCACTAAAAAGTGCAAACGATACTCACAAAACTATATAGCAAGCTCAATCATCGTCAAGCCAGATGTGGCTGGGTCCAAAGATGTGCCTTCTGAAAATTTTCCTGCATAATTTTAAATACATAAGGCTCATATCACAAAATAGTATCTTACTTTAAAAATAATAAAAATAATTTTCTCAAAGGGAAATAAGAGATATCGCTAGAGGTCCAAAGAAGGTGCTAGTGGAAAAGAGCTGATAGAGGTGAGAAGCAGAGGTGGGATAGATGCTAGCTGAAAAGCTACTAGCAATGATGTTGTCGATAGTAGAATGATTATGAATAGTCTCTAGTGGCTTGCTGGTGACTACAGTCCTAGAGGCAAAGTCGTCAACTAGTGGGCGGCGAGAGATGATGTTGCACAGATAAAAAAAAACCAGAGTTACTAAATGAAGATTCTACTGCAAAAATAAAATCAATGAAAACAGAGGCAGCAGAAGAACTAAGAGGCTGCTAGTGGTAGAATCTAGTGTCGACGGCTGGAAACTGTGGTGTCAGAGGCAGATGCAGTGGTGGCAGCTGGCTATAGTTTCTAGTGGAAATCTGAAGACAAGGAGCTGCTAATGTCTATGGAAAGTAGTGCAACCCATTGATTCAGTTACGAAAAGTAGCAACACCCAAGAATAAGATTTAATTATCCAAAAATAAAATAGATAAAGCCAAAAGGGAGAATAAAACTTGTTGTTTCTGGGCTTATGAAAATTAAAGGATCAATATCTGTCAGGAATTTAGGGCATTAACAGAAAGAAGGCTAATCAAATTGCTCAATAAAAAACTGCTCAGAAGTTAATTAGTTACCAAAAGTTATCATGCTTTCAAGAATGATTCAAAAATATTTTCATGAAAACAACTAATCCACGAGATAGAATGAAACATGTTCTTCCAATTTCAAGTGAAAGATCAGGGTTTCAACACATTAAAGCATCTTAAAAATCTGCAGCAAAAGAGCTAATCAGATCAGTCAAAAAAAACTATTGCAGAAATTAATCAAGTACCAAAAGATGCTATTTGTTATAGGATGATCCATGGACTTTAAAATTCAATAAAAATTTTCAAAAAATAGACAAACATGAGTAGTTCATGTTTGTGCCAAATCAGATAAGCAGAATGCAGTTTTAACATTACAGCTGTAAAAATCTTTACGGCAGTGCCGTAATGTACACAAAATTCTCAGGTCAGAAATATATTGAAATTATGGCACCACAAAAATGGTTACGGCACTGCCGTATTTTTCACAAAAATCTCAAAACTCTCAGGTTGAAAATCACACAAAAAAATAGCACCATACAAAAATTATGGTAGTACCATAAAAGATGAAAAACTGTCGAGGTCAAAAATCAGCCGAAATTACTGCACCATGAAAAAGAATACGGTACCGCCGTATTTTTTTTCAAAACTTCATAAACGTCTCAGGTAAGAAATCGGCCAAAATTACGGCACCGTGAAACATATTATGACTGTGCCGTATTTTGCACAAAGTTTGATTTTTCCCTACACAAAGAAAAGAAAAACTAATTCTAAAAATAAACTAAAATAAAAGAAACTAAGCTAAGTATGAGTCCTTGGGTTGCCTCCCATGAAGCGCTAATTTTTAGGTCTATAGCTTGACCGAAACTCAAATATCATGGCGAAGTAGGTGGATCAGTACCATCGTAAATAGCATGTAATTTTCTGCATTTCCATTGTCCTAAATGTTTAGCCACTAATCCAAAACATCCAAAATTTCATATCAAATACAATCGACGTGACTTTCTTAAATATGCAGAAATCAAAATCAAAATTTTCAATTCCACTCAATGGATATTCAATAATCTTCCTATATTTATCAGTAAGCAAAATCATTAGTCCTTTCTTCAAGTTTATATCTTCAATTGCAATAGGACTTTGATCAAAAGATTCAAGTATTGGATCATCAAAGTAGTCTTTTTGTCTCTGATGACTCCAAAATTTATAGTAAATTTTATGCCATTCCATATATCTTTTTGTGTCATATTCATGCTACTTTGCTTATTTTTATGCCTTTTTTATCAAATATTGCAGAATCTACTTCTTTTCTGGTTTTTCATGATTTTTAGCCAAAAAGGCATTGTTTTTAGGCATTTTCAAACAAATTCAAATGCATGGATGAATTCCCACCATCAAGAGGAGATTAAATGTCAAATTTCACACAAATTGGAGCTTCAAACCAAATTACGGCACTACCGTAATCAAAATTACGGTACAGTGGTTTCACTGCACCTATAGAACGAACCACGGTACTGCCGTAATTTCTGAGTGCTACCGTATTTTGGGACAATTTTGAATAGAAAGTTTTGCAAAAATTACGGCCCTGCCATAATAAATTTCACGGGCCGTAATCTGTGTTCAATTTCATACAGAATGTTTCATAGATTTTACGGTACTGCCGTAACCGATATTATAGGTCATATTTTGAGTCAATTTTTCACCTGAGAGATTTGATGAAAATACGGCACTACCATAATAAATTTCACGGTACCGTAATTCTAAATGATTTCTGTACCGAGACTTCCTGCTGACATTACTGCACTGCCGTAACCATTTTCATGGCCGTAATTACAACCTAGATCTACGACCTTCTTGAACTGTTTGAAGCCTGATTCTTGCACTAATGATTTCGGACGATCTAGGCCATCAATTGAAGATCCGTAAGTTGCGAAATACTCAGGAGAGGAAGGGGAGAAAACAGACAGAAAAGCCCTAATTTTCATCGACGATTGAGGGAGAAATCGAGTTCTTGGCCATCGCCCTAGGTTTTGCCGCCAAGAAGCGTACAATGCATCTCCAGCCATAAAATTTGAAGGTCAGCTACGCATAGAGCAGGAGAACATACCCTAGAAGTCTCAGAACAAAAGGAGATCGATCGGAGGAGAAATCAACCAAAAGCTTGTTGCTGACACTATTCACGGCAAAAATTACGGCTATAATGGAAATTATAGCCATGTTGTGAAGTTGTTTCCTTTCTTCTCTTCAATTTTTGATCATCTGATACTATGGATTATTGTAACTCTTCTACCATGCTAGCTTAAACTCTTAATGGGACATGGGGGAGTAATTCCCCGAAATTTCATTAATGACTAGATAATTATTTTTACCTTCGTCATGATAATTTTAGTATGATAACTCTACTTCTATGATGATTGTCTTTAATTCTCTGAAGATTCATGTTTGTTAGCATGTTTTAAAGTTCTCACGATATGGATCGAAAGGTGATTCCCTGAGTACTTAGAACCCTAGAATTGAATGTTAGGAACTCATCGTAAGAAATTAGGTTTGTTCTTATTTTTCAATTTTAGAAGTATAGATGCCATGTTAATAATCTAAATCTAGGACTGAGTTAACATGATAAACATGATAATACTATGAGAAATCAAGTATAGGATTGTTGGAGAACCTTAAGTAGAGCTTGTGAAAATTATAGTATGAAAGTATGTAGTTTTCATTTCAGATGATTGATTTTGAATTCGGATATATGAAAGTGATCCTTGAGTTCTTCATCAATGATTTACTTATCTTCAACTTTGAATAGATCCTGCATGAAAGTGAGGATTGATTCTTTGTAAATTGTCTGCGCGAAAGCGAGATGATTTCTTTATTAAGTAAATTATGTCTTTATCATAATAAAATTTGATTTATGAGCATCTATTCATATCTAGTCATCGAAATTAAGGTGAATGGAACCCTAGTCCTAGTTTCTCTCTCTGATATTTTCGTGTAGCTTTCTATAGTTTATTTTGATATTTTCGGTTGCCTAGCTAGTGAGAAATTAATTATTCGGTACTTGAAAAACGAGGTCTCTATGGTTCGATATCTTTTTTTATTACTTCGAGTATCCGTGCACTTGCGGACACAACAAGTTTTTGGCGCCGTTGCCGGGAACCTTGGTTTTTGTCAATATTGAAAACATTGAAAGTATTGCTAGACTAGGTTTTATTTATTTCCTCTTTATGTTCTATTTTTCTATTCTTTTCTGTTTACTTGAGTTATTTGATCCATCTACTTTAGTGTGCATTGGAAATTTAGAACTGATGACAGACAAAAGACCACTTAAGGACTATGCAGCCCCTAATTCTCAGGGGATACACTTTAGCATTGCCAGACCAGCTATTGAGGCTAATAATTTTGAGATAAAGCCTGCTTTCTTGTCTATGATCCAGCACAATCAGTTTGGAGGATCACCAATTGAAGACCCTTATCAACATTTATATCTTTTTAATGAATATTGTGACACCATTAAAATTAATGGAGTTTCTGATGATGCATTAAAACTAAGATTGTTTCCTTTCTCTCTCAGGGACCGAGCACGTTCTTGGCAACATTCTTGACCTACTGGTACCTTCAACACATGGGAACAACTATCAAATGCTTTCCTGATGAAGTACTTTCCACCTAGCAAGACCATCCAGTTGAGAAACCAGATCACGAGCTTTGCATAGAGGGATGGTGAATCTTTTAGCGAGGCATGGGAGCGTTTCAACGATTTACAACGAAGTGTCCTCACCATGGCATTGAAAATTGGGTTTTGATTCATACATTTTATAATGGGCTACTTTATAATACACGACTGATTGTTGATGCTGCTACAAGAGGAGCCCTCATGAGCAAAACCATTGAAGATGATTTCACTTTATTTGAAGAGATGTCCCTGAACCATAACCAATGGGCTCCTGAAGAAAGAATGCTACATTGTCACCAACATGGTAAGAATGATGATGAGGGATGGCGAACCTTGACTGAAGAGGTAAATTCTTTTAGTATAGAATCCATGCTTGAAAAGTTTATGGCTAATAAAAATCAATTAATGACAAATCAAAATAAAGAGATTGAAGATCTTAAAGGATTGGTTAGTCATCTTACTTCCCAAGTAGGATCCTTCGCTGTTTATAATAAAACTCTAGAAAATCAAATACCCGTTGAAACTGAATTAAACCCTAGGGAGCACTGTAATGCTATCATCACTAGAAGTGGGAGGCAATTAGATGAACCTAAAAAGAAATATGAGAATAATGAAAAAGAGCCTAGTGAAGAACATGACCATGAGTTAGACTTGGAAAAATCTTCTAAGCATGAGCAGTCCCAACCTAGTTCGCCACCCCACCAAGGTGATGAACCAAAAGGTGATGTGTCATGTCAAAATGATGTTTCTAAGCCTAGCTCTCCTACACCATATAGGCCACCTATACCCTTCCTCAGAGACTAGTGCAGGCAAAATTAAACAAGCAGTTTGGGAAATTTCTTGATGTTTTGAAGAAGCTTTATATTAATATTCCATTCACTGAAGCTTTATCTCAAATGCCCACATATGCCAAATTTTTGAAAGAAATTTTGTCTAATAAAAGAAAGATAGAGGACTATGGTACTGTGGCTCTAACTGAAGAATGTAGTGCTATTATCCAAAACAAGCTACCACCGAAGTTAAAAGATCCAGGTAGTTTCTCTATACCTTGTTTTATTGGGGGTATGGCTTTTGACCAAGCCTTACGTGATTTAGGTGCTAGTGTGAATCTAATGCCATTGTCTATTTGCAGGAAATTGGACATGGGAGAGCTTAAACTAACTTCAATATCTTTGCAGCTCGCCAATCATTCAATTAAGTATCCTGTAAGGATTCTTGAAGATGTACCTATCCAGATAGGTAAATATTTCATTCCAGCAGATTTTGTAGTTATTGGGATGGAAGAAGATGCAAAAATCCCCATCATACTTGGTAAACTGTTCTTAGCCACAGCAGGAGCACTTATTGATGTTAAGAACGGTAAACTTACACTTAACATTGGGGATGAAAATATCTAATATGACTTGAATGAGGCCATGAAAAATCCATCAAATTCTGGATCTTGTTGTAGTATACATGCTGTAGATGATTCTATCTATGATCTTAATGATTTATTTGTTGAAACCTCTGAATATGATTCTGATTTAGATTCTACTCTTGATTCTAATGTAGAAAGCAATTCTGAAATTAATGAATCATTAGACTGCAATGCTTGTGATAATGAAAAGAATGAAGAAGAGAAGGCTCCAAAAGTAGAACTTAAAGCTTTACCTGATAACCTTCATTATGAATTTCTTGGTCCTGATTCTACTTATCCTGTTATTGTTGATGCACAGCTTGGAAAAAAAGAGACATATTTGCTTCTCAAAGAATTAAGGATTCATAGAAAGGTAATTGGGTACACAATTGATGACTTAAAAGGAGTTAACCCTTCTTTTTGTATGCACAAGATCTTGATGGAAGAGGAACACAAGCCACATGCAGATTTTCAAAGGAGACTTAACCCCTCAATGAAAGAAGTTGTGAAGAAGAAGGTTTTGAAATTACTTGATGTAGGTATTATCTATTCTATCTTTGATAGTAAATGGGTAATGTCACATCCCGCTTAGTAAGCAAACTATTTATTAACTTGGTGAGCCGATTTGCAACGTGGCCCAATTTATTAAAATGCTTAAGCCCAAGTTAACAATAGCAAGC
>CM050439.1:40604177-40619517 GCA_027562315.1 Costus pulverulentus
CATAATAGTTTCTCCCACTTGCAATGTGGGACTATACTCGGGGTATTACAGGTAAGTCATGTACATTGTGTTCCTAAGAAAGGAGGGGTAACTGTCATGAAAAACAAAGGCAATGAATTAATTCCTATTAGAACTGTTACTAGTTGGCACATGTGCATATATTATAGGAAATTGAATGCTGCTACTAGAAAAGACCATTTCCCCTTACCTTTTATTGATCAAATGGTTGAAAGGCTTGCAAACCATTCTCACTTTTGTTTCTTAGATGGATACTGTGGATTTTTCCAAATTCCTATACATCCTGATGACCAAGATAAGGCCACTTTCACTTACCCGTATGGTACTTTTGCATATAGGAGAATGCCTTTTGGTCTATGTAATGCACCTGCTACCTTTCAAAGATGCATGATGGTTAATTTTTCTGATTTTATTAAGGACTTTATGGATGCATTTATGGATGATTTCTCAGTATATGGTTCTTCTTTTGATGATTGTTTGGTTAATTTATCTCGAGTTTTGCAGCGGTGTGAAGAAACTAACCTTGTTCTTAATTGGGAAAAATGTCATTTCATGGTTAGGCAAGGGATAGTTTTGGGGCACTTGATTTCAGAAAGAGGGATTGAAGTTGATAGAGCCAAAGTTGAGGTGATAGAGAAATTAGAGCCACCCACCACAATGAAGGAGGTCCGAAGCTTTCTAGGACATGCAGGACTCTACCGGTGATTCATCATGGATTTCTCTAAATTGGCTAGACCTCTTACAAATTTACTTTGTAAAGATGTTAAATTTTCTTTTGATAAAGATTGTTTGTCTGCTTTTCATGAACTAAAGAAAGCTTTGGTTTTAGCACCTATCATTCAGCCCCCAGATTGGGACTTGCCCTTCGAGTTTATGTGTGATGCCAGTGATTATGCAATATGAGCAGTTTTGGGATAGAGAAAGGAGAAAAAGTCTTATGTTATTCATTATGCTAGTAGGACTTTGGTTGAGACACAGAAGAATTACACCACCACTGAAAAGGAACTTTTAACTATTGTATTCGCCTTTGATAAATTTAGATCATACTTGATTAACTCCAAAGTGGTGGTGTACATTGATCATGCAATTGTGAAGTACTTAATGCAGAAAAAAGGATAGTAAACCACGCCTGCTCAGATGGATTTTACTCTTGCAGGAGTTTGCTTTGGAAATTAAAGACAAAAAGGGGTTAGAAAACTTTGTTGCAAATCATCTTTCAAGGATAATGGTGGATACTATAAAGAATGATATAATCAATGATTCCTTCCCTAAAGAACAACTCTTGGCCATTGAACAAATTAGAGCCCCATGGTGTGCTGACATAGTGAATTACCTAATAGCCAATGTTCTTCCTCGTGATTTAAATTACCAAATAAATAAAAGATTCTTGGCTGAAGTAAAGCACTATTTTTGGGATGAGCCTTATGTTTTTAGAAGATGTTCAGATGGTGTTTTTAGAACATGTATATCTGAAGAGGAAATCACATATATATTGTTTCAGTGTCATGGATCCTCTTATGGTGGGCACGCTAGTACTGAGAAAACCGCTTTCAAGGTTTTGCATTCAGGATTTTACTGGCCTTCAATTTTTAAAGATGCTAAAAACTTTATCTTATCATGTGATAGATGTCAGAAGACAGATAACATTAACAGAAGACATGAGATGCCATTGTCTACCATTCTTGAGCTTGAGATATTCGATGTCTGGGGGATTGATTTCATGGGACCCTTTCCATCTTCTGGAGGTAACAAATACATACTTGTGGCGGTAGATTATGTTTCAAAGTGGGTTGAAGCTCTCGCTTCTCCTACTAATGATTCCAGAGTTATTGTTAAACTGTTCAAAAAATTATTTTCCCAAGGTTTGGGACACCACGAGTAGTGATTAGTGATTGAGGCTCACATTTCATAGAACATAAATTCTCAGCCTTGCTTAGAAAGTATGGGGTAAATAATAGAGTTGCAACACCTTATCACCCCCAAACAAGTGGACAAGTTGATATATCAAACAAAGAAATAAACGGGATTTTGGAAAAGACAGTGTCACGCACAAGGAAAGATTGGACATTCAAACTTGATGATGCACCGTGGGCCTACTGGACTGCTTTTAAAACACTAATAGGTATGTCTCCCTTTCAATTGGTTTATGATAAATCTTGTCATCTACCTGTAGAGCTTGAGCATAAGGCATTCTGGGTAATCAAAGCACTAAACATCGACTTAAAGAACGCGGGTGAAAACGTAGGTTACAATTGAACAAGCTAGATGAGATTAGACTCTCTGCTTACGAAAATGCAAGAATTTATAAGGAGAGGACTAAGAGATGGCATGATCGACATATTTTTAGAATGGATTTCCAAACAGGTGACTTTGTTCTTTTGTTCAATTCTAGATTGAGACTTTTTCATGGAAAACTTAAGTCTCGATGGTCTGGGCCTTTTCACGTAAAGAAGACTTACCCCTACGGAGCTGTGGACATATGGAGTGAGGAAACAGGAGAATTTAAGGTTAACGGTCAAAGATTGAAGCATTATTATCAAGAAGAACTGATTGAAGAAAAGGAGAAATTCCATCTTGATGAACCACGATCAAATCCGAGTGCAAAACGGTCAAGCTAATGACCTTTAAATTAGCGCTTCTTAGGAGGCAACCCAAGCACTCTTTCTTTAGTTTATTCCCTTTTTATTTTACTTGGTTTTTATTTTTTCTTTTAGAACTAATTTTTCTTCTCTTTTTATAGGTAAATTCATCTTTTGATGTAAATTACGGCCCTACCGTAATGCAAATTGCGGTGCCAGTATTTTTCCTAAGTGCACGATTCCTCGCCTGTTTTTGGGATTTCTTACTTATGTTTTCAATTGCCCCGACGCCGACTACACCACCCCTTGAGAGCACAAAAGACATCAGATCAAATGATGACGAGTAGAGTTTTGTGAGTATTTTTTTTCCTTTACTTCTTTGCATGTTTCATTTTTTTTAGGAAAAGTTGACTCCTCCGAACTTTTGTGTCCACCATTGCTACCTTGCTCTGCTCTATTTGATAGTAAGATCATTCGATATAGGTGTATGATATTGTGATATCAATTTGACTATTCGATGTGGTTGTACCATATTTTGATGATGAATGAATTCATGCCTGTGATTAGGACTAGATCAACCATGTCGAATTTATTTCTATAATATATATCTACTTTTGAAATTTTTCATTGATTGATGAATGAGATTTTGGGTGGATATATTATTTGAAGAATTTGATTTAAAAGTGAAACTATTTGTTAAATAAAATTAGCATATGAGTGTAATTTTTGAATTGATGTCAATTGATTAATCTAGTTGATGTTTAGTCTATTTTACTATTTTTTGGCAAGAAAGAATCCAAGATCCAAAAAGGGTGAGAAACTCCCATACTAGGCACTGTGAAAAATTAACAGTGGTACCGAAGATATGGGTTGAAGTTTATAAAAAAATAATAAATAAATAAATAAATAAAGAGAGAGAAAAAAGAAAATGACACTCCTACTTAGCACTGTGTAAAATTGACAGTGGTACCGAAGGCAAGGGTTGAAGTCTAAATGAAAAGTGTGTATCTATGTAGGTACATACCATCAAAAATACAATAAAAGAAAATTTAGAAAAGAAAGATTTTGAGTGAAAAATATTTTGGATATCCTATTCCTATAAACAAAGGTATGATAGATTTAAACTGAAAATTGGATAAATTCATGAGACTGAGATTCTACTTTTTATACAAGTTGCAAAGTTTTATTTGATTAAGTTGCGGATTTTGAGGATTGAATTCAAAGGATGATATGCCTATTTAAAATTTTATGAAGCAATTGGTGAAAGTTTTCATTGGTGGTTGTATTTTAGAAATTTATTCTTCATGAGAAAGTCTATTCCTATGACCAATTTTTCACTTTTGCTTGATGACAAGCAAAGTTTGAGCCTTATGTGTTTGATGACACAAAAATTTATAGTAAATTTTGTGTCATTTCATATATCTTTTTGTGTCATATTCATGTTACTTTGCTTATTTTTATGCATTTTTTTTATCAAATATTGCGGAATCTATTTCTTTTCTGGTTTTTCATAATTTTCAGGCAAAAAGGCATTGTTTTTAGGTGTTTTCAAGCAAATTCAAATGCGTTGATAAATTCCCACTATCAAGAGGAGATTACATGTCAAATTTCACGGAAATTGGAGATTCAAACCAAATTACGGCACCACCGTAATCAAAATTACGGTACCGTGGTTTCACTGCACCTACAGAACAAACCATGGTACTACCGTAATTTTTGAGTGTTGCCGTATTTTGGAACGATTTTGAACATAAAGTTTTGCAGAAATTACGGCCATGCTGTAATAAATTTCACGGGTCGTAATCTGGGTTCAATTTCGTACAAAAAGTTTGGTAGATTTTACGGTACTGCCATAACCAATATTACAGGCCATATTTTGAGTAGATTTTTCACTCGAGAGATTTAATGAAAATATGGCACTGCCATAATAAAGTTCACGGTACCATAATTCCAGACGATTTCTGTACCGAGACTTCCTGCTGACATTACGTCCGTAATTACAACCCAAATCCGCGACCTTCTCGGATTGTTTGAAGCCCGATTCTTGCACTAATGATTTCGGACCATCTAGGCCATCAATTGAAGATCCGTAAGTTGCAAAATACTCGGGAGAGGAAGGGGAGAAAACATACATGAACATAATTTTCATCGACGATTGAGGGAGAAATTGAGTTCTTGGCCATCGCCCTAGGTTTTGCCGTCGGGAAGCATATAGTGCATCTCTGGCCGTGAAATTTGAAGGGAAGCTGCGCATAGAGGAGGAGAAGATATCCTAGAAGTCACAGAACAAAAGGAGATCAATCAGAGGACAAGTCAACCAAAAGCTTATTGCCGACACTGTTCACGCCAAAAATTACGACAATAATTTCCATTACAGCCATGCTGTAAAGTTGTTTCCCCTTTTCTCTTCGATTTCTGATCCCCTAAATTTCTTTAATGACTAGATGATTATTTTTACCTTTGTCATGATAATTTTACTGTGATAACTCTGCTTCTGTGATGATTGTCTTTAATTCTCCAAAGATTCATGTTTGTTAGCATGTTTTAAAGTTCTCACGATATGGACCGAAAGGTGATTCGCTGAGAACATGGAAACCTAGAATTGAATGTTAGGAACTCATCGTAAGAAATTAGGTTTGTTCTAATTTCTCAATTATAGAAGTATAGATGCCATGTTAATAATCTGAATTTAGGACTAAGTTAATGTGATAAACATGATAATACTGTGAGAAATCAAGTATAGGATTGTTGGAGAACCTAAAGTAGAGCTTGTGAAAATTATAGTATGAAAGTATGTAGTTTTCATTTGAGATGATTGATTTAGAATTCAGATGCATGAAAGTGATCCTTGAGTTCTTCATCAATGATTTACTTATCTTCAACATTGAATAGTCCTGCATGAAAGTGAGGATCGATTCTTTATAAATTGTCTACGCGAAAGCGAGATGATTTCTTTATTAAGTAAATTATGTCTTTATCATAATAAAATTTGATTGACGAGCATGAATTCATATATAGTCATGGAAATTAAGGTGAATGAAACCATAGTCTCAGTTTCTCTCTCTGATATTTTCGTGTAGCTTTCGATAGTTTATTTTGATATTTCTGGTTGCCTAGCTAGTGAGAAATTAATTATTCGGTACTTGGTAAACGAGGTCTCTGTGGTTCGATATCTTTTTTTATTACTTCGAGTATCTGTGCACTTGCGGACACAACAGTCTCACAATAGATTTAGAAAGTTGAACAGTAGATATAGGCAAATCATCAGAGTGAGATTCATTAATATTTATAATATTCAAATCCTTTTCAAATTTCTCATGCACATCATCAAATAATTTATTAATTTCAAAGTTATCAACAAAATCATAGTAATATTTTTCTAAATCAGTTCCCTCATATCCTTCATCAGATTTAACCACAAATAATATATCATCAAAAGAATCAATTTCATTACTATCACTAGAATAAAAAGGGGATTTTTGAAAATCAATTTCCTCAAACTTTTCCACAAATAATTTATCAATTGGATCAATTTCAAGATTATCAAAATCAGAGTGAGATTCATTAATGTTCACATAAGGCTCAATTTCAAAACATTCAAAATCAGAGGAGGATTTTTCTAAATCAATTTCCTCAGTTTCCAAATCAAACTCAAATAAACAAGCTTGTTGTGCTGTCTGGGTTTCTAGTATTTCAGAATGAGCACTCATATTATCCATCATAGAATTCATTTGTTTAAAGGTCTCATGTGACTCCTCTCTTTGTTTCATGAACTTTTCAAACATCAGCTCTAAGCTAGATTTTTCCGTGTCCTCAAAGCATGGTTCAGAAATATGATTTGAGCAATCTTCATAAAAAGAAGTTTGGTGATTTTTCCATCTAGAATTATATTGATCATTTTGATACCATGATGAATTGGAATATGGAGGAATTAAAATTTGGCAATCAGAAGTATAATGATGAAAACATCCACAAATATCACATCTAATAGAAGAATAAGATGTCCTAACATAGTGCATATAAAAGTCTAATTTATCTACAAGAGCGCACAATGAATTATTTTCATACTTACCTTGTGGCATGTTTACCTCACCTCTTTCAGTTGCTCATGAGTTGTGATTAAAAGACAAATCTTCAAATCAAAGATTCTCTAACAACTAAAAAAATTTGTGATCTCAGAGTTCACATGAAATAAAATCTTTCAAAATCAAAGAGTCCTGTGTATAAACAAATAGCAGAATCATGTAAACTCAGAATTTTTAGAATAGAAACAGAAAGATTATCCAACACAAATCAATCAAATTTTTTTCAAAATATATTAAAAAAACCGAAAACACAAAACACAACTAAATTCAAAAATTTCAGAAATCACAGTTCTGTCACAACTTGTGAAAATCCAAAACCTACAAAAACATAAAAACAAAGTTAAATCTAAAACAAATAAAACTTAGTATAGTAATACTAACAACTATTTTGATATTAATAAAACTAAGGTCCCCGGCAACGGCGCCAAAAACTTGTTGTAGTCTGCAAGTGCACGGATACTCGAAGTAATAATTAAGATATCGAACTACAGAGACCTACGCGTTCAGTACCAAATAGATGTTTTCTCACTAACTAAGCAATCGAAAATATGCAAGCAAATTAGCGGAAAGTAAACAAAATATCTAAGAGAGAAACTGGAACTAGGGTTTCATCTGCCCTAATTTATATGACTAGATATGGATAGATTTCGTCAATCAAATTTCATTATGATAAAGACATAATTTACTTCATAAAGAAATCATCTCGTTTTCGCGCAAATAATTTTCAAAGAACTAATCCTCACTCTCATGCATGATTTATTCAATGTTAAATAAAAGTAAATCATTAACAAAGAACTCGAGGATCACTCTCGTGCATCCGAATTCTATGTCAATCATCTCAATGAAAACTACATACTTTCATACTATAGCTTTCACAGGTTCTACTTAAGGTTCTCCAACAATCCGATACTCAATCTCTTGCAATATCATCATGTTTAATTCAATAACTCAATCCTACGTTCAGATTATCAACATGGCAATATACTTCTAAAATCGAGAAATAAGAACTAACCTAATTTCTTACGATGAGTTCCTAACATTCAATTTTAGGGTTCCAAGTTTTCACAAATCACCTCTCTGTCCATATCGCAATAACTCTAAAACATGCAGATAATATGAATCTATGGAGAATTAAAGGCAATCGGATAAGTAGAATTATCATATTAAAATTATTTTGATGGAATAAAGATCATCTAGTCATTGAAATATCAAGGGGATTACAACCTTTGTCCTAAAAGAAAGTTTAAGCTAGAAAGTTTGAAGGATTACAATAACCATAGTTTAGATTTATCAAAAATTAAAGAGAAGGGGAAAAACACTTTACATAGTGCTGTAATGAAAATTACAGCCTATAATTTTGCTCCAGAATCGCGATGAACAGTGCAGGTGACCCTTCTTTCATTGATTTCTCCTCTGATCGATCTCCTTTCACTCTAAATCTTTTGGGATGTCCTCTCCTCCTCCAGGCGAAGCTTCCTAGTGAAAACGCTACCTGAGGTGGCCTCTACGCCTCTCGGCGCGAGGCCATGTCCTAAGGATGCCTCCCTTGATTTCTCTCTGGCCAGTGGATAAAAGTTAGGGCTTTTGCTCTCCTTATCTTCTCCTTGTTGAGACGAGTTTATAGCTTCTTTTGGATCTCAATTTGGTGGTCTATAACTCGAGAAATCAACTTTTTAAATTTCTAGTGGAAGAATCAGGAAACTGGGCCCCAAATTACGGTACCGTGAAATATATTACGGCAGTGCCGTAATTTATTTTATATATTTCTGGGTGAAAATTACGGTAGTGTAATATTTATTACGGCGCTGCCGTAATTTTTCTTCTGTGCTTTCTGGGGCAGAAATTACGGTACCATAATATTTATTACACCCGGGGGTGTAATTTTTCAAACTTGCTCTGATTTGCATGAAAATTGATAGGCGGCTTTATCTCGATGTTTAGAATCCATTGGTGTATTCAAATCTTTTAAAATCCATCAAAATATGGCACTTTTTACCTAAAAATTATCAAAAATATGAAATGGTGTAGATTCCGCAATATTTGACAAATAGGGCTTAAAAACAAGCAAAAGAGCATAAATATGACACAAAAAGACCAATGAAATGACACAAAATATGCTGTGAATTTTGGTGTCATCACATGCCCGGTGCAAGCCTCGGGAAGAAGATCCACACCAAAGGAGAGCCTCCCTAGATCTCTTGCGCCACCACCAAGAGAGGATGCGGTAAGGAGGAAGAAGGAAGGAAGA
Source organism: Costus pulverulentus (assembly GCA_027562315.1). Classification (NCBI taxonomy): domain Eukaryota; kingdom Viridiplantae; phylum Streptophyta; class Magnoliopsida; order Zingiberales; family Costaceae; genus Costus; species Costus pulverulentus. The sequence goes on from CM050439.1 coordinate 40,613,108, forward strand.
AGCCGCCAAGTCAAAGCCCTTACTTGAACAAGGAGGAGGAAGAAGGAAGAAGCTTGTGGCCTTGATGCAACAAGAAGCTCCAAGGATCCCAAGCACTCACCCCCCTTATTATCCATGCCTCCAAGAAATTGTGTCTCCAAAGGGTTCGTCTATGCTCACTTAAATAGCAAGAAGAGGCGTTTTGGGGTGTATGGAAGGTGTAGGTGATTAGGGCTTAAATTAAGGGAATTATTGATGTCTCGTATTTATGTAATCTTTTTGACTAATGTTTCTTCGTGAATCGAGACATATTTTCATGCTTTTACATCTCTTTCCAGCTTAATTCACTGAATATCTTCAGAAGCTTCACTACTTGTCATATTTGTTAAATATAGGAAAATCCACTCGTTTCTAGAGCTATACAGATGCACAATCACATACCCGAGTGAATATGAATTTATGACAAGAAATTTAGCTTCAAACGAGAGCTAGAATTCACCCGCATTCAGCATTTATTGCCAGCTCTCAAGACACACGCCATCAAGAGAAGACACACGCCAGCTAAAGGGAACACATGCCACCAACATTCATGAACAAGCATTAATGATGAGACATTCATGAATGAGTATTGATTAAACACATTCATGAATGTGGCTTTATTAAAGAGGTTCATGAATGGCGCCATATTGAAGAGACTCCATGAAAAGGCGCCTCCTTGAAGAGACTCCATGAAATGGCACCTCCTTGAAAAGAACGTAATAAAACGAATGAAGGTATCAGATGATGTCGCAATTCAAATTAAAAAGAACATAATAAAACGAAAGTCGAACGAAGAGAGAGAAATTGGGATATCGGGTTTCACCACGTCTTTGAACTTAAAAGCGTAATGAGAAGTACTGCTTTGATAATCTCTAGAAAACCAAGGATGTGTCCTCTTGAGCCGTGCCCCTCTCGGGTGCGCGACTCAACAACTGAGTTAGTCTCCTCCTCTCGCGGTGGAAAACTCCACAATCTACTTAATTAGTCTCCTACTCTCGCGGTGGACTAAGCAGAGGTAGATTGTGTGAAATAGGACACTAAGATTCCCCAAGTATTCTCTACGACTCTCGTAATAGAGCACACAAGATTGATCAAGGTGAATGTGTTGATTGCGATTCACCTCTCAGTTGTTACCACAATCAACAAAGGTGAAAATCAATTCGGCCAAAAATCAACAAACACGAATGAAATAAATCTAGATCAAATGGTCTCAAAAGATATATCGGAGAGCAATTCTTAACATTAATACTTGTAAATCATAAAGACGGGCTACGCCAAAATCCCGATAGAGGTTTTACGCTAATATACACATGGTTACAACAAGTGCAAGACTTTTGATTAAGAAGTAAAGGAAACAGAAGAAAGTAGAGAAGAGAAAAGAACTAAGACAAACTCCTTCTCTTCCTCCCTTGATGTCGCCTTTCTCTCCTTAGAATGGTGTACTCTCGCCTTGGAACCAGTCCTTCAGCTTTTGGCGTAATCCTCTGCTTGCCTTCGACTTCCCTCCTTTTCAAGAGAGAACTCATCACTCTTATAGTCTTCAAGGCGCCTCTTCAATGTGCCACTTCAATGGTGGCTCTTCATGGTGCCTTCTCAATGTGGCGCCTCTTCAAGGTGTCTTTTCAAGGAGGTGCCATTTCATGGAGTCTCTTCAAGGAGGCGCCTTTTCATGGAGTCTCTTCAATATGGCGCCATTCATCAACCTCTTTAATAAAGCCACATTCATGAATGTGTTTAATCAATACTCATTCATGAATGTCTCATCATTAATGCTTGTTCACGAATGTTGGTGGCGTGTGTTCCCGTTAGCTGGCGTGTGTCTTCTCTTGATGGCATGTGTCTTGAGAGCTGGCAATAAATGCTGAATGCAGTTGAATTCTAGCTCTCGTCTAAAGCTAAATTTCTTGTCATAAATTCAGATTCACTCGGGTATATGATTGTGCATCCGTATAGCTCTAGAAACGATTGAATTTTCCTGTATTTAACAAATATGACAAGTAGGGAAGCTTCTGAAGATATTAAGTGAATTAAGCTGGAAAGAGATGTAAAAGCATGAAAATATATCTCGATTCACGAAGAAACATTAGTCAAAAAGATTACATAAATAAGAGACCTCAAAATCTCCAAGACATAAATCATTGCTTGTCCTCAAGCATGAGTGGTAGTCAGAAAAATATAAAATCACATCAAGCTTGTAAAATTTTGTATCCAAAGGAAATATCATTATGAACAAATCTCAGCAAGTTAGGGCATTCAAAATCATCTATTGTTAAGAATAAGGGTGTAAAGATCCAATAACCAAAGTCAGATAAGGCTTACCTCCTCAAAATGCAGTAATCTCTTGTTTGGTATATGCACTCTGTTCAATCTTGATTCAACTACCAATGCACTATTCATTTTGTGTTATTTTCGTCATTTCTTTTTTTTTATTTGACTTCAACTCATGTCTTCGGTACCACTGCCAATTTTATGCAGTGCCAAGTAGAGGAGTCTTCTTTTTTTTTTAGAGGAGATAACAATCATCAGATAAGTGCATTGATCAGAACCAACAAGTAATAAAGTGAATCAAATAGATAGAGGTACATACTTCCATAGAGAGATCAATGCATTGCTTTAAAAGTAAGAACCTTAATAAAAAATCGGATATATTATTCCACAGTCTTTCTCCATCAAATAGATATCAAATGAATTACCTATCTTTGAACTAAGATTTAGAGCATAATAATAATATCCCATGGATTCAATATGAAATAAGAAGCTATTATGATTTCCAAAAAATCAAAAATAACATCACCACTTATCTTCATCACAGCATATGAAATGTATCATCAAAGCACAAAGCATAAGGATTGTGGTACTGCATATCATGTTTTGAAAATGAACTTGACCCATAATCTCCCAGACATAGATTATGCATAGCATGTAAAGAACTCAAAATTTGGAGAGATGGGTAGTAATACTCACAAGATTAGGAGGATTCAATGGCGGTGCTCATCTCAGCATCTTCCACATGAGGATCATCCACATGTCGTGTAAATTTAGCAAGACATTCAGAGAAGTTGGAGAAGTTTGTGGCATCTGTGGACTTGAACAAATTTGTGCATGAGGAAGCCATAGACAGCATGTGGCCTCAGAATAACATCAGATGAAGGAGACGGATCAGTAGAAGTTACAGGAGTCGCATGGATGTGCGTGTTAGATTTCTAGGCTCCGATCTTCTATTTAGGGATCATAGCAGCAGCAGTTGAAACCAAAGAGGCTAGCAGCAAGATGAAACTAGAACCTGGGATATCACGATGCAGAAGAACAACAGAGGTCTCAACAGATTTTGGTAGCGTGCTGACGCAAGGCAGATTCACATCTCGGAATATGAAATCAAAGGATGAAGAGCATAATAGATCCAAGTCTCAAAAATTTTAGATCATGATGGGAGAGAGAGATAGCAGCAATCGTGATCAATTTATGTAATAAGCCTTTGTGGAAGAGCATGAGGGCAGGTGAATAGTTGAAATCAAGAGAGTAGTAGGAAGATCAAATCAGAACAAGAGTAGATGAAATCAAAAGTTGAAGAGGAAAACGCCTGCTCGGAGTTGCCGATGGTCGGGTGGTAGCAGCGGTACAGAATTTTGTCGGCAGCAACAGGTAGAGATCTAGCACCAAAAATTGGCGGAGGCAGAAGAGAAGAAAAGTTCTCGGCGGGGGAAATTAGAGAGGCTCTATAGTAGAATCAGCAAAGAGCGCCTGCAGCTTGCGTAGCAGGATCAGTTGGAGCAGGCAGAGCATATAGGGCAAAGCAGCACGAACACACAAGAACAGGCTGATGCAAATGGCGGAGTAGGGTTCGGGATCAGAGAAGCTCGCAGCGTGAGTAGAAATTCCCGTTTTCGTCTATGGGGCAGAAATCAGCCGTGAGGATGAACGTCACTGAGAGCTACCTCGTCGGACAAATGGAAGAATTCAGGAGCAAAAGCAGAGGAGAAGCAGAATGCTGCATCGCGATTTGAATAGTGTTGCACTTAGAAAAGCCAGAAGAACAATGCCGAAGGGGATCAATTCAGTGATTTTGTCAAGCTGGAGGGGCGCGCCAAAAAAAAATGGTTCCGGTTAATAATCTTCAAGCGCAGCAGAGGAATCCTGGTGGCAGAGTTTAACGTCGAGTGGCACTTGAATGTAGGGGCGGTGGTGCTCAGTGAACTCAGGTTGGTGTTTGAACGGAAGGAGTGGTGTCGCAAGTTGTTGAGGAATAAAGAGCGTCGCTGGTGATTTCCGCTGATGGAGGAGTTGCCCCCAGCAAGATTGTATCTTCAAGCGCATAAGAGAAACATGATGGCAGAAACTGGCCAGTAGTCGCGTCAAACGAGTGGAAGAACTCACGAGCGAAAGTAGAGAGCTGCGTCGTTGGGGAATAAAGAGGGTTGGCGATTCATTCTGAAGCGGCGCACCTAGTGGAAGGAATTAGTGCTTTGCCTATGGGTGCGTACAATTGAGCGGTGGCATCTATTGACTGCCGCTTGAAGTAGCAGCCGTAGAGAAGAATTGTTGCCTTCCATTTATCTGGAAAATGGCGACTAGCAGATCTTTAGGCTCGTCTTCAGGAAAATGGCCACTAGCAACTAGCATTTATGATTCTCAGAGCTAGAAAGATGGCAGAAGAGAAGGTGCGACTGTATCGGTTGAATCACAGCCCTAGAGGGGTGAATCGGTGCGCCTGTTGGTGTTGAACGTCGCTTTCCTCTAGCTGCTTGACGAAAAGTTCTCAAGAGTTTTTGCTGAATGAGATCAGGCGGCTGGAGCAGTAAAGGTGGAGTGAGGCGGCGGAGAATCGCTTCAGTAGAGTCGCCAGCCATTGATGTTTGAGGCAGACGAAGCCCAAGCTGCCGCACCAAGTTTGCAAGAGGAAGAGCGGTGGAGTTCGGTTGAACGAGCGCCGGAGGGAATCGCCTTTGTGGGTGGAAGATGATGCTTGAGGACGAAGCCCACGATTCCAAGATTTCCCCTTCCGTGTCAATCAGCATGGAGGCATCGGTTGCAGCATTTTTCAGAAAACGAGGAGTAAAGTCGGTTGAGTCTTCAGTGAAAGGTTTTTTTTTTTTGCTACGGCTAGATCCGTAATCTTGAAATAAACCTAACATAAACAACACACGTCAGAAATAACAAACTAAAATAAAATAAATAAAGCACTTGGGTTGCATCCCAAGAAGCGCTTGTTTAGGGTCATTAGCTTGACCAATGCCAAAGTGTTACGGCATTACTGGATGATGGAGGTGGGATCACTCACAAGAAAGGGTGCATTCAAACAACGCTTTAAGAGAATAATTTTTTTGTATTTTTAGATAAAACCCGAATTTACTCTAACGGAGTTGGAAAATATATTTTGTATTTTATAAATAAAGAAAGCGACACTAAATTACTACTAAAGAAAGAGCACTTTAAACTTGAAATGAAATGACTAGTAGGACTACTCACAGTGCGATCCTTGAGCATAGAAGGATCGTATCGTCCCGATCTTCAACAGTCCTACTCTGATGGAAGGTATTGCATCATTACAAGCAAACACAATCAATCGAGATCCGTACAGACCACGGATTCATATTACAAAACAAATCTAAGGGGGAGGTTAAGCCTCACAAGTTCCCTTAACACTTTGACTAAAGAAAAAGGGGGAGGGGGAAGAAAGCCTTGCGCTTAGGAAGAGGTCTCCAAATCCTTGCGCCACCTTGAATAAGAATTCAGATTAGTGTAGAGCCAAGTTCTTAAGATCTAAAGAAAGGAGAGGGAAGGAACTTAGTTGAAAGTCTCCAAGATGCAAGCCTACTTGTTGGCCGAGAGTGATGATGCCTCCAAGAATCTCCTAGTGTCTTGCCGAGACCAAGGTTGAGGGATCTCCTTTAGGACTCGCCAAAGGTGTGTAAAAGATCTTCAAGAGGTTAGGTTGCGTTGAGGACTTGAGAAGAGAGGGGAGAAGGGAAAGGGCTCGGTCCTTTAGAGGAAGGGGGGAAAGGTAGAAAACTCTTAGGCGACACAAGCACCAATGCTAACACAAGGTTCTTTCAACTAGGCAACTAATAGACAAAGAGAGGAGGATTACAATTTATAGGCTCAACAAGCCATGGGCAAGGGTGACAATTCACCCTAGGCGCAATCACAAAGGTAGGGAAAGAAGTTAATGCTCATTTAAAACATTTCCTTGGCAATTTTTGAATTTCGAAATCCTTCTTTTGATGGAGCTCCTTGTGGCCGATTTCTTCTTGAGCTCCTTCTTTATTTGCTTGGATGAGATGGTGCCCCAATTGAATTTTGAATTGCATTCCTTCAAGAGCATGGGCGGCTAGGGGCTTCCAAAGGTGGCTCCACAAATTGGGGATCTAGATGGTGATCCCTTGATTTGTGGA
>CM050439.1:40648900-40672791 GCA_027562315.1 Costus pulverulentus
CTGACTCATGATCATTATCCAAGATAGTCTATAATCATTATGTTTCAAATGATATTGAACTACCTCAAAACAATGACAATCATCATTTAGAAACACAAGTGATCTCAAATCAGAGGACATGCGCCACTTGTTGCAAACAAGGATTATTCACATTATGACAAGCAATTGAATATCCTAGTAGGGTCTGTCCAGTACATCCAATGTACCCATGAGTCTACATCTTATTCCATGCTCGAAGCATCCTATAAGATTAGAACACATATTAGTCTCAATCATATCAAGGCTGTCTCATGTTCACCAAGATATCTCGACTAAGGACATTACAGCATGTCAGCCTAGCTGAACAGCATTGAGACATTATTCAGAAGCACACTTATTGTAGCAGACAATGTAACATACTGAATAACAACCATTGCCTTTATAAACATCACAGTTTATACATGATACTCATAGAATTCTATGGCCTCAAACATTAGCCTTAAGGGCATACCCCAACAAAATCAAACCGGACCGGCCGCTAGCTCGCACCGCCCCATCGCCGTCGTGCAAGGCGGCCGGACTTGCGTCCATCGCTTGCGCCGGCGTGCTCCTGAGAGCGCATCGAACGTCCTTTCGCCGTCAGACTTCACCAGGAAGCTTCTAACGTCCGCAGAAAGCTTCACAGCTACCTGCGGCGAGCTTGCGATGCACAGTCGAAGCCCTCGCAACAGCCGCCAGTATCAACGGAGGTGTTGCCACCGTCGACACACCAACAACTATCTAAAATGAAACGGAACTTCACCAAAACTTAAACAAAGATATCGTTGTCGCCGGCTGTGCAGAAGGCAAAAAACGGCTGCAACTCCGGCGATCTCCTTCAAGCTCTGATTGCTCCCTCCTAGCGGCGCGTTGCGGCTCGAAGAGTCTCCAGGTTAAACGAAGAACTAGGGCGAACAGAAGCCCTCTTAAATAGACAAGAGGCGCGTCCAAAAATAGCGAAGGCGCGGCGGCGACTCGGTCACCGCAAACTTCGGAGACGACGACGATTCGACTCGTCGCCCAAAACAAAACCGAAACTCGAAACAAATTAAATTGGCGCGGTTTATTATTGAACTGCGAAGATAGCCAGGTGGTTCGGCTGAACCACGACCAAAGTTTGGGTGCGGGTTCGAGTCTCCGCCAACGCCACTTAAACTTTTAATACTAAAACTATTTATTTTTAACTCAAATAAATTCTGAAAAATTCCAGAAAAATTTCATAAAAATCTTGAAAAAAAAATTTGTGTTATAACACATAATTACGGTTGTAAAAACCATTACGGCAGTGTCAAATTTTGACGGATTCGGACAACACGAGCCGTAAAGCTAATACGGTGGTGCCGTAATAATCTGAAATCTCTTGGGTCAAATTTTGACCAAAAATACGGTACCACAATAACGGTTATGGCACCGCCGTAATATGCTCGATGCTCTCGGCTAAGAAAATGACCAAAAATACGGTGCCGTGAAAATGGTTATGATGGTGCCGTAGAACTAATCACAATTTTTTTTTTAAGCAAAAAATTAAATTCACAAAATACGGCCCGTAAAAATAATTACGGTAGTGTCATAAAAGCAATAAAACTCTCGGGTCGAATTTGGAGAAAAAATACGGTATCGTTAAAAACTTACGGTAGTGTCGTAAAGTCGTCTAAAATCTCTGGTTGAAAACAAATGCAAAATACGGTACCGTAATATCAATTACGGTAGTGCCGTAATTTACACCAAAGCTCGATTTACCTACAAAAAGAAAAGAAATATAGTTCTAAAAACAAAAGTAAAAATAAAGAGAATAAACTGAAGTTAGAATGCTTGGGTTGCCTCCCAAGAAGCGCTAATTTAAAGGTCTTTAGCTTGACCCTTCTGCACTTGGAATTGATTTTGATTTCTTCAATTTCCACTCTAATTTTTCCTTGATTTGAGCATCGCTGTGAATCACATAAGGCTCAGTCTTGAAACAGTGTCCAAATTTACTCAATATCTTCTTTCCTTTGTCAATCAACTTAGATCCTCTTCTTCTTCTTCTCTTTTTCTTCTTCTTCTCAGAAATTTGATGTCCTTTCTCCTGTAATCCTCTATCAATATTCTCAGAAAAATTGTTAGTTTCAAAATTAGAGGATTCATCAAATAAATTATGAACATCATAAACAACATCATCTACTATATCGATACTACATCACGATCCAGAATATGAAAGTTTGTTCAAAGAATCAGCAAGATCAAAATCAATTATTTTTTCACAAATCTCAAAAGTGATTTTTCCTTTGTTAACATCTATATGTGCTCCTGCTGTAGCCAAAAAGGGTCTACCAAGAATTATGGGATTTTAATGATTTTCTTCCATGCCAAGGACTACAAAATCTGCAGGTATAAAAAATTCACCTACCTTGATGGAACATTCTCTACAATACCAATAGGATACTTTACTGAACTATCAGCGAGCTTTATGCCGTAATTTCCAAACATTTTCGACTAAAGAGTTTAGCCAATTTTACGGCACCGCCGTAAATCATTTTACGGTGCTGTATTTTCCAAATATTTTGAATCAGAGAACGCGACCAATTTTACTGCAGTACCATAACATATTACACTGTCGTAATTCTAATCTTAAACGCGACTTCCATGTTCGATCGTTGTTGTGATCCGAAAGGACACACTTTTAAATACAAGTAAGTAGACTAATTTAAGGAGTCGCAGTCATAACTTGTTTGGCGTACAGGGATCTGTCACCCCCTAATACGGTTCCAAAAACTTATTGTCCCTAAACTTGTAGTGTCCGCAAGTGCACGGATATTCGAAGTAATAAAGAAAATATCGATCCCACAAAGACCTACGTGTTAAGTACCAAATAGTTGTATTCTTACTAGCTAAGCAAACTGAGTATGATGCGAATAAACAATAAACACACGGGAAAATAATCAAAGAGATAAATTGGGACAAGGGTTTCATCTACCTTAATTTCATTGATTAGATATAATAAAAGGTCGTCAATCAAATCCTATCATGATAAAGACTTAATTTACTTTATAAAAGGATTATCTCACTTTCATGCAGACAATCATGCAGGGACCAATCCTCACTTTCGCGCAAGATTTATCCCAACGCTGTAAATAAGTAAACCATCAATCAAAGAACTCAGGATCACTTTCGTGCATCTGAGTTCTTTATTGATCATCACAAATGGAATCTCAATGATCACTTTCGTGCATCCGAGTCTCAACACAAGTTCTACCTAGGGTTTTCCAACAGACCGATCTTTACTTTTGTGCAAGATCTATCAATGTTTAACACAATAACTCAACCCTAGATTCATATTATCAAGCATGGCAATAAGACTACTAAAATCAAGAAATAAGATTCTAGGGTTCCAAGTTCTCAAGCAAATCACCTTTCAGTCTCATTGTGAAAACTCTAAAACATGCATGACAGTAAAATCTAAGGAGAATTAAAGACAATTCATCACATAAGTAGAATTATCGCAAAAAGGATTATCATGATGAAAATAATAGTTTATCTAATCATTAAAAATCAAGGGGATTACACCCCCATGTCCCAAAGTATGTTTAAGCGTGCATGGAAGAAGAGGTACAATAATCCATGGTGTAGGAAATCAAAACAGAGGTAGAGAACAAATTACAGTACAGCCGTAAAGGTTTTAACGGTCGTAATCTGCGATGAACAGCGGTGGCGCACGGTTTTTTGTTGATTTCTCCTCAGATTGAACTCCTTTTGCTCTGAAACTTCTAGTGTATCCTCCTCTCCTCTAGGCGAAGCTTCTGCATGAAAATCATGGCCTGGGGTGCCCTCTACGCCTCTCAGTATGAGGCCAAACCCTAGATACTGCTCTATTGATTGCTCCTTCGATAGTGGATAAACATTCGTTCTTCCACTTCGTGTGTCTTCTACTCTTAAAGACGAGTCCACAGCATCTTTCGGATCTCAATTTGGACGTCTGGGTCAAAGGTTATGGTCCGCGCAAGATTCAGTCTAGTAAAAATCACTTTTTTGACTTGGAATTACGTCTGTAATGGATATTACGGCAGTGCCGTAATTTGAACTGCGAGCTTTCGGATGAAAATCTTCCGGGATTACGGCACCGTAAAATACCTTATGGCCATGCCGTAATCTCAGTAATCTCTCAGATGGAAAACCATCCCGCATTACGGTACCGTAAATTCCGTTACGGTGGTACCGTAAACTTCATCAAATCTCTGCCCAGAATTATGCCCATATTATGGCCCGTAAAAATGTTTACGGTAGTGCCGTAATCTTCATGAAATCTCTGGTCGAAAAAATCTCAAAATACAGCACAGTAAAGAGTGTTACGGTGTACCGGAATTTTGATCTGAGTCTGCAGTCAAATTACGGTACCGTAAAAGTCATATTAGGGGTGCCGTAATTTGCTCTGAAGCTCTGATTCTCTTGAAATTTAACGTGTGATCCCCTCTTGACATTGTGAATTCAATTATGCATCTGGTTTGCTCGAAATCGATTGAAAAACATGCCCTTTTGCATGAAAATCATCAAAAATAGAAAAGAGTGTAGATTCCGCAAATATTGATAAAAAAGGCATAAAAATAAGCAAAGTCTATGAATATGACACAAAAACACTCATGAAATGGCACAAAAATTACTATATATTTTGGTGTCATCAAACACATAAGGCTCAAACTTTGCTTGTCCTCAAGCAAAAATCAAAAATTGATCATAGGCATAGACTTTCTAATGAGGAATAAATTTCTAAAATACAATCACCAACAAAAAATTTCCACCAATTGTTTCGCAAAATTTCAAATAAACACATCATTCTTAGAACTCAACCCTCTAGATCTACATCTCAACCAAATAAAACTTTGCAACTTGTATAATAAATAGAATTTTCAATCTCATGATTTCACCTAATTTCAGTTTAAATCAATCATACTTTTGTTTACAGGAATTAAGTTTCCAAGATCTTTTTCCACACAAAATTTTTTTTTTCATGTATTTTGTTTGTTTTTGTAGAGATGGCATGTACCCACTTAGATACACACTTTTTATTTTTGACTTCAACTCTTATCTTCGGTACCACTATCAATTTTGCATAGTGCGAAGTAGAGGAGTCTTATTCTTTTTATCTCTCATTATTTTTCATGCATAGACTTCAACCCATGTCTTAGGTACCACTATCAATTTTACATAGTGCCAATTAGGGGAGTCTCTCACTATTTTTATGGATCTTGGATGCTTCTTTCCCAACAAATAGAAAAATAGACCAAACATCTACTAGGTTTATCAATTGATATCAATTCAGTAATCATACTCATATGTTCATTTTATTTAAATGAGTAGTTTCACCTTTAGATCTTATTCCTCAAATAACACATCTACCCAAAATTTCATGCTTCAACCAATGTCAAATTTCAAAAGATAGAAATATATTAGAGAAATAAATTCAACACAATATGTCTAGTCCTAATCACATGCATCAACGCATTCATCATCAAAGAAAATTCACACACCTCTCATCACATGAATTCAAGTTATAAAAATTTTTAAACATCTAAATATGTCAAAATCAATGCAAAAGGTGTGATGCATCAAACTCAAAAAATCACAATATGTAAAGTGATATATCCGTATAGTTACATAAGGCTCGAACAATGCAAAGGATGTAAAGTGATAGATCTAAAAGAAGAAAAGTGTAGATAATCATATCAAATCGAATAATCACAAGAGAGTGTAAACAATACTCACAAAACTACATGGCAAGCTCTGACCAAAAATACATAAGGCTCAGACCAAAAATAGTGTCAGGGTAGATGCTGCAAAGTCCAAAGGTGTGCTAATGGAAAAAGCTGATGCAGGCGAGTAGTAGAGATGGAATAGAGGCTAGCTGTAAAGCTCCTAGCAATGATGGTGATGGTACCGACAGTAGAGTGAGTAATCTCTAGTGGCCTGCTAGAGAAGACAATCCTGGAGGTGAGATCGTCGGCCGATGGGTGTGAGAGATAGCACTGTAGAGAAAAAAAATCAGTCACTAATGAAGAGTTTGCTGCATAAATAAATAAAATCAATAGAATAAGAGGCAGTAGAAGAAGTAAGAATCTACAGATGGTATAATCCAGTGCCGACGGTTGGATACAGTGATGTCAGAGGCAGATGCAGTGGCGGCTAGAGGTGGAAGACAGTTGCTCTTGAAGATTTTTGAATCTAGAGGCAAAATAAGCAATAATAGGTAGAAAGCAAACCAAGCAGTTTTTAAATTTTTTATGAAAAGTAGTCCTTCCAAAAAATAAGATTGAATGATCTAAATAGAAAATAGACAAAACCAGGTTATAGAATAAGATATGTTCTTTTCAGACGTATGAAAATTAAAGGATCAAAATCTATCAGGAATTTAGGGCATCAGTGGAAAGAAGGCTACTCATATTACAAAACTGCAAAAACTACACAAAAGTTAATGAAATTCGAAAAGTTGCCATGTGTCCTAAAATGATCAGAAAATAAAATCATGAAAACAATTAATCCACAGGATAGAACGACACACGAACTTCATATTCCATGTGAAAAATCAGGGTTTAAAGTCATTAAAGCATCTTAAAAAGTTACAGAAAAAGTGCTAATCAGATTAGTCAGAAAAAACTGCTGCAGAAATTTATCAGAATCAAAAAGTTGCTATGAGTTTTAGAATGATCCATGGACTTTAAAATTCAGAAAAAATATCCAGATGATAGACAAAGATGGGTACTTCAATGTTGTGCCAAAGATCAAAAATGTTCACACTTCAGTTTCTTAAAATCGCAGCGAGAAAACACCTACTCCGATAAGGAGACTGCAATTCAAAAATTACGAGCGTAAAATCCTTTACGGCAGTGCCGTAATTGACACAAATTCTTGAATCAGAAATATGTAGGCATTACGGTACCGTAAACATGGTTACGATACTGCCGTAAAATCAGTCAGAAATTTTTTTTTTCAAAGATTCAAAAATTCAAAAATTCAAAAATTACGGTACTGTAAAATCTAATATGGTACCGCTGTAATAGACTAAAACTCTCGGGATGAACTCAAATCAATATTATGGCACCGTAAAGATGATTACGGCAGTGCCGTATTTTGCGCAAAAATCAATTTTACTAGCAAAAAGAGAAGAAAAATTAATTCTAAAAATAAAGTAAAATATAAGAAACAAAGCTAAGTAAACATGCTTGGGTTGCCTCCCAAGAAGCGTTAATTTTAGGTCCATAGCTTGACCAAAAATAAAATCTCATGGTGAAGCAAATGAATCGGTACCAAAATAAAGAGCATGCAATTTTTTTCTTTTTCCGCTATCCAAAAAGTTCAGCCACAAATCCAAATATCTAGAATTTCATGTAAATTACAATCACCGTGGCTTTCTTAAATATACGAAAGTCAAAATTAAGATTTTCAATGATCTTCCTATATTTGTCAGTAAGCAAAATCATAAGTCCTTTCTTCAAATTTAAATCTTCAATTGCCATAAGACTTTCATCAAAAGATATAAGCATTGGATCATCAAAATAATGTCTATATCCTAAATTAAGTTCCTCAATAAAGCATAAATTCTCAAATACATCAAAAGAGTGAATATCAGATATGGGCAAAGTACCATCATGAAGTTCATCAATATTTGTAATATGCAAATTTTTTTCAAGTTCATCATGCTCACAATCAAGTAATTTATTAATTTCAAAATTATCATCCAAATCAAAGTGAGATTTGTGAAAATCAATTTCCTCATGCTTTTCCACAAATAATTCAACATTAGAATCAGAGTCAAATTCATCAAATTTCACAAAAGAATTAATTTGTGAATCAATTTCCTCATATCTATCAATAAATAGCTTATCATCAATTTCAAAATTTTCACCCTAATCAGATTGAGGTACATGAATATCACAATTTTCAAACTAATCAGATTTAACCATAAATGATATATCATCAAAAGCATCAATTTCATCAAAAGAAGGTTTTTCAATTTCAATTTCCTCAACCTTTTTTACAAACAATTTATCAGAAGAATCAATTTTACAATCATCAAAATCAGAGTGAGATTCATTAATATTCACATAAGGCTCAATCTCAAAACAATCATAATCAGAGGGAGATTTTTCTAAATCAAGTTCACCAGTTTCAAACTCAAATAAACATGCTTGTTGTGCTAACTGGGTTTCCAAAATTTTAGAATTAGCAGTTAAAGATTCTACCCGTGAAGCAAGTTAACTTATTATTCCCTGAAGATCCTCAATTTCTTTATTTTGTCTTGTCATAAATTGGTTTTGATTTGACATGAATTTTTCAAACATAGTTTCTAACCTAGATTCTTCAGTGTCCTGATGACATGTAAAAATATGATATTTCATGACCCAATTTCATTCGTATCTTAGAGCATAATGCATGTTTCATCTCATTTATTTACTTAATTGCTTCATATTCTTCAGAACCTTCACTTTTCCTCTATTTTAATAAAATGCAGGTATTTGACCCCAAAATCGGTAGAATTTGGAGAATCTGAAGGTATGGGACGATTTCCCATGATGAGACGAAGCTACCTGCTAAATTTCAGCCCAATCAGAGCTTTCTACAGGATGCACGGTCATGGGTGTGTACCCATCCACGGCCGTGCATGATCCTGCTACTCCAGGCTTCACCGAGCCGTACACGGCCATGGGTGTCCAACCATGCACGGGCATGATCCATAAGTTATTTTGCGACAAATCCATACACGGGCATGGCCATGCATCCATGCACGGGTGTGTATCGTCGCGAACTGCTCGACAGGCGTCCGGTATTTCGCCCGTAACTTTCTATTCTTAGCTCGGATTGGAGCAAAATTTGGGGGAGACCTTTCCAACTGGAATACGAACGATTTGGGACTGAAATCATCAGATTTAGTCAAGCAACGAAGGAGAACGAGGCGAAAGGGCGACAACTTAGGGTTTTGGGGCGATTTTCTGATCGGCGACACTGTTCTGGCGGGTTTCTCTCTTCGTTCTGACGTGGAGGATCACGCTGAGCCATCTTCAATCAAGGATCCACCATTTCCTTTGGTTTGATTCTATTTTCATGAGAGATTCTATGTATTTAACGATGTATACCATAGCGTAAACCTTATTTTCGGGGTTTGGGCGTAGCCCACTGTAAGAATGCTTGATAATATGACTTGATCTATATATTCCTCTATTTTATCTTTGTTCTTATTCATGTTTAGGATGTTTTAATTCTTGTTTACATACTGGCCATATGTATGCATGCTTTAGATGTCGAGGGAAGGACTGAGAGATGAACCTTGACCATCGGAACCCCTAGACTGGACTGGTGATTTCGTGTTGCGAGAGCACTCGAAATCACTCGAGGAACCCTAATCTTTCACAGATCCCATTGGATCCGCCTTACCCCTAGTAAGCCACGAGAGTAGGAGACTTGGGTTAAGATGGATACCGGACCGTGTCCTAGGAGGGAGTGCGTCTATACCCTAGGAAGGATTACCTTGAGAACTTAGATAAAACTTTATTTAAATTGTCAAGCCCTAATATTTATGCATGCTTTAGTGTACTGAAACCTAAAACCCCGAATCTCTCTCATAATCTCAAAACCCCGTTTGCTTTGCTCTCTGCGCTGCTTGTTCTTAATCTGCCTTAGTTTAACTACTTGCTCTAGGACATTAGCCATTTTACCATTAATCATTAGCCTAGCTTTCGATTGACTGATTTGTTAGTACTTGACCCTAGTCTCTGTGGGTTCGATCCTTTTATTACGCGATAGACCGTGCACTTGTGGTAGCAGCCGTCTAGGCCCTATCAAGTTTTTGGCGCCGTTGCTGGGGACTAGGTTGCCAATATTAACAAAATCATGGGATTGATAGACTAGATTTAGTTAGATTTTCTTTTTATTTTTATTTTGTTAATATACTGTTTAGATTTTAGTTGCAGTTTTTCTTTTTATTGGTGCGGTTGCTGCTAACCTTTTCTTTCGAGGTACTTGTTTATGGCCAGGAATATTCTTCGAACAGGGAAACTTGTACCCGTTGACCCAGAGATAGAGCGTACCTTTCGTTTGGTTTGAAGGAATCGGAAGAGACTTAAGCTTGAAGGTTAATTTTCTAAGAACCAACCAATGGAAGGTAACCGCCCTTTGAAGGACTTTGCAGCACCCACCATCTCTGGTGTGCACTCAAGCATATTGCGACCGGCTATCGAAGCTAACAACTTTGAGATCAAGCCGTCCCTTATACAAATGGTGCAACAGAATTAATTTCGTGGAGCAGCCACTGACGATCCTAACCTTCACTTGTCTATTTTTTTAGAATGCTACGACACTCTGAAAATTAATGGTACTCCCCCTGATGTTATCAAACTTAGACTTTTCCCTTTTTCTCTCAGAGATCGATCTAGGGCATGGTTGCAATCTTTACCGCAGGGCTTCATCACAACGTGGGACCAGCTATCACAGGCCTTCTTGTCAAAATATTTCCCACCGAGTAAGACCGCCCAACTCAGAAATCAAATCACCAATTTCACCCAACGAGATGGAGAGTCACTATATGAAGCATGGGACCGTTTCAAATAACTGCAAAGACTGTGCCCTCATCATGGTCTACAGAAATGGGTACTTATTCATATTTTTTATGGTGGTTTACTTTACCAGACTAGACTTTTTGTAGATGCTGCTGCTGGTGGGACACTAATGAACAAGAATGTCGATGATGCTATGAACTTGATTGAGGACATGACACTCAATCACTACCACTGGTCAGGAGAAAGAAGCCAACATGTAAGAGGCTCAGGTAAGTATGATTTGGATATGTTGAGTTCACTGGTAGCTAAGGTAGATTCATTGTCACATAAATTTGATTCTATGAATGTATCTACCTCTAACTCTGTTACTTGTGAAGTTTGTGGAGTAACAGGCCATTTTGCTAATGATTGTTATATCTTGAACACTCATTCAGATCAGTTCAATGCTATTGGAAATTACAGGGACTAGAACGACCCGTACTCGAACACATATAATCCAGGATGGAGGGATAACCCGAATTTCTCCTACGAACTTAATCAAGGGCAAGTCCCTCATGCAAATTTTTCTAATCCAAACAATCTCGGGTCTGGGCGAGTTGCTGGTGGATGCGTCAGGGCTCAAATTCTGATCAGGTACTCTAGGTTCTTCCAATTGTTTACCACTGCGAGTTATAATTGCATTGCAGTTCTCTCGTGGGTTCTGTTCGGGCTGCGAAGGTAACCTACCTGCGGGTCTAGACAGACTGGTGGCTAGGTTTGCCAATTGAGTATCTATTTGCCTGTTGTGGGCTTCAATAGAGTCTAGTCTTGTCATCACATGACACAGAATGTCATTTACGCTCTCATTGGTCTTGGCTTGAGATGCGAGAAAAGCTTCCATGGCCGTTTCAAATGATGTTTTCTGGGGCGGAGGTTGAGCATATGGCTTTGTCGCTGGGTAGCTTGGTTGGAATCCAGGAGGTGGTCTATAGTTTTGTTGAGGAACTGGATTGGGGTGATTCCTCCAACCTGGGTTGTAGGTGCTTGAAAATGGGTCTAGTTGAGGTTTAGGGTTGGAATTCCCTATAGCATGAACTTGTTCATTAGTTGCATTATGAGAAATACCCAATTGACATTCAGTAAAAGCATGCCCTGTCAAACCACATATCTCACAGGAAGAAATAGTTGCATCAACAGAGTTTGTATTAATTGAGTCTAATTTACGTGAGAGAAGATCTACCTTTGCTGCCAAAGAGCTCAGAGCATCCAGTTCATACCTACTTGGGGTGCTTGTTTTTGTGGCGCTACCTCTTTCGCCGGACCACTGGTTATGGTTGAGTGCCATGTCTTCAAGTAAATTCATTACTTCGTCTATTTTCTTGTTCATAAGAGCTCCACCAGCGGCCGCGTCCACAGTAAGTCGTTGTTAGGGAATACTGGGTGTAATTTAAAATTTTTGCAGTCCCAGGACGCAGCGAAAGCATTACACCTGAAACATATTCCTTTGCCCAAGGATCCATGCGAGGGAGAACACAAGGATGTGACAAGGATAATACCTCTATTGCTTGCTCGGTTCTTGAAGCCATGTTTGAAGACGATCAAGTGCTCGCCCTCTACAAGTATCCACGCGTCGACTCCTTGATCATTGCTCCCTTCCACGCTTGGTGCTAGCCTCGGGAAGAGAATCAAGCCTTAGGGTTCCTTCACTTCTCTTGCGCCACCTCCAAGATAAAAGCGCCAAGAAGAGATGAGGAGGAAGATGATGCCGCTAAGCTCTTCTTGTTCTTGCGCCAAGACAAGGAAATGATGATGCTTGCGGCTATGGAAGAATATGAAGACACCAAGCACTCCTCCTTCTTGCACTAAAGAGAGAGGAAGAAGAGGATGCTTGCGGCTTCAAGGAGGAAGAAGGTTGCGCCACCTCTGTGCACTCTCGTCCTTATGCTTGCGCCTCCTCTTGATGTGCTCACGCCTCCAAGGATTGAACACACGAACCAACATCCCAAGAGAGGGCGGCAAGGGTCCTATTAATAGGACAAGGGGCGGCTAGGGCAATGGCTAGGATCATGCCAAGTGGGCGGCTAGGATAAAGGAGTCTTGAGGTAAGGAAAGTCTCCAAGACTTTACCATAAACCTCATTCAACCTATCCTAATTTGCCCAATGGCCATATCAGCCCAAGACATGCCTTAGAGGCATGCATTCCATCCAAGGAGAAGGGCTAGGCTCAACAAGCAAGAGGAATTCGGCTAGGGTGGTGTCTTGGGAGAAATTAGGGTTTGAGGAAAGGTAAGTCTCAAAGACTTTATCATATACCTCTTCCCAACATCCATATGCGCCTAGGAACTTCCCATAAAAGTTCTCAAGCCATATTAGCCCCAAGACTTACCTTAGAGGCAAGGTTTCCATCAAGGGAGAAAGGGCAAGGCGCCTTTTACTTCCTTAATGAAGCAAAATCGCCCACTTCACCCCATTATGCCCCTAGGCGCTAATGGGTGAAGACTTCTCCCCATTATACCCTTTTAGCCAATTCTCTCTTCATGACAACTAATTATTAGGCCTCATTGAATAATGAGCAAGCCCAAACTTCATGGCATGGGTTCATTAAGCTATTGGATCCAATCCAATGCAACCGTAATCCAAATGTGACCAATCTAGGTCAATTTCAGGTCAATCTGCCAAAAATGAAGTTTGGCTCCAATAACCTTCTTCCAACTCACCAGGCCCATTGGCGCTAATGAAATCTTCCAAATGGATCCAAGTTATCCAATAACTTGATCCTAAGGCTTCTGATTAAAGCAACGTCAAGAGTCTATTGCGTGTGACCCCGTAGGATCCTAATAACGATGGCAATGATGTAAACATCATAAGTAGTGAGGGGTATCTAGCAACACATCACTACTACCCATGTCATAGGACTTAAGTCATTATGGCAACAACGCCTAACTATCAACGAGGATTCCCATTGCATTATAGATCCCTTTGCCTAAACTGATATCCTGCCATTGGATTAGTCTCAAGTTTATCAATCCAATGCATTGGTCATGACTCAACAAGTGTGGCCACACATTCCTGTCATGCACCAATAAGGTGGGGCGCCCCCGAGTGGATATCATGGTTCCAATAAGGAAGGGGCAAATCCTACTATTGGTCATCCTTGTCTCTACATGACTTATGACATGCCCAATGATAGTCGTTTTGGTCTCCCAATTACGGAAAGACGTAAGACTATATCAAAGCATACCCATCATCAAATCTATACATAAATACCTCAAGTCTAAGGATCAATGCAAACCTCTTGCATGTGAGATTGACTTGTTGACTAGACAAGTCAATCCTCACGGTGGATTACTCCAGTGCATCCAATGCACCTGTATGTCTGCGTTACTGTGCCCCGCACCTAACCAGCCCATACACCAGTCTCACATATACCAAAGTTGTCTCATATCTACTAAGGTACCTTGACTGGGGATAGCTTATGAGAATGGATCCAACCAAACTCCTGGGACATTATTTATGCCACTCAATACATCAACGCAGGTAGAGAAGTCTGCATAATAACGACCATGCCTCAATAAAGAATAACAATTCCATCAAAGTACATTCAAACAATGCCCGACCATGTCCAAACATTGGTCTGCAGGGCATAAACACCAACAGTCGTGTGTTATAATTCAAACCGTGGTAGAACGTATGAATTATTACCCATTTCTCGAGTCCATGGTGCGGACATAGCCTCTGGAGTTCTTTGTAGCGTTCCCAGGCTTCGTAGAGAGATTCCCCTTCCTTTTGAGTAAAGCTTATGATTTGGTTTCGTAGCTGCACTATCTTACTTGGGGGAAAGTATTTAGATAAAAATGCCTGGGAAACTTGCGCCCAAGTTGTTAGCGATTCTTGCGGAAGCGTGTACAGCTAGCTTCGAGCCCTATCCTGAAAGGAGAAGGGGAAGAGTCTTAGTCGCAGCGCATCACTGGACACTCCATTCATCTTCGTTGTATCGCAGAATTCCAAGAATATTGATAAGTGCATGTTCGGGTCCTCATGTGGCGTGCCACCAAACTGATTATTCTGGATCATTGATAACAAGGCTGACTTAATCTCGAAATTGTTCGCTTCCACTGGTGGGCGAGCGATACTTGTATGAAGCCCTTGTACATTTGGAGCTGCGTAATCCCTCAAGGAGCGATTGTTTTCTGCCATCGTTAATTTAGATAAAGGGATTGGATCAATGTTACCTGTTTGTTCTCTTTCCCTTAATTCCCTGAGTTTCCTTCTTCGATGGAATGTTCTCTCTATTTCTTGGTCAAGATCATATAAGTCCTCAAGTCCTCCTGACCGAAGACTTCTGTGCATAAACAAAACTAAAAAGCGAAAGTAAATGACGAAAGAAGTAAACGATAACTTAGTCTATCAATTTTCCGAATATTTCAATACTGGCAAAATACCATCCCCGGCAACGGCTCCAAAAACTTGTTGCCCAAAATCCACAAGCGCACGGCTTGCCAATGTAGTACGTAAGATATCGTTTCCATAGGGACGGATCGTCAAGTACTGAATCTTCTGATCCTTGTTAGTTAAGTAATTAAAGGTGTCGGTTTGTTGCAGCAAACTTAAGAAAGTGCAGTAAAATGAAAGTTGTAACGATGAAAGAGTTATCGGGATGCCGGTTTCACCAAGTCTTTGAACCTATAAGTGTTTTGAAATACATTGCTTTGATAATCTTAGAAAACCAAGGAAGTGTCCTCTTGAGCCGTGCCCCTCTCGGGCGCGCGACTCAACAGCTGAGTTAGTCTCCTACTCTCGCGGTGGACCACTCCACAATCTACTTAGTTAGTCTCCTACTCTCGTACTGGACTAAGCAGAGGTAGATTGTGTGAAACAGGACACTCAAATTCCCCAAGTAGACTCTACGACTCTCGCAATAGAGTATACAAGATTGATTAAGAGAAAGCGTTGATTGTGATTCACTTCTCAGTTGTTACCACAATCAATTAAAGTGAAAATCGTCTTGGCCTTGAAATGATAATCACGAAGGTAATAAACAAGATCAAATGATTTCAAAAGATCATCATAAAACAATTATCAAAATAGATACTACGCCCGAATCCCAATAGAGGCTTTAAGCTACTACACACATGATTACAACAAGAGGAAGATTACAATATAGGATATAGAGGGAATCGAACTAATCAAGAAGGGAAAGGAAATTAGGTCGAACTCCTTCTGTTCTCCTTGATTGTGCCCCCTCTTCTTGGAATGGGGCACTCCTTTCCTTGTATCCAAGCTTCTAGCACTTGAGTGTAATCCTCTTTCTCACCGTCCAACCCCCCCTTTCAAGAGAGAACTCATCCCTCTAATAGTCTTCAAGGCGCCTCTTCAACGTGCCTCTTCCAAGCATCTGTTCAAGGCACTTCTTCAAAGCACCTCTTCAAAGCACTTCTTCAAGGTGGCGCTAATCATGAAGATCCTTTAATAAATCGCCATTCATGAACATCCTTTAATATGACACCATTCATGAACATCCTTTAATAAATCAACATTCATGAATGTGTTTAATCAATGCTCATTCATGAATGTCTCCTCATTATTGCTTGTTCATGAATGTTGGTGGCGTGTGTTCCCTTTAGCAGGCATGTGTGTTGAATGCGGGTGAATTCTAGCTCTCGTCTGGAGTTAAGTTTCTTATCATGAATTTGGATTCACTCGGGTGTGTGATTGTGCATCCGTATAGCTCCAGAAATGAGTGAATTATCTTGTATTCGACAATCATGACAAGTAGTGAAGCTTCTGAAGAAAGTAAGTGAATTAAGCTAGAAAGAGCTGAAGAAGCATGAAAATACGTCTCGATTTACTAGGAAATAGTAGTTAAAAGGACTATATAAATACGAGACATAAAAAAATCTCCCAGACTTAGACCAATGCTTGTCCTCAAGCATAAAGAAAAGTGGTGATCAGATGCAGATGAAATCATGTCAAGCTCGTAGAATATTTTATCTCTGGAATGTGTCATTACGAGCAAATCTCAGTGAGGCAGGAAATTCAAGGTGATCATCTATCGTCATGAATAAAGGTGTGAAGATCAAAATGCAAAATCAGATGAGGTTTACCTTCATGAGCCGCAATAATCTTCTGTTTGGAGAATACACTTTGTTCAGCCTTGATTCAACCAAGATATTAGTTGGAAAAGACACCAATGCACTATTATTTGTATTTTCATCCCCTCAATAAAATTTTTATTTTATTTTGACTTCAACTCATTTCTTAGGTACCACTGCTAATTTTACGTAGTGCCAAGTTGAGGAGTCTTCATTATTTCTTCCCACTTTGGGATATATTTTTTTTTCAAACATATTTTGGGGAGATTATGACCATAGACAAGTGCATTGATACTTCCAACAAGTAACAAGGAGAATCAAGCTGACAGAGTTGTATACTTCTACAGAAAGATTGTATGCATGCTTTAGAAAGGAAAGACCTTAGTCAAAAATTGGATCTATCACTCCACACCCCTTTTCCAATCAGATAGGATAATCAAATGAAATTCCACATCACAAGATTCTGAACATAGTGATAATATCCCAGAGATTTAATGAATTACAAAGCTATCAGAAATGACATCATCGTGAATAATATTACCACTTTCAGAATAATCAAGCAATCTATACATTGAGGACGAGGGAGTAATTCAGCATTCAATCATAAGAACAAAATCTCCCAGACTTAGATTATGCATAGTCCCTATGCATAGCATGTAAAGAACTCAAAATTTGGAGAGATGGGTAGCAATACTCACAAGATCAGGAGGATTCATCGTCGGTGCTCATCTCAGCGCCTTCCTTGTGGTGATTGTTCAACTAATCTGCAAACATTCCTAAAAAAGATAGTAATCATTAGATAAGATAAACATTTAAATAAAACTAAAATAAAGCATTAAAGAAAAGATAAAACAAAACACTTGGGTTGCCTCCCAAGAAGCGCTTGTTTAGGGTCATCAGCTCGACCGTATTGTTATTCAGAGTCCGCAATGTGGGTGTCAGCACCAAGGAATTCCGCTGAGTTCATCAGTATCGCATAAGCTTGGGCTTCTTCATTTTCTTCAGCATTTGGACTCTCTAAGAGATAGACCTCTAGTGGGTCTGTATTCATTCCATCAGCTATGACATTTTCATCTTTGACCACATCATCAATAATATCTAGGCTCCAACATGAATCTGCGACAGAAGGGTGTTTCATACTTCTCGTTAAATCAAATTCGATAACCTCCTCACCAATGTTTAGGGCTAGTTTTCCGTTCTTCACGTCAATGACTGCCCCGGCGGTCGCAAGAAATGGCCTTCCTAGAATTATCGGTTGCTTCGCGTCCTCTTCCATTTCAAGCACGACAAAGTCAACTGGGATGAAGAAGTTCCCGACCTTGATTGGGACGTCTTCAAGAATTCCTGCCGGCTTTCGTACTGAACGATGAGCAAGTTGTAGAGAGATTGGTGTTGCTTTTATGTCGCCGATCTCCAGTTTCCTGCATATTGAGAAAGGCATTAGACTGACACTGGCGCCTAAGTCGCACAGTGCATGTTCAAAAGACAGATCCCCTATTTTGCACGGTATCAAAAAACTGCCCGGATCTTTTAGTTTCTCTGGAAGCTTGTTCTGAATAATGGCGCTGCAATCTTCAGTTAGCGCTACTGTGCCCGGCTCCTCTAGCTTCTGTCGGTTTGAAAGGATATCTTTCAAAAACTTAGCATATGTGGGCATCTGTATTAAAGCTTCTGTGAAGGGGATGTTAACATACAATTTTTTCAAAATCTCCAAGAATTTTCCAAATTGCTTATCCATCTTCGCTTTCGCCAATGTCGGAGGGAATGGGACTGGTGGCTTGTAGGGTGGCGGTGGCACGTAAGCTGGTTCATCCACACAATCTCCTTTCTCTTCATTGGTTTTCTCGGGTCCGGGCGAGTTGCTGGTGGATGCGTCAGGGCTCATATTCTGATCAGGTACTCTAGGTTCTTCCAATTGTTTACCACTGCCAGTTGTAATTGCACTGCAGTTCTCTCATGGGTACTGCTCGGGCTGGGAAGCTAACCTACCTGCCGGTCTAGAGAGACTGGTGGCTAGGTTTGCCAATTGAGTATCTATTTGCTTGTTGTGGGCTTCAATTGAGTCTAGTCTTGTCGTCACATGACGCAGAATGTCATTTACGCTCTCGTTGGTCTTGGCTTGAGATGCGAGAAAAGCTTCCATGGCCGTTTCAAATGATGTTTTCTGGGGCAGAGGTTGAGCATATGGCTTTGTCGCTGGGTAGCTTGGTTGGAATCCAAGAGGTGGTCTATAGTTTTGTTGAGGAACTGGATTGGGGTGATTCCTCCAACCTGGGTTGTAGGTGCTTGAAAATGGGTCTAGTTGAGGTTTAGGGTTGGAATTCCCTATAGCATGAACTTGTTCATTAGTTGCATTATGAGAAATACCCAACTGACATTCAGTAAAAGTGTGCCCTGTCAAACCACATATCTCACAGGAAGAAACAGTTGCATCAGCAGAGTTTGTATTAATTGAGTCTAATTTACGCGAGAGAAGATCTACCTTTGCTGCCAAAGAGCTCAGAGCATCTAGTTCATACCAACCTGGGGTGCTTGTTTTTGTGGCGCTACCTCTTTCGTCGGACCACTGGTTATGGTTGAGCGGCCATGTCTTCAAGTAAATTCATTGCTTCATCTATTTTCTTGTTCATAAGAGCTCCGCCAGCGGCCGCGTCCACAGTAAGTTGTGTGTTATAATTCAAACCGTGGTAGAACATATGAATTATTACCCATTTCTCAAGTCCATGGTGCGGACATAGCCTCTGGAGTTCTTTGTAGCGTTCCCAGGCTTCGTAGAGAGATTCCCCTTCCCTTTGAGTAAAGCTTATGATTTAGTTTCGTAGCTGCACTGTCTTACTTGGGGGAAAGTATTTAGATAAAAATGCCTGGGAAACTTGCGCCCAAGTTGTCAGCGATTCTTGCGGAAGTGTGTATAGCCAGCTTCGAGCTCTATCCCGAAGAGACAAGGGGAAGAGCCTTAGTCGCATCGCATCACTGGACACTCCATTCATCTTTGTTGTATCGCAGAATTCCAAGAATATTGATAAGTGCATGTTCGGGTCCTCATGTGGCGTGCCTCCAAACTGATTATTCTGGATCATTGATAACTAGGCAGGCTTAAACTCGAAATTGTTCGCTTCCACTAGTGGTCGAACGATACTTGTATGAAGCCCTTGTACAGTTGGAGCTGCGTAATCCCTCAAGGAGCGATTGTTTTCTGCCATCGTTAATTCAGATAAAGGGATTGGATCAATGTTACCTGTTTGTTCTCTTTCCCTCAATTGCCTGAGTTTCCTTCTTTGATGGAATGTTCTCTCTATTTCTTGGTCAAGATCGTATAAGTCCTCAAGTCGTCCTGACCGAAGACTTCTGTGCATAAACAAAACTAAAAAGCGAAAGTAAATGACGAAAGAAGTAAATGAAAACTTAGTCTATCAATTTTCATAATATTTCAATATTGGCAAAATACCGTCCCCTGCAACGGCTCCAAAAACTTATTGCACAAAATCCGCAAGCGCACGGCTTGCCGATGTAGTACGTAAGATATCGTTTCTATAGGGACGGATCGTCAAGTACTGAATCTTCTGATCCTTGTTAGCTAAGTAATTAAAGGTGTTGGTTTGTTGTAGCAAACTTAAGAAAGTGCAGTAAAATGAAAGTTGTAACGATGAAAGGGTTATCGGGATGGCGGGTTTCACCACGTCTTTGAACCTATAAGTGTTTTGAAATACATTGCTTTGATAATCTTAGAAAACCAAGGAAGTGTCCTCTTGAGCCGTGCCCCTCTCGGGTGCGTGACTCAACAGCTGAGTTAGTCTCCTACTCTCGCAGTGGACCACTCCACAATCTACTTAGTTAGTCTCCTACTCTCGCGGTGGACTAAGCAGAGGTAGATTGTGTGAAACAGGGCACTTAAATTCCCCAAGTAGACTCTACGACTCTCGCAATAGAGTATACAAGATTGATCAAGAGAAAGCGTTGATTGTGATTCACCTCTTAGTTGTTACCACAATCAATTAAAGTGAAAATTGTCTTGGCCATGAAACGATAATCACGAAGGTAATAAACAAGATCAAATGATTTCGAAAGATCATCATAAAACAATTCTCAACATAGATACTTATAAATCAAAAGACGGGCTACGCCCAAATCCCAATAGTGGCTTTAAGCTACTACACACATGATTACAACAAGAGCAAGATTACAATACAGGATATAGAGGGAATCGAACTAATCAAGAAGGGAAAGGAAATTTGGTCAAACTCTTACTCTTCTCCTTGATTGCGCCCCCTCTTCTTGGAATGGTGCACTCCTTGCCATGGAACCAAGCTTCTAGCACTTGAGCGTAATCCTCTTTCTCACCGTCCAACCCCCCCCCCCCCCCCCCCCCCCCTTTCAAGAGAGAACTCATCGCTCTTATAGTCTTCAAGGCACCTCTTCAACGTGCCTCTTCAAAGCATCTCTTCAAGGCACTTCTTCAAAGCACCTCTTCAAAGCACCTCTTCAAAGCACTTCTTCAAGGTGGCGTTAATCATGAAGATCCTTTGATAAATCGCCATTCATGAACATCCTTTAATAAATCAACATTCATGAATGTGTTTAATCAATGCTCATTCATGAATGTCTCCTCATTAATGCTTGTTCATGAATGTTGGTGGCGTGTGTTCCCTTTAGCTGGCATGTGTGTTGAATGCGGGTGAATTCTAGCTCTCGTCTGGAGTTAAGTTTCCTGTCATGAATTTGGATTCACTCGGGTGTGTGATTGTGCATTCGTATAGCTCCAGAAACGAGTGAATTGTCCTGTATTTGACAATCATGACAAGTAGTGAAGCTTTTGAAGAAAGTAAGTGAATTAAGCTGGAAAGAGCTGAAGAAGCATGAAAATATGTCTCGATTTACTAGTAAATAGTAGTTAAAAGGACTATATAAATACTAGACATCAGCCTTCTCCTGAGATCCAACTTCCATTTGCTAATCAAAAACACCCAGAACTCCCAAACGGGTCAAAACTTGAGTTGATGCTGGAAAAGCTCCTCACCATGCAAATTAAACAACAAGATGACACCAGTGAACATATGCGCCAGCTGAACTTGAAAATAGACTCCGTGTCCACACATTGTAAGGATCTTGATGATCGACTTACTCAGCTTACTCAACGAGTCGATGCATCCTCAAGGGCTCAATATGAAGTCAACCATAATGAGCACTGCAATGCGATTATGATGTGCAGTGGAGAACAATTGGCCGATGTTAGCGATGATGCTGTGAGAGAGTCTGATGTTCAGAGAAAAGAGGCTCAATCTTCAATGGAAATATTGACAGAGAAGGAGGTCAACCTAAAGCCAATATATGTTCCTCCACCTCCCTACAAGCCACCTATACCCTTTCCACAGAGGCTGGCTAAAGCAAAATTGAATGGCCTATTTGGCAAGTTTTTAGAAGTATTGAAGAAGCTCCACCTCAATATTCCTTTCAGAGAGGAAATTTCTCAGATGCCCACTTATGCCAAGTTCCTTAAGGATATTCTGACCAATAAAAGGAAAATAGAGGAACATGAAATGGTGGCATTGACAGGAGAATATACAGCAATCATTCAGAATCAGCTACCTCCTAAACTTGAAGATCCTGGTAGTTTTTCCATCTCATACAGAATTGGCAACATCTCATTTGAAAGAGCATTCTTGGACTTGGGGGCCAACATTAGTATCATGTCGCTCTCTATCTTCAAGAAGCTAGACTTGGGGGATCCGAAACTAACATCTAAAGTTCTTCAGCTTGCCAATAACTCTACACATCAACCAGTGGGAATTGTGGAAGATGTGCCCATTAAAGTCGGGGAATTCTTCGTTCTAGTGGACTTCGTGGTTTTAGATATGACGGAGAATTCCAGACTTCCTCTTATATTGGGCAGGCCATTCTTCACTACAGCTGGAGCTGTAATAGATGTCAAACACGGAAAGCTGTCATTAAACATTTGTGAGAATATCTTAAAATTTGACCTTTCTATTGATAATGAGAAATCATCTTTTTCAGGTTCCTGTTGCAGCATTGAGGTGGTGGGAGAGAATGTCAAATCATCAAGAGGCACGAAGGGATGTTTTGAAGGAGAGCTTGATGACTTGGCCAATCCAAATGAAGAGAAGGTGTTGGCCTATATGATGGTCTGGGAGTTGACCCTAAGAGAGTGCTACATGGAGCGCCTGAAGACAAGGAATTGAAGGGCATTGAGAGAACTTTAGAGTTTAACTATCTTCTTGTTCCATATCATTTAAGAACAATAATAATTGTACTGTTATATTTGATGTTCATCTTAATAGGTACAATTTTCAGGCGACGAAGAAAGCGGAGACTACACGCACTTTATTTTGGCTTTGCTCCACCAAGACCACCATGATTATTTAGACATTGGTCAAGCTAGTGACCCTAAAGAAGCGCTTGTTGGGAGGCAACCCAACCTCTTGTTTACTCTTTTGCACTCTTTTACTTTCTTATTTATTTTCATCATTTAGACATTGTTATTTTTCAGTTTTTCTTCATATTTATGCTTCTTAAGCTGAACCATGCTGATAGGAATTTTTATGGATTTTTCAGGTATCACCGAGCCATGCACAGTCGCACCCGTGCATCCATGCACGGCCGTGTGAAGTTACCGCTGCCGAATCCTACACGGACTACCGTTCGCGAGCAGCGGAACTGGATGGTGGAGGCAATTGAAGACCATGAAGTTCCACTTAACGCTATTCCTCCACCACTGGCTTAGCAGCGCCCTTCTACCCAGCTCGACTACATTGAGGCCTATGTCCGCTTTATCCGGGACGCACAGGAAGAGACTCACTGTCTATCTCTGAAGGCAATTACTGGATCCAACAACTTGAGACAGAAGTGGAGTGCCAAGGACGAACATAGTCCTCTATTTTAGAGTTTGTGCATGAGCTTCAAGCGAGACTCCGTCGACGCTGGGGATGAGCTTCTTTGGTTTCACCAATCACTTGGTCAGCTTTATGAGTTCTAGTAGTTTTCTTTGCGTAGTTTGTTAGTTTTCATTAGCTAGTCTGTCATTTCTCTTTCTTGCATGCTTAATTAGTTAATGTTATCATCATCTTTTAGTGTCATGCCCAACCCCTACTTTTCTTTATGTCATTTGCTTTGTATTCTAGCTTTGCATTGTTCTAAGAGTACATGATTACTGGGTAAAGGAATCTTGACTTTTATTTACCTATGGTCTATACTGGTTATGGTTTGCATATATGACTCTTAGGTTTGATGTAGTTGAATGATGTACTTAACCCAATTCATTATACA
>CM050439.1:40675032-40685048 GCA_027562315.1 Costus pulverulentus
CTACTACCCATGTCATAGGACTTAAGTCATTATGGCAACAACTCCTAACAAGCAACGAGGATTCCCATTGCATTATAGATCCCTTTGCTAAACTGATATCCTGCCATTAGATTAGTCTTATGTTTATCAATCCAATGCATTGGTCATGACTCAACTAGTGTGGCCACACATTCCTGTCATGCACCAATAAGGTGGGGCGCCCCTGTGGTGGATATCATGCTTCCAATAAGGAAGGGGCAAATCCTACTATTGGTCATCCATGTCTCTACATGACTTATGATATGTCCAATGACAGTCGTTTTGATCACCCATTTACGGAGAGACGTAAGACTATATCAAAACATATCCATCATCATATCTAGACATGAATACCTCAAGTCTAAGGATCAATGCAAACCTCTTGCATGTGAGATTGACTTGTTGACTAGACAAGTCAATCCTCACGGTGGATCACTCCAGTGCATCCAATGCACCTGTATGTCTGCGTTACTGTGCCCCGCACCTAACCAGCCCATACACCAGTCTCACATGTACCAAAGTTGTCCCATATCTACTAAGGTTCCTTGACTGGGGATATCTTACGAGAACGGATCCAATCCAAACTCCTGGGACATTATATATGCAACTCAATACATCAACGCAGGTAGAGAAGTCTGCATAATAACATCCATGCCTCTATAAAGAATAATAGTTCTATCAAAGTACATTCAAACAATGTCTGACCATGTCCATACATTGGTCTTCAGGGCATATACACCAACAAGCCCACTGTAAGAATGCTTGATAATATGACTTGATCTATATATTCCTCTGTTTATCTTTGTTCTTATTCATGTTTAGGATGTTTTAATTCTTGTTTACAAACTGGTCATATGTATGCATGCTTTAGATGTCGAGGGAAGGACTGAGAGGTCAACCTTGACCATCGGAACCCCTAGATTGGACTGGTGATTTCATGTTGCGAGAGCACTCGAAATCACTTGAGGAACCCTAATCTTTCACAGATCCCATTGGATCTGCCTTAACCCTAGTAAGCCACGAGAGTAGGAGACTTGGGTTAAAATGGATACCGGACCGTGTCCTGAGAGGGAGTGCATATGTACCCTAGGAAGGATTACCTTGAGAACTTAGATAAAACTTTATTTAAATTGTCAAGCCCTAATATTTATGCATGCTTCAGTGTGGTGAAACCTAAAACCCTGAATCTCTCTCATAATCTCAAAACCCCGTTTGCTTTGCTCTCTGCGCTGCTTGTTCTTAATCTGCCTTAGTTTAACTACTTGCTCTAGGACATTAGCCATTTTCCCATTAATCATTAACCTAGCTTTCGATTGACTAATTTGTTAGTACTTGACCCTAGTCCCTGTGGGTTCGATCTTTTTATTACGCGATAGACTATGCACTTGCGGTAGCAGCTGTCTAGGCCCTATCATGTCCTCAAAATAAGGTTCAGAAACATGATTAGAGCAATTATCATAAAAAGAAGTTTGGTTTTCCCATCTAGAATACAATTGATCAGATTCGTTCCATGATAAATTGGGATTTAAAAATTGGCAATCAGAGGAATAATGATCAAAATATCCACAAATATCACACCTAATAGAAGAATAAGATGTTATAGCCGGTTGCTTATAAGAGTCTAAAAGTTCATTTAACTTATCTTGAATAGTGCATGATGAATCATCTTTGTATGGCATGTATTCCTCTCTCCTTTCAGTTGCCCAAGAGTTGTAATTAAAAGACATCTTCAAATCTATCAAGGACAGAAAGATAATCCAATACCAATCAAATAAAACTTTTTTTTTCAGAATATATAAAAAACACAAAAAATATAAAACACAAGCAAATTCACAAATTTCAGAAATACAAGCTCTGTCACAACTTGTGAAAATCCAAAACCTGCAAAAACAAAAAACAAAGTTAAATCTAAAACAAATAAAACCTAGTCTAGCAATACTAACAACTATTTTGATATTAACAAAACTAAGGTCCCCGACAACGGTGCCAAAAACTTGTTGTGATCCGAAAGGACACACTTTTAAATACAAGTAGATAGACTAATTTAAGGAGTCGCAACCAAAACTTGTTTGGCGCACAAGGATCTATCACCCCCTGATACGGCTCCAAAAACTTGTTGTCCCTAAACTTGTAGTGTCCACAAGTGCACTGATACTCGAAGTAATAAATAAATATCAATCCCACAAAGACCTACGTGTTAAGTACCAAATAATTGTATTCTTACTAGTTAAGCAAACCGAGTATGATGCGAATAAACAATAAACACACGGGAAAATAATCAAAGAGATAAACTGGGACTAGGGTTTCATCCACCTTAATTTAAATGATTAGATATAATAAAAGGTCGTCAATCAAATCCTACCATGATAAAGACTTAATTTACTTATAAAAATATTATCTCACTTTCGTGCAGACAATCATGCAGGGACCAATCCTCGCTTTCGCGCAAGATTTATCTCAATGCTGTAAATAAGTAAACCATCAATCAAAGAAGTCAGGATCACTTTCATGCATCCGAGTTCTTTGTTGATCATCACAAGTGGAATCTCAAGGATCACTTTCGTGCATCTGAGTCTCAACACAGGTTCTACCTAGGGTTTTCCAACATACCGATCTTCACTTTCTTGCAAGATCTATTAATGTTTAACACAATAACTCAACCCTAGATTCATATTATCAAGCATGACAATAAGACTACTAAAATCAAGAAATAAGATTCTAGGGTTCCAAGTTCTCAAGCAAATCTCCTTTCAGTCTCATTGCGAAAACTCTAAAACATGCACGACAGTAAAATCTAAGGAGAATTAAAGACAATTCATCACATAAGGAGAATTATCGCAACAAGGATTATCATGACGAAAATAATAGTTTATCTAATCATTAAAAATCAAGGGGATTACACCCCCATGTCCCAAAGTATGTTTAAGCGTGCATGGAAGAAGAGGTACAATAATCCATGGTGTAGAAAATCAAAACAGAGGTAGATAACAAATTACGGTACGGCCGTAAAGGTTTTTACGGCCGTAATCTGTGATGAACAGCGGCAGCGCATAGTGTTTTGTTGATTTCTCCTCTGATTGAACTCCTTTTGCTCTAAAACTTCTCATGTGTCCTCCTCTCCTCCAAGCGAAGCTTCTACATGAAACTCACAGTCTGGGGTGTGTTAGGGAATGCCCGGTGTAATTTAAAATTTTGCAGTCCCAGGACGCAGCGGAAGAAGCATTACACCTGAAACACATTCCGGTCCCAAGGATCCATGCGAGAGAGAAAACACAAGGATGTGTTAGAGATGTACCTCTTTTGCTTGTCTAGATGTCGAAGCCATGTTGAAGGCGCCCAAGTGTTCGCCCTCTACAAGTATCCACGCGTCGACTCCTTGATCGTTGCTCCCTTCCACGCTTGGTTCTAGCCTCGGGAAGAGAATCGAGCCTTAGGGTTCCTTCACTCTTCTTGCGCCACCTCCAAGGTTCATGTGCCAAGTGCAAGGAATATGCCGCCAACTCCTTATCCTCTTCACTCCAAGAGAAGAGGGAGAAGAAGAGCTTCGGCTCTGAGGAAGATTAAGAGGAGGTCACGCCACCAAGTCCTTCTCCAAGTCACGCCAAGAGGAGAGGAAGGAGAAGACTTGCGGCCACTAGTAGGAAGAAGGGTTGCACCACCTTGATGTTGTCGCCCTTTGCCTTGCTCTCGCCCCTCTATGTGTGTTCACGTCTCCAAGTGTTCATCATCAAGAGAGGGCGACAATGGGTCCTATAAATAGGACTAGAGGCGGTTTGGGCAAGGGCTAAGATCATGCCAAGTGTATGGCTAGGATGAGGTGTCTTGAAGTAAGGAAAGTCTCTAAGACTTTTCCATAAACCTCATTCAACCTATCCATAAAAGTCCAAGCACTATATTAGCCCAAGACATGCCTCAAATGCATTCTTACCATAAGGGATAAGTGGCTAGACGCAACATGCATGAAGAGTTTCGGCCAGGGTAAGGGTTTGGGCGCATGTAGGGTTCATAAGGAAAGTCTCTAAGACTTTACCATAAACATCTTCCTACTTCTCATATGCGCCCAAGCTCTTTCCAAAAGAGTCCTCAAGCCATATCAGCCCCAAGACTTACCTTAGAGGCAAGTATTCCATCCAAGGAAGAAGGGCTAGGCGCCCTTTACTTCCATAATGAAGCAAAGGCGCCTCCCTCACCCCATTATGCCCCTAGGCGCCAATGGGGTGAGATTTCTCCCCATTATACCCTTTTAATCCAATTCCTCTTCATGACAACTAATTATTGGGCATCATTGGATAATGAGCTATCTCAAACTTCATGGCATAGGTTGATTAAGCAATTGGATCTAATCCAATGCAACCCTAATCCAAATGTGACCAATCTGGGTCAATTTCAGGTCAACCTGCCAAAAATGAAGTTTGGCTCCAATAACTTTCTTCCAACTCATCAGGCCCATTGGCGCTGATGAAATCTTCCAAATTGATCCAAGTTATCCAATAACTTGATCATAAGGCTTCTGATTAAAGCAACGTCAAGGGTCTATTGCGTGTGACCCCGCAGGATCCATATGACGATGGCAATGATGTAAACATCATAAGTAGTGAGGGGTATCTAGCAACACATCACTACTACCCATGTCATAGGACTTAAGTCATTATGACAACAACTCCTAACAAGCAACGAGGATTCCCATTGCATTATAGATCCCTTTGCCTGAACTGATATCCTGCCATTGGATTAGTCTCAAGTTTATTATCCAATGCATTGGTCATGACTCAACAAGTGTGGCCACACTTTCCTGTCATGCACCAATAAGGTGGGGCACCCCGAGTGAATATCATGCTTCCAATAAGGAAGGGGCAAATCCTACTATTGTCATCCATGTCTCTACATGACTTATGACATGCCCAATGACAGTCGTTTTGATCTCCCAATTACGGAGAGACGTAAGACTATATTAAAGCATACCCATCATCAAATCTAGACATGAATACCTCAAGTCTAAGGATCAATGCAAACCTCTTGCATGTGAGATTGACTTGTTGACTAGACAAGTCAATCCTCACTGTGGATCACTCCAGTGCATCCAATGCACCTGTATGTCTGCGTTACTGTGCCCTGCACCAAACCAGCTCATACACCAGTCTCACATGTACCAAAGCTATCCCATATCTGCTAAGGTACCTTGTCTGGGGATAGCTTATGAGAATGGATCCAATCCAAACTCCTGGGACATTATTTATGCAACTCAATACATCAACGCAGGTAGAGAAGTCTGCATAATAACGACCATGCCCGTATAAAGAGTAATAATTCTATCAAAGTACATTCAAACAATGCCTGACCATGTCCATACATTGGTCTTTAGGGCATATACACCAACAGGGTGCCCTCTACGCCTCTTGGCATGAGGCCAAACCCTAGATGCCTCTTTGTTGATTGCTCCATCGATAGTGGATAAACATTCATTCTTCTATTTCATGTTCTTCGCCTCTTAAAGACGAGTCTGCAGCATCTTTCAGATCTCAATTTGGAGGTCTGGATCAAAACTTATGGTCTGTGCAAGATTCGGACCCATAAAAATCGCGTTTTTGACTTGGAATTACGGCCGTAATGGATATTACGGCAGTGCCGTAATTTGAACAGCGAGCTTTCAGATGAAAATCTTCCGGGATTACGGCACCATAAAATACCTTATGGCTATGCCATAATGTTAGTAATCTCTCGGATGGAAAACCATCCCACATTACGGTACCGTAAATTCCGTTACAGTGGTACCGTAAACTTCATCAAATCTCTGCCCAGAATTAACCCCATATTTCGGCCTGTAAAAATGTTTACGTCAGTGCCGTAATCTTCATGAAATCTCTGGTCAAAAAAATCTCAAAATACGGCACTGTAAAGAGTGTTACGAGGGTACCGTAATTTTGATCTGAGTCTGTAGTCAAATTACGGTACCGTAAAAGTCATATTGGCGGTGCCGTAATTTGCTCTGAAGCTCTGATTCTTCTAAAATTTAACGTGTGATCCCCTCTTGACATTTTGAATTCAATTATGCATCTGGTTTGCTCGAAATCGATTGAAAAGCATGCATTTTTTCCTGAAAATCATCAAAAACAGAAAAGAGTGTAGATTCCGCAAATATTGATAAAAAAAAGGCATAAAAATAAGCAAAGTTTATGAATATGACACAAAAACACTCATGAAATGGCACAAAAATTACTATATATTTTGGTGTCATCAATCGTAAAGCCCGATTTTTCTAGAGATGATTGCAGATGATCTAGGCCTCAAAAGTCGAAGCGGTAAAAAGAAGAAAGGGAGCTTTCGCCGAGACGAGGAGGAAGAGACCAAAAGCCTTAATTTTCGTCCACTGTAAAGATATGGATGTTGGTTTAAGCTCTCCAATGTCAAGTTTCCTGCCAATAGATAAAGGCATTAGGCTTACACTGGCACCTAGATCACATAAGGCTCAGTTAAAAGACATGCTTCCAATAGAACAAGGTATAGAGAAACTACCTGGATCTTTTAGTTTTGCTGGCAATTTATTCTGGATAATAGCACTACAATCCTCAGTTAAGGCCACAATATCATAGTCCTCTTTTTTTCTTTTGTTAGACAAGATATCTTTCAAGAATTTTGCATATGATGGCATTTGAGATAAAGCTTCAATAAAAGGAATATTAATGTAAAGCTTTTTCAACACTTCAAGAAATTTGCCAAATTGTTTATCAAGTTTTGCTTGCACTAACCTTTGAGGAAAGGGTACAGGTAGCCTATAAGGTGGAGGTAAATTAGGTTTAGAAGCATCATTCTAACATGGCTCATCACCTTTTGGTTTATCACCCCTTTGAGGTGGCAAACTAGCTTGGGTTTGCTCATGTGTAGAAGATTTTTCTAACTCTAATTCATCATCATGATCATCATTAGGCTCTTTTTCATTGTTCACAACTTTCCCTTTGGGTTCCTCTAATTGTCTCCCACTTCTAGTGATGATAGCATTACAGTGCTCCCTAGGGTTCAACTCAAGTTTAGCAGGTAATTTTCCAAGGGGTCTATAAGAACTACTAGCTTGTTGTGCTATTTGATTTTCCAAGGTTTTGTTCTGGGCTACTAATGATCCTACTAGAGAAGCTACTTGACTAACCATTCCCTTAAGATCTTCAATTTCTTTGTTTTCATTTTGCATGAACTGATTTTGATTAGTCATAAGCTTTTCTAGCACGGACTCAATGTTTGAATTTTGATTTGAGTTTTGACTTTGATTTCGTTTTTGTTGGTATCCTCTATTTTCAGTTCGTCCCCCTATATTGTTATTATTTTTCTAAGATAAGTTGAGGTGATTCCTCCATCCAGGGTTGTAGGTATTAGAATAGGGATCATTGTTTCTATCTTGATTATAATTCCCTAATGCATTAACATGTTCACTATCTTGACTAGCAATGACCTTACAATCTTCAGAGACATGACCATTATTTCCACATATATCACAAACAACAAACGAAGAAACAACAGCCGTTTGCATTTAAAAAGAATCAAATCTGTTGCAAAAAGAGTCTACCTTATCTGCCAAGGTGCGCCAACCATCACTTTCATTCTTACCTTGGGAAGGTTTGTAAAGTACTCCTCTCTTTGAAGTCCACTGGTTATGATTTAGAGCCATCTCTCCTAGCAACTTGAAAGCATCATCAATAGTTTTGCTCATTAGAGCAACTCCTGCAGCATCATCAACAGTTAGTTTGGTATTATAAAGCAAACCATTGTAAAAAGTATGAATTAAAACCTAATTTTCAATGCTATAGTGAGGACACTTCCATTGTAAATCGCTGAATCACTCCCATGCCTCACTAAAAGATTCACCATCCCTCTGTGCAAAGCTTGAAATCTGGTTTCTCATTTGGATGGTCTTGCTTGGTGGAAAGTATTTCATCAAGAAGGCATTGGACAATTGCTCCCATGTGGTGAAGGTACCGGTAGGTTGTGCTTGAAACCAAGATCATGCTCGGTCCCTAAGAGAAAAAGAAAATAATCTCAGTTTTAATGCATCGTTTGAAACACCATTTATTTTAATTGTATCACAAAGTTCAACAAAAAAAAAGGTGTTAGTTAGGATCTTCAAGAGGAGATCCTCCAAACTGGTTTTGTTGAATCATAGATAAGAAAGCAGGCTTGATTTCAAAGTTGTTAGCCTCCATGACCGGTCTAGCAATGCTAGAGTGAATCTCTCGTCGATTAGGGGCTGCATAGTCCCTAAGTGAT
Organism: Costus pulverulentus; assembly: GCA_027562315.1. Taxonomy (NCBI): domain Eukaryota; kingdom Viridiplantae; phylum Streptophyta; class Magnoliopsida; order Zingiberales; family Costaceae; genus Costus; species Costus pulverulentus. The sequence continues at coordinate 40,683,304 of CM050439.1, forward strand.
CTTTGTTCTGCCATGGTCACTTCTTCTCCTTCTTGTTGACTTTCTTCAAATCTAAGCTTCCTACACAGTCTAAGAGTTTTATTTTTCTCAGGATCAAAAGGTACAAGAGGTCCTGATCGATGATTCCTGCGCATGCAAAGTAGATAAATCAAATGATTTCAAGAGAACGAAAAAGAATGAAAAAAAATAGAATATAAACAGAAAACAAAACCTAGTCTAGCAATACTTTCAATATCTTCAATATTGACAAAAACCAAGGTCCCAAGGTCCCCGGCAACGGCGCCAAAAACTTGATATAGTCCGCAAGTCCACGGATATTCGAAGTAATAAAGAAAGATATCGAACCACAGAGACCTCGTTGTCAAGTACTGAATAATTGAGTTCTTACTATCTAGGCAATCGAAACTATGCAAGTGAATTAATGAAAGCTAACGAAAATATCAGAGAGAGAAATTGGGACTAGGGTTTCATCCTCTCTAATTTCTATGACTATATACGAATAGTAATTCATTAGTTTAATTTTATCATGATAAAGATATAATTTACTTCATAAAAGGATCATCTCACTTTCGTGCAGATAATCATGCAGGGACTGATCTTCGCTTTTGCGCAAGATCTATCCCAAGCTAAAAATATGTAAATCATCAATCAAGGAACTCAAGGATCACTTTCATGCATCCGAATTCTAAGTTGAATATCTTAAGTGGAATGTCAAGGATCACTTTTGTGCATCCGAGTCTCAACACAAGTTCTACTTATAGCTCTCCAATGTTCCGATCTTCACTTTCGCACAAGATCTCCACGTTTGATAAATTAACTCAATCCTAGATTCATATTTTAATCATGGCAATTATTCTTCTAAAATCAAGAAACAAGAACTAACCTAATTTCTCACAGTAAGTTCCTAACATTCAATTCTAGGGTTCCAAGTTCTCAAGCAAGTCACCTTTCGGTCCTTATTGCGAAAACTCTAAAACATGATTAACAACATGAATCTATAGAGAATTAAAGAGCAATTATCACACAAGTAGAATTATCATGCTAAAATTATACGTGACGAAGTAATGAAAAATTTATCTAGTCATTAAGAAATCAAAGGGAATTACTCCCCCATGTCCCATAAAGAGTTTAAACTAGCATGGATGAAAGATTACAATAATCTACAATATCAAAGTGTAGGAAATCAAGAAAGAGGGGAAAAACAAATAACCACATGGCTGTAATGGAAATTACAGCCGTAATTATGCGTGTGAACATTGTCGGCACTAAGTATCATCTTGATTTCTCCTCCGATCAAGATCCTTTCACTCTGAAACTTCTGGGGTATGTTCTCCTACTCCAGGTGAAGCTTCCCTTCAAATTTCACGGCCGGAGATGTGCTATACGCTTCCCGGTGTCAAAACCTAGGGCGGCACCGCGAAACTCAATTTCTCCTTTGTTAGTGGATGAAAATTAGGGCTTTTGGTGTCTCCCTCCTCGTCTCGTTGAAAGCTCCTCTTTTTTCTTCTTACAGCTTTGAATTTAATGGCCTGGATCGTCCACAATTGATCGCGCAAAAATTGGACTTCAAGGCTGACCAAGAAAATCGCATCCAGAGTTAGAACTTGCCAAGGAAATTTCTTCACTTCAAAGAATCTCCAAGGGAAGAAGATGAAGAAAATCACCTCAAAATTCCAAGAACACCAAAGTCGCCTCCTTCTTCCTAGCCGTCGCCCAAAGTTTTCTCAAGACTCCAAAAATCGCCA
>CM050439.1:40689323-40705662 GCA_027562315.1 Costus pulverulentus
ATGCTATCTGAAAAGCTGCTAGCAATGATGGTGGTGGTGCCGACAGTAGAGTGAGTAATCTCTAGTGGCCTGCTAGAGACCACAGTCCTGGAGGTGAGATCGTCGGCCAGTGGGTGCCAGAAATAATGCTGCATAGATAAAAAAAATCAGTCACTAATGAAGAGTCTACTGCATAAATAAATCAAATCAATTGAATAAGAGGCAGTAGAAGAAATAAGAATCTACAGATGGTATTATCCAGTGTCGACGGTTGGAAACAGTGATGTCAGAAGCAAATGCAGTGGTGGCTAGAAGTAGAAGACAGTTGCTCTTGAAGATTTCTAAATCTGGAGCCGAAAGAAGCAACACAGGTAGAAAACAAACAAAGCAGTTTTTGAATTTTTTTATGAAAAGTAGTCATACCCTAGAATAAAATTTAATGATCCAAATAGAAAATGGACAGAACCAAGTTGTAGAATAAGATATGTTACTTTCAGACGTATGAAAACTAAAGTATCAAAATCTATCAGGAATTTAGGGTATCAACAGAAAGAAGGCTACTCAGATTACAAAACTACAAAAACTACACAAAAATTAATCAAATTCGAAAAGTTACCATGTGTCCTAGAATGATCGGAAAATATTTTCAAGAAAATAACTATTCCACAAGATAGAACGACACATGTTCTTTCAATTCCAAGTGAAAAATCAGGGTTTCAAGTCACCCAAACATCTTAAAAAGTGGCAGCAAAAGTGTTAGTCAGAACAGTCAGAAAAAACTGCTGCAAAAATTAATCAGAATCGAAAAGTTGCTATGTGTTTTAAAATAATCCATGGACTTTAAAATTCAGCAAAAATATCCAGATGATAGACAAAGATGAGTACTTCGATGTTGTGCCAAAGATCAAAATTTTTCTTAACCCAGTTTCTTAAAATTGCAGCGAGAAAACACCTACTCAATAAGCAGAAAGCAGCTTTAAAATACAGTACCGTGAAATGCTTTACGGCAGTGCCGTATTTTTCAAAGAACTCTCGGGAAAAAAAATCACTCAAAAATACGGTACTGTGTAAAACATTATGGCCCTGCCGTAAAAACCACAAAACTTTCTGTCGAAATCGTGCCGAAAATACGGTACCGAAAAAAAGGATTACGGCAGTGCCGTATTTTGCGCCAAAACTTGTTTTTCCCTGCAAAAGGAGAAGAAAAATTAATTCTAAAAATAAACAAAAAAAAAAAGAAACTAAGCTAAACAAGAGTGCTTGGGTTGCCTCCCAAGAAGCGCTAATTTTAGGTCCATAGCCTGACCAAAAATCAAAAATCATGGTGAAGCAGGTGAATCAGTTCCAAAGTAAATAGCAAACAATTTTCTGCATTTGCTTTGTCCAAAAAGCTTAGCTACTAATCCAAAAATCCAGAAATTCATATAAATCACAATCAAAGTGGCTTTCTTAAATATGCAGAAATTAAAATCATACTTCTCAAATCCACTCAAAGAAATCTTTATGATCTTCCTATGTTTATCAAAAAGCAAAATAATGAGTCCTTTCTTCAGATTAATATTTTCAATAGCAATAAGAAAAAGACTTTGATCAAAAGAATCAAATATTGGATCATCAAAATAATTTTTATGTCTTTCATTAGATTCCTCAATAAAACACAATTTTTCAATAAAATTAGAAGAGTGAACAATAGATATGGGCAAAGTGTCATCATGGTGAGATTCATCAGTATTTGTAAAATTCAAATCCTTTTCAAATTCCTCTCAAATAATTTGTCAATTTCAAAATTATCATCAAAATCAAAGTGAGACTGTTCTAAATCAATCCCCTCAAGATGCCCCACAATTAATTTATCATCATAAGAGTCAAAATCAAAATCATATGAAAAATCATAATGAGATTTATCAATGTTCACTAAAGAATTAATAGAATCAGAGTTAACCACAAAAGATTTATCATTAATATCAACAACATCACCAAAACCACTGTGGGGTTCATTAATGTCTATAATTTTTGAACCTTCATCATGCTCATCAGATTTAACCATAAATAAGTTTTCATCAAAATCAGAATTATCATCAAAAGAAGGTTTTTCAATTTCAATTTTCTCAACCTTTTCCTCAAATAAATTATTAGATGAATCAATTTCACAACAATCAAAATCTAAAGGAGATTCATTAATATTCACATAAGGCTCAATTTCAAAACAATCATGATCACAGGGGGAATTTTCTAAATCAATTTCTTCAGTATCAAACTCAAATAAACAAGCTTGTTGTGCAATTTGGGTTTCCAGCAATTCAGTATTAGCGGTCAAAGATTCTTCTTGAAAAGAAATTTGATTAACTGAACCCTTAAGATCCTCAATTTGCTTACTTTGATTGCTCAGAATTTGGTTTTGATTAGCAATAAATTTTTCTTGATCAGCTATCAATCTTTCTAACATAGTCTCTAAGCTAGATTTTTCAGTATCTTCAAAGCATGGCACGAAAACATGATCAGGGCAATCATCATAAAAAGAAGTTTGATTTTTTGAACTAGAATCATAATGATCATCTAGGTAACATGAAGAATTAGAATTTTTAGGCATTAAAAATTTGCAATCAGAAGTATAATGATCAGAAGACTTACAAATATTACATGTAACAAAATAAGAGTGTAATTTCGCTAGTTCTGCAAGAGTCATCTGTGAATAATCTTTATGCTCACCTTGTTGCATGTATACCTTACCTCTTTCAGAAGCCCATGAACTGTGATGAAAAGACATATTTATCAAATCTATAAAAAACAGAGAGATAATCCAACACCAATCAATAAAAAAAAAATTTCAGAAGATATATAATAAAAATAGAAAACATAAGACACAAGCAAATTCACAAATTTCAGAAAATCTCAGTTCTGTCACAACTTCTGAAAATCCAAAACCTACAAAAAAAAACAAAGTTAAATCTAAAACAAATAAAACTTAGTCTAGCAATACTAACAACTATTTTGATATTAACAAAACTAAGGTCCCCGGCAACGGCGCCAAAAACTTGATGTGATCCGAAAGGACACACTTTTAAATACAAGTAGGTAGACTAATTTAAGGAGTCGCAGCCAAAACTTGTTTGGCACACAGGGATCTGTCACCCCCTGATACGGCTCCAAAAACTTGTTGTCCCTAAACTTGTAGTGTCCGCAAGTGCACGGATACTCGAAATAATAAAGAAAACATCGATCACACAGAGACCTACGTGTTAAGTACCAAATAGTTGTATTCTTACTAGCTAAGCAAACTAAGTATGATAAGAATAAACAATAAACTCACGGGAAAATAATCAGAGAGATAAACTGGGACTAGGGTTTCATCCACCTTAATTTCAATGATTAGATATAATAAAAGGTCGTCAATCAAATCCTATCATGATAAAGACTTAATTTACTTCATAAGAGGATTATCTCACTTTCGTGCAGACAATCATGCAAGGACCAATCCTCGCTTTCGCGCAAGATTTATCCCAATGCTATAAATAAGTAAACCATCAATCAAAGAACTCAAGATCACTTTCGTGCATCCGAATTCTAGGTTGATTGTCTCGAGCGGAATCTCGAGGATCACTTTCGTGCATCCGAGACTCAACACAAGTTATACCTATGGTTCTCCAACGTTCTGATCCTCACTTTCATACAAGATCTCCATGTTTGCACACTAAATTAATCCTAGGTTCATAATCATCATCAAGGTAATTAGTCATCTAAAATAAAGAAATAAGAACTTAACCTAATTTCTTACGGTGAGTTCCTATTAATCAATTTTAGGGTTCCAATTCTCAAGCATGTTACCTTTCGGTCCTTAATGCAAGAACTTTATTCATGATGACAAAAAGTAAACAAAGGAGATACTTAGAACAATAATCACATAGGTAAAATTATCATGGCAAAATTATCTTGACGAAATAAAAAGTATCTAATCATTAAAAATCAAAGGGATTACGCCCCATGTCCCAATATAAGATTAAGCTTGCATGGAGGAAGAATTACAATAAAGCATATTTTCAAAAAATCAGAAATCGAAGAAGGGAAGAAGAAAAGTTACAAAACAGGTGTTCTAATGAAATTACAGCACCGTAATTTGCAACAAAACTCAATGAACAATGCTGTCACCACCAATTTCATCGATTCCTCCTGCGATTGATCTCCTTTCAATCTAAAACTTTTGTGGTATCCTCTTCTCCTCTAGACGAAGCTTCAGTGTAAAACTCATGGCCGGAGGTGGCCTCCACGCCTCTCGGTGTGAGACTAAACCCTAGCTGCCTCTCTGGCGATTTCTCCCTATATTCTGAATAAAAGTTCCCCTTTTCAGTGCCTATATCTTCTCCTCTTAAAGTCGAGTCCGCAGAAACTTTCAGATCTAAATTTGGAGCTCTGGATCAAAAGTTATGGCCCGCGCAAGATTCGGCTGCATAAAACTCACGTTTTTGACTCGAAATTATGACCATGTTAACATATTTTACGGCAGTGCCGTATTTTCATTCTGCGTATTCTAGGTCAAAATTACAGCCCGTAAAATATTTCTCGATGGTGCCGTAAAATTGGACGAGTTCTCTGGTCTAGATCGCCTGGGAAATACGGTACCGTAGAATAGTTTACGGCCGTGCCGTAAAATCAGCAAAGGTTTCTATTATGAAAGCGCTGAAAAATACGGCAGTGTAATTCTTTACGGCAGTGCCATAAAATCACAAAAACTTTCTGTTTGGAAAATCCTCCAAATTACGACAGTGTTCTGATTTTACGGTACTGTCTGAAATTACGGTACCGTAAAATGGATTACGGCACTGCCATATTTTGCTGAGTTGCTCCATTTTGCATGAAATTTCTTGGGTGACCTCCTCTTGATGATGGTAACTCTTTCATGTATTTGATTTTTCTTGAAAACCCCTCAAAATAGTGTCTTTTTACCCGAAAATCATAAAATACCAAAATAGAAGTAGACTTTGCAATATTTGATAATTTCAGCATGAAAATAAGCAAAAGATCTTCAATTTAGCATGAAAAGGTATTGAAAATGATACAAAATATACTATATATTTTGGTGTCATCAGGTACCAATGTATTACAGTCCCTTTGCCAAACTGATATCCGATTGGACAAGTGTGTCACCACTTGTTTTCACCCAATCTCATGGTCATGACTAAATCAGATTATCACTTAGGTATAGCCATACACTTTCAGTCATAGAACCATAAGGAGGCCCCATAGACATCAAGTTTCTCCTACGAATAGGCAAATCCTATATCTGTCCATTAACCTTCTCATATGGGTCGTGACATACTCAATGACAACCGTTATGACCTTCCAACTACGGTGAGGTGTTAGGTTGTATCAAAATATGTCTCTAACCATATAGAAAGGTCAGTGACCTCAAGTCAAAGGATCAATGCATCTCTTGTCACTTGTGAGGTTAACTTATGACACTAAGTTAGAGCCTCACAGTGGGTTGATCCAGTATATCTATCACTGATATACCCATATGCCTGCGTTAGCACTTTGTGCCTAACCAGCCCATATACCAGTCTCACATATACCAGAGCTATCCCATATCGACTCAGGTACTTGATTGGGAAGAGAGTTTGAGCACACATACAATCTATCTCCAGGGATATTATTATGTAAATACATATTCATAGATGTAAACATAGCATAATAATGGCAATGCCAGAATGATATATATAAGATATCAATGTCAAATAGTACATAAGATAGACCAACAACTGGTCCTAAGGGCATATACACCAACAAGGTGCTATGAGAGGACTGTGTGGTGAATAGTAACACTAGAACCACTTAGTTTGAACTTGTGACTTGAACCACGAGAGTAGGTTAAAGTCACTCGAGAGTTTAACAATCTTTCATAGAGCCCATTGAGTCTACTCTAAGTCAATAAGCCATGAGAGTAGGAGATTGATTTAGGTAGATACCGGATTATGCTTTGAGAGAATGTAATCTATACAAGTGGATTAATCGCCTTAAGCGGTTTAGGTTTTCTCATTTGGATTATTTAATGTTTTAATTAATCATTCAATGTGGTAAAACCTAACGTCCCAATGTTTTCTGAATTGCAATTTACCATTTTTGTCACTGAATCCTTCCTTTAATACTGTTAAGTTAGTTTAGATTTCTTAATCCATTTTGAACTATCTAGCTAACAATAACACGATAAGTCAGTACTTGACACCTAGTCCTTGTGGGATCTGACACATCCTGCAAGTGCACGGTTATGTTGAAGATATAAAAGGCTGTCGAATCCCACGGGGAGTAAGGTTAAGTACCAGAAAATATGAGTCTCAATAGTTAAGCGATTCGAAATGGGGTTTTTTGCAAGCAGTAAGCGAGAACGAGAAATCAATCACAACGATGCAGAAGGTATCTATAAGAGAGAGATCGGGACTTCGGTATCCACCACAACGATGATTATATTTGATTTAAAACTTATTTATTACAAAAACTCATATTATTGCATAAGGAATCCTCCCATAAGTGCAGGTTGTCCCCTCTCGGTCAGTACAACTGGTGCCTATCCAGTACGATCTCCTACTCTCGTGGTGGATCACTCTAGATAGACCCGTTAAGTTTGAATGATGATTTTGTTACCCTCGAGCGAAGTTTAACTACTCTCATGTCAAAAGTTCGCAAGCTCTACCTAGGGTGTTCGCCGTCACGATCCTCCTCTCAGTCAGGATCGCGTCAACTAGCACACAATACCACATGGCCAAAGTAATATCATAAAATAATGACACCTAAGTAAAGTACAATCATATGAATTCAAAATAACAGAATAAGTCAAGATCGTATGATAGAAATCATCATTGGGCTTCAACCAAGTCCCGAAAAGGGTTTTACGCTATAGTATTCATGTAAGCTCGCATAAATCTCTCTAAAATATCAAGAAAATTGCTACAAAACATTTTTGAGAAGAAGGAGAGGATGAACTAAACAAGATCCCCAAAAATCATGAAGATTTTTGGCTCCAATCTCTCGAAATCACCCCCAGAACGCTATGTCGCCTGCTCTGTTTTCCCTAGCCATTTCGTGCGCCGATTTCTCCTTGATTAGGCAACAAGAAAGAGAACTTTTATATCCTTGGATTCTCCTCCCTCTTAGCTTTCTAAAACATATTTTATTGCCTTTTTTGGATTTTTCTAGGGTTCGAAATCAAAGAAAAACAGAGTGGGTGTCGAACTTCAAGTTGCGATCACAGGTGAATCCCCACGGTGTTCACCCGGCTGTGAAGTCTACTATGAATTTCTGTTGGGCAAGAATCACTGGTGAACCCCATAGTGTTCACCTTACCGTGCAGTCTTCTGTGGACTTCAAGCCATCCAGGCAAAGCACCGGTGAACCCCACGGTGTTCACCTGGTTGTATTTTTCAAGGAAACTCGGATTGAGCCCAAATTTGATGTGCAGCCTCGTCTCCTCATAAGGAATCATGCCATGACTTTAGAATTTCTAAAAAGCTCCAAAATTGTGTGATTTTTCTTAAAATTTCACAAAGACGAGAAAAGTGAAGATTCCGAAGCAAATAAGTAAATAAGCCTACAAGGAGTATAGAAACATTAAAATTAACCAAGTTTTGAGATAGAATAATACTAAAAATTACTGTCAAAATGCAAGGCATCAAATACTCTCAGACTTAGATCTTTACTTGTCCTCAAACAATAAAAAAAGATGAAATACATGATGGGGATGAAAGCAATTATTCTGGTTGAAAGCATACATCCAAGTTAGAAAACATCTATAAATAATTCATGATTCAGATAGAAGAAATCTAGTGATTAGAAAATGTCCAAAATGTTCAAAAGTTAGGTCCCACAATTCCTATAAGTCAAGACATTCAGCTAAATGCATACAAAGACCCAATTAAATACACATACTACTTATGCAGATCCAAATCATCCAAAATCAACTTGTTGGGATAGATACTATTGTATTATTGAAAAAAAAAATAAGCTCTAGTTTGATAACTTCCCATTGTAACTAGGTGTCGATTCCAGCTTTCAAATCATGGGTTGATACTAGACTTTAACTCTTATCTTAGGTACCACTGCCAATTTTTCGTAGTGTCAAGTAAAGGAGTCTCTCTTAGACTTCAACTCTTATCTTAGGTGTCACTGCCAATTTTTCATAGTGCCAAGTAGAGGAGTCTAAGAGTTTTTTTTTCACAACAAGATAACAAGAGAATATAAGTAATTGTCCCCCAACAAGATGGAAGGATTCAAGGAGTGAATAAGCAAATATATACGCTAATATGAAAGTGTATGTATACTGTTAGCATGCAATTCTTGAACATTCAAAGCAATATGTGACCCTCACTAATTAACAACTTCAAACATTCTAATCAAAAGGTTCTAAAATTATTGAATAGATGGACATGATCATAGAGAACGTTCTTTATTGGAAGGTGCAGTCAACAATTTATAATTACTCCATACCAAGCATGCATTCAATCCCTAACATTATTCACGGCTATCATAGGATCAAAAATAGAATCACAACATATCACAGCATATTTAATCGATATAATCATAAGAGTTAAATCATAACAGTATGAATGAGCCAAGTTATCACAACATGCTATTTATCATAATTCACACTACAAGCGTCAATGACGAACCAAATCATCATAAGATAACAACAGATGCATAATAACATACCATACCAACCATAGCAAGGGTGTCATAATATCAGTACAACACAGTCAGGGCCTGGAGATGAGACCAGGCCAACCATCACTCCATGGCATATAAGTACAATGCTAAATGAATAGTCATAGTCAAAATAAAGTGTCAACCATACAAACCATTATCGATAACAAGTCAGATAATAGACAAAACAACCAAAGATAAGAAATCAGAAGGGAAACAGCTCACCCACTCATAATATCGCATAGTCCTCTATGTGAAGCCGTGTATGTGAGAGGAGTAGGTGGGAGACTGGGGTGAGAAGCTCACTTCTTCCTCCGCGATCTAGAGCCAGAAGCCCTAGAGCTCTTGCCCTTACTACGTTGCGAATAATCTGGTTGATCCTCCTCATCTGAAGACGGCAACCCACTCCATGTTCTCTTCAAAAACAAAGGCCAACCTCTTATCCATGGAAGGAAGCTTCTCCCAAACCGAGTCCATCATCTTTATTTGGCGCTGCATCCTAGACTACATGGTCTGTCATTTTGCTCCTGTCAGAGGTAAGTGAGAGTAGTGTCCATCTGATCCTGTACCTCGCTCTGGCGGAATAGCTCCTCACCCTAGCGAATTTGCTCCTCATGCATCTCCTGAATGAGGGCCATCATAGACCCAGTAGATGAGGAGCCGCCAAACTGAAAGACATCAGAGGCTGGGGGGGGGGGGGGGGGGGGGGGGGGCGCAGTCAACTGGATCGGGTTCCGGATCAGCGACGGGCTAAATGCGCCAGTTTTGCCTCACGCACATGGTAGTGCGCTCAGTGTTTAGCAAGGGGAGGGGAAACTGACTTCCTTTGAAGGTGAGATAGTAGGAGTCACCCTGCCGAATAATAAGCTTTATGGCAACACATGACTCGATATCGAGCCAGTTGTCACCACTAGCTTCTGCGGTACCATAGGGGATGACCCCTAGAGAAATAGCCAGTGGGGTGATCAGACCACCCATAAAATAGTTTCGACTGACGGATCATACCGTCACTCTCACCGCTGATAGAGGCAGGGACCACAGGCCATGAAGGTATAAGTGGAGTCTACGAGTACCCTAGTCCAAGGCCTGGAAGTTACTCAAATAAGCTAGCAAAACTCACTCCAAAAGCTAGCTAAATAGTGGAAGGATTATTTCAACCACTTCAAGTGTGTCTCAAGACATTCAAGAATAAGTTGCCGCATACTCAATAAATTCCACAAATTTACCAATCCAGCCATGGCCATTTGCGCATAATTCCAAATCAGCAACATGTGATCTCCTCCAACGTTCATCAAGGGATAAATCTTCTCCAGCCGAGCAAATCTCCAACGTGCGAACCTATGAAAGGAAAGAGCAACGTCTCCTTGCAGCTCAATAAAGGAAACGTCAACGTTCCCCTACAACAACTCTAAATTTATGGATATAGATGTATCTCACGCATCCTTGTAATAGACAAACTTGTTGAATGAATTAGGAAATGGTTTTCATTCTCTATCGGATGCTCTTCTTCTTCTTCTCCAACGCCACTAACGAGCAATCCATGCTCCGGCATCTTTGATCAGCACCTGCTTCCCTCCCTTTGTTTTCCATACTCGTTTCAAGTTGTGTTAGGTTTAAATACTAATCTAGTTATGTTATTTGTCACAGGTACTTTAAGCATTTGGTGGAGCAAAAGTCTAGAACTTTGACGCGATTACAAAGAACACATTTTGTTCTATCATGTGGACGACTCAAGCCAAACCCAGATTGATCAGATCAACCTATGAGATACCTCAACCTTTGATAATTGATTTACTCCTGCAACTATTTGATCGGTTAATCTGACTAGCTCACTTCTTGTAGGTATTTTAAGCAATCTTGGCAACAAAAGTCTTGAATTTTTGCACAAGTGGGAAGCACACATCTTGTTCTATCATTTGGGCAAGTTTAACTGAACCCGAATTCAACAGTTCAACCTAGAAGGCATTGCAATAGTTGTAATCTGATAAACTTTTGTGTTGTTTAATTTGCCGATATGACAAGCTATTTTGTTGCAGATGCCCTCTTTGCCTGACAGTTCTTCACAATAACTTTTATATGATTCGAAAGTACTAGTGTTGTTCTAAATTTTGTTTTAGTTAGTCTAAATTTTGAATTTATGGATTTTCCGACAAGGCATGGCAACTTTTTGTAATTGATTATCTTTATTGCCCTGGAATTCTAGCTGTTTGCTAAATTTTGATTTTTTAAAAAAAATAAAAAAAACATAAAAAAATTAGTTTTTAATCAGTACAATAATTCACACGCTTCCCCCTGCATCAACCGCGGCCGAAGACAGTTTGGCCCAGAACCCGATCGACGTAACGGATGGCTAGATTACATATACTAGATGCCCGAGCAACTCGAGTAGAGAAGATATGCTCATTCTTGATTGTTCCCCAAAAGCCTTGCTAATAGTAGTCTTGGGGGATTCTACGCGTACAGGGGTCAGGAAAGCCGTAAACACTGCGTAGTTGGGCTAGAGTCAGGGAGTGCTCCATGTTGCCCAACTGGAACGTGAGGTGCCCGAATGTCTATGGAACTAAAGAGCTCGAGCGTGATCCCAATTTATGTGGGGTGTGCCATGTGCATGAACTGGCCCTAGCTAATACTAGAAAACTTAAACTCTACATCATCATGCAAGCCGAGCATCCCTAGTGTCCCTCGGTCCAGGTAATGCGTATTGACAACCTTGCGTTGAATGAGTAGGTTATAACGGTCTTCCTGTGCCGCATTGCGAAATATGATGTCGAACTCATTCGGCATTGGAGTGAAAGTCTGCGGCTAATGAGCAGAGGCTGGTTGCTGGCGCGAAGAAGGAGGCATGGACTGATGACTTTGAGGTCACTGCTGAGGAAGAAGTGACGGCGACGTAGGAGTATACCTGTCGTCGTCAGTCGAGGAGTCAGAGACTGGGTGTGAAGTGTAGCACCGGGAGACCAATGTTTTCTGCTTGGGTGCCATGAGACAGTAAGAATACTTGTGCAGGTCCCTTACTGGTGTGGTGGAAGAGAGAAAAGCAGATCGGAAGTAGCAGCAAGGATCGGCGGCGAGATAGGTGAGCAGCTGTGGAAAAGACTCAAAGCGGAGGAGAAACCAGAAATCCGTCGTAAATCATCGATGTAGAGGTTGCAGACCTTGGTGGAAATCTAGATCAGAGGGAAGGAAATCACCTAGGACTGACGAGAAGAAGGAAAATTGCCCGAAGAAGGAGAATCAGATCGAGAGAGGCTGGCGGCGGCGTAAGGGGTTGGGCGAAACCCTACCTGTGACTTTTGATGACACAAAAATTTATAGTAATTTTTGTGCCATTTTATTAGTGTTTTTGTGTCATATTCATAGACTTTGCTTATTTTTATGTCTTTTTTATCAAATATTGTAAAATCTACTTCTATTTTGGTTTTTCATGATTTTCAGGTAAAAAGACACGATTTTAAGGCATTTTCAAGCAAAATCAAATACATAGAAAAATTCCCATCATCAAGAGGAGATCACATGATAAATTTTAGAGGAATCAGAGCTTCAAAGCAAATTACGGCACCTCCATTATGGATATTACGGTACTGTAATTTCCCTACACTCGCAGATCAAAATTACGGTACTACCGTAATTCCCGTGAGGTGCCGTATTTTGGGATTTTTCCGACTAGAGTTTTCATGGCAATTACGGCATTGCCGTAAAGAAGATCACGGTACCGTAATTACATATGATTTTCTACCCGAGAGATTTGAAGAAATACGACACTGCCGTAATGATCTTTACGGGTCGTATTTTGGTCCAGAAATTTACAGAAAAAAATATGGCATGGTCATAATAATTTTCATGGGCCGTAATTTTGTCACAGAGTTCATAGAATCAAATTACGGCACTGCCGTAATATTTTTTACGGCCGTAATTCTAACCTGCAAACGCGATTTTTTCGGGGCCACATATTGCGCGAACCATATCTTTTGATCCAGACTTCCAAATTAAGATACAAAAGATGCTACGGACTCATCGTAAAGAGGAGAAGACACACGAAGTGAAAACACCAATTTTTATCGAGTATCGAGAGAGTAATTGATAGATAGGTTCTTAGGGTTTGGCCTCATGCCGAGAGGCGTAGAGACCACCTCAGGCCGTGATTTTTGCACAGAAGCTTCGTTTGGAGGTGGAGACAACAGCCCAAAAGTTTCAGAGCAAGAGGAGTTCGATTGGAGGAGAAATCAATGACAGAGCGTCGCTAGCACTGTTCACTCACATAATTACGGCTATAATTTCTATTACAGTCGTGTTGTAAGATTATTTCTCCCTTCTTTTTGTTTTCTGAATGTTCTAAATAATGGATTATTGTATCTCTTCTTCCATGCGAGCTTAAACATATTTGGGACATGGGGTGTAATCCCTTTGGTTTCTTAAAGATTAGATAACTTTTACCTTCGTCAGAATAGTTTTATGATGATAATTTTACTTATGTGAATAATTGTACTTTGGTTCTCCATAGATTGATGTTATTATTCATGTTTTAGAGTTCTCGCAATAAGGACCGAAAGGTGACTTGCTTGAGAACTTGGAACCCTTGAATTGCATGTTAGGAACTTTCCGTAAGAAATTAGGTTAGTTCTTAATTATTTGATTTTAGTGATCTTATTGTCATGTTGATAATTTGAATCTAAGGTTGAGTTATTGTGTTAGACTTGATTTTATCTTACACAAAAGTAAGGATCGAGTCGTCGGAAAACCATAAGTAGAACTTGTGTTGAGTCTCGGATGCACGAAAGTGATTCTTGAGATTCCACTCGAGAGAATTAACTTAGAATTCAGATGCACGAAAGTGATCTCGAGTTCTTTGATTGATGATTTACTTATCTTTAGCGTTGGGATAGATCTTGCACGAAAGTAAGGATTGATCCCTGCATGATTGTCTACACGAAAGTGAGATGATCCCTTTATGAAGTAAATTAAGTCTTTATCATGATAAAATTAGTCTGGCGACCTTTTATTTAAATCTAGTCATTAGAATTAAGGAGGATGAAACCCTAGTCCCAATGTTTCTCTCTGATTATCTGATTTCGTGTGTTTTCCATCATTGCTTTGCTATTATTCGGTTACTTAGCTAGTAAAAACTCAACTATTTGGTACTTAACAATAAGTCTCTGTGGGATCGATATTTTTCTTTATTACTTCGAGTATCCGTGCACTTGCGAACACTACAAGTTTAGGGACAACAAGTTTTTGGAGCCGTGACAGGGAGTGACAATAGCCCTGTGCGCCAACACTTAGGATTTGGCTGCGACACCTTAAATAAGTCTACTTACTTATATTTATAAGTGTGTCCTTTCGGATCACAACAACTTTCCCTATATACGGTAGAGATATAATTGAAAGCACCGGTGAACCCCAATTGGTTCACTTGCCCATGAAGCTCTCTGGACAATTTGGGCAAAAATAAAAGCACGGGTGAACCCCGACGGGTTCACTCACCCGTGAAGCTCTCTAGAAGAATCCGGTCCAATCAAAAATACGGGTGAACACCAGTGTGTTCACCGACCCATGCAGTCCACTATTCAATTTCAGCATGCTCAGAATCATGGGTGAACCCCAATGCGTTCACCCACCCATGAAGTGCGCTGTAGGAAAACCACCCAGCTTGAATACAGTGGTCTTCACGGGTGAACCCCGAACGGTTCACCTACCTGTGAAGCGCTCTGTAGGAAAACCGCCTAGCTTGAATATAGTGGTCTTCACAGGTTGTTCACCTAGCCGTGAAGTTCACTGTTTGAAATATGACGTCCATGGGCAGTATACTTCATGTTAGAACACTGAATTCACCATCTGGCTACGATTATCTCCGTGAAAACCTGATTTTTTGCCATCCACAGTAGACTTCATGGGAGAACCCCAATGGGTTCACCTGGCCATGAAGTCTTCTGTATTGCTCAAAAACATCCTCTTGAATACCTTGTTCTCCAAATAAGTTTCTATAACACAAAATAACTCACAATCAGCAAGAATTCGCAAACTAACACAATGAAAAACAAAGCAAAAATAATCAACTATAGTATTCATCTAATAATAATGAAAAATCAACTCTACATTAAACAAGCAAGCAAAAACTTTGGTTGCCTCCCAAGAGCGCTAGTTTAAGGTCAATAGCTCGACCATATGGAGGTTTCAGGTCACCAAGTCTGTGGGATCCGAAAGGGTAAGAATAACTCCTTAATCAATCCACTCATCCTCGAAGTAATGCTTGAGTCAATGCCCATTTACAATGAAACTTCTAGTGCATTCTATCCAAATAGTAATGGCGCCATAACGTTGAACTTGCTGTACCACAAAGGGGCTGGACCACCTTGTTCTAAGCTTCCCTGGAGACAGTCGAAGTCTGGAGTTGAATAGTAACACCCAGTCCCCTACATGAAATTCCTTGTTCATAATGGGTTTATCGTGCCAATGTTTGGTGCGTGCCTTATAGATCTTGGCATTTTCGTATGCGTTGAGACGCATCTCTTCCAATTCATCAAGTTGTAGCTTTCTTTTCTCTCTGGCACTCTTGAAGTCATAATTGATTTGCTTGACAGCCCAAAATGCTCTGTGCTCAAGCTCAACAGGTAAGTGACAGGATTTTCCATAAATGATTTGGAAATGAGACATACCTAGGGGTGTCTTATATGCGGTTCTGTAAGCCCATAGAGCATCAAGTAGTTTTAGTGTCCAATCTTTCCGTGATCTCGATACGATTTTCTCAAGTATTTGCTTGATCTCTCTATTAGAAACCTCTACCTGAACACTAATCTAAGGATGATAGGCCATGGCAATCTTGTGCTTTACACTATACTTCTTCAAGAGTGCTCCAAATCGCTGGTCGATGAAGTGAGAACCTTCATCACTTATCAAAATACGTGGAACTCCAAATCTGGGAAAAATTGTTCTCTTCATAAGCTTCATAATGACCCTGGAGTCATTAGTAGCCTCTGCGAAAGACTCAACCTACTTAAACACATAGTCCACAACAACTATGATGTCCGTTTACCACATGAAGATGAGAAGGGTCCCATGAAATCAATCTCCCATACGTCAAAAATCTCCACCTCCAGTATATCACTCAATAAAAGATCATCCCTCCTTGAGATATTTCCAGTTCGTTGGTAACTATCACATGTTAGAGCAAAATGTTGAGCATTATGAAAAATAGAAGGCCACAATAAACCTAACTATAACACTTTAAATGTTGTTTTAGCCGCTCCAGCATGTCCTTCGTATGGTGAGGAATGACAATGCGTCAATACATTAGTTATCTCTTCCTCAGGAATGCATCATCTGTATAATCCACCAGCATATCGCCGATATAGATAAGGTTTGTCCCAATAGTAAAACTTTACATCGTGTAGGAACTTTTTCTTTTTTTGAAAAGTATGATCAGGGGGAGAATGTTAGAAACAATATAGTTCACATAATCTGTGTACTATGGTACTTGTTGTTCTAAGAGGGCATATAGATGTTCTTCAAGGAATGTATCATTTATTTCTAACTCTTCTTTAGAGCTCCTTTTAGCGCCTCTTTCTAGTCGTTGTTGGTGTATATGCCCTAAAGACCAATGTATGAACATGGTCAGGCATTGTTTGAATGTACTTTGATAGAACTATTACTTTTTATATGGGCATGGTCGTTATTATGC
>CM050439.1:40726465-40738678 GCA_027562315.1 Costus pulverulentus
ATACACTTTCTCAATCATCTCATCCAGGAGGCCCCTTTAGAACATCACACTCCAAACAAGGAGAAGGCAATCCTATATCTATCACTAGCGCCCTAACATGACTCATGCCCATTATCCAAGATAATCTATAACCATTATGTTTCAAATGATATTGAACTACCTCAAAACAATGCCAATTATCATTTAGAAACACAAGTGATCTCAAGTCAGAGGAAATATGTCACTTGCTTGCATATTAGGATTATTCACATTGTGACAAGCAATTGAACATCCTAAGTAGGGTCTGTCCAGTACATCCAATGTACCCATGAGTCTACATCTTCTTCCATGCTCGAAGCATCCTATAAGATTAGAACACATATTAGTCTCAATCATATCAAGGCTGTCTCATGTTCACCAGGATATCTCGACTAAGGACAATTCTGCATGTCAGCCAAGCTGAACAGCATTGAGACATTATTCAGAAGTATACATATGGCAGCAGATAATGCAAAAACCTGAATAACAACCATTGCCTTTATAAACATTGATTTTATACATGATACTAATATAATCCCAAGGCCTCAAACATTAGCCTTAAGGGCATACCCCAACAATAGACTCTTGACGTTGCTTTAATCAGAAGCCTCTGGATCAAGTTATTGGATAACTTGGATCCATTTGGAAGATTTCATCAGCGCCAATGGGCCTGATGAGTTGGAAGAAGGATATTGGAGCCAAACTTCAATTTTGGCAGGTTGACCCGAAATTGACCTAGATTGGTCACATTTGGATTAGGGTTGCATTGGATTGGATCCAATGGCTTAATCAACCCATGCCATGAAGTTTGGGCTAGCTCATTATCCAATGAGGCCCAATAATAAGTTGTCATGAAGAATTGGCTTAAGGGGTATAATGGGGAGAAATCTCACCCCATCGGCGCCTAGGGGCATAATGGGGTGAGGGAGGCGCCATTGCTTCATTATGGAAGTAAAGGGCACCTAGCCCCTCTTCCTTGGATGGAATACTTGCCTCTAAGGCAAGTCTTGGGGCTGATATGGCTTGAGAACTTTTATGGGAAGTTCCTAGGCGCATATGGATAGTAGGGTAAGGTTTATGGTAAGATCTTGGAGACTTACCTTACCTCCAAACCCTAATTCCCCTCAAACCCTTGCTTAGCCGAATTCTTCATGCATGTTGCGCCTAGCCACTTGTCCTTTGATGGTAAGAATGCATTTGAGGCATGTCTTGGGCTAAGGTATTGCTTGGGGCGCAAGATAAGGTCTTGGCGCATAAGGAAGGGTTGAATGGGTTTAAGGAAATGTCTTGGAGATTTTCCTTGCCAAAAACCCTTTCATCCTAACCATACACTTGTCCTAATCCTAGCCCTTGCCCAAACCGCCCCTTGTCCTATTAATAGGACCCTTGCCGCCCCTCTTGTTGGTTGTTGATCGAGTGGACAACATCTTGGAAGGGTGACATATCTCTTGGAGGGACTTGGAGTGCAAGGGGCGAGAGCAACATAGACTTGGCGCAATCTTCTTCCTTGGAGCCGAAAGTTCTTCCTCTTCCTCTCTTCTTTGGCGCAAGGATTCTTTGTGCTTGGTGGCGTCTTCTTGCCACAAGCCCTCATCGTTCCTTGGCCATAGACGCACCTTGGAGGTGGCGCAAGCAAAGAAGAAGAGGGAAGTCCTTGGTGGCATCTTCCCTATCCCCTCCTTGGCACATGACCTTTTGAAGGTGGCGCAAGTGAGGTGAAGGCTTGATTCTCTTCCCGAGGCTAGCACCGAGCGTGGAAGGGAGCAACAATCAAGGAGTCGACGCGTGGATACTTGTAGAGGACGAGCACTTGAGCGTCTTCAACTTGGCACCTTCATCCTAACAAGCAATAAAGGTACTAACCCTAACACATCCTTGTGTTCTCTCTCTTGCATGGATCCTTGGGACCGGAATGTGTTTCGGGTGTAATGCTTCTTCCGCTGCGTCCTGGGACTGCAAAATTTTAAATTACACCCGTCATTCCCTAACAATTCTAAGGTCTAGGATTCTTGTAGTTCTTGTAAGAAAAGTTAGGGTGGTTCCTACATCTAGGGTTGTAAATATTTGAGTATCGCTCGTTCTGAGGTTTGGGATTGAAGTTCCCAATGATATTCATGTGATCTGACTGAAATTCACCCGATGTGGAAATCCCTAACTAACAATCATGTGTAGGATGTCCTGCATTGCCACATATCTCACAAGAAATAGAGTTAACGACAACATGATTAATATTAAGAGAGTTCAACTTATGAAATATGGAATCTACCTTGGCTGCGAGTGAACTAATAGCATCTAATTCAAACTTATGCTTTAGAAGATGACCCTGTCTCATTTGTCCATTGATAATGATTTAAAGTTATGTCCTCAATTAAATTCAACGCGTCATCAACACTCTTGTTCATTATTGTACCACCAGTGGTGGCATCAACTATCATACAAGTGTTGTAATTAAGTGCATTATAGAAAGTATTAGGGGGAAGTTTTTTGATATGAAAGCATTTGATAGTTGCTCCCAAGTTGTTATAGAACCTTGTATAAAAGTGTCACCATGCATATGCTCTGTCCCTGAGAGAGAAAGGAAAGAGTCTAAGTCGAAGTGCATCACTAGTAACCTCATTCATCTTAAGCGTATTATAATATTCATGAAAAATTGAGAGATGCATATTAGGGTCCTGAGAAAGCAAGCCTCCAAACTGGTTCTGTTGAACCATGGAAAGCAAGGATGGCTTGATTTCAAAGTTGTTTGCCTCAATGGAAGGGCGAGCAATACTAGAGTGGACCCCTTGCACATTTGGGACTACGAAATCCCTTAGTGATCTATGACCATCCATCTTCGATTATTGACGATGCTTTATTCCTTTTTGTTTTCTTAGGAACCAAAATATTCTTTCGATTTCTAGATCCTCTTCGAATAATTTTCCATCCCAAGAACTCCTGGTCATAAACAAACAACTATTACCTTCTGTTTCCTTGGAGGGAAGTAAAACTATAAGGAATGAAAAACTGCAAGGAAAGAAAACTCCAGGGAAAGAAAAAGATTCATATCCTGTTTCCTTGGAAGGAAGGAAAAGTGGAAGAAAAATTAATTTCGAAGGTCGGGCGAAGTGGCATTGTGTTTTCTCCAACTTTTCCGTCCGATTCGGGCGAAAAAGTTTCAGAGGAAAAGTTACAAAATTTTCTATCCACTTTTCCACTCAAATTTTTCCTTCCGCCCAAGGAAACAACAGAAAACTTATTTTTCTTTCCTTTCCCTCTAGTTTTCCTCCCAAGGAAACAGACCCTTAGAAATATATGGAAGGTTTAGCAAAAGTAATGATAAGCAATATGAAGTCAAAACTAGAAAAACTAAAAAGGAGTAAAAAAAATCTAACCTAGCAATCCTTAGATTGAGTCAATATTAACTAAATTGGTCCCCTCAACGACGTCAAAAACTTGATGGGCTCGCCGCAAGTGCATGACCTATCGAAGTAATATATTATTGTCACATCGAGACCAATGGCCAAGTACCAACTTATCTTAAGATTATTAACTAGATGAGTGAAAATAGAGATGAAATAAAAACTAATTAGACTAAACTGCTAAAGTAAAACAGAATGCAACGGGTATTGTAATCAAGTTATGAATGTTTAGGACTTTGGGTTTACCACTCTGTGTCATACAAGTTCACTAACAAAATGCATCTAAAGAAGGGTTTTACTGTGCTGAAAGGGATTTATCTGAATGTACAAATTGCCACTTTCAGTAGTACAACCTAGTGTCTACTTGAGTTAATCCCTTCGTGGTTATTAACTTGAAATAAATTCAATAAGTTCTTGACATATCAAATAATCTCTTAGATTAATTCGAACTACTTTCGTGATCAAATTAATATATCTGAAAATTATAGATCTAATGTCGCAATTTACCTTTTAGTGCTTCTTGCGACGTCTAAAAACATGCTAATTATGGCCAATAATTAACACGTAGTAAGCACAACAATAAACGAATCAAGCACAAGTAAATTGCTTCAAAAGATAAAAATCATTAATCAAATCATAAAAAAAAAGGGGCTATGCTATAGTCCTGAAATAAAGTTTACGCTAACATGTTCTTGGTTTCAACACAAGAAAAACACAAAGGGCTATGCTCTAGTCCTAAAATAAAGTTTACGCTAACATGTTCTTAATTACAAATAGCAAATAAATGATGAAATTGACAAGGAAGATGAAAACTAAGGCTCCCTCATGAAGATCAAAGCAAGCTGGATGAAGAACAAAGCTTTCTTGATGGAGAAATTGTCTTCCACCGCCTAGTCGCTGTAGTTTTTGCCCTCTCGCCAAAATCCATTCAAAGACTTACCAAAATTCCCCTAAAATCCTTCTGAAACTAGACCATAACCTTACCCACCTTTCAAATATGTTTTTCCCAAAATTTGGCTCGAAAATGAGCCAAATCGAGAAAGAAACAAAGAAGATATTGCGCCTGGCAGATAAATTATAGTCGTGATAATTATCATAAGCAGTCCATAATCTTGTTGGTGACTTAAGAGTATCCAAAAGAATTATGGCCATGATAATAATCATGGGCAGGCCGTAATCTTATCGGTGAAAATCGTCAAAGTGCGCCAAAAGAATTATGGTTGTGATAACAATCACGGGCTCGCAGTAATTTCTTTGGTGAAATATGTAAAGTTGTGTCAAGAGAATTACGGCCATGATATATGTCACAGCCTGGCCATAATTTCTTCTAAGGTCATCCAGGGAATTACAACCATGATTATTTTCACAGGCATGCTATAATTTTATTATAGAACTCCGATTTGCATGAAATTTGATGGATGAGTTTGTCTCAACGTCTGAAATCTATTTGTGTGCTCGAATCTTTCAAAATCCATTAAAAATTGATTGTTTTCCCCTGAAATATGACAAAAGCGAATGTGGGTGAAGATTCCGAACAATAACAAGAATTTCAGTCAAAATGACTAAGAACATAATAGAAAAGGGAGATAATTTACAATAAAAGCATACTAAAAATATTATATAAATGTAAGACATCAATATATACCAAAAACAAAAGGCATGTAAAAATTGGTCCCAAGTTGTTAACGTTCCAAATGGTTGGGATTGAAGCCAAGTGCATGTCTTGTCCCTGAGAAAAACAGGAAACAATCTCAATTTTAATACATTACAAGATACACCATTAATTTTAATCGTATAGCAACATTTATGAAAAAAAAGATAAGTGTTGGTTATGATCATCAAGTGGGGATCCTCCAAATTGATTTAGTTGAATCATGAATAGCAGAGTCAGCTTGATTTCTAAAATTGTAGCTTTAGTTGATAGTCTGGCTATGCTAGAGTGGACTCCTCGAGGGTTTGGTGTTGTATAATTTTTTAGTGATCTTCTTCTTTCCATTATTGGTTTTTTTCTCCTTTATTTCTTCAAATTTAAGTTTTTTACACAATCTAAAAGTTTTCCCGATCTTAGGGTCTAAAGGAAAAAAAGTTATCCAAACCTAAGCGTCCTATGCATAAATAGAGAAAAAGTGCTTAGATGAACTCAGAATTTTCAAAAGAATCAAAAAAGTTTTTCATTGCGATCACAATTCTGTGATAAATCATCATGGGGATTGATGATGATAAAAGAAAAAAATAAGGATCATAAGAATTTTTGTTATTTTTTTAGAATTTTTAGAAGAATCAAAAAGTTATAAAAATAGAAATCAAATAAATCAGGCGCAATCATAAGATTGTCACAAATCGTCACAAGAGTGTGATGTTAGAAAATTTTAATTTTTAAAATTTTGAAACTCAATAAAAAATAAGTAAATTTATATTTTTTAAAAAAAATTTTAATTAGAACAGAAAACACAAAGAAAAAAAAAGAAAGTACTATTCTAAAAAAAAATCAACATGATCCCATGCCTATGATTTTTCGTCATAGGCCTGAACAAAAATTCTGAAAGAACATATGAAAATTAAAAATAAAATTAGAAAAATTAAAAATGTGTTTAGTCTAGTAATCCTAACAATTTAATTGACATTAATAAACTTAGGTCCCAACAATAGCATTAAAAACTTGTTGCGTCCGCAAGTGCACGGATATATAAAGTAATAAAAAGTTATCAATCCGAAAGCGACCTATATGTTAAATACCAAATAGTTGTATTTATACTAGCTAACCAATTCGATAATTTAAGAGGAATTTGAAATCGAGTAATTATTGATAAAATTCAAAAAAAAAAATCCAGGACAAGATTTCACCACTCTGATTTTTTATAATAAAAATATAACAAATATATATGTCAATTGTTTGAGATTTGCTAAAGAGAAATTATCCTAAGTTAGAGTTGCCTCCTCTCGAATGTTCAACTATACTAAATCAATATTCACTCTCATGACTTGTTATTCCAGTTTTTAAGCTATATATTAATTTATTTTTAGTCTCTAATAAATTAAAGCTCACTCTTGTGGCTTAATTCAAAAGGTCTTACTCTCAAGTGATATTAAAGTATTCTCATAGCTTAAATCACAAACTCAATTAAAAGCTTTCTATCAATATAATTCACTTCTCAGTACAACTATTTTGTCTGAAATACTGTAATCATAAAAATTAGATTTATCACATATAGAATTGATTTTATTAATTAGATTACTAAGATCTAGCTACTCTCATAGTCTAATTTTATAGGTCTAATTAAAGGGTTGTCGAATTATAAGTCGCCTCTTGATTCTTATTATAACTCCTAAGACATGCAACAATCTAAGTTCAAATAATTACAAGTGCACTAAATCACTTTAATTGAATTTACATCACTCAAACTAATGACAAGATTTAAATTATTTAAATTATTAAATAATCACAGGGTTACTCCCTCAATCCTGAAAAAAAAAATATGTTACAAGAGACATGAATTTAAAGTAATAATTCATAAAAACAAGTTTTGCAAATCATGGACGTGAAATAAAATTGAAATAGAAAATTTTAGTATAACTTTGTTGTCATCATAGAGGTGTGATGATTGTAATTCAACTCGTCATGGTCTTGTGATCGTAAGGGCAAAATCTACTTCTCCTGTTGTGACTTCTTCAGAAATCTGCTACTTCTATTACTAATTTCTCTCAAACTCGATCTCCTCTTGCTTTGAATTTTGAGTGTGTCCTCCCCTCCTTGGGCACAATTTCCTTACAACTTTTATGGTCAGAGGTGCTCGAGATGTCTCTAGGCGAAGTCCCAAACTTTGGCAATTGCCACTTGTAATTTCTCCTTCCTTCCTCCTCGTGTGCGCGTGATACCTTGAAATTATCCTCTTCTCCCTTTTATAATTCATCATTCCCTCCGATTTAGTCAATTAGACCGAGAAAATCACAGTCTAAACTTTGAAAAAATCAAATTGGGGGAGAAAGGGCAGAACACTATGCTATTTTTGGATTATGGTTATTTTTGTAATCACAATGGTTGTAGTGTAAATGATCACAGCATGTGATGTTGGTCTTGTTTATTGATTTTAACTTTTTCTTATTCATTTAAGCCCTAGACCCTCTTCAACTTCACATCTTTGTCTAATTGGCGTGGATATCTATTAAATTATATATTTTTACTCTAAAAAATTAAAAAAAACAAAAAATCGATAAATTATGTATCAAATGACTAATTTGACTTAAAAATCAAGCAAAAATACATAAAAATAACTCAAAAAGATAATCCAAATATATAAATTTTATTATAACTTTTTGATTCATCATATAACATAACCTTAAAAAGAAAGTTAACTCATGAATGAGTCATTGCACGGCGATCACTTGGTCACACTCAGTCAAAAGAAAATGAATTTTAATTTCCTCATCAATGGACTTCAATAGTTGCTAAATTTCTCCTCACCGTCCACACTGCTGTCACGTTCTCTTTTAACAACCTCCTATTTTATATGAAAAATGGACCAAAATGTTTAGCTATTTTGTGCGGGTTGGGGAGAGGTAGAGGTTTGCTTTGATACCAAAAGAAAGTTTTGGTCGTATTGAAACAAGGTAAAAGACACATCTATACATAATGAACATGGATCAGGTAAGATCAGCCACACCTGTTAACTCATTATACAATGTTTACTACTACTTTATGTACTGCAGTGAATTATAGGGGTGTGCACGGTTTGATCAAACCGTGTGTCAAAAAACCGAACTGAACCGATAGGATCGGTTCGGAGAAATTCTGAATCGATCCTGAACCATTTGCATCGGTTAACTGATGTTCGGTTAACTGATTTTTCGATACGGCTAACCAAAAACCGACGGTTAACAGTATTATTTACGTATAAAAAAATATTTAAAATTATAAAATAATTTAAGATTAATAAATATAAATATTTTTGATTAACCGTTGATTTTCAGTAGTTAACCGTTGATTTTGACGGTTAATCGATTCGATTTTATATAAAATATTTATTTTTATATATAAATAAATATTATATAAACGGTTTGATTCGGTTAACCACGGTTCTGCCGGCCAAGTCCCGAACCATAACCAAACTGATAACCGATCACGAGTAAAAAACGGAACCGATTAAGAACTCTTCGGTTCGGTTAATTGAAAAATCGATTCGGTTTGGTTCAGTTAATCACAATTCGACAATTTTTTTACACACCCCTAGTAAATTATCTTACACCATAATCAAATTACTTAGTCATAGACAACATTTATTTTACCTACTTTTTGCCTTTTGACAGCGTACTACTTCAATTGCAGGAGATCCGCTGGTTTCTCTTGCCCCGGAGTTCCTATAGTTCCCATTATTATCATTTTCTTCAAGAGGTTCTTGCGTGCGCAGGTTAGCTTCTTTTAGCCCTTCCAAAGCTTCTTATTAACTTCTCAAGTCATCTAATATTGTCTTTTTCCTAAGATCTCAACTGTCTTGCGTTCTGTACTATATTATTTGCAACTGAAATTTTCTGGAACTTTTAAACTCTCATAAATTACTTTTTATTTACGAGCATGGCCTATTCTTTTTCCATTGATCTAAAATTGTTTGGGAGAAAATTCTTTAGACCCAAACTGACCTCTTGTACCCATGGTTCTGCTTGACTATACAGCAAAAGACATTCTAAATTCGTGGCATGCATCTCCCTAGGCATTTTTGCAGGATTATGCAATTGAGAACTTGGTAAACAAATACTAATTGGCAACAAGGGTCACTGTGTGAATTTAGTGTTCCTATCTAACATTTCTTAATATGTCGATCCACTTTGCTACTCTTGTTCTTAATATGTCAATTGAGAACTTCATGGTTATCTTTGTCTGCATATGCTACTATGTCCATTATACAATTGATCAAAGAGCTTTTATTGCAAGGAATTATTTTGGTGATCACTACTGTGTCTAATTATATACAACATTTGGCTCACTGCAGCTACATGAAGAAGCATGGTATAGATTTATCGTTGTCAACTTGATAGCAGTTGCCATTTATGCCATATAAGGACATTATAATACGAATACTGTGAGTTCAGGGCACTCAATAGCCTATCATGGTATTCCTTCCGAGTAAACCTAGAACTGGTAACTTTATGGAATGTACACTTACATAATTATGCAATAATAGATTATGCTCTCATGAGCAAATGTAAACATCCCAACTATCTATTCAATGTTCTTCATGGGTTATGTAATAATAGATTGAATTCATTCTCTTTCGACATACGCTCCATTGAACTTGTGCATCATCACTATTCTAAGAGACCGCTTAGGATTCTCGTTTCCAATTCATATATTGGTTAGGTTGTTGAAAGTTGAAACTATTTGTATCATCTGCTTGTTAATTACTTAGTTTCAATCATGGTTTGAGGCCTCAATCCATACCAGTAAATGAATCCATGTACACTGAGGTCCAATGATTCTTAGTTAGATAAATATGCTCAACATACTATATGCATCAATATATGTAGTAAATTATGATGAAAAAACTATTGGTACATTATGTTCAATAAATTGTCTTTTACACTATGGTACTCTCAGTTGGTATATTAGTAATCATTTCAAACTATCACCACTTGACTAGTACTCTGGCTAATATTGACATTTTAAATTATAGTCTCAATCCTTTCATCTTCTTTGGCTAGACATAATTTTAGTTCTTCATACTTGTGGTACTTGTTTATTTTCTACCTGAAGAACTAACATATTGTTTCCTTGGAAGGAAAACTAAAGGGGAGGGATGGATATTGTTAAAATCCTTTGTTTCGTTGAAAAGACCAATTGGAAAGGATGGATAAATTGAGGGATGAATCCTTTAAAACTGATCCCCTCAAAAACGAGAGGAAAAATTGACGGATGGCTCATCCTCACCGCTTCACCTATCTCCCTCTCACGCCCACGCCCGACGCTCTCTCCCCTGAAATCGCAGAAGCCTTCCTCCCTTGAAATTGTCTGAAATTTCTCCTCTTCCTCTCTCCCTGCCTCCCACGCAATCAACCATCTCTTCCCCTCGTCTCTCGCGTGAGGCTAGGGCGAGTTAGGGTTTTCTCTCTGCTGCACGGTGATCGCCTGTGTTTCCAGGTAAGATTCTCTCCTACATTTCCAGCACATAGACGACTCTACACCATTCTTACATTAGTAAGGCTATCCATCTATTACGAACTTACATTAGCAAGCTAGGGTTTTCTTTGTGGGCTTTGTGAGAGTTAATTATCTTTGATTTAATTTCACCCGCTCGATGTTTGCATTGATAGAATCCCTGAAAATGGTGCAGTGGTCTTGTTCGTCGAGTAGATTAACCTCTGGTTAAATTTTGCAGGCTTTATTCCTTCTGCTAATTATAGTTATATAGATTAAAAAGAAATGATTAAGGTTTTGGTAGCTTGTCAATATATGGTTTCATTTGTTCGTTAAGTGTTGGACATACTTTGAGGCTCTAACATATGAGAAAGCAAAGAATACTGTGGCAGCCTCATATGTTTAATGCTCAAGACAGTAATTCTGGAAATTAATTGTTTACTGAGTTATACTTCTTTTTATAGTTTATGAAATGTATTTTGTTAGCAAATGCTATGTTCAAGGATCCGTTTGGTTGGCATGTTTAGCACTTAGCAGTAACTATTTACTACACGAGGTCGTTGTTATTGTACAAGTCTGCTGGCTTGTATTCGCTACTTCTTTCTTCTTGGGTGAGCACCTCTTGGAAGTTATAGAACACACTGTATTGCTTATTAGCTGCCACTCAAATTGTAAACAAATGTGTTGAAAATGCCCAGAACTTTTAAACTGTTGAAAGCAAGGAGGAAGTAAAATGACCAAGAGTAAATAGGCTTTGGAAGAGGGGAAAACTTTAGTTAATTTGAAGCAAGCTGGCTTTAAGTTTAATTAAATTTTCAACATAGAAAAATTAGTAAGAAGGCAAATATGAATGTTATTGGTACATCAGCTATTATTAAGACTTTGGTCCCTTCTGGCAAGTGGTCATGCATTCACTCATCTTTAATTCAGTGCACATGAGATTTCATTTGTACTGTTTTATTAGCATCATGTTGTGAGCCATTGTCGGGAATGAAATAGCTTTCACCTCTTTCTCCTTAATAATATCCAACAATCATCACATACACAAGTGCTCTCTGATGTCTTCTTGGTTCTCCGAGGATTGGATTGATACTAGACTGTTTTTTATCCCCCTGAAATCTGTAGAATTTTGCCTTAATCATCTCTGAAAGATCAATTATTCCACCTATAAGGACTCATCTTGAATTGGACATCATTATATTGATGGTGGAATCGTTCAATCTTCTGTAGAACCAGATAGAAGAGAATGAATGAGTTGGAAAGGAAACCTCTGATTATGCTTGATTCCTTTACCAATCTCTAATACACAAGCATCAGTCAATCTACTAAGTATCTCCATTTCACGGGATATGAATGAGTGGTAGAGCCTACTAACGCACCACCTTCCTTTCACTTTTTTTTAGCTCAGCACAGAATTTTTCCCTTGCAATGCAACAATTTAATATGGCAGCTGAATTCACATAAATTTTTAGACTGCCTAACATCTGTGACTTGCTACACATCTTTCGTTGGCAGAGTGCATTCTAGATCCCCTTGTGATGGCAATTCAATGATCTTCCTTTAATCTCTTTTAAATGAATTAGGAACAAAACTACCTCTTTTATGCCACCCAGTAAGCACTTGCCAACCACCTGTTGTTCCTCTTTCGAGTGAAATTTTCATCAATTCTCT
>CM050439.1:40738778-40759940 GCA_027562315.1 Costus pulverulentus
GCCACAAATTACTCACTTGTGGCTATTGCTAGTGGTTCCTTTGTCCTTGCACTATAATATAGTTATCATTATCTAATATCTCATTTGTTCCCCAATTTCTTGTGAACTTGTTGTTCATTAGTCTTTTACACCCTTTCTGAACAATTATGTGACATTTTCCTTCTCATTGTATCTTTTACATTCTAAATATGAAGACAATTACAAGTGTTTATAGGCAAGGGCTTCTCATATCATAATTACTTGCAGTACCCTGCCATTACCCCTTCCAATGGCGCAGTCGATGAATATCATGCACTAATAGAACATCACTGATTTTTGTCTCAGAAACTTGTCCTTCTTGTGTCTATAATGCTTGCAAGCTTAAAAAGCATTCTCTTTCCCTATAAATCACACTAGACGTAATACATCTAATATTGCTTTATTTCACTTTGATATATAGAGTTCAATTCATGTTCCAATGCATGATGGGTTTTATACTTTATTACTTTTATAGATGATTGAATCATACCAATATTCTACAGAGTGATTGGTTTCATCTTGCAAGAGTTGGTAGTAACAGTAAACTCCACAATTGATAAGCTGCAAGTTTGCAATACATAGAAGTAAGCTACATAGGATTAGGGTTTTCGTAGAATTTTCCACGTTGGTGGTGACTAAAGTTTGGAAGGGGTAGCTAACGTGAAGTAAAAAAGAAAAAAATATACTTTTGGTAATATGAATATAGTACATGAACCAAACTATAAAATAATTAGTAACTAGTATGGATGGGCTTATTCTAACAATAATATTGATCACTTCTATTTGTTTTTTTTTTTTACAAACTTCACCAATCCTAGCATTATTACCTACCAATGAGCTATTTTAGCATTATTCTTCATTAAAAATTAGACAATGACCAAGTAAATCTATATATCACTTCTTCAAAGTTGAAACTATATTAACCAAAAATTAAAACTTGTGAGATTAGAGCTAATGACCAATGTTTTTTTTCTTGGTTCATACTGAGAATATCGCCCAATACAAAATGGTCAGAGATATAACATATATTTATGTTGCTATGCTTAGGACCGATGCATTTATGTGTCGGTACACTGGTCAGCACTAGTCCAATATCAAACTAGTGTACAGGTAGATACCAAGATTGAAAACCTTGCTAATGACTATATTTAGAAGCTATGATAATAGATGATAGCTATGCCCCAACGCCTGTTCACTAGTTTGAATTGCAATTACAACATCGACATATTTTGTTGTTCGGATTTCATCTTGCTGTTCCACTATTCTTCTTATTATCACATCTTCTCAGTGCAGAAAAGAAGTATGTATCATCACAACAAGAGAGGTCCGACCAAGGTAATATTTCAGCTTGTGTACATAATATGAATATGAATCATCTTCTTGTTATCACCTTTCCATAATCAGTCTTCCAGTTTACTTGGCAAAATTGAATTGCAGAAATTATTCTTCAAGGAAAGCTCTCTTGAAATATTATTGATATGATTTGTGCAAGTAAAAATGACATGTCTATGCTCTGACCTTGCTTCTCTCCTCTACAAATGCTTTTTTTTTTCACTTTTTTAGATATGTCTAATTGCCTAGCTATCGTAGCAGTAACATGTGGATATTTTATTGTTGCTGCAGCTATTAGTCTGTAACCAAGCAATACCATTGGCAAAATATATAAACTCTTTACAAAACAAATTTATCATATGGTGGTTTTCTTTTTAGCTTTGAATGCTTTAAAATCAAAGATGCTTTCAGATTATATTATCAAGCATACTTATGTCTAATCTTCTTATACTTTGCATGCTTTATTAAGCATACTTATGTCTAATCTTCTTATACTTTGCATGCTTTATTTGTTTTTCACTTGTATAGTTTATTGATAGGTGTTATCATAATGACTCCTCCAATGAGTGACAAAAGAAAGAAAATTGTACTTCCTGGCATCATTCAACAAAGAAACTATCAAGCTATTTCTGCAACTATAGCTTGTGTTGCACAACTTCCGGTGCTTATTAATACATTATTTGAGAACTCATATGTGGATAAGCCAATACAAATGGATAATGAATATAAAGATAGCATGCGGAGAGAACTTTTTAACAATTTAACTAGGTCTAATCAAACTTGTCATAACATCTTAAGAATGAACATACATGCTCTCATGCATTTGTGTGAGCTATTGGAAGGCACAGGTCGAGTTAGAGGCACCAAAAATTGCAGCTTGGAAGAAAAAGTGGCAAAGTGTTTATATTTGATATCTCATAATGTCAAAAATCGAGAATTACAATTTATCTTTCATCGTGGTGGTCGAAGTATTAGTGAACACTTTCACGAGGTGTTGGAAGCTATTATTAGCTTATATGAACAATTTATTAAACAACCTGATGGATCAGTTGTTCCTTCCGAGATGCAAAATAGCTCAAAATTCTATCCTTATTTTAAGGTATGTTAATTTTAAAGTACAATGTATATAAATATACTTTGCTTTATTATTAAATACCATTACATAAATATGCAGGATTGTGTAGGTACAATTGATGGGACACATATAAGAGTAAAAGTACCTCCTAGTGAAGCGTCTAGATATAGGGGAAGAAAAGATTGGCCAACCACGAATGTGTTGGCAGCATGTGGATTTGATATGAAATTTACTTATGTCCTTGCCGGGTGGGAAGGGACTGCATCAGATTCACGAATACTAAATAATGCTATCACTGGGTCTGATAGCTTAAAAATTCCACAAGGTGAACTTCACTTTACTTACAAATAAGTCTTATAGCTTAATTATCCTTGTTTATAATGTTTGACAATGTTGTCATAGGCAAATATTATTTAGGAGATGCTGGTTTTGGGATTAAAAGCTGGCTCATCACACCTTTCAGAGGAGTACGATATCACTTGAAAGAGTATTCAAGTCATGATCCACAAAATGCAAAAGAGCTTTTTAATCACCGACATGCTTCTGCACGTAATGTCATTGAAAAAACTTTCGGTGTATTAAAGAAGAGATTTCCTATTATAGAAAGTGGATCAGAACCCCATTACCCTATTAACACACATATTCAAATTATTCTAGCAT
This sequence comes from Costus pulverulentus, assembly GCA_027562315.1. Classification (NCBI taxonomy): domain Eukaryota; kingdom Viridiplantae; phylum Streptophyta; class Magnoliopsida; order Zingiberales; family Costaceae; genus Costus; species Costus pulverulentus. The sequence goes on from CM050439.1 coordinate 40,741,864, forward strand.
GTTGTGTTTTACATAATTACTTAATGGGTGTTGATCCAGATGCTAGAATAATTAGCGAAGTTGATGAGGAAATATTATTGACAACAAATAATGACGTCTCTTGCACAGAAAATCAAGATGAAAAAACTAGGAAAGGATATTTAATTAGAGATATCATGGCTAGTGAAATGTGGAATGATTATGTGTTGTAATCAATGTATTGTCTAGCATGGCTAGTGATCTATGTTCTAATATCTAGATTTGTAATTTGATATTTTTGTATTCCTCAAACTTTATTTTGGTAACATGCATGCTTAATGTGTTTTGATGTTATCATTATCTAACATGGCTAATTTCACATTAATGTAAGATGAGTAACATGACAAACTCTGCTGGGAGCTCAAAAAGAGATAATATGAAATGGACCAAAAACATGGATAACATCTTTGTAGATGCAATGCTTGATCAACAAATCAGAGGGTTCAGGGTTGATGGTACTTTTACCTCAACCGCATACAAAAATATGTTAGCTATATGTCAACAATTATTTGGAGTACCAGTGACAAAAGACAATCTCAAAAATCGAATAAAAACTTTAAAAAGTCACTTCAACGCATGCCATGAGCTATTTAAAGGCAAGAGTGGAATCTCTTGGAGTTATGAGACAAAGCTATTTAAAGCTGACAATAGTGTATGGGATGAGCTGATTGCGATAAGTGAGAATTTTATTCAGTTTTTTTATGGTTACATTAAATGGTATTAATATCCTTATTGAATTTTCTCATTTTGTAGGCTAATCCTCATATGAAAAAGTGGAGAAGCACTCCAATTAATAACTATGACAAGCTGGAAGAATTATTTTTGAAAGATCGAGCCATTGGTAGTAGTGCTACTACCTGTAAGGAGCATATAGATGTTTGCAACAAAGAAAGAGAAGTAGAGCTAGATAGTATGCCTGTTGCTGATGAGCCAAATGAAGATTGCTCTAGCCCATTAACTATGCCACTTCCCAAATCAGTTAGTGAGCAATCCACATCATCTAAGTGTAATAAGAGAAAATTGAATTCTCTTACATTGCAAGAAGCTACTGTATCAAAAATGGATGACACAAATAGCAAGCTGGATAAAATAATTGGTTGCATGAAAGAGACAAATGATGTTTTGGCTAAACATCTACCTCCTATTTCTACTGATAAAGAATATACTGAAAAGGAACTATTTGAAGAGCTGAGTAGGATTGGAGTTGCACAACATCGCCTACTACGTGCTTATGTGACTCTTGGAAAAAGTAAATCAAACACAAGACTTTTCTTTTCAGTGTCAGAACAATTTCGCCTTGGGTTGCTCAATGAATTAATGGATAATTAGATAGTTGGAGTTGCCTAATTTTACCTTGTTGATGTTTTAAGACATTTTACTTTTATGTAGACATTATGAAACTTTATGTAAGGAACTATTTTGAATTGTGTTTTGTTGTATTTTTTATGTTTTGTATTGACAATACAATGGATGAGATAGTTGGTTGATGTGGTTAGATTTTTTTGTGTTTTGTGTTGATAATACAATGGATGAGATGGTTGTGCACTATTTAAAATTTTTGTTTAGCATGCAGGAGTTAGCAGCTAATTGATGGTTCATTACTGATTTTGGTCTTTGAGTTTATTTGTTGGAGATCGTTGTTTGTTCAGGTTAGTTGACAAAGAGATGAATTTATGCTTTGTTGTTTTTAGGTTTTTGAAAAGAAAGAAAGAACATCAAGTTGCTGCTCACTCCTACTTCACATTCATTTTGCATTGCATTCATTTGGGGGTGTTACAGAGACTTGGAATATTCTATCAATTCACATTATCTTAGAAAAAGATATACTCTTGTGATTAATTGTAACCTGGTCATTGCTCTAGTTGGATTGTGAATATGATTTTGTAGGTTTTAGGTAGTGTATAGCACATGATTACATGATCTTGAAAAAAAGATATACTCTATGGAACTTTATGTATGTAACTATTTTGAATTGTGTTTTGTTATAATTTTTGTGTTTTGTATTAACAATACTATGGATGAGATGGTTGATATAATTAAATTATTTTTGTGTTTTGTGTGACAATACTATGGATGAAATGGTTGGTAGATATGATTGATTTATTTTGTATTTTGTGTTGATAATACTATGAATGAAATGATTGGTTGATATGGTTGAATTATTTTTATGTTGGTATATGGTTGATTAATATGATTGGATATTTTTTGAACTTATATGTGTTGGTTGATATGGATGTATTTGTCTATAATTTATAAAAAATTATATGTAAAATATAAAAATATAATTTTATAGTAAATTAAAAATATAGCAAAAGAAAATTTTTAAAAATAAATAAAAAATAATTTATGACTATATCTATTAAAATAATAATTTATCCAGAAAAGTTATAATTAAAATTAAAATAAAATTTGATGAAATTGATGTAAAAATTAAAATGTGTAAAATGATCCTTCATATTTTCCATCCTCTAGGAAACAAAGGATGAAATTTTTTTTAATATTTTCCATCCTTTCATATATCCCTTCCTCTCATTCATCCATTCTTTCTTGTTTTCCATCCTTTCAAGGAAACAGACTGTAAAGGCCTCACATTCCGAGCACTTCCAAGTATGAGACCCTAAGACAAGAAAACCAACTAGTAAAAATACAATTACAAGTTTCACGTACCTTGTTGATTGAGAGATGAGCCAAGCTAAAGGAAAGAGTCTCCTGCAAAAGAATCGACAATATACATCTAGTTGTAATAGATATAGGAGACGCTCAAATCATAGAAATATTGTTAAATAGAAGTGCACCATAATCTTAACTCATAAGCAGCTGCTATCTAGGAAGGCAAAAACACTACAGAACGATTAATCAAACGAGTCCAATAAAAAAGAGAGAGATGATGCATCAGCTGAACGAAGAAGTCACCCTATACGCAAGAGCTACTCAAGAGAAAGTTATCAGAAGCTATAAAGGGCAGCGTTGAATAAAATAGGCAAGACAAGAAACGACCATATCTTAATACACTGCTCAGATATGCGAGTTCTTAGGTGACTCCACATTGTAAGCACATAAACACAAAAGGCAGTATATGATAAAAAAGAAACTAAAACTTGCCCAGTTGGACCTAAAAAAATGTTACCAGAACTTCATACGCATAATAGCATTCTCAAGTTTACAGATAGGAAAAAGTCAGCTGGATCTCATAATAGCATCATAAATCAACTTCAGTGTCTTCGTATTTAAATCATTCCTTCGCATGTGCTGCTTAATCTCAGTTATTTTAAATTTCTTCAGCTTCTCCTCCATTAGATTTGCCTTAACATCGTCCAACATCTCCAGAGCCCTCTTGATGGCAACCCCGCACAGCTTCTCATCGGCCATTTTGGTCACTGTCTCCGACAACAAAGGGTACTGAGACTTGTCCGTGCCCTTGAACTTTTTGTTAATAACATAAGAAAGATGAGATACATCAACAGGCTTCAAATTTCCCTCCTTTCGTTTCTGATTGACCTTCATCTCCCTCTCACATAACTTATTATCCTCATTGACAGTACTAGCACCAACATCCTCTGTACTGACCTTACCGATACCCCATAATTTCTTAGACAGTTCAAATGCAACCTGCTCCTGGCGTTTGGTGAAGGTTGGACCTGTACCATTCTTCTGACGGGCAACATTTGTCTCAAACTTCTTCTTGAGGGATCTCAACTTATTAACAAGTTGAGAGCTAGTAACCTCTATCTGAAGGGAATCTTTGATGCAATCGTGAACAGCATCCATGCCGCTGGTTCTTGAAGGAAGGCAGTCATTCTTGAGGCGGTACTCCACCACGCCATTGAGTAAAGTTATCTCATCATCCAAGCTCCAAAATCTCTGAAACGAATGGCGCCCGCCATTGTTATCCTTGTGAGTACTATCCACTGAATCGGCCTTCGTCCTGAAAGAAGAATCTCGACCCAGAGTCAGAGCAGGAGAGCCGACAGGCTTCCCTAATCGGGTTTGACCATCCATGGGCTTGGTGCTAATTGGCTTAATAGAGGGGTCGGCTGCGCGAGATGGGCGAGGGACAGGGGCAGGTGTGGCGTCCTCTTGGGACGAATCAGAGCCAGAGTCAGAGCCCTCGGAGGACCCAGAATCAGAAGAGGGCTTAGGTGAAGTCGGTTTGGATAGCGATGATTGAGGCTGCGGCTTCGTCAGAGGATGAACAGGTGGCGGGGGCGCTTGTTTATTGGTCCTTGCGTCGTCGGTGTCGGATTCACTGCCGGATTCGTCTTCTCTGCTGCTTTGCTCCTGATCAGTATCGTCTTCGTCGTCTCCTTGTTCGTGGCCGGAGGCGGCGGCAGCTGAGGGGAGATTTTTGGAGGACTTGACAATGGGCTGAGGGGTGGGGGCGAGGGGAGTGGTAGAGGACTTTTGGGTGGGTTTCTGCTTGGGCGGAGATGAGGGACGCCTTGTCTCCGCTCCTTCATCCCCTACTTTGTCCGAGGAATAGGAAGCGGAGTCGGAGTTGGCATCCGAGGACGAGGAGGAAGACTCAGGCGTAGCGGCGCGCTTGGGAACCATGGTCGGACAGTCGAGGGTCTGGTTGCTCTGGGATTTCGGCTAGGGTTTGGGGAGGTTTGGGAACGAATATATATCGTGGCGCTTTATCCGTGTACAAGAAAATAATTTTCAAAAAATATTATATAACTGTCGGCCCAAGTGGAGATGAATAGTTTCCCAGAAATTATGTACAAAGTCAAATGCTCTGGATTTGACTTCAAACTGGTGGTTCAAATTGGCATAAATTGGCATTGCACAAAAAATAGTTTATAAAAACGTGTGAATCTCATTACTTGCTTTCTTCTTTTTTTTTTCTTTAAAAGAATTAAGTTGAGATTTCTATGATAATAATAATATTTAATCAAGAATTTGTAATTTTTTGCTTATAAATATTTTCTATGCTTATAAATAATTTATAGAAAAAACAACAAAATTTTAAAATAGTTCATCTAATAGCCAAAGTCTGGTACTTTGTAATGGGACAGTTCAACTTATAAGCCTACTAATTCTCACACATTGTGATGGGAGTTAAGATGATGCGCCTCCACTCATCTAGATTGCTACTTCCCTTAGAAAATCTAATACACTATGTTGCTATTGGCTTCGTAGAATTATTTCATGAAAGCATCCCAATTGAATTTTAATCCTTGACGCAATGAGCCTTTTAATGATCCCTATTTCAACATTCATCTATCTAGGATAGGATTCATAAGGACGTCTCTCCTCAGAATCCTAGCAATTTAGAAGCTTCACTTAACTTGACCTTCAATAATTTTCTTTTATGGCTCAATTCCATGCTTATGCAACGGTACCTTAACTTTGAACAAAACCCACAAAGTCTTCGTCCCCAATGACAAAGTGCCTATTAGTTTGAAAGGCATTTCTCCTATCATTTGTGTAATTTGACCTTTCATATACTTACTAAGGTCTTGGCCAACTGTACGAAAGACTAGATGAAGCTCTATGTTTCAGTGTTTAAGTATGCGCAAGATGGATTATTAAATAGCAGAGATATAAACTAGCAGGCACCTTATCACATCAAGCATGGGCAGATTCAGAATTTCAAAGTAAGGAAAGTAAACTATCAAGCAGTTTATAGTTTAACATATTTGGCATGCAATTCTACATAGTGTAAACTAATTAGCATACAGTTCTACGAGAAACTACTCTACTCAGTTAGGAATTACCTGAGGCCCCCCTTTTAGCAGAGGTATAAACTAGCAGGCACCTTATCACATCAAGCATGCGCAGATTCAGAATTTCAAAGTAAGGAAAGTAAACTATCAAGCAGTTTAGAGTTTAACATATTTGGCATGCAATTCTACATAGTGTAAACTAATTAGCATAACTACTCTACTCAGTTAGGAAGTACCTGAGGCCCTCTTTTCTAAAGGGGGCCAAGACCCCTTTCTCTGAATCCCCTCACTTCCGAATCTTGATGATGAGGCTAAGAATGGAGTTAAATTAAGTGTCCTACAGTCAATTCAAAGTAAACAAGGAGTGTTGGATGGAATACACATTCCAAACACTCAAGCCTAACAAAGATCCTTAGTTTGGGTCTTGATCAGGTCTTGACTTCCTAGCCGAATGCTTCAAGGGTTCTTTTGCTTCCAGTCCACCAACGAGGTTTCCCGCATCAGCCCTCAACACTCAAGAGCAATCACTTGAATGTGGAGGGGAATATGGAGGTCTCAACAATAGAAGAAGGCACAAAGGCACAAGGCAACACACCCTCAACACTCAAGAGCAATCACTTGAATGTGGAGGGGAATATGGAGGTCTCAACAATAGAAGAAGGCACAAAGGCACAAGGCAACACAGGCTAACAAGCTGTTGGATTCTTCTTCTTTTTTCATAAGAGATAGACTAAGTGCAAAGTATGCAAGTACAAAGACTTTAAACTCTATTCCCTCAATGACATTATTTTCCCTTCATCCAATGGTTATCTTCTCTGGATTTGAATTTGACTGTGGAGATGATGCCATCCATCAAGGAATTTGATTGGTGGATGTGGGCGGCTGCAGGCTGAGTAAATGCTTGCTTAGTAGCTACGTTTCCGAAGGTAACTTCTCTTGAAATCTTTGGCTGAAGAGGTGGCAGCTTGATTTTCCTTGGCGCATGTAGGAGGCGGTTAAGGCTGATTGGCCTTTGATGCATGTTTGGCAGTGATTGGCTGGAGGACTATCTTTGGCTTGGGTAAGTGTTGAGGCCGAGTGGTTGAAGAGGTTCAGTGCATGCTTGGATGCATGCAGCTCCTGTATTGGTCCAATTGAAAATATGTCATTGAATTGAGTATCTGAGACCGAATTGTTGAAGAGATCTTGACTGAAGCTTTGCATGTTTACTTTGAATGTGATGTTGTTGGCATGTTGCGTCTAAGATTGGAAATGGTACAAATTGACTTAATGTTGACTTGGAATTTGATGTTGTTTGCATGATTTGGCTTAGAATTGCCTTTGTTGACTTGACTTGATTGACTTGCTCCTTAGGATATTGACTTGGATTACAAATTTGGTGAAGCCGGATGAGGACTTGAGAGTTGAGGAGTAGGGTGCCTTGCATATGCATTACAGATGTTAAACATCCTAGGCTAGAACAACCTACTACATAATCTAAGTAAATAAAACATGCTTGAAAAATAAAACCCTAGGCTAATCCTATTCTAAGACATGAAAGTAAATAATAAGCTTAAAACAAAAGTAAAGGTTTACATAGTTTCTCAAAAAAAGTGTCAAACTGGGTATCCATATTTGATCGGCTACTTCTTGGTACGCTTGGATTGTCGTAGTGCCTTGGATACCCCTACATCAACTTTCCCAGGGGTGAAAGAATTCTACTCCAGAGAATTTAATTTGAAGAGTTGTAGCATGTCCGGAACAAGGAGTTGTACTTCTTCTTTAGGCATCCAATTTTCAGTATGATCTGTCCATTGTATCAAGTAATAGTTCTATGTCCCCTGATTTGTCAATCGCTGTTGCTCTTCCAAGATGGTACTGACTTCCTTGATTGCCTTTAGTACTTCGATTGGTAGAGGTTCCTTGTAGAGCGTGAGATCTTCTACATTCACCGTGGGATGAATGTCCAGAGCTGCCGGTAAGTCTAATGTGTATGCATGGTCATTGATTTTCTTCTTTATCCTGAATGGCCCCATACCTCTTGCTTGTAGCTTGTGATTTCCCCCTTGGAACCGCTCCTTCCTATTCCTAAAAATAACCAAATCCCCCTCTTTGAAAGACATATGTCTCCTATGTTCATTAGCAGTAGTTTGATATCAATATAGTATTAGCTATGTGGTCTTTGACTTCATTATGGATCTTCAAAATGTGTTGTGCAAAAGTCAAAGTAGATTGTGAAGTTTTGAACGGGGCGGGGAGAGGGGCTAGGTCAATGGGCTTCCTAGGTTGGTATCCAATAGTGATTTGAAAAGGGCTAAGTCCGGTGGTTCTGTTTACAGCACTATTAAAGACAAACTCAGCGGTGGGTAAGAGTTTGTCCCAATTTCTAGGATGCTCCCCCACAAGACACCTAAGAATGTTACCAAGGACCTATTAACCACTTCAGTTTAACCATCAAATTGAGGGTGGTAAGCAGTAGAAAAGTTTAGCTTGGTTCCTAACAACTTCCACAATGTCATCCAATAATGGGTTACAAACTTGGTATCCCTGTCAGAGACAATAGTGAGAGGTAAGCCATGTAAACGAACAACCTTTTTAAAGAAAAGACGAGCCACATGAGAAGCATCGGTGGTCTTACTGCATGGAATAAAATGTGCTATTTTATAAAACTGGTCAACTACCACGAATATGGAATCATGATGAGAGCTAGTGTGTGATAATCCAATTACAAAATCCATGCTCAAATCCTGCCAGGGCCTCTCAGGTATGGGTAGTGGAGTATAGAGGCCAGTGTTACATTTTTGGGTTTTAGATAGTTGACAAGTCATACAATGTTCTATCACCTTAGCTACATCTCTTCCTAAAGAAGGCCAATGGAATCTCTCTTCAACTAGGGCCTGGGTCTTATTTCTTCCATGGTGACCTGCCACCCCTCCTCCATGTATCTCCCAAACTAAGAAATCACACATGGAGGTCTTAGGTATGCAAAGTCTATTCCCATTAAAAAGGTACTTATCCTTGATGAAAAATTCAACATGGGTATAAGGATTAATTTCTAAGTCACCATAGATCTTGCCAAAATCAAGACAAACAGAATATTCCCCTCTTAACCGCTCAAAACCATTAACCATCACCCTTAAAGTATTTAGTAGCAAGGTCCGCCTACTCAAGGTGTCAGCTACCTTGTTTTGTGTACCAACCTTATGTTTAAGCACAAAGGTATATTGCTGTAAGAATTCAACCCACTTGGCATGCCGTGGATTCAGTTTCATTTGACTGTTTAAATAAACAAGAGCTTGATGATCGCTATTTAAAATGAATTCCTTATGGATCAAATAATGCCGCCAGTGCTTTAGAGATTATACAACAGTATAAAATTCCTTATTATATGTCGAGTATCGCTATCTTACTTCATTTAACTTCTCACTAAAGAAGGCCACGGGATGTCCATCCTGACTCAGGGTACCCCTAATCCCAACTCTTGAAGCGTCACAGTCAACAATGAAGACCTTACCAAAATCTAGCAACCTTAAAACTGGAGTAGTGGTAATTCTAGACTTGAGTTCAAGGAAAGCCTTCTCAACCATAGGGGTCCACTCAAATGTTTTCTTTTGTAGAAAGTTTGTGATGGGTGCAACAACAGTGTTAAACCCATGTATAAAACATCTATAGAAGGTGGCCAACCCGTGGAAACTCCTCACATCGATAATGGTCGTAGGCGTGGGCCACTCTACCACAGCCTTAATCTTAGTAGGGTCAGCCTTAAAGTCCAGTATCAGAGACGATAAATCCAAGGAACTCTACTTCTCTAGTCATAAACACACATTTCTTCAAATTAAGAAACAGCTTCTCTTCTTTCAGAATATCCAATAGAGCTTGGAGATGTTCGAGATGGTCTTCCTGGTTGTTGCTAAAAATTAATATGTCATCAAAATATACAACTAGGAATTTCCCTATGTAAGGCTTAAGCACGTGGTTCATCAACCTCATAAAAGTGGCAGACGCATTGGTGAGGCCAAAAGGCATCACTAGCCACTCATAAAGACCAATGGCTATCTTGAATGCTATTTTTCATTCATCCCCTTCTCAAATTCTTACCTGATGATACCCGCTGCGTAAATCCAACTTGGAGAACCAAGTGGACCCGGCAATCATGTCCAGCATATCATCAAGATAGGGTATGGGAAACTAGTATTTGACTGATATCTTGTTAATAGCCCGACAGTCTAAGCACATACGCCAAGTACCATCCTTCTTTGGGGTCAGAACGGCAGGCACTACGCATGGACTCAAGCTCTCCCTAATCAATCCTTTGCTTAAAAGATCATCGACTTGCCTTCAGAGCTCTACGTGCTTCGTAGGGCTCATACAATAGTGTGGTAGATGTGGGAGAGTTGACCCTGGTACCAAGTCAATGGCATGTTGGATGCCACGCTCGGGTGGAAGTTCCTCGGGAAGCTCCTCAGGGGTGATTTCTTGATACTCTTCTAACAATCTAAGCACTTCAAGAGGTGTTTCACTCATTGAAGTTTCCTCGACTGGCTTGATAAGTAAGGTATATATTTGGTTCATTTCTTGTGATTCTTTTAGGAAAGGATGGGCTCTTAGCAAGAAGATGGCCTTGGGTGCTTCAATAGCCTTACCCTTGGTATGTGAGGCTCTCATTTCCAGGGGTAAGCTAGGTACTAAGGTAATCTTCCTATCGTTGTGCATGAAAGTGTAAGTGTTACTCCTACCATAATGGATGACATCTAAGTCATAGAGCCACGGTCTTCCTAATAGGACATCCGCCACATCCATGTTTGTGACATCACACTAAATTTTTCCTTGAAAGACAGCTAAGTGTAATGGGACAGCACATCTATGGGTAATGGCTATGTTAGTTTGATCAACCTAGAAAATGCTATACGGTTTTGGATGGTCTTCTAGGTTCAGCCCAAACTTGGTAACAGCTCCCTTGGATATGACATTTAAGCTACTTCCACTATCTACTACAATCTTACATACCTTACCATTACACCTGGTATAAGTATAGAATAGACTAGTTCTTTTCCAATCCTTGGGTTGGGTGTCCTTAAGAAGGGTGCACCTTACAATCCCTACTATGGTGTTTACAGGGTCCTGCTCACTATTGTAATCAGGGGCATATACATCTTCACCAAACTCTTCGGGTTCCTCTACCGGTTCTAAAGGGTCCTCAGTTATGAGTAAGGCCTTCCTCATATAGTCTTTGGCTAAGTGGCCGGGTGATAGGTGTAATTTTTATAGGATTTAGAGTCTAATTTATACCATCATTTGAGGCTTAACTTCTATTTTATGTCACAATTTGATACCTTTTTCCCATAAAGTATAGAATCTTCACTATTTTTCATTTCTTTATAAAATACAAGTCATTATCATTTATTTTCGTGAAGTTTATTTGAGATTTGAAGTTAGGGAAAGGATCAGCATATTACAAGCATCAGACAAGCAAAATTTCAGAATTTTTGGAGCTTCCTATGCTGAACACGGCCTGCCCGTGCTTACAGTCACGGTCGTGTTCATCGCGGCATCAGCATCTACATGTAATGAGGAGAACACGGCCTGGCCGTGCTTATCGTCACGGCCGTGTTCGACAAAAATTCTAGCTTTGGCCGAACTCGTCACCACCGTGCGCACGCCCGTGTTCGGGTGCTCCAGAATTTTTTGAGACAAACACGGCTTGCCCGTGTCCAGACACACGACCGTGTTCATTTATCAGAAACTCACTGAACCGAACACGGCTTGCCCGTGTTCGCCATCACGCCCATGTTCACTTATCCGTAGTTCATTGCAGCCAACACGGCCTGGCCGTGTTCATCATCACGGCCGTGTTCGCGTCCGCTGTTCACGACCGTTCGTCCGTTTTCCACCAAATTGGATGCTCCAAATGCCAGAAAATTGGGGAAAATTCCCAATTAACATTCCTAACTACCCAAGGCTTCGATGGAAGCATATAATTGAGAGTTTTAGGTAGTTATAAGGGTCGAATTAGGAGAAGGACACGACTAGGGCGAAAAGGGGCGAAAACTTGCATTCTTGGGCTTGGTTCGACAGATTTTGTCACAACCCAGAGGATGGTAACAAATTCATAATATAAAAAAAAATTGACAATATTTATGCAGGATCGATCATAATACTTAAAGGATTTACTTTCCATCATCTAGGAGGTAACAACAATTCAAATAACCATTCAAAATAACAATTCATTTAATTAATCAAAATCTTTATCATATCATAAAAACTATACATCCTATTCCAAATCCATAATATTTATTCACTATAACTCACACTTATATTACAGACATCAAACTGAACATCATACTTGAGTCATTTTACTTTACATGCTCAATATTCCACAACCATAATATCTCACTCACAAGTCCTGGATCTTCTCACACTTATCAAACAAACATACTAACAACTTAATACATTAGTCATTAAAGTTTATATACTCAAAACATAAAACCATACTCATTATCTTCTTTAAACTGTCCACATAAACTTGTAGCCCAAAGCTAACCTGTAAAGAGGTTAGAATGCAAGGATTGAGCAAGAATGCTCAGCAAGTAATTAGGATGCCAAAAGGAGAAGTATTCCTAATAGATCTCCACAAGGTTCCACAAGTAATATCAAATGGAAATATAATAGTGACATGGTAAGCAATAGTGACATGATAGGCATAATACCATGGTAAGTAGAAAGATCACAAAGATAAATCAACCCAAAGTAACATAGAGTCACATAGTAAGCATGACAATCATAAGAATCAATCCAAAGAAACATAGAGTCACATAGTACATAACATAGTGGGCATAGTGGGAAATCACAAATAACTTGTAGCCCAGTTCTGTACTGCAAACAAATGCGAGCTGGAGCTGTCATGGCTCCTTCTCAAATCAGAGATAGTGTGCCACACAACTATCAATCTTTTTCTAGTACTGTACTACACACATATGCTAGCTGGAGCTGTCATGGCTCCTTCTCAAATCAGAGATAGTGTGCCACACAACTATCAATCTCTTTTCAGATCTGGGTTCAAACAAATGTTATTCCCACTAGCATTCATACATTAACAAAAGGAAACATACTAAAATGGGTTTATTAATATATATATCAAACCATCAAAGAGGTAAACCTTCAAGTTCATACATGAGATACATGTTGCTAATATACTCATTTCCAAATAGAAGAGACATATGTATCAATAAGCTTCACATAAAAGACCATATATGGAAGATACAAATACGAATTGTCATAACCCAAAATTAGAAAGTTAGAGCTTGTTTACCATGAACATTACATTCTACATAAGATACCATTTGATATGATATTAGTGTCAAAACAAAGGGTTTCAATTCTAGTTTCTAGCAAAACAAATTTGACTGAAAACGGAGCTCAATTCATGAAGTTATAATCTTTGAAGTAGCAAAAGGTCAGAATCAGGACAATGGGATTTCCAGATTTATAGGTTAAGTTCAAAAATTGAATATAATTTCATTTCAGATCCAAATCATGCAAATAAAGGCTCTATGTAAAGGTTAATCAGTTTACTTGATATACAAGGAAGAATTTGGTATCATTTCTATTACAAAATCTGGACATATATCACACTCACTAGATAAAGGTCCAAAGAGCAAAGCAGATTTTCTAGGTTGGATTGGGCTGAGGAAACAAGGTCGATAACCTCTTCTAAAATACTCACTAGCCGAGTCAACAGAAAGATAATTAAGTCTTCTTCCATTCTAACAAAATATCATATCAATCTAATCTGTAAATCTATACTTACAAGGCAATTACTACAAAGAGGTCAGCCCTATGTTCCAAAAACATCTTCCGAATATTGTTATCTGTATGATATCAAACCTCAAGGTGATACTATGTATTATATGATCCGTTGGAAATCTCTTTAAATCCTCTTTCGAGCAAAACAAGAATCACTCAAAACCGAAATTTCAATCAAAAGTTATAAGTTAAATCCTACAAGTAGGTCAGTCTGGTATTACAACAATGAGATCCTGTATGTTGCTACATCCTTGATATCTTAAATCAAATGAAGTATACACAATATTGGAGGCGTTGGAAAGATCATCGAGTCTTCTTTTACACAAATCAAGTTTCAATGATAGATCATTTGCGTAGACAAAGTTTCATCACCAAAATCACCACAAGGTCCAATTTGCATGAGTCATAAGTCCATACTTGCTCTTGAACACACTCTACAATATGATTGTAATTTCTCCCAAAATTCCTTTGATCTCAGTAAACTATAGGTCCATGAATCATAATCACACATTTTACAAAAATCATCATAATTGTAAAAGCACAATTGTAGAGCAAATTGTAGAAACTTACCTTAGTGGACTTTTTCTTCATTTTAATCTATAGGGTCGAAATGATTTAAAGTAACAGGGTTGATAACCTATCCGAAAGTATTCAAACTCTTTCTCAAATGAAAGATAATTGAGTCTTCTTTCCAATGACTCTGATTTCATACGATTTGGATTAGGGAGTCCAAAGTTATGCTAATTTGAGTGAAGAAAGGCTAGGTTTACTTCTCATAAGCATTCATGGTCCTTTAACCTAGCATTTATCATTATTCCAAGAACCGAATTGAATCAAATCATGGACATTAGAAGCAAATCGAAATCACTAGTATCATGAAAGATGATTTCTCATAAAGTTAAAGCAATAGGCAAAATGGTACAAAGGAAGAAGAAGAACTTGCAAACAGATTTACAGGGTCGGAATGAACATATGTAACCAGGTCGATAACCTACTCGAAAGTATTCAATATCTGACTCAAACGAAAGATAATTGAGTCTTCTTTCCAATGAATCTGATTTGATATGATTTGGGGTCAGTGAATCCAAAGTTATGATCACTTGAATGAAGAAAGGTCATATTTGCTTTACATAGGGATTCATAGTTATAATCATAACATTGATCATTCTTCCAAGGGTCGAGTTTACCAAAAATCATGGAAATCAGAACCAAATTGAAAGCATATATGAAGTATAAGATCATTAAAGTCAAAGGCATACAATTACAAAGGAAGATTAAGAACTTGCCTTAGTAGCCAAAAATCAATCTCTACTTTGCTTTCTCCCCTTTTCTTTCCTGTTCTCCTTCCCTTTCCTTAAGCTCTCGTTCTCCTAGGCTTTGGAATGAGCAAAACAATAAGAAATCTCCAATAGCATGAAGTGTACGCAAGAAGGCAACTCCAAGAGCATGAGGTGGCAAGGAGCTTGTCTTCTCATGCAAGCCATTAGGTGGCAACACTTGGGGCTTGGCTTCTCATGCAAGCCATGAGGTAGCATCACTCTATTAACTCCCTCATCATGAAATCATAAGCTGGTTTAGCTCTTCTCCCATCAACTATGAAAGCATAACTTAGATACTTCATCATTTAATACCAAATTCCTAAGTGGTTTAATCAAATGATAAAATTACCGTTTTGCCCAATTCTTTTCACAAAATTCCCAAGAGTCGAAGTATGAATCTTGAGTTATACCATTATAAAAGGAACCTTGAATATCATACTTAGCTACAATTTAACTTCAAGAGTCCAAACAAACAAAATAACTTAGTAGGTTTAGGCTTCATGTTTTATGGCACCACTTGTTTTATTTGTCAAAGCAACTTTGGTTCTATCACAAAATGATAATAGTGATTTTAAAGCATGGGTGTCACATTCTCCCCTCCTTAAAAGAAATTTAGTCCTCTAAATTGCATACCTCAATCATTGAATAGGTGTGGAAAGTCCTTCCTCATTTCTTCTTCATGTTCATGATTGCTTCTTGAATAAACAAGAATATCATCAATAAACACAATAACACATATATCTAGCAATGGTTGCAAAATCCTATTCATTAAGCCTATGAACACAATTGGAGCATTAGTCAAACCAAAAGGCATTACCAAAAATTCACAGTGACCATATCAAGTTCTAAAAGCAATTTTTTTTTTGGAATGTCATTATTTCTTAATCTTGAGTTGATAGTAACCAGATCTCAAATCAATTTTAGAAAAAAGACTTATGCCCCTTGTAATTGATCAAATAAATCATCAATTCTTGGAAGTGGATACTCCTTCTTAATTGTTATCTGATTCAACTGTCTATAATCAATACAGAGTTTCAATGTTCCAGTTTTCTTTTTCACAAATAGAACTACTACTCCCCATGGTGAGACACTAGGTCGAATGAAACCTTTATCCAATAACTCATGTAGTTGGTTCTTCAATTCTATCAATTCTAATGGTGCCATTTTATAAGATGCTTTAGATATAGGAGTTGCACCGAGAACAAGATCAATACCAAACTCTACTTCTCTATCTGGTGGCAAACCAAGTAACTCATCAGGAAAAACATCAAGGAACTCTTGAACCACTGCTATATCATTCATACTTGTTTCTTTGGTTTGACAATCTTTGACATAGGCTAAGTACCCTTCACAACCTTTCTAAAGTAAATGATGAACATGAATGAACATAGGATGATCTGGCAAGTTGAAGGTCACCATTTTATTATAGCAATCTACATTTGCATGGTAAGAGGAAAGTCAATCCATACCAATTAAGATATCTTAGTCTTGAAGATCTAAAAGAATTAGATTAGTGAGAAGTTCATATTGTTTCAATTGAGATGAAACAAGAAAGATAAACAAGGTGTGCAATCAATGAATTCCCAACTGATGTAGACACAAGTAAGATAGATTGCAATGGTTCAGGTTATATCTCTAAATAGTGTGCAAAAAGATGTGATACATAGGAAAGATTAGAACCAGGATCAAATAACACTTGTGCAAGTTGACCAGAAACATAAACAATACATTCTACAATTGATTTGGAAGCTTTAGCATCTGGTTTTGAGATAGCATAGACTTTACCATGAGTCATAGGCTTTGGAGGTATTGGTGCTTTCCTTCTTTTATCCGGGCAATCCTTCACTTGATGTCCAAACTTCCCACAAGCAAAACAAGCTCCAGTTTTTCTATAGCATTGCCTAGTATAGTGTTTTCCTCTACAAGCTGCACATGAGACATATCTAGTTGGTTGTCTATTCAATTTCAACCTTGGCAACTTTGCTCTTGTATTGTTAGTCTCACTTCTCACGTCTCTCTTTTGTTTATGAGCATTATGCCTCCACTTGTTCTTTTGTTGACTTGAGGCAACAGATTTAATTTGATTTTCACTTCTTGCCATTTGTTGCTGCATCAAACTAGACATTGTCTCCAAAGCTCTTATCATACTTGCCATTGGCTCTAGAAAATCCTTAAGAGATTGGGTTGACCTTGACATCTTGCTTACCTACCTAAATAATCATCAAATGAAACATTATGAATCACTAGATGTCACCATGATCAAATGATAGATCCCTAAAAATCCAAAAACATTTCCTCTGATACCATAATTGTCACAACCTAGAGGATGGTAACAAATTCATAATATAAAAAAAAATTGACAATATTTATGCAGGATCGATCATAATACTTAAAGGATTTACTTTCCATCATCTAGGAGGTAACAACAATTCAAATAGCCATTCGAAATAACAATTCATTTAATTAATCAAAATCTTTATCATATCATAAAAACTATACATCCTATTCCAAATCCATAATATTTATTCACTATAACTCACACTTATATTACAGACATCAAACTGAACATCATACTTGAGTCATTTAACTTTACATGCTCAATATTCCACAACCATAATCTCTCACTCACAAGTCCTGAATCTTCTCACACTTATCAAACAAACATACAAACAACTTCATACATTAGTCATTAAAGTTTACATACTCAAAACATAAAACCATACTCATTATCTTCTTTAAATCGTCCACATAAACTTGTAGCCCAAAGCTAACCTGTAAAGAGGTTAGAATGCAAGGATTGAGCAAGAATGCTCAGCAAGTAATTAGGATGCCAAAAGGAGAAGTATTCCTAATAGATCTCCACAAGGTTCCACAAGTAATATCAAATGGAAACATAATAGTGACATGGTAAGCAATAGTGAAATGATAGGCATAATACCATGGTAAGTAGAAAGATCACAAAGATAAATCAACCCAAAGTAACATAGAGTCACATAGTAAGCATGACAATCATAAGAATCAATCCAAAGAAACATAGAGTCACAAAGTACATAACATAGTGGGCATAGTGGGAAATCACAAATAACTTGTAGCCCAGTTCTGTACTGCAAACAAATGCCAGCTGGAGCTGTCATGGCTCCTTTCCAAATCAGAAATAGTGGGACTTTATTCCACAACTATCAATCTGTTAGTTCCCCTTTCGAGAGGGGGGGCGCAAACCTTAATAGGCGCATGTGAAACCTTTTCTTGCGGAATCTAGGGTTTCTATGATCGCATGTATGTTTCAATGATC
>CM050439.1:40760040-40771671 GCA_027562315.1 Costus pulverulentus
CATACTGAATAACAACCATTGCCTTTATAAACATAAGAGTTTATATACATGATACTCATAGAATCCCAAGGCCTCAAACATTAGCCTTAAGGGCATACCCCAACACAATCTCTTTCCAGTACTGTACTACACGCATATGCTAGCTGGAGCTGTCATGGCTCCTTCTCAAATCAGAGATAGTGTGCCACACAACTATCAATCTCTTTCCAGTACTGTACTACACACATATGCTAGCTGGAGCTGTCATGGCTCCTTCTAAAATCAGAGATAGTGTGCCACACAACTATCAATCTCTTTCTAGATCTGGGTTCAAACAAATGTTATTCCCACTAGCATTCATACATTAACAAAAGGAAACATACTAAAATGGGTTTATTAATATATATATCAAACCATCAAAGAGGTAAACCTTCAAGTTCATACATGAGATACGTGTTGCTAATATACTCATTTCCAAATAGAAGAGACATATGTATCAATAAGCTTCACATAAAAGACCATATATGGAAGATACAAATACGAATGGTCATAACCCAAAATCAGAAAGTTGGAGCTTGTTTGCCATGAACATTACATTCTATATAAGATACCATTTGATATGATATTGGTGTAAAAACAAAGGGTTTCAAGTCTAGTTTCCAGCAAAACAAATTTGACTGAAAACGGAGCTCAATTCAAGAAGTTATAATCTTTGAAGTAGTAAAAGGTCTGAATCAGGACAATGGGATTTCCAGATTTATAGGTTAAGTTCAAAAATTGAGTATAATTTCATTTCATATCCAAATCATGAAAATAAAGGCTCTATGTGAAGGTTAATCAGTTTACTTGATATACAAGGAAGAATTTAGTATCATTTCTATTACAAAATCTGGACATATATCACACTCACTAGATAAAGGTCCAAAGAGCAAAGCAGATTTTCTATGTTGGATTGGGCTGAGGAAACAAGGTCGATAACCTCTTCTAAAATAATCAATAGCTGAGTCAACAGAAAGATAATTAAGTCTTCTTCCATTCTAAAAAAATATCATATCAAACTAATCTGTAAATCTATACTTACAAGGCAATTACTACAAAGAGGTCAGCCCTATGTTCCAAAAACATCTTCCGAATATTGTTATCTGTATGATATCAAACTCCAAGGTGATACTATGTATTATATGATCCGTTGGAAATCTCTTTAAATCCTATTTCGAGCAAAACAAGAATCACTCAAAACCGAAATTCAATCAAAAGTTATAAGTTAAATCCCACAAGTAGGTCAGTCTGGTATTACAGCAATGAGATCCTCTATGTTGCTACATCCTTGATATCCTAAATCAAATGAAGTATACACAATATTGGAGGCGTTGGAAAGATCATCGAGTCTTCTTTTACACAAATCAAGTTTCAATGACAGATCATTTGCGTAGACAAAGTTTCATCACCAAAATCACCACAAGGTCCAATTTGCATGAGTCATAAGTCCATACTTACTTGCTCTTGAACACACTCTACAATATGATTGTAATTTCTCCCAAAATTCCTTTGATCTCAGTAAACTATAGGTCCATGAATCATAATCACACATTTTACAAAAATCATCATAACTGTAAAAGCACAATTGTAGGGCAAATTGTAGAAACTTACCTTAGTGGACTTTTTCTTCATTTTAATCTATAGGGTCGAAATGATTTAACGTAACAGGGTTGATAACCTATCCAAAAGTATTCAAACTCTATCTCAAACGAAAGATAATTGAGTCTTCTTTCCAATGACTCTGATTTCATACGATTTGGATTAGGGAGTCCAAGGTTATGCTAATTTGAGTGAAGAAAGGCTAGGTTTACTTCTCATAAGCATTCATGGTCCTTTAACCTAGCATGTATCATTCTTCCAAGAACCGAATTGAATCAAATCATGGACATTACAAGAAAATCGAAATCACTAGTATCATGAAAGATGATTTCTCATAAAGTTGAAGCAATAGGCAAAATGGTACAAACGAAGAAGAAGAACTTGCAAACAGATTTACAGGGTCGGAATGAACATATGTAACCAGGTCGATAACCTACTCGAAAGTATTCAATATCTGACTCAAACGAAAGATAATTGAGTCTTCTTTCCAATGAATCTGATTTGATATGATTTGGGTTAGTGAATCCAAAGTTATGATCACTTGAATGAAGAAAGGTCAGATTTGCTTTACATAGGGATTCATAGTTATAATCATAACATTGATCATTCTTCCAAGGGTCGAGTTTACCAAAAATCATGGAAATCGGAACCAAATTGAAGGCATATATGAAGTATAAGATCATTAAAGTCAAAGGCATACAATTACAAAGGAAGCTTAAGAACTTGCCGTAGTAGCCAAAAATCAATCTCTACTTTGCTTTCTCCCCTTTTCTTTCCTTTTCTCCTTCCCTTTCCTTAATCTCTCGTTCTCCTAGGCTTTGAAACGAGCAAAACAACAAGAAATCTCCAATAGCATGAAGTGTATGCAAGAAGGCAACTCCAAGAGCATGAGGTGGCAAGGAGCTTGTCTTCTCATGCAAGCCATTAGGTGGTAACACTTGGGGCTTGGCTTCTCATGCAAGCCATGAGGTGGCATCACTCTATTAACTCCCTCATCATGAAATCATAAGCTGGTTTAGCTCTTCTCCCATCAACTATGAAAACATAACTTAGATACTTCATCATTTAATACCAAATTCCTAAGTGGTTTATCAAATGATAAAATTACTGTTTTGCCCAATTCTTTTCACAAAATTCCCAATGAGTCAAAGTACGAATCTTGAGTTATACCATTATAAAAGGAACCTTGAATATCACACTTAGCTACAATTTAACTTCAAGAGTCCAAACAAACAAAATAACTTAGTAGGTTTAGGCTTCATGCCTTATGGCACCACTTGTTTTATTTGTCAAAGCAACTTTGATTCTATCACAAAATGATAATAGTGATTTTAAAGCATGGGTGTCACAGATTTCTTTGGGGTTATCGAGAGAAAACCGAAGATTCATCGTCTCCTACCCTTAGTTTGTAAATTCCCCTCTTTTCGAATTCATTTACTTGGGTTTTAATTGTTAAATGATGTACTTTCTAGAGTAAAACCCAAGTTCAGGACTCGGGCGTAGCCCGTTGAACAAATTCTCACATGTAAACATCTTTTATGAATCTCAGTGATACTTTTTAGTAAATTTACTTATTTAAATATGGTGTGCTTATTGCGTATTTATGTTTTGGCCAAACATCGATATGTGTGAAGTGTTACGAGAAGAGCCGAGAGGTGAATCGTAACACTCGACTGGCCATTTAAACTTGTGACTTGGATTACGAGAGTCATTCAAAGTCACTCGAGGATTCATGATCATCATAGAGCCCATTGGGTCTTTCTTAAGTTAGTTTTGCTATGAGAGTAGGAAATTAGCTTAAGTAGGCACCGGATTGCGCTTTGAGAGAAGGTAATCTGTACCATAGGATGATCGCCTTAAGTTGTTTACTGTCGGATTGCGCTTCGAGAGAAGGAGATCCGTTTTCTATTTCAATCTAATTTAATGTTTTACGTTTAATCCATTCAACGAGGTGAAACCTGAAGTCCTGAACATTTCTAAAACTGTATTTTCCCGATTAGTCGTTTGTTCCTCGATTCGATAATTTAGTCTTAGAGCGATTCTTTCATTTTAGATTTTGAATTGTCTAGCTTTCAATGATGCTAAAAGTCGGTACTTGACACTTAGCTCCCTGAGGACGATCTTATTTACTACTTCGATAGAAACCGTACACTTGCGGGGCCTATCAAGTTTTTGGCGCCATTGCCGGGGAGCAAGGCGTAGTCAATATCGATTAAATAGTTGAGTTGATAGACTAGATTTTTGTTTTTGTTTTTGTTTTCTTTTTGTTTTCTTTTATTTGATTTGTTCATATTTCTTGTCTTCTTTCATTCTTCAAGCTTATATTATTATTCTCTGGTCTGCTAACCCCTGTGCATGCCAAGAACCATTAGAACAGATCAGCTAGTGCCAGAAGACCCCGAGATTGAACGGACCTTTAGAGCTCAGAGGAAAGTTCACGATCAAAAGCTTGAGGAAGCCCATCCGAACCCAACTACTATAATGGACCAGAACCGCTCACTACGAGATTTTACTGCACCCAATGTACAGGGCCTGCACTCTAGCATTGCTCGACCGTCGGTTGAAGCAAATAATTTTGAGATCAAGCCGGCCCTCGTGCACATGGTCCAGCAGAACCAGTTCAGCGGTTCACCTCAGGAAGATCCCAACTTACATTTATCAATTTTTTTAGAATACTGTGATACCCTGAAGATAAACGGGGTAATATCTGATGCAATCCGCTTACCTCTTTTTTCCTTTTCCCTTAGGGACCGCGCGCGAGCATGGCTACAGTCCCTTCCTCAAGGCTCCATCACGACATGGGATCAGCTTTCTCATGTGTTCCTCTCCAAATACTTCCCACCGAGCAAGACGGCTCAATTGAGGAACCAAATAACAAACTTTAGCTAGAGGGAAGGCGAGTCACTCTACGAGGCCTGGGACCGTTTCAAGGAGTTGCTACGAATGTGCCCGCTTCACGGACTGGAAAAATGGGTACTAGTGCATACTTTTTATAATGGTCTTTTATATAATACTTGTTTATCTATAGATGTAGCCGCGGGTGGAGCGTTAATGAATAAAAACATTGACGATGCCATGAATCTGATTGAGGACATGGCTCTGAATCATTACCAGTGGACGAGTGAGAGAAATGTCCCGGTAAGAGGAGGAGGTAAGCATGACCTTGACATGCTCAGTTCGTTGGCGGCGAAGGTTGATTCCTTATCCCACCAACTTACTTCTATGAATTTTTATGCATCGTTTCTCAATTCTATTCCTTGTGAACTTTGTGGGAATTTTGGGCATGGTGCTACTGACTGCAAGGTAATGGCACCTTTTTTCTTCTGATGTTTTTGTTGAGCAGGTGAATGCCCTAGGCAATCCCAATCAGAGGCAACAGAATAATCCTTTCTCAGGCACCTATAATCCCGGTTGGAGAAATCATCCCAACTTCTCCTATCGGAATAATTAGAACTAGGAGATTCCCCAGAACTTCAACAATCCAGGTCCTCAGGGAAATTTTGGTACTCAGTTTCCCCAGACATCCTTCAGGCCACCACTTGGACTTCCACCCTGACAATTCAACCAAACACAGAAGTCCAATTTGGAAATATTGCTTGAGAACTTCGTTACCACTCAGTCTAAGCAAAATGAAGATGTAGACGAGTCTATTAGGCAATTGAATTCAAAGGTGGATTCATTGATCATGCACCCGAGGATGCTGGAGAACCAGATTGCTTAGCAAGCAGCTTCAACCTCTAGGCCATTGGGGATGCTTCCTTCTCAGCCCGAGGCAAATCCAAAGGAGCACTACAACGTGATTGTTGCATGCAGTGGAACTCAAGTGGAAGATCCTCAGATGATGCCTAGAGAAGTGCTTGATGGAGAGTCTGAAGAGCATAGCTTAGATGTCCAGTATTCTGAGAAAATGCCCATAGAGTTAGAGGTCACCCAAGAGCAAGTCCTTGTTCCTTTACCTCCTCATTTACCAACTGTACCCTGCCCACAAAGAATAGTTAAAGCATTGACAGGACAGTACGACTCACTTATGCCTGCGAAGCTTCCTGACCCTGGCAGTTTCTGTATCCCATGCAGTATCAGTAATTTTTCTATCGAGAGAGCACTATGTGATTTGGGGGCCAGTGTGAGTGTCATGCCCCTCTCCATGTTCAAAAGTCTGGACTTGGGAGGCATGACACCCACGCCAATAGCTCTGCAATTCACGAATGGCTCTATACACCGCCTAGTGAGAATAGTAGAGGATGTCCCAATTAAAGTCGGGGAACTCTTTATCCCTGTAGACTTTGTAGTCTTGGATATGTCAGAAAATTCAAGATTACCACTTATCTTGGGCCGCCCTTTCCTAGCTACCACCGGGGCAATTATAGATGTCAAACAGAGGAAGCTTTCTCTGAACTTTTGTGATACTATTTTAGATTTTCATATATCTATTGATATGCCAGGTTTTCCTTTTTCAGGCTCGTGCTGCAGTGTTGAGAAAGTGCCTGCGCTGGCACATTGTTCGTGCCACAAGTGGGACTTTCTTGCATCCCACCGCTGCACCGATATAGAAGCACGGGCTGAACAGATGAGGGATGAATGGACCACTCTGGATGACTTGTTTGATGCGGAACCTGATTCTGGTTGCACCGCAGTTTTTCATGATGGGGATGAAGAGGAGCATTTATTATTTTTCAGAAAGACAGACAGTGAATTTAAAAACTTTTTTATTTTTCATGACATTTGGACATTTTCCTATGTACACCTATTATTATTATTCCTTATCTCTATAGGTGTTACATTTAGGCAAAGAAGAAAGGGGCATTTCCATGCTCTTTCTTCTGCCTCTGATCCATTGGATGTGCACTGAAGCATATTCATTGGTCAAGTTGTAGACCTAAAACCAGTGCTACATGGGAGGCACCCCATGGCTTTATCTTTTGTGTTGTATGGTTAGACAGACTTTGTTTGTTGTTGTTGTTGTTTCTTTAGTTAATTTGTTATTTTTGTTTTGATAATTTTTGTGATGACTCTAGGCATGATTTTTCATGTTTTATACATTGAATAGCATCATATTAATCCTGGGAATTTTTGGCAATTTTCAGGGAATTTTTTCCTAATTGACGAGACGAACACGGCCTGGCCGTGCGTGCCTTCACGGCCGTGCTCAGCTTGCAGATTTCTAGCATGTTGCCGCAGTCATCACGGGCGTGCCGTGTTCGTGGTCACGGCCATGCTCGAGTTTTGGAGAATTTTCACCGAACCAATTACGGCTTCGGCATGTTCCTCTGCACGGCTGTGTTCGAGTCCACGGGATTTCGCCGAGCCCACCATGGCCTAGCCATGTTCTCCGTCACGGGCGTGTTTACTTACCACCCGTTTTGACGTGGCAAACACGGCTGTGTCGTGCACCTAACCACGCCTGTGTTTGTATCACGGGTCTTTGATTATAAGATGGGCGTGGCGGCGGAACTTAGGGTTTCCGCCCGTTTCCAGCGCCGTTGCCACCCATTCTCCTTGCCTCACCGCTCCTACCTCGCCGGAACTTCTCTCTGCCACTGCTCGACGCTTCTCTGCCCTTTTCCGCCGCCTAGTGACACCCAGATCTCCTTTTCTGGGCGGATTTCGCCAGATCGCAGGATTTCGCTGCCTGCAGACGATCTTCACTGATTTTCACTGGATCTCGCCACCGGCTGGTCTTGGAGCTTCCCTATTTACGGCCGCCAGTTCCCCTCACCCTCTGGCACCTCCAGTTTTCCAGATTTCCGAGATTCCACTCCTAGTTCTGAAATCCAACCTTTCAGCCGCAGCCAGTTCTCTTTTCCGACCGCCGCCACTGCTCCTCCGCCTTCTTAGTCTCTCTTCTGCCATCTCCAGCTGCTGCTTCATTTTTGCCACCGCCGTCAGCCCCTGCCGCCCCTACCTTGCCGGATTCCGCCACCACCTCGCCGGATTTCTCAGCCGGAAGTTGGTTTTCTCTTCAGCTCCACCAGTTTTTCTCCGGCTTTCTCTTCACCATGTCTGGTCGAAGGAAGGTGATGGCGCTGAAGTCCTCCAAGCGTCCCGCTGTGGAGGAGGAGCTGAACCAAGACGGCATTATCTTCCGGGATCCTGCGCAGAAGGCCCACTATGAGCTGCTTGAGTCCAAACGGGTTATCACTACCCGGTATCTTGATCGAGGGACTCTTACGTCGTTGGGATTATTCGACGATGTCATTTAGATGTTCCAGAAAATCGGGTGGATGCGATTCTTTGAGATAGCTTCACCGACGTACATCCCGATCACATTGGAGTTCCTATCGTCGCTTGAGGTTAATGTCAACATTCATGATGATAATGACGATGGATGTATTTCTTTCCGAATGGGGAACTAGGAGCGCACTCTCACCCTCTCGCAGCTTAATCAGATCTTCGAATTCCCAGTGGATGATACTCGCCACATTCCGGACGAGTATAGTGATAATGAGTTTTGGGCTACAATTTCTGGGCACCACCCCTTTGTGTCTCGGACAGCACGGGCAAGTTACGTCAGTAACCCTTGTTTCCGTTATATTCATCGGGTCTTGGTGCACACTATATTTGCCCGGGGCGAGAGCGACGGCATGGTGCGAGCCTCCGAGGTGTTCTTCCTATGGGCGATGGTACACTCTTTCAAAATTAATACTGCATTTTATTTCGTTAAACAATTGTAGAAGCTCGCCACCGCGCAAAAGGGGTCGTCGCCTTAGGCGGCCTTATCACACCGATCACTCTTGCCATGAGTTTCGACCTTCATGGGGTGCAGCAGGCCAGGGGGAGTTCGCGGATTGACATCGAGTCTTGTCTCTCGATGAAGATGATCGCTCGTGAGGGCATATCTATTGCCTTCTCTTCCGTGATAGTGACTTCACACTACCGCTGTCGAACCCTCCTTGTATTACCATCCGCGAGAGGCGGAACTGGTGCATGCTCCCAGTACCTGATGACGACACTCCGATGGAGACAGCACCACCTTCCCCATCCTTCTGCACCTTCCGTCATACCGAGCCTTCTTCTTCCGCGTCCATCGCGAACGCCTATGCAAACATTGAGGGCTATCTTAAGGCGATTCGTGAGGACCAACAGGAGTCGCGCTTGGAGATGCAGGATGTCCTTCGCCGCCTAACGGGAATGGCGGAGGAGCAGGCCCGCCAGCGTCAGCTACAGGCCGAGGACCATCTAGCTATTGTTGTGTCCGCAAGTGCACGGATACTTCGAAGTAATAAAAATATCGAACCACAGAGACCTTATTGTTAAGTACCAAATAATTGTATTTTCACTAGCTAAGCAATTCGAATATAATGCAAGTAAAAGATGCAGAAAAGTATGCTAAAAGATAATCAGAGAGATAAACATGGGACTAGGGTTTCATCCACCTTAATTCTAATTACTAGAAGGAAATAAAGGTTGTCAGTTTAATTATATTATGATAAAGACCTAATTCACTTAATAAAGGTATTGTCTCACTCTCGTGCAGACAATCATGCAGATAACCGATCCTCACTCTCGTGCAAGATCTATTCTCAATGCTAAAGATAAGTGAATCATTGAAAAAAGAACTCAAGGATCACTCTCGTGCATCTGAATTCTAAGTCAATCATCTCAAGTGGAATCTCAAGGATCACTCTCGTGCATCCTGAAACTCAACACAGGTTTTATTTATGGTTTTCCAACGACTCGATACTTACTCTCGTGCAAGATCAAATCAAGTCTACACATTAACTCAATCCAAAGAATCATAAAATCAACAAGGCATTAAAACTCTCTAAAAATTAGAATTCAAAGAACAAACCTAATCTCTTACGATAAGTTACAAATTCAATAATTTCTAGGGTTCTGAATTTCACAATCAACCTCTCAGTCTATTTCGCAAAACTCTAAAACATGCTGATGTTTATAAAACTAAGGAGAATTAAAGACAATCATCACATAAGTAAAATTACCATAGCAAAACTATCATGACAAAAGAAAAGAAATCTAGTCATTAAGAAGTTAAGGGGATATCACTCCATATCCCAAAGTATGTTTAAGCTTGCATGAAGAAGGAATTACAATAAAACATTGTTTCAGTTCGAATAGAAATCAAGGAGAGGGAAGAAAAGTTACAAAACAGCGTTGTAATTGAATTACAACCCGTAATTTTGCATGTGAACAGTGCTATCACCAGTGTTCTGATGATTTCTCCCTCGATTAGACTCCAAATGCTCTGAAACTTCTGGGGCATGCTCTCCCACTCCAGACGAAGCTTCAGTGTAAAACTCACAGTCTGAGATTCCCTCTACGCCTCTCGGTGTGAGGACAAACCCTAACCGCCTCTCTGATGATTGCTCTCTCAATTCGTGATAAAAATTCATGCTTCTACCTCGTGCATCTTCTCCATTAAAGAGGAGTCTGGAACATCTTTCGGATCATAATTTGGAGTTCTGGATCAAAAGTTATGGCCCGCACAAGAATCGGAGCCGAAAAAATCGTGAATCTGGTTTAAAAATACGGTACCGTATTCGGATTACGGCAGTGCCGTATTTTCCTTCTGTAAGTTCTGGGTAGCAAATACAGTACCGAGTAATGTTGCCCAATTATACGGCAGTGTCGTATTTTTGCTAAAACCTTCTGGTCAAAATTGCTACAAAATACAGTACTGTGTAGTTCCATACGTAGTGCCGTATTTGTGTCAAACTTTTCTGGTCTAAAATGCTGAATAATACGGTACCATGTAGTTCCATACGGTAGTGTCGTATTTCACACAAGTCTTCTGCTGAGAAATACGGTACCGTGAGAGTTTGTCCAGAAAATACGATAGTGTCGTATTTTTGTAATTTAGCTCCAAATTTCATGAAAATTGATGGGTAGCTTTGTGTCAACGTCTCGAATCAATTGGTGTGTTCAAATCTTCCAAAATTCATCAAAATATGACACTTTTAACCTAAAAATGATAAAAAAAAAATAAGAAATAGTGTAGATTCTGTAATATTTGATAAATAAGGCTTAAAAACAAGCAAAAGAGTATAAATATGACACAAAAAGACACATGAAATGACACAAAATATACTATGAATTTTGGTGTCATCAAACACATAAGGCTCAAACTTTGCTTGTCCTCAAGGAAATAAATAAGAACAATGCTAAGTATGGAAAATATGCTCTTTTATGAAAAATAAATTTCTAAAATATAATCACTCATGAAATATTCCATCAACTTTTTGCACAAATTTCAGATAAATACATCATCCAATGAAATTAATCTTTAAGATCTACAATCTTTAATCAAATAAAACTTCGCA
Source organism: Costus pulverulentus (assembly GCA_027562315.1). NCBI lineage: Eukaryota > Viridiplantae > Streptophyta > Magnoliopsida > Zingiberales > Costaceae > Costus > Costus pulverulentus. The sequence goes on from CM050439.1 coordinate 40,770,936, forward strand.
ACTTGCATAATAAAAAGAATCTCAATCTCATGATTTCACCTTTGTTTTAGTTTAAATCTATCATACCTTTGTTTACAGAAATAGGATATCCAAAATCTTTTTCCACTCAAAATCTTTTTTTCTCTCTTTTTTTTAAATGTGTTTTTGATGCTATGTACCCACATAGATACACACTTTTTATTTGGACTTCAACTCTTATCTTTGGTACCACTGTCAATTTTACATAGTGCCAAGTAGAGGAGTCATTCTCTCATGCCTACCCAAAATTTTTCTCTCATCATTTTTTTTTTTATAATTTTTTACTTCAACCCATGTCTTAGGTACCACTGTCAATTTTGCACAGTGCCAAGTAGGGAAGTCTCTCACTCTTTTTGTGGATCTTGGATTCTTTCTTCCCAACAAATAGTAAGATAAACTAAACATCAACTAGGCTAATCAATTGACATCAATTCAAAAATTACACTCATATGCTCATTTTATTCAAGAAAGATGCTTCACTCTTAGATTGCATTCATCAAACAACATACCTACCCAAAACATATGCATTAATCAATGAATAATTTCAACAAGTAGATATATATTGAAGAAATAAATTCAACATAATAGGTATGTATATCTTCATTTACAGGCATTAGCATGAACTTTCATAATCAATGTTTAATCTACACATTTCTTATCTCATGGATTCAAGTCATAAAAATTTTTAAACCTCAAAATATGTCAAAATCAATGCAAA
>CM050439.1:40773052-40794290 GCA_027562315.1 Costus pulverulentus
CTCAGTTTCCAAATCAAATTCAAACAAGCAATTTTGTTGTGCTATCCGGTTTTCTAACATTTCAGTATCAGCACATAAATCATCAAGCCTAGAACTGATTTGTTTCATGTTCTCGTTCATTTCATCATTTTGTTTCAATTATGAATTCATGAATTTCTCAAACATGCCTTCTAAACTAGATTTTTCAGTTTTCTCAAAGCATGGTTCATAATTATTGTTTGAGCAATCACCATAAAAAGGAGTTTGATTTTTCCAACTAGATTCATAATGATCATCTTGATACCATGAAGAATTAGAATTTGGAGGAATTAAAAATTTGCAATCAGAAGTATAATGATCAGATGATTTACAAATATTACATGTAACAAAATAGGAGTGTAATTTCGATATATCTGCAAGAGTGCATCGTGAATCATTTTGTGGCATGTACACCTTACCTCTTTCAGTTGCCTAGGAGTTGTGATAAAAAGACATATTTTCAAATCTATCAATAATAGAAAGATTATCCAACACCAATCAATACGATTTTTTTTTCAGAATATATAAAAAATAGAAAATCTAAAACACAAGCAAATTCACAAATTTTTAGATATCACAGCTCTGTCACAACTGTGAAAATCCAAAACCTGCAAAAATAGAAAACAAAGTTAAATCTAAAACAAATAAAACTTAGTCTAGCAATACTAACAACTATTTTGATATTAACAAAACTAAGACTTCTGGCAACGACGCCAAAAACTTGTTGTGTCCGCAAGTGCACAGATACTTCGAAGTAATAAAAATATCAAACCACAGACACCTTATTGTTAAGTACCAAATAATTGTATTCTCACTAGCTAAGCAAATCGAATATAATGCAAGTAAAAGATGCAGAAAAGTATGCTAAAAGATGATCAGAGAGATAAACATGGGACTAGGGTTTCATCCACCTTAATGCTAATGACTAGAAGGAAATAAAGGTTGTCAGTTTAATTCTATTATGATAAAGACCTAATTCACTTAATAAAGGTATTGTCTCACTCTCGTGCAGACAATCATGCAGATAATCGATCCTCACTCTCGTGCAAGATCTATTCTCAATGCTAAAGATAAGTGAATCATTGAACAAAGAACTCAAGGATCACTCTCGTGCATCCGAATTCTAAGTCAATCATCTCAAGTGAAATCTCAAGGATCACTCTCGTGCATCCTGAAACTCAACACAGGTTTTACTTATGGTTTTCCAACGACTCGATCCTCACTCTCGTGCAAGATCAAATCAAGTCTACACATTAACTCAATCCAAAGAATCATAAAATCAATAAGGCATTAAAACTCTCTAAAAATTAGAATTCAAAGAACAAACCTAATCTCTTACGATAAGTTCCAAATTCAATAATTTCTAGGGTTCTGAATTTAACAATCAACCTCTCAGTCTATTTCGCAAAACTCTAAAACATGCTGATGTTTATAAAACTAAGGAGAATTAAAGACAATCATCACATAAGTAAAATTACCATAACAAAACTATCATGACAAAAGAAAAGAAATCTAGTCATTAAGAAGTTAAGGGGATATCACCTCATGTCCCAAAATATGTTTAAGCTTGCATGAAGAAGGAATTACAATAAAACATTGTTTCAGTGTGAATAGAAATCAAGGAGAGGGAAGAAAAGTTACAAAACAGCGTTGTAATTGAATTACAACCCGTAATTTTGCGTGTGAACAGTGCTGTCACCACTGTTCTAATGATTTCTCCCTCGATCAGACTCCAAATGCTCTAAAACTTCTGGGGCGTGCTCTCCTACTCCAGAAGAAGCTTTGGTGTAAAAATGACGATCTGATATGTCCTCTACGCCTCTCGGCATGAGAACAAACCCTAACCGCCTCTCTGATGATTGCTCTCTCAATTCGTAATAAAAATTCTTGATTCCACTTCGTGCGTCTTTGCCTTTTAAAGAGGAGTCCAGAACATCTTTCGGATCTTAATTTGGACTTCTGGATCAAATGTTATGGCCCGCGCAAAATTGGACCCGAAAAAGTCGCGAATCTGGTTTAAAAATACGGTACTGTATTCGGATTACGGCAGTGCCATATTTTCCTTCTGTAAGTTCTGGGTAGCAAATACGGTACCATGACAATGTTTCCCAATTATATGGTAGTGCCGTATTTTTGCTAAAACCTTCTAAAATTGCTACAAAATACGGTACCGTGTAGTTCCATACGGTAATGTCGTATTTGTGTCAAACTTTTCTGGTCTAAAATACTAAATAATACGGCATCGTGTAGTTCCATACGGTAGTGCCATATTTCATCCAAGTCTTCTGCTGAGAAATACGGTACCGTGAAAGTTTGTCCAGAAAATACGGTAGTGCCATATTTTTGCAATTTAGCTCCAAATTTCATGAAAATTGATGGGTAGCTTTGTTTCGATGTCTGGAATCCATTGGTGTGCTCAAATCTTCCAAAATCAATCAAAATATGGCACTTTTAACCTGAAAATGATAAAAAAGCAAGAAATAATGTAGATTCTGCAATATTTGATAAATAAGGCTTAAAAACAAGCAAAAGAGCATAAATATGACACAAAAAGACACATGAAATGACACAAAATATATGATGAATTTTGGTGTCATCAACTATTTAGGAGATGTTACGGCAAATGAATACTAAGCAGTGGTGATCTCCAGCTGTCTTCTGCCTTGCTTCTGTTATCTTTCTCCTACCGATATCCCTTAGTAAGTTGCTTACTTTTCATGCTATCATGTACTGTTTACTACATAGGAGACTATGCAGTTCTTTTGCCATGGGTAGAGGGTTTCTCCCTCTTTTGTTCGTGTTCGTGCTTATAAGTTTATGTACTTGTGTAAGTACTATTGTTTGTGTTAGTGGTTTAGTGGTTTTTATCGTGGCTAGTGTGTTTTCTTTATTATATGTTCTGTGACGTGTCATGCACTGAGTTTCTTAGATGTTTTTCATATTTTGATTTTGTGACTGCGTCAAACTTCTAAGTCTGTGATGCTTATGCTATCTTAACTTGTCTGAATCAGTAAGCTAGTCTAAGTTACCATTGTGGCATGAAAGTATGGATTTTTCTTGGGTTACAATGCTTCTTATTTTGTTATAGTGCTTCTTATTTTGACTTACTTTTACACTGTTACCTAACTTGTAGATTATAATTGAGTATGATTTCTACTGTAGCATGAATGATATTCAATAGGTAACCTTTCCTTCAGATTTAGTTTTAATGCATAATTCCATACGATGACTTCATTATTGTATTCCTTTCATTGACCCATCTAAAAAGGAGATACCATGTATTCCTTTCATTGACCCATCTATAAAGGAGATACCATGGATTTTTTTTAAAAAAAAGAAACAAAAAAGGGGCAGTGGTACCTAAGTGCAGATGAATCCAAAGGTTTCATTCCACTTGGCACTGTCGACGACATAAAAAAAAGAGAGAATAAAGGGTCATAAAATGAAAAAGAATGGGTCAGGGAGAGTGAAAAACTCCGCTTTCTTCTACTTTAGGGTGAAGAAATGAGTCTGTGTACATTATGTGGTGTACATAGTCTGAATTTACTTGTTAACTAAGTACCGGGGGGTGCATTGATGACACCGAAATATGTAGTTTCAAGCGAAATCAAATACATGGAAGAGTTATCATCATCAAGAGGAAATCACCCAAGAAATTTCACGCAAAACGGAGCAATTCAGCAAATTATGGTAGTGTCGTAACCCATTTTACGGTACCGTAATTCCAGACAGTACCGTAAAATCCGAGCCCTGCCGTATTTTGAGAAGTTTCCGAACATAAAGATTTTTGGATTTTACGGCACTTGTCGTAAGCAACATTACGGTACCATATTTCGGAGAGCTTCAGAACAGAAACTTCACCCGAAATTACGGCACTACCGTAAGAAACTACACGGGCCGTAATTTCCAGACGTTCGCGAATAGAGAGTTCAGCCGATTTTACGGCACTATCGTAAACCAAATTACGGTGCTATAATTCCTGACCACATCAGAACAGAAGACTCGAGCGATTTTACAGCAGTGCCGTAAGACATTACACTGTCGTAATTGCTGTTCTAAACGTGACGCTCGATTCTTGCGGAGAAGATCGCGAGCTATCTAGAGCCTAAAATCGGATGTCGTAAGAAGCAGGGGGAGAGCTTTTGAGGAGAGGATCACGGAGAGACCAAAAGCCCCAAATTTCATGTACTGTCAAGGGAGAAATCGCAATCCATACTGCGGCCTAGGGTTTCGCCGCCGCGCTCGATCCAGACGTCCTCCGACCGTAATTTTTATACTGAAGCTTCGTCTGAAGAAGGAGACAACGTGCCAGAAGTTTCAGACCGAAAGGAGATCGATTGGATGAGAAATCGAAGAAAAAGGAGTCGCCGGCACTGTTCATCGGTGGTTCTTGCAAAATTACGACTGTGAAATACTTCACAGCTGTGCTGTATTTTGTAAGCTTCTCTTTTACTTCGATTTTCGATCCTCTGAAACCATGATCTATTGTAATTCCCTCATGATGATAGCTTAAACTACTTTTGGGACATGGGGGAGTAATTCACTTGATTTCCAATGACTAGATGATTATTTTTACTATTTTGTTGAGTTTAATATTACCATAATGATTTTGCTCATGTGATAATTGTACTTAGACTCTCTATAAGTTCATGTTACTAATTATGTTCTTAGAATTTTCGCTTGAGACCGAAAGGTAATTGCTTGAGAATTTGGAACCCTAGAATTGCATGTTAGGATCCCTTCCTTAGGTTAGATCTAATTTGATCTGTCCTAGTAGATTAATTGCCATAATTATAACATGAACCTATAGATCGAGTATATTTGTCAAACATGGAGATCTTGTGTGAAAGCAAGGATCGGAACATTGGAGATCCGTGAGTAAAACTAGTGTTGAGACTCGGATGCACGAAAGTGATCCTTGAATCTCCACTAGAGATTATCAGCATTGAATTCAGATGCACGAAAGTGATCCTTGAAATCATTGTTTGATGATTTACTTATCTTCAGCATTGGGAAGAATCTTGCGAGAAAGCGAGGATAAATCCCTGTGCGGTTGTTTGCACGAAAGTGAAACAACCCTTTTATTTAGTAAATTACATCTTCATCATGATAAATTAAAATTGACGAAATCCTTATTCATATCTAGCTCATAAAAGTTAAAGTGAACGAAACCCTAGTCCCAGCTTTTCTCTCTGATAATTCTGTTTTTAGCTTTCAATTTCTATTCTCACTACTTCGATTAGCCTAGATAGTAAGAAATCAACTATTTAGTATTCGACAACGTAGGTCCCTGTGGATTCGATACTTTCTTTATTACTTCGAGTATCCGTGCACTTGCAGATCACAACAAGTTTTTGGCGTTGTTGCCGGGGACCTTAGTTTTCGTCGATATTAGAGACGTTGAGATTATTGCTAGACTGGGTTTCACTTATGTTTTATCTTTTTATTCTTTTCTGCTTACTTACATCATTTGATCAGTTTGCTCTAGTGTGCGCAGGAAATTCATTTCTAATGGTTGATCAAAGATCAATGAGGGACTATGCAGCCCCTAATCCTCAAAGGATACAATTTAGCATTGCTAGACCTGCAATTGAGGCCTCCAACTTTGAAATTAACCCTTCCTTCTTATCTATTATCCAGCAGAACCAGTTTGGAGGATCATCAATCGAAGATCCTTATTCACATTTATATGTCTTTCTTGAATATTGTGATACCATAAAAATTCATGGAGTTTCTGGACGCATTAAAACTGATATTGTTCCCTTTTTCTCTCAGGGATCAAGTACGATCTTCGTTGCATTCTCGTCGACCCAATACCTTCACAACATGGGAACAATTATCAAAAGCTTTTCTGATGAAATATTTTCCACCAAGCAAGACTATCCAATTGAGGAATCATATCACGAACTTTCGACAGAAGAGCGGAGAATCACTCAACGAGGCATGGGAGAGATTTAATGATCTACAACGGAAGTGTCCAAACCATGGCTTCGAAAATGAGATTTTAATTCAGACATTTTATTATGGCTTAGTTTATAATATCCGTCTAATTATTGATGCTGCCGCAGGGGGATCCTTGATGAGTAGAACATTTGACAATGCTTTCAAGTTGCTCGAGGAGATGTCCTTGAATCATAGCCAATGGGCTCCAGATGAAGAATGTTATGTTGTCATCAACATGGTAAGAATGAGAATGAGGATCAGCAACCCTTGACTGAAGAGGTTAGTGAACCCATGCTAGAGAAACTTTCAGCTAGCCAAATTCAATCATTGCAAATTCAAAACACAAAAAAATTTGAGGATCTTGAAGAAACTGTTAGTCACCTTGCTTCTCAATTAGAATCTTTAGTGGCGTACAATAAAGTTCTAGAAGAACAAATATCTAGATTAAGCTCTGGGGAACATTGCAAGGCCATTATCACTAGAAGTGGGAGACAATTAGGAGAACTTAAGGAGAAAGAGTCTATTAATGATCGTTATGGGGAATTAGAATTAGAAAAATCTTCTAAACATAAACAAACACTACCTAGTTTAACACCTAAAAAGGGAAGTAAACAAAAAGGGGGTGTGCCATGTAAAGAAGATGATTCTAAGACTAATCTACCTCCTCCCTATAGACCACCAGTACCTTTTCCCCAAAGGATAGTGCAAGAAAAGCTAGATAAGCAATTTGGAAAATTTCTTGATGTTTTGAAAAAGCTTTACATTAACATACCATTTACTGAAGCTTTATCTCAAAGGCCCATATATGCTAAATTTTTGAAAGAAATCTTGTCTAACAAAAGAAAGATAGAGAACTATGGTACTGTGGCTTTAACCGAGGAATGTAGTGTTGTTATTCAAAACAGGTTACCACCGAAATTGAATGATCCAGGTAGTTTTTCTATCCCATGTTTTATTGGTAGTATGGCTTTCGACCGAGCCTTATGTGATCTAGGGGCTAGTGTAAGTCTTATCCCTTTGTCTGTGTGTAGGAAGTTGGACATGGGAGCTCCTAAACCGACTACAATTTCTTTGCAGCTCGCTGATCGATCGGTAAAATATCCAGTGGGTATTCTAGAGGATGTTCCTATACAAGTTAGTAAATACTTCATACCTGCTGATTTTGTGGTACTTGAAATGGAAAAGGATACTAAGATTCCTATTATTTTGGGTAGGCCGTTCTTAGCCACTACTGGAGCCCTTATTGATGTACGGAATGGTAGACTTGCTTTAAGAATTGGCAATGATAAGATTGAGTTCGATTTGAATAATTCGTTGATAGGCCTGCATATGCTAGTTCTTGTTGCGCTATTCATGCTATTGATGACACAGTTTATGATGTTAGTTGTTTCTTTGATGATTCTTCTACTAATGTTCCTTTTTCTGATTCTTTTTCTGATACCTTGAAAAATTCTTGTAAATAAATTGATAATTCTGACTTTGAGAATGATTTTGATGAACTCGATGATGAAAAACATGATATTTTAGATTGTGCTACGTTTGATAATGAAAGTGAAAAGATCCTTAAAGTTTGAGTTGAAAGTTTTACCTGATAATCTTATATATTAATTTCTTGGTCCTAACTCCACCTACCCTATGACTATGGATGCTAAATTAGATGCCAGGGAAACTGATCTACTCTTGAAGGAGCTAAGAATTCATAGAAAGGTAATTGGGTATTCCATTGATGACTTAAAAGAGATTAATCCTTCTTTTTGCATGCACAGGATTCACATGGAGGATGAGCACAAACCGCATGTAGATTTTCAGAGAAGGCTCAACCCGTCTATGAAGGAAGTGGTGAAGAAGGAAGTACTAAAATTGTTAGATGCAGGTATTATCTACCCTATCTCAGATAGTAAGTGGGTGCGTCCTATACACTGTGTCCCAAAGAAGGGAGGTGTCACTGTAATGAAAAATAAAGATAATGAATTGATACCTGTTAGAAATGTCACTAGTTGGCGTATGTGCATCAATTATAGAAAATTCAATGTTGCCACTAGGAAAGATCATTTCCCCTTACCTTTCATTGATCAAATGGTGGAGAGACTTGCCAAACACTCTCACTTTTGTTTTCTTGATGGGTATTCCAGATTTTTTCAGATTCCTATTCATCCTGATGATCAAGATAAAACCACTTTTACATGTCCTTATGGTACTTTTGCTTATAGAAGAATGCTCTTTGGTTTATGCAATGCACCTACCACTTTTCAAAGGTGTATGATGGCATTTTTTTCTAAATTTATTGAAGACTTCATGGATGTTTTTATGGATGATTTCTCTGTCTATGGTTTCTCTTTTGATGACTATTTAGCTAATCTCTCTAGAGTTTTATAGAGATGCGAAGAGACTAACCTTGTCTTGAATTGAGAAAAGTGTCACTTTATGATTAGACAGGGGATAGTTTTGGGCCATCTTGTTTCAGAGAGGGGGATTGAAGTAGACAAGGCCAAGATAGAAGTGATTGAAAAGTTAGCACCACCCACCACTGTCAAGGAGATCAGGAGCTTTTTGGGACATGCAGGGTTTTACAGGAGATTCATCAGGGACTTCTCTAAGCCTGCTAAACCTTTAACTGATTTACTCTGTAAAGACACCAAATTCTGCTTTGATGAGAAATGCCTATTTGCTTTTCAGGAGTTAAAGAAAGCTTTGGTTTCAACACTCATCATCCAGCCCCAGATTGGGACTTGCCCTTTGAACTCATGTGCGACGCCAGTGATTATGCAGTAGGGGCAGTCTTGGGACAGAGAAAAGATAAGAAACCTCATGTCATTCACTATGCCAGCAAGACGTTGGATGAGACACAGAAAAATTACACCACCACTGAGAAAGAACTATTGGCCATAGTATTTATTTTTGATAAATTTAGGTCATACTTAATTAACTCCAAAGTGGTAGTGTACACTGACCATGCAGCTGTGAAATACTTAATGTAGAAAAAAGACAGCAAACCTCGATTACTCAGATGGATTTTACTTCTGCAAGAATTTGATTTGGAGATTAAAGACAAAAAGGGATCAGAAAACCTTATTGCAGATCATCTCTCAACAATAATGGTAGACACTGAAAAGAATAATAAGATCAATGATTCCTTCCCTGAAGAACGGCTTTTAACCATTGAACCGATCAGAGCTCCCTAGTATGCTGATATAGTAAATTACCTTGTTGCTAATGTTTTTCCTCCTAATTTGAACTACCAAAAAAGGAAGAAGTTCTTAGCTGAGGTAAAACACTATTTTTGGGATGAGCTTTATGTGTTTAGAAGATGTACAGACGGTATTTTTAGAAGATGTGTACCTGAAGAAGAAGTCATAGATATTTTGTGCCAATGTCATGGATCCTCTTATGGTGGTCATGCCGGTACTGAAAAAACTGCTTATAAAGTGTTACAATCAGGATTTTATTGGCCTACCATTTTCAAAGAAGCTAGAAACTTTGTATTATCTTGTGATAGATGTTAAAGAACGGGGAACATTAGTAGAAAACATGAGATACCACTGTCCAACATTCTTGAAGTTGAAATATTTGATGTTTGGGGGATAGACTTTATGGGACCTTTCTCATCTTCAGGAGGTAACAAGTACATTCTGGTAGCAGTTGACTATGTTTCAAAATGGGTTGAAGCTCTTGCTTCACCAATCAATGATTCAGGAGTTGTTGCTAATTTTTTCAAAAAGATCATATTTCCACGGTATGGGACCCCGCGAGTAGTAATCAGTGATGGAGGATCACATTTCATAGAACACAAATTTTCAGCCTTACTCAGAAAATATGGAGTGAATCATAGAGTGGCAACACCTTACCATCCTCAAACAAGTGGACAAGTGGAAATATCAAACAAAGAAATCAAGGGAATTTTAGAAAAGACCGTGTCAAGCACTAGGAAAGATTGGGCATTCAAACTTGATGATGCTTTGTGGGCATACCGGACTGCTTTCAAAACACCAATAGGTATGTCTCCGTTTCAATTGATTTATGGAAAATCATGTCACCTGCCTGTGGAACTTGAACACAATGCATACTGGGCAATCAAGATGATGAATTTCGATTTAAAGAGTGCGGGGGAAAAACGGAAATTACAATTGAATGAGCTAGATGAGATTAGACTCTCTGCATATGAGAATGCAAAAATTTACAAGGAGAGGACAAAAAGATGGCACGATCGACATATTTTCAGGAGAGATTTTCAACCAGGTGACTTTGTTTTTTTATTCAATTCTAGATTGAAACTTTTTCCTGGAAAACTTAAGTCTCGATGGTCTGGTCCTTTTCAGGTAAAGAAAGCTTATCCTTACAGAGCCTTGGATGTATGGAGTGAAGAAACAGGAGAATTCAAGGTTAATGGTCAGAGACTTAAGCACTATTATCAAGAAGAGCTAATTGAAGAAAAAGAGAGTTTTTATTTAGATGAACCACGATCAGGTCTGAGTGTTAAAGAATCAAGCTAAAGACTTTTAAATTAGTGCTTCTTGGAAGGCAACCCAAGCTTTCCAACTTTAGTTCACTTCCTTTTATTTACTTTTATCTTAGTTTTGTCTTAGAATTAATTTTTATTTCTGAAAAAGAAGCACAGAGAAGAGAAGAAAAAGAAAGCTCGGCACAAAAAGTTGATAAAATTTTGTAAGTATCCTCTCCCATTCACCTTTTGGGTTTCATCATTGACTCATGTTTTTGTGTCTACCACCACTACTCCATCTACATGATAATCTTTTGATTTAGATGATTGATTTGTGGCCTTGATCTACCTTTGGGATTATTGTATATGGCTTGAATTGATGTTTGATGTTGATGAGTGAATTCAAAATCCATGATTAGAGATATAGCCCTATCACATCAAAATTTGTTTCTTCAATACATATTTGTCTATTGAAATATGAAAGTAGTTGATGCATGAAATTTTGGATAGATGTATTGTTTGAAGAATAAAATCTAAAGGTGAAATTTTTCTTTCGAATAAAATGAGTATATGAGTATGATTTATAAATTGAGATCAATTGATCAACCTAGTAGATGTTTAGTCTATTCTTGTTATTTGTTGAGAAATAAGAATCCAAGATCCCCAAAAATAAGGTGAGGACTCCCTTACTTGGCACTGTGGGAAAGCACAGTGGTACCGAAGGTCATGGGTTGAAGTAATAAATAGAAAAAGTATGTATCTATGTGGGTACATGCCATGAGAAAAATCATTTCACATAAACTCCACTGTCCTTAGTAAATTCTTTCCAAATTAGAGGATATGAGTTTCATTGCATTGATTATGTGAACCGTGCACTCTAATCTCGTCACCAGAAAAAAGGTGGTAATCGAGTTAGAGAATGTGAATGATGCCAAAAAAAATCAGGTGTGGAAAAAGATCATGGAAACCTTATTCCTATAAACAAAAGCATGATAGATTTGAACTGAAAATTTGGTGAAATCATAAGATTGAAAATTCTAATTATTGTACATGTTACGAAGTTTTATTTGATTAAATTGTGGATCTAGAGGATTGAGTTCTAAAGATGATATATTTATTTGAATTTTTGTAAATCAATTGATATAGTTTTTCATTGATGAGTTGTATTTTAGAAATTTATTGAGGATGAAAAGGCTATTCTTTTAATCAAATTTTGATTTCAAAATTTTGATTTTTGCTTGATGACAAGCAAAGTTTGAGCCTTATGTGTTTGATGACACCAAAATATGTAGTATATTTTGCTTCATTTTGGATACTTTTTCATACTAAATTGAGGATCTTTTACTTGTTTTTATGTTAAATCCATCAAATATTGCAAAGTCTACTTCTATTTTGGTTTTTCATGTTTTTCAAGCAAAAAGGCACTATTTAAAGCGTTTTCAAGCGAAATCAAATACTTGAAAGAGTTATCATCATCAAGAGGAAATCACCCTAGAAATTTCATGCAAAACGGAGTAATTCAGCAAATTACAGCAGTGTCATAACCCATTTTACGGTACCGTAATTCTAAACAGTACCGTAAAATCCGAGCCCTGCCGTATTTTGAGAAGTTTCCGAACAGAAAGATTTTTGGATTTTACGGCACTTGCCGTAAGCAACATTACGGTACCGTATTTCGGAGAGCTTCAGAACAGAAACTTCACCCGAAATTACGGCACTACCGTAAGAAACTACACGGGCCGTAATTTCCAGACGTTCGCGAACAGAGAGTTCAGCCGATTTTATGGCACTACCGTAAACCAGATTACGGTGCCGTAATTCCCGACGACATCAGAACAGAAGACTCGAGCGATTTTACGGCAGTGCCGTATGACATTACACTACCATAATTGCTGCTTTGAACGCGACGCCTGATTCTTGTGGAGAAGATCGCGAGCGATCCAGAGCCTAAAATCGGATGCCGTAAGAAGCAGGGGGAGAGCTTTTGAGGAGAGGATCACGGAGAGACCAAAAGCCCCAAATTTCGTGTACTGTCGAGGGAGAAATCGCGATCCACGCCGCCGCCTAAGGTTTCGCCGCCGCGCTCGATCCAGAGGTCCTCCGGCCATAATTTTCATACTGAAGCTTCGTTTGAAGGAGGAGACAACGTGCCAGAAGTTTCAGACCGTAAGGAGATCGATTGGAAGAGAAATCTAAGAAAAAGGAGTCGCCAACATTGTTCATCGGCGGTTCTTGCAAAATTACGGCTGTGAAATACTTCGCAGCCATGCTGTATTTTCTAAGCTTCTTTTTTACTTCAATTTTCGATCCTCTAAAACCATGATCTATTGTAATTCCCTCATGATGATAGCTTAAACTACTTTTGGGACATGGGGGAGTAATTCACTTGATTTCCAATGACTAGATGACTATTTTTACTATTTCGTTGAGTTTAATATTACCATGATGATTTTGCTCATGTGATAATTGTACTTAGACTCTCTATAAGTTCATGTTACTAATTATATTCTTAGAATTTTCGCTTGAGACCGAAAGGTAATTGCTTGTTAGGATCCCTTCCTTAGGTTAGATCTAATTTGATCTGTTCTAGTAGATTAATTGTCATAATTATAACATAAACCTATAGATCGAGTCTATTTGTCAAACGTGGAGATCTTGTGCGAAAGCCAGGATCAGAACGTTGGAGATCCGTGAGTAAAACTAGTGTTGAGACTCGGATGCACGAAAGTGATCCTTGAATCTCCACTAGAGATTATCAGCATTGAATTCAGATGCACGAAAATGATCCTTAAATTCATTGTTTGATGATTTACTTATCTTCAGCGTTGGGAAGAATCTTGCGCGAAAGCGAAGATAAATCCCTGTGCGGTTGTTTGCATGAAAGTGAAACAACCCTTACATCTTCATCATGATAAATTAAAACTGATGAAATCCTTATTCATATCTAGCTTATAAAAGTTAAAGTGAACGAAACCCTAGTCCCAGCTTTTCTCTCTGATAATTCTGTTTTTAGCTTTCAATTTCTATTCTCACTACTTCGATTAGCCTAGATAGTAAGAAATCAGCTATTTAGTATTTGACAACGTAGGTCCCTGTGGATTCGATACTTTTTTTATTACTTCGAGTATCCGTGCACTTGCGGATCACAACATGCATTCATCACAAATGTTTGTCCTTTGCGTCACAAGGTGTCAAGTTAGTTTAGGGAAGTAGCTTGAGCCAACCGATGATAATTCATGATTCCATACCTATAATGTTGAGAATAAATACATCCTGGTAAATTCTAATTAGTTTGGTTATTTCAGCAGGAATTGATAATAATGTTTAGTTGTAGTATGCATAGTGCTTAATCCTTGTTCAGATGTTGAGGTACAACCTATCGAATTGATTTCTGTTTTCAGTATTAATTGTATCTCATTTTTCTTCTAAAGTTAAGGTTGGGTGTAATGGTAAATTCTGCTTAGTAAGTGCTTTAGCTTTAGAATATTCTCATTTCATTACCCTTTGGTTTCTAACTAGTTTTTCTTGAGGACAAGAAAGATTTTAAGTCTGTGATAATTTGATAGGTGTAATTTTTATAGGATTTAGAGTCTAATTTATACCATCATTTGAGGCTTAACTTCTATTTTATGTCACAATTTGATACCTTTTTCCCATAAAGTATAGAATCTTCACTATTTTTTATATCTTTATGAAATACAGGTCATTATCATTTATTTTCGTGAAGTTTATTCGAGATTTGAAGTTAGGGAAAGGATCAGCATATTACAAGCATCAGACAGGCAAAATTTCAGAATTTTTGGAGCTTCCTATGCTGAACACGGCCTGCCCGTGCTTATAGTCACGGTCGTGTTCATCGCGGCATCAGCATCTACATGTAACGAGGAGAACATGGCCTGGCCGTGCTTATCGTCACGGCCGTGTTTGACAGAAATTCCAGCTTTGGCCGAACTCGTCACCGCCGTGCGCACGCCCGTGTTCGGGTGCTCCAGAATATTTCGAGACAAACACGGCTTGCCCTTATCCAGACACACGGCCGTGTTCATTTATCAAAAACTCACCGAACCGAACACGGCTTGCCCGTGTTCGCCGTCACGCCCGTGTTCACTTATCCGCAGTTCATCGCAGCCGACACGGCCTAGCCGTGTTCATCATCACGTCCTCTGTTCGCGATCGTTCGTCTGTTTTCCACCAAATTGGACGCTCCAGATGCTAGAAAATTTGGGAAAATTCCCAATTAACATTCCTAACAGCCCAAGGCTTCGATGGAAGCATATAATCGAGAGTTTTAGGCGGTTATAAGGGTCGAATTTGGAGAAGGACGCGACTAGGGCGAAAAAGGGCAAAAACTTGCATTATTGGGCTTGGTTCGATGGATTTCTTTGGGGCTATCGAGAGAAGACCGAAGATTCATCATCTCCTACCCTTAGTTTGTAAATTCCCCTCTTTTCGAATTCATTTACTTGGGTTTTAATTGTTAAATGATGTACTTTCTAGAGTAAAACCCTAGTTCGGGACTCGGGCGTAGCCCGTTGAACAAATTCTCACATGTAAACATCTTTTATGAATCTCAATGATACTTTTTAGTAAATTTACTTATTTAAATGTGGTGTGCTTATTGCGTATTTATGTTTCGGCCAAACATCGATATGTGTGAAGTGTTACGAGAAGAGCCGAGAGGTGAATCGTAACACTCGACTACCCATTTAAACTTGTGACTTGGATTACGAGAGTCGTTCAAAGTCACTCAAGGATTCACGATCATCATAGAGCTCATTGGGTCTTTCTTATGTTAGTTTTGCTACGAGAGTAGGAAATTAGCTTAAGTAGGCACCGGATTACTTTTCTCCTAGTCATTGTTTCATCCCTGTCCAATTGGTTATAGGGTCTAAGCCTCTCCTTTTAAACTATTTTTCTAAGCTGGTCCAGTATACTAGGGCAGTTCCTCTAAGTAGGAAATGGGCATATATCAACTTACTTCTTTTAGGTATAGATTGGCATTCAAAATATTGTTCAACAAGGGTTTCCCATTCTTGGTACCCTTGGGTATCAGCATTTCCATCAAACAGAAGTGGATTCATTCTTAAGTTTTTGAAGATGTCCTCATCCTCACAGCCTCTATAAGGTTCATTTAGGTTATGTTCGCTAGGGGTAGTGACCGTATGGTGTTGCTTGTGTTCATCATTTTGGAATTCAGCCCTACCTTGTCTATGTGCAGTTTGACTAGGTCCCTCTCCCCAGGAATTTTCTTGGGTTCTCCTAGATGTTTGATAGTGGATTCATTCTTGTTCCGCATTCGGGGTAGGAGGTTGTTGATTTATATTTTGGCTTAAAGCTTGTTGACTTTCTTCTACCCTATCTAAACGGTTCAATACTTCTTGTAGCACTCTTATCATGTCATTCATAGAGGGTCCTCCTCTCTCAGTAGTATCATTACTAGCCCTACTCCTTGTGTTTAACATTTTCAAAAAAAACAAACATAGCTAGGCAAATAAAAATGCAATAGCAAATACCAAACAAATAGAAAATCAATGATTCCGAAAATTCAGATCAACTGTGCTCAGTTAGCAGTCTCGGCTTAACTCAAAATTTTAGCTGCACCAGGGATTTACTAAACTAAAACTTGATTAATTAGAGGGCCGAGTTCCTATCTATTAGGAGATAGTTCGTATGCCCAGAAGTTCCCAGCAGATTTCAAGAACCAGAATTTTAGAGAATCAGGTTAAATGCAGGATTTCGGTGGTAAGCTATAGTAAAATATCCTAAAATGCTAACTTTGTTCAGATCTTCAAGGAGACTAGCAGCAATTGATTGGCTGCATCTTTGAGGAGTTGAACACTAGTAAGGAAGATCAGCAGACTCTCAATGGTATAGAGAATCACTAACCTCCTCTATCTCCAGACAAACACGACTGAAAACAAGGATGGTGAGGAACAGTAAAGCAGAAACTTTGGAGATGAAGAAAATGCAGATTTTATCAAGACTTTGAGTGAGAGAACTATCTATCACTTAGGTAGTCCCAAACCCAAGTTAAACACAGAAACTCCAACTTCGGCGTGCAACAAAATCTGATCTAAATAGCAGCTAAATAAAGAAACCAACTCAGAAACACAGCAAGAACTTAGTAAGAAATTTAGTAACAGGGCATAGACTCAGAATTTCAGTACAGGGTGAGAAGACTTTCTATTTCTTAGATAGTTTCCTACGCCAACAATTTCAGAAAGTCGCAAGCAGAGAATTCCAAACTTCTAGCACTAATGTTGACAGAAACTACGTAGAAGAAACCAGAGATAGAAATTCAGCAAATAGAGTACAGAAATTCAGCAAAACAGCAAGGTCTATAAAAATTTTCTCTTGCAATCACACAACAAGAATCACATCAAGTTTTCAGAAAACCAGGGTCAAACGCAGCAGGTCAAAATCAACAGAAGAACACAACATACTCAAACGCAGCACAAGATAAACTCAGAAAATCCAGAAGCAGATTTAGGAAAAGAGATATTTTTTTTTATCCAAACTTCAGAGACACTTGCGCAACCTACAGGAGCACCTTAGGGCTACTTTGATTCCACTGAAGTAGGAGTAAACCCAAGAATCCGAACTAAGGAATGAAGCTCTATGTTTTAGTGTTTAAGTATGCGCAAGATGGATTATCAAATAGCAGAGATATAAACTAGCAAGCACCTTATCACATCAAGCATGCGCAGATTCAGAATTTCAAAGTAAGGAAAGTAAACTATCAAGCAGTTTAGAGTTTAACCTATTCAGCATGCAATTCTACAGAGTGTAAACTAATTAGCATGCAGTTCTACGAGAAGCTACTCTACTCAGTTAGGAATTACCTAAGGCCCCCTTTAGGGAAGGGGGTGAATCCCCCTACTCTCGAATCTTGGCGATGAGGCTAAGAATGGGGTTAAATTAAGTGTCCTACAATCAATTCAAAATAAACAAGGAGTGTTGGATGGAATATACGTTCCAAACACCCTAGCCTAACAAAGATCCTTAGTTTGGGTCTTGATCAAGTTTTGACTTACTAGCCAAATGCTTCAAGGGTTCTTCTGCTTCCAGTCCACCAACGAGGTTTCCCGCGTCAGCCCTCAACTCTCAAGGGAAATCACTTGAAGGTGGAGGGGAAGATGGAGGTCTCGGCAACAGAAGAAGGCACAAAGGCACAAGGTAACACAGGCTAACAAGTTGTTGGATTCTCTTTTTTTTCATAAGAGATAGACTAAGTGCAAAGTGTGCAAGTACAAAGACTTTAAACTCTATTCCCTCAACGACATTATTTTCCCTCAGCTTCATCCAATGGTTATCTTCTCTAGATTTGAATTTGACTGGTGGAGATGATGCCATCCATCAAGGAATTTGATTGGTTGATTTGGGCGGCTGCAAGTTGAGTAAATGCTTGCTTAGTAGCTATGTTTCTAAAGGTAACTTCTCTTGAAATCTTCCGCTGAAGAGGTGGCTGCTTGATTTTCCTTGGCGCATGTATGAGGCGGTTAAGGCTGATTGGCCTTTGATGCATGTTTGGCAGTGATTGGCTGGAGGAGTGTCTTTGGCTTGGGTAAGTGTTGAAGCCGAGTGGTTGAAGAGGTTCAGCGCATGCTTGGATGCATGCAGTTCCTGTATTGGTCCAATTGAAAATGTGTCATTGAATTGAGTATCTGAGACCGAATTGTTGAAGAGATCTTGACTGAAGTTTTGCATGTTGACTTTGAATGTAATGTTGTTGGCATGTTGCGGCTGAGATTGGAAGTGGTACAAGTTGACTTGATTTGACTTGGAATTTGATGTTGTTTGCATGATTTGGCTGAGAATTACCTTTGTTGACTTGACTTGCTCCTTGGGATATTGACTTGGATTACTGATTTGGTGAAGCCGAATGAGGACTTGAGAGTTGAGGAGTAGGGTGCCTTGCATGTGCATTACAGATGTTAAACATCCTAGGCTAGAACAACCTACTACATAATCTAAGTAAATAAAACATGCTAAAAAAATAAAACCCTAGGCTAATCCTATTCTAAGACATAAAAGTAAATAGCAAGCTTAAAGCAAAAGTGATGCAGGAGCATAATCAGCATTTATGACAATATTAATTTCGCAGATTTAGAAGGACTCTTCGGCTTCTGACGGCTACCATTATGACAATAATGGAATGACTCTTCGTTACTTTTGACATTATGGCGTATTAAAGTCTTCTATTAAATATCTTGTTGATAAGTGTGTTATTGGACGATCCGATCTTGGACATGTGTCACGATCTGATCCGTCCAAATAGCTTTATATAGGTCCCTACTCCAATGTACAGTTTAGTGAATTGAAAGTTATTTTTGGAAACCCTTTGGGTTAGTGTGTTTTCCTCCTTGTGAGGTTAGGGTTAGGACATGTAGTCCCCTCTCTTCCCCCTTAGCTTGCTAAGCTAGGGGTTCCCTCTTCTCTTCTTCCCCATCTCTTCTCCGGCGCCTCCAACCTCTGTTCCGCATCATTTGGTATCAGAGAAAACATATGGGCAACTCTTGTCTACCCATAGCGATCCATTCTCACCTCCATGCCTTCTTTGTTTCATCACCGGAGTTGGCCGCCTGGTTCTTTTCAGAACCCATGGCCAACGATGAAGGGAGCTGGAGCCATGCACTTCATTGTCCACATGCATCAACGTCCAGCTTCCAGCCCTCTCGCGCCATCCATCTCGCCAGCAGCACTCAACCCACCGCCGCCCTGATTGCACCTCCCATTGTCACCAGAGTTGGCCGCCTGGTTCTCTTCAGAACCCATGGCCAACGATGAAGGGAACGCATGCGTCGTCTTCCACATCAGCCGAAAACCTCAATATTCACACTTCATGCTTCCACCTCCTCCCTACAGCAAGCACGCCGGCGTTCATGTCTTCATCTTTGGCTTTCGTCTGCCCATTTTCCGTGACGTTAACCAAAGCTGGTCGCCTGGTTCTCTTCAGAACCCACGGCCAGCGATGAAGGGCTCGCAATCATCCGCATCATACATCTTTCCTCCGTCATCGCCTAGCCTCTTCGCCGACGAACAGCGCCGCCCGCTACCATGCCAGCCGCAGAGTTTGTTTTCTAATCAACGCCGCCGACTTCACGCGTGAAGTAGACGATGAGTCACGCGTGAAGGAGCCGAGTCTCGCGAAGCGATTCAAAAGTCTTTCACCAGGAGGTGAAATTTTCAAAGAGGGGAAGTCTGATGCAGGAGCATAATCAGCATTTATGACAATATTAATTTCACAGATTTACAAGGACTCTTCGGCTTCTGACGGCTACCATTATGACAATAATGGCATGACTCTTCGTTACTTTTGACATTATGGTGTATTGAAGTCTTTTATTAAATATCTTGTTGATAAGTGTGTTATTGGACGATCCGATCTTGGACATGTGTCACAATCTGATCCGTCCAAGTAGCTTTATATAGGTCCCTACTCCAATGTACAGTTCAGTGAATTGAAAGTTATTTTTTGAAACCCTTTGGGTTAGTGTGTTTTCCTCCTTGTGAGGTTAGGGTTAGGACATGTAGTCCCCTCTCTTCCCCCTAGCTTGCTAAGCTAAGGGTTCCCTCTTCTCCCCTCTCCTCTTCTCTTCTGCCCCATCTCTTCTCCAGCGCCTCCAACCTCCGTTCCACATCAAAAAGTAAAGGTTTACAATAGTTTATCAAAAAAAGTGTCAAACTAGGTATCCATATCTGATAGGCTGCTTCTTGGTACGCTTGAATCGTTGTAATGCCTTGGATGCCCTTGCATCATCATCCCTATTTCAACATTCATCTATCTAGGATAGGATTCATAAGGACATCTCTCCTTAGAATCCTAGCAATTTAGAAGCTTTGCTTAACTTGACCTTCAATAATTTTTTTTGTATGGCTCAATTCCATGCTCATGCAAAGGTACCTTTACTTTGAACAAAAACCCACCAAATCTTCGTCCCTAATGACAAAGTGCCTATTACTTTGAAGGGCATTTCTCCTATCATTTGTGTAATCTGACCTTCCATATACTTACTAAGGTCTTGGCCAACTGTACGAAAGACTCATTAGGATGGAGAAATACGGTTTTATGAAAGTCTTTAAGATATTCTTAAGAACATTCCGATAGTGCATTTAGGTACAAAGCTAAGCATAAAAAGATTACCCCATTCTAGGGACATATTGACCCTGTTTGGCATAGCTGGTCAACTGTTTTTGCTGATCAAAATAATATATTTTTAAAAAGCTAGGGTGTTTGGCAAGCTACTAAAAGGAAACCTAGGTAACATGCATTTCAAAAATTTTGCATAGGCAGAAAAACTAGGTTTCATGGATTGCTTGACTTGAAATATAATCAACCATGAAAGGATTAATTGAAGCATTACCATGGCCATAGTTTGAGTGGCGGCTTGGAAGAAGAAAGGGGAAAAGCGCCTCTTCTCCAAAGGAATCACACACAAGATGTTGATGGCTTCTTCCTTGTGCTCTTTGTGCTAGCAAGGCACTAAGGAGTCCTTGATCGAAACTTGGAG
This sequence comes from Costus pulverulentus, assembly GCA_027562315.1. Taxonomy (NCBI): domain Eukaryota; kingdom Viridiplantae; phylum Streptophyta; class Magnoliopsida; order Zingiberales; family Costaceae; genus Costus; species Costus pulverulentus. The sequence goes on from CM050439.1 coordinate 40,793,963, forward strand.
AGGAGATGCGCACCTTGGCTTGGTTAAACTTCTTCTTTTCGTCAAGAGGAAGAAGAATGCGAGAGGAGGAAGATAGTCACTTAGAAAACCGAGAGAGAGAGAGAGCCCTTGAAGGAAAGATTCCATATTTGGTAAGAAACATGTAACCCCCTTCTTAACTCCCTCCATAACTCCCATGCGTTCACCTCATGTGACCTAACCGAAACCTTTCATTTGAACTATGCGTTCACTAAGTGAACCGGTTCAATTTCATTTGGTTCAAGGACCAAATCGAACAAGCCCTGGTCTTGATCTGATTGAACCAAATGGCTCAAGATCCAACCACACA
>CM050439.1:40805458-40824519 GCA_027562315.1 Costus pulverulentus
ACCTAAATTCTCATACCCGACCCCGACCCGACTATACCCCCGTCGGGTTTTCCCCGAACCCGACCCGACCCCCAGTCAACTCGGGTTTTCCCCGTTGACTTCGGGTCGAGTCGGGTCGGGTCGGGTCGGGGATGGGGTTTTTTGCCATCCCTAATTACAGATCTAAGAGAAATAGAAGTTTGAGATATCCTAATATCTTGTCCAAACTTGGACCAAGAAGGAGGAAGTTTGTCTAAGAGGCAAGAAATTTGGTATGATTCACTAAAAATGGTTCCATTCATATGAATGTCATGAATCATGTTTTGAAAAACATGAATTTGATCATTTATAAGGAATATGATCAACCATCATATAAGAGTTAAAATTAGATACAGTAAATCTTATTGCACCTTCAAGATCTCTTAGGTATGTATCTTCTAATGCGTCCTAAATTTCTTTTGCAGATTTATATTTTCTATAAGTTTCATATAGGTTATCACTTAGATAAGAGAGAATATGAAACCTATAAAGGTATTTAATTTCCTCATGTGATTTAGAAGAATAAGATGAAGAAGGGCAGGTAGAATTTTCCCTAAGGCAGCAATTAGTCCTAGTGAAATTAACCAGGGTTCTAATTGCTCTTGCCATCGGGCAAAACCAATTCTGTTAAAATTTTCAGGTTTAAAATTATCTTCTAATGCCATTTTTATTTTAAAGAGAATAAGAAAATTATTTATTTGCATAAATAAATTTTTAAATATAAAAATTATTTTAAACATGGTTAAAATAAATAAATTACATATTATGCAAAATATGTATGTTATGAACATTTTAAACTTTAGGCTCTTTAACCCATTTAAGTTCAATATAATAATTAGATACATTGTGAATATGAAATCCAAGTTGTGCGTAATCTTCATTACTTTATTCATTGTTAAAGTAATTAAGTTACATGTTATGTGCAACATGTTTAACATGTCTATGTTAAAATGGTCAACCGTAAATAAAAATTTATTACACATGCAATTCTACTTACAGATAAATTAAAAGAATATAAGAAAATCAGCTTAATTCACTATTTTACGGCCTGTTTCGGTGGAAGGAAAGAAATCAGCAAAGAAAGGTAATAAAGAGAGAAAGGAAATAAGGAGGGAAAGAAATCATTGCTTTCCCTTATAGGCCCTGTGTTTCAGTGGAAGGAAAGGAAATAAGAAAAGAGTAAAATTATATTATACATAATACATAAATAATTAGTAAAATTATAAATATTATAGTTTGTTAATTATAAAAATACTATAAAATTCATATCAATTTGTATAAATTTTTATTAAAAATTATAAAAAATTATAATTTTTATAATTATAATTTTTATTAAACTTCAATCCACATATACACTATTTCGAGCACAATCCCCATTGTCATCCACGCAAGGGCGGTAGATGTCGACCAACCTCTTTAAGATCGTCACTTGGGTCCGCAAACGGAGGATGTACTCCGCTGTCTCCTCGAACAGACTATCGCCTGCCGCCTCCTCCTCCATCTCCTCCGCTTCGCCGGTTCTGGAGGGTATGAGATTCCTGAGAGCAACAAGACGTTCCTCCACCGCTTTCGTCACCGCCTCCAGACTCTGCTTCGTTACGCCGTCGCTGTGGCAGCGCCGCCGCCTCGGGTGCCTCAGGAATCGATTCCTTCTCCTTTTCCTGCTCATGCTCAGAGCGGGTCTCGAGATCTTGCGGTTGACGCCAATGGTCGTCGTCATTGGCATCGCGGAACACTATGGAACAAAGAAGCCGTTGCCCGTTGGCTTCAGAGGCGAGACCTACCGTGACTCGTCGGAACTATTTAAAGAGAGAAACCTCGCTTCAGTTGATCGAAATCGTCCAACTCCGCGGTTTCAAGCACGGAGGCGAGGCTGTCAACGGCGGCAGCACCGCTGGCGGCGGTTGTCGCTGCAGAGACCAAGTCCGCGAGTTCCCCTCCGGCGTAGTTCCCCGCCTGGCACGTCGACAGCGAGAAGCTGTTGGATTCGGCGGTTGCCGGCGACACGAACGGGTGTGAGAAGGCGTTGCTCCCGGACGCCAAGCTGATCACGGGCGTGGAGGCGAAGGAAAAGGGCGAGCTGCTCTGCTCCGTGTCGCCGCAGCCCAGACATTGGTCTCGGCTGAGGGGGTGGCTTGGACGGAAATGAGATTTCCCTCTCTTTTGGAGGGAACCATTTTGGAGAGAAAGGAAATATTTCCTTTCCTTTGTCTATTTCCTTCTTCTAAAACCAAGGAAATAAAGGGAAAGAATTCTATTTCTTTCCTTTCCCCCTTTGTTTCCCTCTTTTGAAACAGGGCGTTAGTGTTATCTGGTTATTAAAGATGAAGGGTTAACTTTAACGGACAGAAAATTGAAAAATCCACAATAGCAGCAAACACACAGTTGAAAAATAAGTTTGTTTTTTTTTTCTTGTTTTATAAAGCAACACACAGATGAAAATGGCACAAATTCCAAAAAGAGTTCGCACGTTTTGATTAAAAACAGTGTTGCTTAAGACTTAACAGTAAACATAATTGTTTTAACAATAAATTTAATAGTGTAACAGACTGTTTTAATAATAGAATATTTAAAAATTTAAAACACTAAACAAATATTTAATTTGAAACAGATTTCTCAGATTTCTTTTTTTTTTTCTCATATTTCTTTTAAAAAAGAAATCTGTTTCAAATTAAATAAAAATTGTATTTACTTTTAGTACGAGATTTGAAAATCAAATTTATAAGAATCGGAAACAGATAATCGATAACCAAATCAAAACCGATGTCCAAATATAACAATATACAGAAGGGAGAAAAGTAAAGTTTTTTTCCCTAAATTAAATTATTTACCTTTTTCGAAAAACTCAGCACAGAAACAGCAAGACAGGGACAGATATTAAAATCAAATTAAAATTTTTTCTAATACTGATTAAGAAACAAAAATTAAAAAAAAAAGCAACAACAAGTCTTGGAAATATTTTAAAGTGATTAAAATTTGCTAATGTAGATTAGGGTACAGAGCCTGTAAAAATAATTAAATTCTTTATTTGAATTAACAATTCCTAACGCAGCAATTTTACTATAGTTTCTCCTGAACAGATAGATGAAAAGAAATATCTGTTTTCGTAAATTTTTTTTCACAGAATATTTATTCTCAGAGGAAAATTTTAATTAACAGTAAAAGTAAATTATCGTGCAACTTTCAATCAAATAGTAAACCAACATGCGAAACTTTCACTTAATATGGTTGTAGAGAATTTTTAGAAATTTATTTTAACAATAATTTTGCATGCGTTTACATAATATTAATTTGCAGAAAGTAAAAGAAAAGTTTAAGAAAGAAAAATTCGAAAGCATGTTACGACTTGCCCTTAGGTGAAAATTTCAAGCTCTCATGCGAGTTAAGTTCAAACTGAACATTCAGAATACAACCGAGGTACTTTTTCCGCGGAGAAGATGATCAGACACCCTTTCAGTAATTGAACAGTAGAAAACCAAAGAAATCAAGAGCGAAAATCAAGAAGAGATAAAGATGGAAAATGACATCCAGATCAATTTCTCCATAATCATATATATAGGAGAGGAGCTTAGATTTTCCCTTATGTTATGTTTTGTTGGATGGAATTCACAATGAAAAAGATGAAAATACAATGTCCATCTAGATTCATTGCATTTTTCATTCTTTTCATTATGAATTCTATCCAATAGAATATAGCCTTAAGGAGAAGTCATCACGTGTCTTTGAATATTATTTTTCTAACCTTCTTTTATACTTTACAATTTCTGTTTTTAATTTTTTATTTTGATAAAGGTCTAACACAGAGGTTGGATATGGGAATGATTTTCCCAAATCAGCCGAGTTTTGAGTTTGAGTATGGGTTTGGATTTAGGATCGATTTTAGAGAGCAAGTTCAGAGTTGGGTAAGCCAAATCTAATACTAACCTGGTTCGTGGTCATCTCTTAGGCTATGTTCTGTTGGATGAAATCCATAGAAAGTCATCTAGATTCATAACATTTTATATCATTTCCACTGTGAATTTCATCGAACAGAATACAGCCTTAATCTATGATCTCTCAAACGTCCATTCTCAAGCTTGCATATGCCACCCTTGTTTTAATAAAACATTAACGGTTTCCCTCTCTTATGAAGGAAGGGACTGCTAAGATGATCATAAGCTTAAGGAGGAAATGCTATTAAATAAGAAATTCAACTAACAAATCCCAAGGATAAGAAAAGAGTGCTCCAATCACCTATCCCTTAATAAGTGCAATCATCACTTTTTTAGTACTTTCAACAAGGCTGATTTTTAAAACTTGGATTACGGTGAAATCTTATTTAGATTACACTTTGCCCTAAGCTCAAAACTTTGTCAAGAAAATGTTGCATTGAATCGGAATGTGGATCATAATCTCTAAATACAATGACATTTCTAATAAGCATTAGTAATTACATGGATATAAAAAATACAAGCATCAAGCTGAATAGCTGTAATAGAGTAAATGGAAAATCTCCTTTGGACATAAATGCATCGTAGCACTAAAAAAAAATGGTCATAAATCTTTTAGCATATTTTGAAGACGACAACTTTTGCATGCCAACAGCCTATGACTTTTCCTATCTTGTCTCACTGTCTTGGTTATTTTTGTGCAAGCAAGTATAAGTAATGCAACAAATAAAAAGGCAATAGCGACCTCCATATACCTAAAATACAAAGAAACTCCTGTAAGAACAAGGCAAGGCAAGCAAACAAAAACAAGGGAAGCAAACGCCAAAATGCATTCATAAGATAAAAAAAGTAGAGACAATCGCGACCTAAGTTGCTACTCTTTATTTTAGGTGGATTCGTGATTACAGCCTCCAGTTTTACATGATCTAGACCACGCATCAATATTGATTTGACCATGTCAACAAAAGAAATTTACACAGTTTAATGTTTGTCAGTAATTTTTCTTATGTTTTTTACTTAATTATTGGCGCCGGCCAAAAAGGCGTTCTTTCTTTGAAGCTAAGGGCATAACTTTCCGAGTAATATTTTGGAGTGTCATTCCCGCATATGCCTCTACTAACTTGGAACTTGCCTACTCATCAAATGTTAGAGATCAATTGTGTGGAGTGGCATTAAAACAATAATTTCTACTCTCGTACGTACCTAAGATACAATATGCGCCGTGGGTAGTCTGATTTGTGATTGCGAAACTGCTAAGAAGAATCCAACAGTTTGTTCATAACTACTATCAACTTGAACATACTTTGAAAGAATGCCCTTGCCCTGCCCTGTAGATGCTTCGCTGAGCCGGTTCGGAGGACACTAGTGACGAGGTAACCTTAGCTCACTTGCCCTTGTTATATGTTGCTCCTTATGAAATCGTAATCTACTGAGGATTAATGGCAAATAAGTACCTTCCATCTATGTACAATGTGCAATTATTGTACTTGTAAAGTAGCTATCAATGAAATAGACTGATTGTAAATCGTTCTAAATTTGGCTTAGGTAGATCAACCAAGCACCTCAACTACGCCAAGTTGTTTTCCAGTTCACATGCCACTATACCAAGTGTGATACCTGGATTCCACTTAGACCAAGCCAGGTGGAGACGGGTTGGGCAACCCCAACTTCCGAAATCAAATTTGGAGCCCGGATTGGAGTCAACAGACGAAATCACCGCCTTCTTTGGTGAATTCGCAAGTGGCAGCGTGATATAGGCATTGGCTTTAGCGATGTTCATGAGCGGATCTGGCGGCCGTCTTTAGAGGTTTTTAGAGGCTTCTGTGAGTGGACGAAACGGACGCCCGCGGCGGCATCGATAGCTTCGTCTCTTCGGCGGATCCTATGGAGACAAAACCAGGTCTTCAGACGCAGATTCGGCTCAAGTAGCATCTCCGTCCTCTTCGACGGGTGCGACGACGCCTTCAGCGGAGACAAGAGGCGGCGGGCGACCGTCTCTTTCCCTATAAATCGACCAACGAGCAGATGAGGCAAGAGGGAGATTCGAGTGGAAGAACCCGAGAGAACAACGAGCTTTGAGAGATTTGTCAGCGATGACAAGCGTCGCCCTTCCAAGACTGAAGAGAGGATTAAGGAGAGATTATAAGTCGGCAGCGAAGGGTCTGTCACCGACGGAAATTGGGGTTTTTGTAAGCTTTTGACGAGAATAAAGCGAGGTTTTCCCCTTTCACTATTTGTCTTCTGCAATCATTAAGATTCTATTCCTTCTTCACCATCATCACTGACGACGATCTAGGTAGGCGGTGTTTCCAGCTGCGGTGAGAGCTGAGGGAGGGGGCGAGGACCTTACTCCTGCTGCATGCCGAGCTCTCCTCCGCTCTTCCTTCCCCGGCAACGAGTGTCGAACGCAGGCGGCGTTCAACGCGACGACGGCATGCATGGTGATGAATGCGATTCGAGCGTTCAATTCGAGGCAATTTTGACTTCAGTCAAAATTGATTCCGCTGAATCGAAATCGTGAGAGGCAGCAAATTTCGCAGGCGGCGAAATTTTGGATTTTGGTGCACTGTTCCGAGGATAAATAGCTAACGTGGAGCAAGGGAGAGAATAGGGCGTGACAAACCAGTAACAGTAGATCAGCTTCGATATACTAGTCTGATCTAGGAGTATGTCTGAGCCTATTCAACATTGATGTTGTAGATTCTAGATATGTCGGAGGCAGATCGGAAGCATACTTTCCTTCGGCATCTTCAGCCATGGGCTGAAGCAGAAGTTCAGCGACATACACCGCAAGACTGGAGAGAGGCCATAGTGGTGGCAGAGGCCTTGATGGATATAAGAGCTTCAGAGACAACTTTAGCAAGAGCATCCAGGTCGCCCCCGAAGCTTAACTCGCCAATGAGGGCGAGAGCACCAGAAAGGGAGAGACCCTTTCCCTAGCGAGGCAGATACTAGCCGGCACGACAGGAGTAGAACCGACTTGCAAAGAGCGCGCAGGATCGACCAAGATCAATGAGTTGCTTTTTGTGCAAAGGTCCACATCAGATGCATGATTGTCTGGACCGACAATGGATTTTGGTAATTACAGCAATTGTACAACGAGAGTTAGCTGAGAAAAAAAGGAGATGATGACGACCCTGTAGTGACATGCATAGGAGGGATGACATTGAATGCAATCGTGGCAGTGTCAGCCTTAGGAGGAGTACAATTGATGTATGTTCCAATGCAGATATATGGGGCCGTAGTGGAGGCGATGGTCAACACTGGTGCGACTCATCTATTCGTAACAGAACTCATGACGGCATAGCTTGGTTTGCGCACTTCATCGACGATGGTTCGAATGAAGATCATTAACACCGCAGAGTAGTAGATATTGGGCATCTCCTATGAAGTCCCGGTAAAGCTTGGAGACTGAACAGGACGACATCACATCCAAGTGGCGAAGATGGATGATTACGACGTCGTCCTCAGCATTGAACTGGTTCGATGAGCGAAGGTTTCTATCGTTCCACACTTGGAAGGAGTCTAAGTGCTTCATGAGAAAGCACCAGGATGGGTCTCTAGTATTCAGCGAGGTAGTTCGATGGTATCGACTTCGAGAATGTGGAGGACATGTAGAGTGATGTCTTGTATTTATATAGTATTTTTACTATACTTTTTATGCATAATTTCTCCTATTCTTATCATATTTTCACTTATTTCGACTAATATCTTTTGTTTGTTCGGAATCTTTACCTCTCTTCACTTTTGGTATGTTTCAGGCAAAAATGACCAAATTTGGATAGATTTTGATAAATCCAAGTGCCCAGATGAATTCTATAAGTTAGGACGAAGCTTTCCATCAAATTTCGTGCAAATCAGAGCTTATTTGAAAAATACGGCAATGTCATATTTATTATCATGGTTGTATTTTCTAGAAGAGCACAGAAAGAAATACGACACTACTTGTGATATTTATCACAGCCATATTTTTGTTAGAACAAAATATCAGAAATTCACAGAAAGAAATATGGCTTACTGGTGATAAAAATTACGGCTGTAATTTGTTAAAGAAAATCCACAAAAAGAAATACGACAGGGCTGTATTTATTTTCACGATCGTATTTTTACCAGGTTTAATTCCAGAAGACATAGAAGAAAATATGGTACTGTCGTATATATCTTCACGGCCATATTTTCATCCGCCCAACTCGAGTTTGACTCAGTTTCTCCCTCGATTTTATTCTTTTTTACGCCTAAATTTGGGGAAAAACCTAATTAGGAGATGAGGAACTATATAAGGAAGAATTGGAGCAATTATGAGGACTTTTTGGCTGATATACAGGGGGATTTCGATGAAGAGGCAAGACCTAGGGCGAACGACGGCGATCTTCAACGTGAACATCAGGGAATCGATTTATTTTTTCTATCTAGCTGGAATCGATTTTCATCAGGGAGCCTTGATTTTTGTCTTCCTTTGTCGATTTCATATTTATTTGCCAATTTTGTAATCGAACATGGATTTTTACAACGTGAACATGAATAACATGTCAGCGTAAACTCTTTATTCAGGATTTAGGGTATAACCCTCTATGTTTTCATGACTTGATTGTTTGCTATCTTCTTATGAAGTGATTAATTTGTGTTAGATTCAATAATTGTTGTGCTTATTACATGTTGATTATTGGCCATAATTTGCATGCTTAGAGATGTCGCAAGAAGTACTGAGAGGTGAATTGCGACGTCGGATCTATAGTTTTTGAACAAGTTGATTCGAACACGAGAGTAGTTCGAATCGACTTGAGGGATTTCATAAGATTTGTCAAGAACTCATTGGATTTATCTCGAGTTAATAACCACGAGAGTAGGGAATCAACTCAGATAAATACCGGATTGTACTGTGATAACACCAAAATTCATAGTATATTTTGTGTCATTTCATTGGTCTTTTGTGTCATATTTATGCTTTGTTGCTTATTTTTATGTCTTATTTATCAAATATTTCAGAATCTATACCTTTCTTGGTTTTTGATCAATTTTAGGTTAAAAAGGTATCATTATCATGAGTTTTCAAGCAATTTCGATGCGTGAACGAATTCTAATCATCAAGAGGAGTTTGCACACAAAATTTCAAGATAAACCGGATTTTCCTGCGAAATTACAGTAGTGCCGTAATTAATTTTACGGCCGTAATATGGGAATATGGCACTACTGTAATGAATTTCACGGCCACAACCCACAAAAGATTTTTTGGAAATTACAGCACTACCATAATGAATTTTACGGTGCCGTGATTTTGGTCCAAATTTAGGCAGAGACTTCAAAGGATTGCGAAAGAATTACGGCACTGTTGTAAGGATTTTTATGGTGCCGTAATTTTGGGCAAATTTCCTACAGAAGCTTTCAGAAACAATCAAGGAGATTACGGCACTACCGTGATGAATTTTATGGTGCCGTAATTACTGGCCATATACCTATAGAAACTTCAGAAGTAATTACGGTAGTACCGTAATGATCGTCACGGTACCATAATTTTGTGCCCAGTTGCCCGATTCTTCTGCCGAAAACTTAAAAAGATGATTTCTCGAGATTTAGGACACCAATTGAAGATCCAAAAAAAGGGAAACACTTAGTATTAGCAAGGGAAGATTTTCAAAGCAAAATGAACAATTTTCATTCACGCTACACAGAGAATTTGAGGGAATCGCCGCCGTGCTAGGGTTCATCACCGTTCATCGTATAGACCATCTCCGGCCACAGAATTTGAAAGGAAGCTTCGCTTGAGGAAGGAGAACACACCACAGAAGTTAGAGTGAAAGGAGATCGATCAAGGGAGAAATCAACAAAAATGTGGTCGCCTGCACTGTCCATCGTGACTCTGCTGCAAATTACGGGCTGTAATTTTCATTACGGCCCTGTTTTGTAACTTCTACTCTTCCCTTTCGATTTTTGATCAATCTAAACAATGTTTTGCTGTAATCCTTCAATTATTCTAGCTTAAACCTTCTTTTGGGACAAAGGGGGTAATCCCCTTGATATTTTAATGACTAGATGATCTTTATTCCATCAAAATATTTTTGGTATGGTAATTTTACTTAAGAGATTAATGTCTTTAATCTTCTCTAGTTTCGATCATTAACATGTATTAGAGTTTTGTGTTATGGACTGAGAAGATGATACGTAAAACTTGGAACCCTAGAATTTATGATCGTAAGAGATTAGTTGTGTTCTTATCTTTGGATTTTAGAAGTTTAATTTTTGTTGATGTTTTGTTCTAGAAATTATTATTGTTTTATACATGAAAATATGTTAGAGATAGATATTGGATTGTTTGAAAACCTTAAGTAAAACCTGTGAAACTAAGGTATCAGAATACTTAGTTTTGCTTGAGATCTTGACATCGAGATAGAATGCACGAGAGTGATTCTTAATCTCTCTGTTAAAGTTTACTTATATTTAACATTTAATAGATCTTGCACGAGAGTAAGGATCGTTCTTTGTAAATTGACTGTGCGAGAGCGAGTTAATTTCTTTATTAAGTAAGCTATATCTTTAGCATAACGAAAATAGATTGATGAACATTTAATTATATCTAGTCATAAATATTAAGGTGGATGAACCCCTAGTCCCAATTCTTTCTCTCTGATTTTCCGTATACCGTTTGATCGTTTATTTACATTATTCTCGATTTGTTTAGCTAGTAAGAATTCAATTCATCGGTACTTAACAACGAGGTCTCTGTAGTTCGATATCTTAAATATTACTTCGAGTATCCGTGCACTTGCGGACTACAACAAGTTTTTGGCGCCGTTGCCTGATGCGTTGCATTTACACTAAGTTTTTACCTATATTTTATACTATATTTTGGGCTTAATTGAATGATTTTATGCAATTTTTAATGATTTTACTTCACTTTGCATTGAATCTTCACTTTTCTTGGTTTTATTGAAAATGTAGGTAAAACGGCATAAAAATGATGGATTTCGAGAGTTTTGAAGCTATAATACGATTCCCGAGGAGATCACGAGCTTACACATAAAATTTGGAGCGAAAATAGTGAAGATTTCAAGATTTACGGCTTTGGCCGTATTATGGAGTCAGTCGTAATTCCGCATTCGAGCGAAAGGCGAAAAACGGCTAAGTATGGAAATGCACAGAAACTTTCACAGGTGAGGCCGTGAAACTTTCTGTGTACAAAGGGGCTGTACACACAGAAGGATTTACGGCCTTGGCTGTAAACTCATTACGGGTCATGAATATCACTCAAAATGATGGATTTTATGAGTTTTGATGCCACGGGATGATTTGTGATGAAAAGACGAGGTTGTACATCAAATTTGAGCCGAATCGGAGGTCAAACGGAGGTCAAGCACAACTTTCACACCCTAGGCCATGAATATATTCATGGGCAGTGAAAACAGTAAGTACTGTATAGATATGCACATTTACACCCTAGGCTATAAATAGTTTACAGGCCGTGAAAACGTTTGCCCCTTCACGTTTTCACTTGATTCGAACCTGAATCTAGCCGGAATTGAGCCAAACTTTGCATAAACCTTCCTAGATGGCTTCTAAACTGATTAGACTATAAAAGGAAGGGTTTTTGAAGGGTTTCAGGGGCTTCTACGCATGAACGTGAATAGAGGCGGCGACTAGGGTGAAAATCACTTCCAGGGTAGAATTCCGACAAGAGATAACGCAAAGGAGGGGTTTGATCACTTCTTCTTCGTCTCCAGATCGAGGGGAAGAGTTCTAATCACTGTCCTAGTGTCTTTTTGCATTATTTTCGAGAGATTACATGTTGAATTCATCACTAAATATGCTGTATTCAAAGAACATGTTTGTTTAAACCTATTTTCTAAATTTGGGAAGTAGCCCGTTGACAATTCATGGATTATATCTATTTTTTTAAATCTTTGACATGAATTTTATAGATTTGATTTGATTAGAATTGTGTCTATTTCGTAATTTACCCTGATCAAGTAATTTTACGTCTTAGACGTTGCGAGAAGGACCGAGAGGTGAATCGCAACGTCGAAACTATTCTTTTCAAACCGACGAATCTGATCACGAGAGTAGTTCGGATTCGTTTGAAGGATTTATATGATTTTTCATATAACTTAAAGGATCTAATTGCGTTAATTTTCATGAGAATAGGGAATTAACGTAATTAGGTACTGGATTACGCTTTGGGGGGAGGTAATCTGTACCATAGAAAAAATCCCTTTCAAAACTATAATTTTCTGTTCAAAGATTTATTTTTATTAAATTCATAATCATCAGCGTGGTGAAATGTTGTGTCCGCAAATGCACGGATACTTCGAAGTAATAAAAATATCAAACCATAGAGACCTACGTGTTAAGTACCAAATATGTATTTTCTCACTAGCTAAGCAAGCCGAATATGATGGAAATAAACTATGCAGAAAAGTATGCTAAAAGATGATCAGAGAGAGATAAACTGAGACTAGGGTTTCATCTACCTTAATTCTAATGATTAGAAGGAAATAAAGGCTATCAGTCTAATTCTGATATGACAAAGATATAATTTACTTGATAAAAGGATCATCTCGCTCTCGCGTAGACAATCATACAAAGGACCAATCCTCACTCTCGTGCAAGATCTATCCAATGCTGAAAATAAGTAAATCATTGAACAAAGAACTCAAGGATCACTCTCGTGCATCCGAATTCTAAGTCAAACATCTCAAGTGGAATCTCAAGGATCACTCTCGTGCATCATGAAACTCAACACAGGCTCTACTTAAGGTTCTCCGACGACTCGATACTCAATCTCTTGCAGCATCAAATCAAGTCTAACATAATAACTCATCCTAGATTCAAATTATCAACATGGCAATAAAATCACTAAAAATCAGAATTCAAAGAACAAACCTAATCTCTTACGATAAGTTTCAAACTCGATAATTTCTAGGGTTCCGAATTTCACAATCAACCTCTCAGTCTATTTTGCAAAATTCTAAAACATGCATGAAAATATAAATCTATGGAGAGTTAAAGACAAACATCATAGAAGTAGAATTATCATACTAAAATTAAACTTGACAAAATAAAAGTTATCTAATCATTAAAAATCAAGGAAAATTACTCCCCATGTCCCAAAATATGTCTAAGCTAGCATGGAGGAAAGATTACAATAACAATAAGTTCAGATGATTAGAATCGAAAAAAGGGAAGAAAATTTTACAGAACACGGTGCTGTAACCGAAATTACAGCACCGTAATTTGTAGAAGATGCTGTGAATAGTGGCGTCACCCACTATTTCATCGATTTCTCCCTTGATCGGACTCCAAACACTTTGAAACTTCTGGTGTATTCTCTCCAACTCCAGACGAAGCTTCAGTGTAAATTTTACAGCCTGAGGTGGTCTCTACGCCTCTCGGTATGAGGCCGAACCCTAATCGCCTCTCTGTCGATTGCTCCCTCGATTCGTGATAAAAATCAAGGCTTTTACTTTGTGTGTCTTCTCCTCTTAACGATGAGTTCGTAGTAACTTTCAGATCTCAAGTTGGACTTCTGGATCAAAAGATATGGTCCACGCAAGATTCGGACGAAAAAAATCAAAAAATTGGGTCTAAAATACGGTACCATATTTTAAATACGGCAGTGCCGTATTTTGCCCAAAAATTCAGAAACTTGCTATTTAAAATCCTCCAAAAATACGGTACCATGACAGTTGTTCCCAAAAATACGGTAGTGCCATATTTTGCCCATAATCTCTGATTAAAGTCGTCCAAAAATACGGTACCGTGGTAGTTTGTCCAGAAAATACGGTAGTACCGTATTTTTGCAATTTCGCTCTGATTTTTATGAAATTTGATAGGGAACTTCATCTCAATGTCTGGAATCCATTGGTGTGCTCAAATCTTTCAAAATCGATCAAAATATGACACTTTTAACCAGAAAATGATCAAAAAATAAGAAATGATGTAGATTCTGCAATATTTAACAAATAAGGCTTAAAAACAAGCAAAATAGCATAAATATGACACAAAAGATCAATGAAATGACAAAAAATACACTATGAATTTTTGTGTCATCAAACACATAAGGCTCAAACTTTGCTTGTCCTCAAGCAAATAAATAGAATAATGCTAAGTATGGAAAATATGCTCTTTTATGAAAAATAAATTTCTAAAATATAATCACTCAAGAAATACTCCACTAACTTTTTTGCACAAAATTTCAGATAAATACATCGTCCTCTGAAATTAATCTTTAAGATCTACAACTTTGATCAAATAAAACTTCGCAACTCACATTAATGAAAAGAATCTCAATCTCATGAATTCACCTAATTTTCAGTTTAAATCTACAATACTTTTGTTTATAGGAATAGGATATTCAAAATCTTATTCCACTCAAAATCTCTTTTTTTCTCTCTCTTTTTTTTTATGTGTTTTTGATGGTATTTACCCACATAGATATGTTGTGTCCGCAAGTGTACGGATACTCGAAGTAATATTTAAGATATCGAACCACAGGGACTTCGCTGTTAAGTGCTGACTAATTGAGTTTTCACTAGCTAAGCAAATTGAGGATGGTGTAAATAGCAATCGAACTGTAATCGAAGTAAATCAGAATGAGAGAATCGGGACTAGGGGTTCATTCGTCTTAATATTCATGACTAAATATGATTAAAGATTCATCAATTTATCTTTGTTGCGGTTAAGATATAATTCACTTGATAAACAAACTAACTTACTCTCGTGCAGTTAGTTTACAAAGAATGATCCTCACTCTCGTGTAAGATCAATTCAATGCTAAATATAAGTGAATTTTGGCTAAAGAGATAAAGAATCACTCTCGTGCATTCTACCTCAATACCAAGATCTCAAGCAAAACTAAGCACTCTCGCACCTTAGTTTCACAGGTTTTACTCAAGGTTTTCGAACAATTTAACATCTATCTCTAGCATGTTATTATGTCTGAAACAACAATAAATTCTAGGTCAGAACATTAACAAGAAATAAGCTTCTAAAATTTATGGGTAAGAACACAACCGATCTCTTGCGATGAGCTCTTACAATAAATTCTAGGGTTCCAAGTTTTATGATATCATCTTCTCAGTCCATAGCATAAAACTCTAAAACATGTTAATGCATGATGCTAAAAACGATTGAAGGCATAAATCACTTGAGTAAAATAACCATAGCAAAGATATATTGATGTGAGAAAAATTATCTAATCATTGAAATATCAAGAGAATAACACCCCCGTGTCCCAAGAGGAGTTTAAGCTAGCATGGAGAAGAAGTTACAATATTCCATGGTTTTAGAGAGTCGAAAATCAAAGGATGAGAAGAGTTTAGAAAATACAGCACGGCTGTGAAATATTTCACAGCCGTATTTTGCAAGTTGAAACGATGAACAGTGTCGGCGCTTCTTCTTTCTTTGATTTCTCTTCCAATTGACCTCCTTTCATTCTAAAAATTTTGGTACGTTGTCTCCTCCTCTAGGCGAAGCTTCAGTATGAATTTCGCTGTCTGAGATGGTCTGGATTCGTCGGGATGGCGTAACCCTAGGCGGCAGTATGAATTGTGATTTCTCTCTCTCGAGTGGATGAAAATTAGGGCTTTTGTGTCATCCTCTTCCTCTCGTTGGTTGCTTCCTTTCTGCTTCTTACAACGTCGAATTTAAGGGTCTGGATCTCTCGTAATCATCTCCAAAAAAATCGGGCGTCGAAATTGACCTGGGAGTCGCTTTCAAAAATAGAAATATAGCAGTGTAATAGTTCACTACCCTGCCGTAAAATCGATCGACCATTCTGTTCTGAAAGTGCCAGGAAATGCGGCACTGTAATATGGTTCACAGCACTACCATAAAATCGGTTGAACTCTCTGGTCAGGAACGTCTGGAAAATACGGCCCGTGAAATAGTTCATGGCACTGCCGTAAAATCGGCTGAACTCTCTGGTCGGGAACGTCTCCAAAATACGGTCGTGTAATTCTTTACGGTGGTGCCGTAAAATCCAGACAGTTCTCTATTTGGAAAATCACCAAAATACTGCCATGCTCTCGATAATACGGTAGCCGCAAAAAATACAGTACCGTATTATAAATACGGCCCTACCGTATTTTGGTCCTCAGCCTCGATTTGCATGAAATTTCTTGTGTGACCTCTTCTTGATGTTGAGAATTCTTCTATGTATTTGATTTTGCTCGAAAACACCCTAAAATGATACCTTTTTGCCTGAAAATCATGAAAAACCAAAATAGAAGTAGACTTTGCAATACTTGATGGATTCAACATAAAAACAAGTAAAAGATCCTCAATTTAGCATGAAAAGCTATCTAAAATGATACAAAATATACTATATATTTTGGTGTCATCAAGATACACACTTTTTATTTGGACTTCAACTCTTATCTTTGGTACTACTATCAATTTTACACAGTGCCAAGTAGAAGAGTCATTCTCTCATGCCTATCCAAAATTTTTCTCTCATCGATTTTTTTTATTATTTTTGACTTCAACCCATGTCTTAGGTACCACTATCAATTTTACACAGTGCTAAGTAGGGGAGTCTCTTTCTCTCTTTTTGTGGATCTTGGATTCTTTCTTCCCAACAAATAGTAAGATAAACCAAACATCAACTAGGTTAATCAATTGACATTAATTCAAAAATTACACTCATATGCTCATTTTATTCAAGAAAGATGCTTCACTCTTAGATTGCATCCATCAAACAACATACCTACCCAAAACCTTATGCATCAATCAATGAATAATTTCAACAAGTAGATATATATTGAAGAAATAAATTCAACATAATAGGTATATCTCCATTCATAGGCATGCATGCATGAACATTCATCATCATAGAAAAATCTACTCATCTCTCATCACATGGATTCAAGTCATAAAATTTTTAAACCTCAAAAATATCATCATCAATGAAAAAGGTGTGAAGCATGAAACTCAAACAATCTTAGTCAAAAGTGTGACATGATAGACTCAAGAAACTTCATAGAATAGAAATCTCAGTGAATGATACATCTAAAGCAAATCAAAGATGCAACCATATGAAATAATCTAGAGAGTGCAAATGATACTCACAAAACTATATAGCAAGCTCTGACCAAAAACACATAAGGCTCAGACCAAAAATAGTGTCTGGGCAAATGCTGCAAGGTCCAAAGGTGTGCCTTTTGAAAATTTTACCTGCACAATTTAAGATACATAAGACTCAGTTTTAAAAATAGTCTCTAAAATAATAATGATAGAAATGATTTTCTCAAAGAATAATCAGAGATATCATCGATGGTTCAAAAGAGTGCTGGTGAAAAGAGCTGATGCAGCTGAGAAGTAGAGGGTGAACAGAGGCTAGCTGAAGAGCTCCTAGCAATGATGGTGATGCCGACAGTAGAGTGAGTAATCTCTAGTGGCCTGCTAGAGACTACAGTCCTGGAGGTGAGATCGTCGGCTGGTGGGCGCAAGAGATAATGCTGCAGAGAAAATTAGTCACTAATGAAGATTCTGCTGTAAAAATAAATAAAATCAATATAATAAGAGGCAGCAAAAGAAGCAAGAAGCCACTGGTGATGCTCCGCAAGAGGTGGAGGACAATTGCTCTTGAAGATTTCTGAATCTGGAGTCAAAAGAAGCAATAACAAGTAGAAAGCAAACTAAGCAGTTTTTGAATTTTTTATAAAAAGTAGCCATACCCAAGAATAAAATTTAATGATCCAAATAGAAAATGGACAGAACCAAGTTGTAGAATCATATATGTTCTTTTCAAACGTATGAAAATTAAAGGATCAAAATCTGTCAGGAATTTAGGGTATCAACAGAAAGAAGGCTACTCAGATTACAAAACTGCAAAAACTGCACAAAAGTTAATCATATTCAAAAAGTTGCTACGTTTCCTAGAATGATAAGAAAATATTTTCATGAAAACAATTAATCCACAAGATAGAATGACACATGTTCTTCATATTCCATGTGAAAAATCTGGGTTTCAAGTTATTTAAGCATCTTAAAAACTTGCAGCAAAAGTGCTAATCAGATTAGTTAGAAGAAAACTACTGCAGAAATTAATCAGAATCAAAAAGTTGCTAGGTGTTTTAGAATGATCCATGGACTTTAAAATTCCGCAAAAATATCCAGATAATAGACAAAGATGAGTACTTTGTGATGGTGCCAAAGATCAAAAATTCTTCTAACCCAGTTTCTTAAAATCACAACGAGAAAACACCTACTCAAATAAGCAATTTGCAGATTTCAAATACGGTATAGCATGCATTTCCTTACAGCAATGCCATAATATGCATAAAACTCTCGGGTCAGAAATCAGCAGAAATACAGTACCGTGAAGATGATTACGACAGTGTCGTATTTCGCATAATTTTTTTTTGCAAAAAGAAATAAAAAAATTAATTCTAAAAATAAATAAAAAATAAAAGAAACTAAGCTAGGTGGTAATGCTTGGGTTGCCTCCCAAGAAGCGCTAATTTTTAGGTCATTAGCTTGACCAAAACCCAAAAATCATGGTGAAGCAGGTGAATCAGTTCCAAAGTAAATAGCATGTAATTTTTTTCTTTTCCGCTGTCCAAAATGTTTAGCGACTAATCCAAATATCCAAAATTTCATATAAATCACAATTGACATGACTTTCTAAAAAATGCGGAAATCAGAATCAAAATTTTCAACTTCACATAAAGGATATTCAATGATCTTCCTATATTTGTCAGAAAGTAAAATCATAAGCCCTTTCTTCAAAATTATATCTTCAATAGCAATAGGAATAGGACTTTGATCAAAAGAATTGAGCATTGGATTATCAAAATAGTCTTTCTGTCTCAAATTAGATTCCTCAATAAAGTATAAATTTTTAAATACATCAAAAGAGTGAATATCAGATATAGGCAAAACATCATCATGGTGAGATTCATCAATGTTTGTAATTTTCAAATCCTTTTCAAGTTCCTCATGCCCACAATCAAATAATTTATCAATATCAAAATTATCATCAAAATCAAGGTGAAATTTTTCAAAATCAATTTTCTCAATCTTTTCCACAATTAAATTATCAGAAGAATCTAATTCACAATTATCAAAATCAGAGTGAGATGCATTAATGTTCACATAAGGCTCAATTTCAAAACAATCATA
>CM050439.1:40840446-40850848 GCA_027562315.1 Costus pulverulentus
GTATGATCTTGGCTTCAGTTTCAGTTTTTTTTTTTTAGTTTAATTTTCTCGTGACGTTCCTCGTATGATTTCCGCGTGAAATTCGGGGTTAAGTATCGAGGGGCGTTACAATCTCGACTAAGGACAATACAGCATGTCAGCCTAGCTGAACAGCATTGAGACATTATTCAGAAGCATACTTATTGCAGCAGACAATGTAACATACTGAATAACAACCATTGTCTTTATAAACATAAGAGTTTATACATGATACTGTTACAATCCCTTAGCCTCAAACATTAGCCTTAAGGGCATACCCCAACAGATACATCATGCCAAAATTTTTTATGATATCATTTTTGAATAATTGATTACCATCTAGGGGTGTGACACTATTGATACTTGATTTGATAATGGTTTGATATGGTTGTATTTGATATTCTAATATTTTGGATTGATACACTCTGTGTTTTGTATGATATGTGATTTGGTATGATTTGGTAATAATGATATATATATGCCTCTGTGGTTTGTTTAATCATGAAAATGCTGCTGTTATCATGCCAAAATTTTTCTGGATAATGAAATATTATTCATGACAATGCTTGAAGAATTGGACATAAATCTAAAGCGATGAGTTTATTTCTTCGATATACTATGTTGAAATTTTCTATTGATTGATACATGAAGTTTTGGGTGAATATATTGTTTAATGAATGAAATTTGAAAGTGAAGTAATTCTTTTGGATAAAATGAGCATATGTTGTGTGATTTTTGGATTGATATCAATTGATTAAACCTAGTAAATCATTAAAGTCCATCTTGTTATTTGTTGGGAAGAAAGAACCCAAAATCCAAAAAGAAAAGTGACTCCCCTATTTGGCACTGCGAAAAATTGGCAGTCGTACCTAAATTTATGGGATGAAGTCTGAAAAGAATAACTCATCTTCTTGGCATTGTATTTGCAATGGTACCTAAGATAAGAGTTGAAGTTCAATAAAAAGTATGTATCTATGTAGGTGCATGCCATGAGAGAGATTCTTTGACATTAACTCTGTTATCTCAAGAAGAATTCTTTCTACTTAAAGAGATATGAGTTCTATTATGTTGGTTATGTGACCAATATATTCTAAATATGTCACCAGAAGAAAGGTGGTATTCATTTTAGAAAATGTCAAAGATGCATAAAAAAGGAGAGAGAGAAAAATTTGAGTGGAAAAAGATTTTTTGATTCCTATTCCTATAAACAAAGACATCTTGGACTCAAAACTAAAACTAAGTGAACTCATGAGATTGAAGTTCTATTTATGCACATTGTGAAATTTTATTTGATTGAGTCATGGATCTTAAAGATTGAATTCGGAATACTATATATTTATTTGAAATTTTAAGTTATTATTTGATGTGAATTTTTCACATGAAATTGTATCTTAGAAATTTATTCATCATCTAAAAGTTTATTTTCATAATCAGTATTGATTTCTTTATTTGCTTGAAGACAAGCAATGTTTGAGCCTTATGTGTTTGATGACACCAAAATTCATAGTATATTTTGTGTCATTTCATTGGTCTTTTGTGTCATATTTATGCTCTATTGCTTATTTTTATGCCTTATTTATCAAATATTTCGGAATCTACACCTTTCTTAGTTTTTTTTTATCAATTTCAAGTAAAAAGACATCATTATCATGAGTTTTCAAGCAATTTCGATGCATGGACGAATTCTAATCATCAAGAGGAGTTTGCACACAAAATTTCAAGATAAACCGGATTTTCCTGCGAAATTACGGTAGTGCCGTAATTAATTTTACGGCCGTAATATGGGAATATGGCACGACCGTAATGAATTTCATGGCTGCAACCCACAGAAGATTTTTTGGAAATTACGGCACTACCGTAATGAATTTTACGATGCCATGATTTCGGTCCAGATTCAGGCAGAGACTTCAAAGGATTACGGAAGAATTACGGCACTGCCTTAAGGATTTTTATGGTGCCGTAATTTTGGATAAATTTCCTATAGAAACTTTCAAAAACAATCAAGGAGATTACGGCACTACCGTGACAAATTTTATGGTGCCGTAATTACTGGCCATATACCTACAGAAACTTCAGAAGTAATTATGGCAGTACTGTAATGATCATCACAGTACCGTAATTTTGCGCCCAGTTGCCCGATTCTTCCACCGAAAACATAAAAAGATGATTTCTCGAGATTTAGGGCACCAATTGAAGATCCGAAAAAAGGGAAACACTTAGCATTAGCAAGGGAAGATTTTTGAAGCAAAAGGAACAATTTTCATTCATGCTACATAGAGAATTTGAGGGAATCACCGCCGCGTTAGAGTTCATCGCCGTTCATCATACAGACCATTTCCGGCCACAAAATTTGAAAGGAAGATTCGCCTGAGGAAGGAGAACACACCACAGAAGTTTCAGAGTGAAAGGAGATTGATCAAGGGAGAAATCAACAAAAACGTGGTCGCTTGCACTGTTCATCGTGACTCTGCTGCAAATTACGGGCTATAATTTTCATTACAGCCCTGTTTTGTAACTTTTACTCTTCCCTATCGATTTCTGATCAATCTAAACAATGTTTTGTTGTAATCTTTCAATCATGCTAGCATAAACCTTCTTTTGGGACAAAGGGGGTAATCCCCTTGATATTTCAATGACTAGATGATCTTTATTCCATCAAAATATTTTTGGTATGGTAATTTTACTTAAGAGATTAATGTATTTAATCTTCTCTAGTTTTGATCATTAACATGTATTAGAGTTTCGTGTTATGTGTTGGTGTATATGCCCTTAGACCCGTTGTTGGTCTATCTTGTACTACTTGATATTGATATATCATTCTGGCATTGTCGTTATTATGCTATGTTTACATATGCGATTATGTACATGGATAATAATGTCCCTGGAGACAGATTGTCTGTGCTCAAACGGTGTGTCCCCAGTCGAGTACCTGAGTGGATAAGAGACAGCTCTGGTACATGTGACACTGGTATATGGGCTGGTTAGGCACAGGGTGCTAACACAGGCATATGGGTATATCAATGGTGGATATACTAGACCGACCCGCTGTGAGGCTCTAACTTGGTGTCATGAGTTAAGCTCACAAGTGACAGGAGATGCATTGATCCCTTGACTTGAGGTCATAGACTCTTCTATATGGTTAGGGATATACTTTGATACAACCTAACGCCTCGCCGTAGCAGGGAGGTCATAACGGTTGTCATTGGGTATGTCACAACCCATATGAGAAGATCAATGGACAGACATAGGATTTGCCCCTTCCTATGGGAAGCTTGATATCCATGGGGCCCCCCTATGGTTGCATGACTGAAATTGTATGGTCATACCCAGGTGAAAGCCTGATTTAGTCATGACCATGAGATTGGGTGAAAACAAAGTGGTGACACACTTTGTCCAATCGGATATTAGTTTGGCAAAGAGACTGTAATGCATCGGTATCTTGTTACGATGATGGGGATGTCGATGCTGATATCCATTACGAAGACTTGGGTAGCAGCGATGCACTGCTAGGTGCCACTCACTGCTTGTGATGACCTGAGTTCATCACTGCCAACGTCAGAGGAACCTACAAGGTCGCACAACTTGAAACTCGGGTTCTCGTATTGATCGAGTAGCCTAATGATCAAGTTATTGGATAACTCGGATCTTTTTGGGAGAATCTATCAGCGCCATTGTGCCTAATGAGATGGAAAGAACTTATTGGAGCTAGCTTCATTTTTGGGCCAGATGGGCCAAATGGGCCAAATAGGCCCAATAGGTCATTTGGCCAAATGGGCTAAATGAAGTTTAAGCTTGGAGCATGGCCCAATGGGCCATCGGGCCTAATGGGCCATGACAATAAGTTGCCTGGGCCCAATAGACATCATGGTGAATTAAATCATGTATTTAATTCTAGGAATTAAATTCTATATTTAATTCTGTAATTAATTCTGAGTTTAATGATGAATTTAATTCTAGATTTAATTACGAATTTAATTCTGAATTTGAAGAGTCATGTTATTAATGATCATTATGAGACTTTATTTCAAGGTTTTAATGAGTCATTATGAGACTTTAATTCAGAGTTTAATTCTATAATTAATTCTGAATTTAATTCTACAATTAATGATGAATTTATTATAGAGATTAATTCTACATTTATTTCAGAATACCAGAGGTCATCGTGATTTCTTTATAAGGGCTAGGAGGGTTGAGAGGAAAGGGTTCTAGATGAGGAGAAGTCTCCGAGAGACTCGCGCGGGGAGACTTCATTCGCAAGCTTGGAGCTTGGCGATTTCTCCTTCTTCCTCTCTTCTTGGCATTCACAAGGTTGGACCTTGGCGAGTTTCCATCATTCCTCTCCTTGGCGCCTTCTACTTGTGAGTGGCGCAAGTTCTTGAGGAGGACTCCCAAGAGGTGTGGATCTTCTTCCCGAGGCTAGCACCAGGCGTGGAAGAAGAGAACTCAAGCATCGGCTGTGTGCGAGACTGCAGACGGCGAACATTTGGGCGCCTACATCACATCCTTCTCTTCGCTGCAAGGTATCATCTCCTACTCACCGTGTCGATTCCTTCGCATGACTCGATCTTCTGGGTTTTTGGGACTGGTCTGTTTCAGGGATTGCTTCCGCTGTGCTTGTCTTTGAAATTTTAAAATCCCCCGGGGTTTCCCAACAGTGGTATCAGAGGCAAGTTCCGATCTTACGACCTGTGGGTTATGGTTTGATTATATGCTCACATGCCATCTGAAATTTTTTGAAAATTTGCATATGCGCATGGATTTTTCTAAGTAAGAAAAATTGTAAGTTTTTTGTTCCTAACATCTATTCGATCTCTTTGGTTTTTCGTTTTCTTCACATGGTGGGATAGACCCATATGTGAGAGAATTAATTTCTCCCCATGCATGTAGGATAGACCTACTGTGTGGGACTTGTCGAAGATTATGGGGCATGGTGATTGTCCTAATCTTGGCAGGTTAAGGATTGCAAGGGTAGGCGGCAAGCGTGCTTGGAGCATGCATCCGCCACTTGTAGACTCCCGAGAGAAACGAAAAATCCTAGATTTGTGAACCGATGTTGAGGTTGAAAGACGTGTTTTCTAAGAAACTAAAACTAAAGTTTTATGTTTCCATGAGCATATAGAAAAGCATGAGATGATTGTGCATCGTGTTGTGGTCATAGTCAAGCCCCTTGTATGCCTGTGATGTATTCTTGTGAGGCCTGCGTGCCGCTTTTTCTTTTTGTTTTGTAAACGCACAAAGAAGGTTAGGGGCGCATCCCTCATGAAGCTTGCATCTTGGCGCATCAACCATGATGGTACATCTTGCTTGGTGGCGTAAGTAAGGGCTTCGCCAAACCATAGGGTTCGTGAGCTATCCCTCTTGTCACAAGCATGATGGTGCATCATGCATGGAGGAACCATCAAGGTCTTGGCCGAACCCTAGGGTTTGTGTGCTATGCCTTGGTGTGGAGGACCTTGGAGTCGCACTTGAAGATAAAGATTAGTAGCGGCTAGGTTAGGTCTGGTTGGGGCTTGTCACGTAGGTCAAGCATTAAACATCCTTTGGCATGTGATGGTTCAATGTGTTGATTAGGCAATGACCACATCGCTTGTTTACTGCTTTCGATATCTGCAAAAGCATGCCTGGATGTGTTTTATCATTTTGTTACCACTATAGGATTGCATGCCTGTAATGTTAAACAAAAGATAAAACTAAAAGGATGATACCTCAAAAACCCTCATAAATAATATCAAGTCTAAAATAGTCTTCTGACGCGTAGCCCTCGTCAAACTATCGATCGATGGTTGACACGCTCCGCAAGTGCACGGATATGTCAAAGTAATATAAAAGATGTCGAATCCCACAGGGAACAAGGTTGAGTACTAGAAAGTCCGAGTCCTAATAGCTAGGCGAATCGAAACGTGGGTTTTTGAAGACGGAAATCAAAAACAAACAAGTGCAACTAATTTGGTAGAGAAAAGATATAAGAGAGAATTCAGGGCTACGGCTTCCACCACGATGATAATCTTAATCGCACAAGAAACATATTAGTTATTTGGTTTATTGGTTTTGCACAAGGAGTCTAACCCGAGGGTACAAGGTGCCCTCTCTCGAGTGATACACCCCGGTGTTCGTTTTAGACCGACCTCCTACTCTTGCGGTGGATCGTTCTAAGACGAACCCAATGAGTTCTATGGTAGACTATGAAATCCTCGAGCGAAGACCAAGCACTCTCGTGTCGAGGTCTCGCAAGTTTTACTCAGAGGTTCGACCCTTACGATCCTTCTCTCGATATGAATCGTAATGGTTAACACGCGAAATTACTCGGCCAAGGTAAAACCACGAAATAAATACGTCAAAGTAAAATATGCTCACAATTCATACCAAATAACATAAATAGATACAAAGTTTGCAATTAAAATTTTCAAAGGGTTTCCACCAAGCCCCGAAATAGGGTTTACGCTACAATCATCATTGAAATGCTCAAAATCTCTCTTTTAATGAAATAAAAAGTATAAGAAAACGAAGCCAAGGGGAAGGAGACGATGAACCAAAGGAATCCTGAAGAAATCGTGATGATCGTGTGTCTCAATGTTCGAAAATCTCCAAAAATCGCCTCTGTCGTCGTGTTCTTCCGCCCGTGCTGCTTCTTCACATGAATGCTCGATCTCTAGGTCACGAAATTTAGAGATTTTATATTCTTTCTCTTTGCCTCGAAGTAAGCTTTCTAAGAAGTCCTCACTTGCTAAATTTAGACTTGAATCGGGTTCAAAATCGCCAAAATACTGAATGGGTGTTGGTCAACTCGCCCTAACTCGCCTTTTCCTCGATTTCTCCCCAAATATGGCACAAGAATTAAGGCTTTTATATTCCTTGCCCTCTCCTTCGAATCAGCTTTCCATAGAATCCTCACTTGCTAAATTTGGACTCCAAACGAGTGAGAAATCAAGGAAAAACCGAGTAAGACTCGGACACACGCGTGAGTGGGTTAGAATCACGGGTGAACCCTGCCGGGTTCACCTGCCCGTGATTTTTCCTATAAATTTCGGCGAATAGAAGTGCGGTGCACCCCGTGGGGTTCACCCGGCCGTGCTTTTCTCTAGAGTGATTATGGTTGAAGTTTTCAAGAAATCCGGTGAACCCGGTGGGGTTCACCTGGCTGTGAAGCTTTCTGCGAATTCTGCTGGCTGGCGACCGAGATGGTGTACCCCATGGGGTTCACGCGGCCGTGATTCTCTCTGTAAGTTTCCTGCAGCCTGGCGAAGAATCTGGTGGGTTCACCTGGGCGTATTTTTGAGGCTAACTCCGTTTAAGCCCAAATTTGACGTGTGACTTCGTTTTCACACAAGAAATCATCCCATGGCCTCAGAATCGTCAAAATATGTCAAAAAAATGGGTATTTTTATCTGAAATTCTATAAAAGTGCCAAAAAGTGAAGATTCTGAAGATATGAAGGAAATAAGGCTATAATGAGTATAAAAGTATTAAAATAAGCCTAGATTTGGCATGAAATACAGCGAAAAAACACTACCAAAATGCAATGCATCAAAATACTCCAAACTTAAATCTTTGCTTGTCCTCAAGCAATAAAATAAGATGAAATACATGTTTGGTATAAGAGTAATCTTTCGTGTCAAGATATACATCCAAGTTAGAAAAACATTTAATAGCAATCCAATATCTAATCAGGAGAAATTAAGTAAATGGTTGCCTCAAGTGTTCAACAGTTTGATCCCACAATACTAGATGTCAAACATCCTAGTAAGCAGCAAACATAGGATTCAATCAAGCTTACATAAAATACTCATGCGATTCCAATCCTTCCTAGTCAAATCGTTGGGGTTAACTCAAATGTTTCATCAGGGTATGATACACTGATTATTGCAATAGACTTCAACTTATAACCTTAGGTGATGTAGGACGGAAGCGTGAGCTTTATTCTACTAATTAAAAATATTCAATTATTTATTTTTGGGATTTTCATAAAAGTCAAAATTCAGAAATCAGCCAACATTCCAAGGCAATAAAGATATTCTTTTATGAAAAGTTGCTATACTCAGTAGAAAAATCCATATGCCCAAAATTTAAACCGGTTAAACCACGTTATAGAATAAAACTAGTTCTTTGAATCATGTAACAATTAGAGCATGAAGAACTTTCTAGAATGTAGGGCATCTACAACAAAATAGCTAGTCAGATCAAAAAATTAACACAACACAGAAAATTATCAGATAGCAATTGTTGGAATGCCTTCTAGGATCACTCGTTGCATCTGGAATGAAACCAGCTATTCCGAGAGTTAGAAAAAGATGCATTCATCTTGACCATGTCGAGTTTGGAAATTTGTGCTCTGCCGAAGACTTAAATACCTGCAAATAAAAAAAAGCTATCCGATCAAATAGTTACAGAATTTGTGCAGAATCGTATCATTATTCAAAAGTTGCATGGTATCCTCGGTTGATCTGTGGAATCTGGATTCAGTCCAACTAGTCCATATGATAGAACAAGACTTGATCTTTCTAATCGTGCCAAAGTTCAAGTATTTTGTTCCACTGATTGCTTACAGCACCTGCGAGAACAAGCTTAATCAGATTATTATTAAGAACAGCAAAAACTTGCAACAGAAAAGAAGAAGAGGGAATCCGGAAGCAGCAAGCGAAAACATGCGCCGATCAACGACGGCAGGGCATGAGAAGTTCGGGGACGGCGTTGGAGACAAGGGAAGGACGAGAGGGTGTTGACAGCGTCGGAGCACCGACGAGAAATGATGGGGCGACGGGCAGGATCGTGCTGCTGCCGCAAATGGCTGACGAGTCTGGGTTCATGGAATCTGGATTCCTTGATTTCGTTCTTCGTCTGGAGAAAGGGAGACGATGCAGACTGTGTTGCTAGTGGTTTGGAAGGCGACCAAGAGGTTGTAAGCGGTGCTGGAGCGCTGAGTGAAGTCATCGGCAAAACAGAAATAGGGGATTTCCCGAAAATAGGGTATTTGATGAGGAACAGGGGAAGCGGCGCTAGTGGAGCAGGGGTCGTCGCCGTTCGTCGGTTGATGAACAAACGCCAAACCTGCTACAACTGGAGGTTTCTGTGGTGATGGCGAAGAGGTGGCCGGAGTTTTGGGTCGTGCGGTGGCCGGTCGGAGGCAGACGACGATGAAAGGCGGAAGTGGGACGGAAGGCTGGCGAGAACAGAGGATTCGAACGGAAGTTCGATTCTGGTGATCGCACAGGTGGATGGGCGGATGCCGGTGTCTATCGCTTCGTCTTGGGAGGATGAGTGATGTTCGAAATCTCGTGAGGATCGGACCGGCAGATCGTCGGCGGCGTGCTCACAAAGTTTCAGAAATATCTGGAAACTGGAACTGTGACTGGATTGATTTCTGGAGGAAGAAGAGGATAGAGAATAGAGGAAGGGAGGAGGAGAGGAGGGCTCGGCCCTAGAAGGAGATGAGGGAGGAGAGCATCCGATAAAGAGGAAGATTACTAGAAAACTACTTCATTAGATTCAATTTCAACAACTTTCGTCTGTTACAATGGTTTATGCCAGAGATACATATAAGCAGAGGTTTGGAGACGTTGTAGGCGAGAGAAACGTTGTAGCTTCCTTCTTTGATTGTAGTAGATAGACGTTGGAGAAGTTTCCATTGTTGGCTACGAGCATTGCAAGGTTCCAGCGTTGAAGGAAAAAGGGACGTTGGTATTTCCTTTGTTGGCTGGCTATTGCGTGAGGCTTGGCGTTGACTTGGCCTCGATTAGTTCATTTGGAGCAGGCGCATCTTGATGTGGCTGGAATGGCATATATGCAGCATCTTCATATGAACGTTAGATTGATGAGATCCCTTGATTGACTTGATTTGAAGCTATTGGCTGATTTGCAACATCTTCTTATTTGGTAAATGAGCTTGGTTGAATATCTCTTGGAGTGCTTGAGGTTGTTCTTTTCCCATTATTGTGCTAGCTTTAGGGGTTGAGCTTGCTAGCTTATTTGTGACCCTCCAGGTCTTTGACTAGGGTACTCGTAGACTCCACTTGTAGCTTCTTGGCCTGTGATCCCTACCTCCATCATTAGGTACCATTGCCAATTTTTCGCAATGCCAAGTAGAGGAGTCATTTTATTATTTTCAACTTCACATCCCTTAGATTTCAACTCATGTCCTTCGGTACCACTGCCAATTTTTCGCAGTGCCAAGTAGAGGAATCTAAGGTTGAGAAATATATATATTTTTTATACCAGTAGTTGATAACACATCCTTTTTGAACACATGTAGTGTCTCCCCAACAATAGAAGGGAAATCAATGAATAACTAAGCGAATATATAACTCAATATGATTCTCATGTAAGTTGCAAGCTCGAGTTGATTAAACAATCATAGAAATGTTTGACCCACTAATGAACTACTCAAAAT
>CM050439.1:40861101-40884478 GCA_027562315.1 Costus pulverulentus
CTTCATGCAAGAATGAATTATGCGCCACCCTTACTTAGGGTTTCGGCCCCCCCCCCCTCTTGAAAGGGGTTTTATCCGCTTGCGCTCCCCCTTGAAGGGGACTCTTCAGAGTTTCCATCATCCCTCTCCTTGGCGCCTTCTACTTGTGAGTGGCGTAAGTTCTTAAGGAGGACTCCCAAGAGGCATGGATCTTCTTCCTGAGGCTAGCACCGGGCGTGGAAGAAGAGAACTCGAGCATCGGCTGTGTACGAGACTGCAGAGGGCGAACATTTGGGCGCCTACATCACATCCTTCTCTTCGCTGCAAGGTATCATCTCCTACTCACCATGTCGATTCCTTCGCATGACTCGATCTTCTGGGTTTTTGGTACTGGTCTGTTTCGGGGATTGCTTCCGCTGTGCTTGTCTTTGAAATTTTAAAATGCCCAGGGTTTCCCAACATTATGGACTGAGAAGATGATACGCAAAACTTGGAACCCTAGAATTTATGGTAGGAGCTCATCGTAAGAGATTAGTTGTGTTCTTATCTTTGGATTTTAGAAGTTTAATTCTTGTTGATGTTTTGATCTAGAAATTATTATTGTTTTAGACATGAAAATATGCTAGAGATAGATATTGGATTGTTTGAAAACCTTATGTAAAACCTGTGAAACTAAGGTATGAAAATACTTAATTTTGCTTGAGATCTTGACATCGAGATGGAATGCACGAGAGTGATTCTTAATTTCTCTATTAAACTTTACTTATATTTAACATTGAATAGATCTTGCACGAGAGTGAGGATCGTTCTTTGTAAATTGACTGCGCGAGAGCGAGTTAATTTCTTTATTAAGTAAGTTATATCTTTACCATAACAAAAATAGATTGATGAACATTTAATTATATCTAGTCATAAATATTAAGGTGGATGAACCCCTAGTCCCAATTCTTTCTCTCTGATTTTCCGTATACCGTTCGATCGTTTATTTTCATCATTCTCGATTTGTTTAGCTAGTGAGAATTCAATTCGTTGGTACTTAACAACGAGGTCTCTGTGGTTCGATATCTTAAATATTACTTCGAGTATCCGTGCACATGCGGACTACAACATATTGCCGAGAGGGGGCAATCTGTACATGCAGATAAATCCCCTTCAACATAGTAAATCCTTCTTAAAATACTTTTAATTATAAAAAGTTATGAAATATACTGTGGTGAACCCGATGTCCTGAATTTCCATCATATCGATTACAACCAAAGTCTGTTTTACTGTTCCTTCTATTTTGTAAGATAAAAATCATTCTATTTTAGATTAGTCTAGCTAACGATCTTAAGTAGAGTTAGTACTTGATCATTGGTCCCTATGGGATCGATATTTTTATTACTTCGATTTGTCCGTGCACTTGCGGAAGACATCAAGTTTTTGGCACCATTGCCTAGGACCAATTTCATCAATATTGACTCAATCTAAGGATTGGCAGACTAGACTTTTGCTTCATTTTACTTGTTATTTAACTCTATTTATTTATAGTCTTTCTTTGAACTGATTGTTTATTTTCCATTTTCAGTTTAATCTGTTAATTGTTTATGCCCAGGTGTTCCATGAAGCTGAGGAAGATCCTAAACCAGAGAGAACTTTTCGCTTGCACAGAAAGTAATTAACAAAGGAAATCTTAAAATCTAAGATGGGTGATTAGAGATCTTTAAAGGATTACGCAAACCCAAACCTGCAAGGGGTTCGCTATAGTATTGTTCGCCCAACATTGAGGCAAACAATTTTGAAATCAAGCCATCCCTACTTTCTATGGTTCAACAGAACTAGTTTAGAGACTTGCCATCTGAGGATCCTAGTATGCACCTTTCTATATTTCTTGAATATTGTGATACATTAAAGATGAATGATGTTTCTAATGATGCTTTTTGACTCAGACTTTTCCCTTTTTCTCTTAGGGATAGAGCTTGTGCATGGCTTCACTCTCATCAGCCAGGTTCCATAATAACTTGGGAGGAACTTTCCAACTCTTTTCTTGCAAAATATTTTCCCCCAAGCAAAACTACACAGCTAAGGAACCAGATCACAAGCTTTGTTTAGAAAGAAGGAGAATTATTGTACGAGACATGTGACCAATTTAAAGAACTTCAGAGAATGTGTCCACACCACGGCCTCGATAAGTGGGTAATCATTCACACATTCTATAATGCATTGAATTATAATACTCGTATGACAGTTGATACTGCCACCGGTGGGGCAATCATGAACAAGTGTGTGGATGATGTAATTAATTTGTTTGAGAAAATAGCTTTGAATCATTATCAGTGGGTAAGTGAGAGAGAGCCATCTGCCAAGGCGTCAGGTAGGTATGACTTAGATGCTATCACTTCGCTTGCCACCAAGGTTGACTCTCTAACTAATAAAATTAATTCTTTAAATCTTAATCCTACCACTGTTAATGCTATTTTGTGTGAGATTTGTGGTAATGCGGGACATTATACATAGGATTGTCAGTTGGGAGTTTTTACACTGGGTGAATGTAACTCTGAACAAGCAAATGCAATTGGGAATTATAATAGAAGACCTCAGAATGACCCATACTCAAACACTTACAACCCTGGTTGGAGGAACCATCCCAATCTCTCTTGGAGGGGCAATCAAAATCAAGCACCTCAGGGTAATAATTGACAGCCCCCTAGCTTTCAGCAAAGATAGTATAAACAACCTCAAGCTCCTCAGAAGTCGAACCTAGAAATTATGATGGAGACCTTTATTACCACACAGACCAAAGAATAATGATTTCAGACATCGATTCAATGATTTCAGGCAAGAATTTAGATATGTTGATGAGTCTATCAAGAATATAACTTTTGAGATGGAATCTATAAAGACCCATCAAAAGATGTTGGAAACTCAGATAGCTCAGCAGGCTAGTTCTTCAAATAGGCTTACAGGTAGACCACCAGGAAAACCAGAGGTAAACCTACGTGAGCATTGCAATGCTATAACAACACGCAATGGAAAACAATTGGAAGAGCCATGAGCACCAGATACAACGCAAAACCAAGAGGTGCAGAATTCTGAATGCACAGAGGAAGAGGGAAACAATGGCGGAACATTTTCACAAGATAGGGAGCCGGAACTAGTTTATGTACCACCACCTCTCTACAAACCACCAGTACCTTTCTCTCAAAGATTGACGAAGGCTAAACTTGACAAACAATTTGGAAAATTTTTAGAGGTACTTAAAAAGCTTTATATTAATATACCTTTCACTGATGCTTTGTCATAGATGTCTTCATATGCCAAATTCTTGAAAGAGATATTGTCCAATAAGAGAAAGTTGAAATGGCATGGAACGGTTGCACTCACTAAAGAGTGCATTGCAATAATTCAGAATAAATTGGCACTAAAGCTTAAGGATCCAAGGAGTTTTTCTATTCCTTGTTTGATTGGTGATATGTCTATTGACCGTGCTTTGTGTGATCTAGGGGCTAGTGTCAGCTTGATGCCATACTCTATTTGTAAGAAGCTGGACATTGGAGATTTTAAGTCCACTTCTGTTTCTCTACAGCTAGCCAACCACTCTGTACGACATCTAGTAAGTATCTTAGAGGATGTGCCTATTAAGGTCGGTAAGTTCTTTATACCTGCTAATTTTATTGTCCTCGAGATGGAAGAGGATTTTAGACTTCCCATAATTTTAGGTCCCCCCTTTTTGGTGACAACTGGAGGCATGATTGATGTTAAGAATGATAAGCTCACTTTTAAGACAGGTGAGGTTTCTGTAAATTTTGATTTGACAGAAAATTTAAAGAATCCCTCTTTTGCAGGATCTTGCTGCAGTGTTGAAATATTCTTGGAAGAGGCTTCACCAATGACCATTGATGTCTCATATTTATATAGAATTTTTACCATACTTTTTATGCCAAATCTCTCATATTATTATCATGTTTCCACTTATTTTGGCTTAAATCTTTTTGTTTGTTTGGAATCTTCACTTTTATCATATTTTAGGAGAAAATGACTAAATTTTGATGGATTTTTATGAATATAAGTGTACAGATGAATTATACAAGTCAAGACGAAACTGCCTATCAAATTTCATGCAAATCGAAGCTTGTTTGGAAAATACGGCCCGCCTGTGATAATTTCACGGCCGTATTTTCTAAATGATCACAGAAAGAAATATGGCCCTGCCTGTGATATTTATCATTGCCATATTTTTCTCAATACAAAATATCAGAAATCCAAAGAGAGAAATACAGCCTGCCCGTAACAGAAATCACAGCTGTATTTGTTGAAGAAAATCCACAAAAAGAAATACGGCCGGCTGTGATAATTTTTACTGCCATATTTCTATCGGGCTTATTTCTAGAACAAAATAGAAAGAAATATGACCGCCCGTGAAAACTTTCACGGCTGTATTTTTGTCCACCAGTTTCGATTTTGACCCCATTTCATAACTGATTCTGCTTGTTTTCGGGCTAGATTTTCGGGAAAACCTAATTAGGAGTTGGGGAACTATATATGCTACCAAGGCAGTAATTATTAGCACTTTTTGGCCGATTTTCAAGGAGAATTCGATGAAGAGGTGAGAGCTAGGGCGAACGGCGGTGATCTTCGATTTCTAATAGGAAAGCCTCATTTTTCTGGCTAGGTGGCGTCGATCTTCATTAGGGAGCCTTGATTCTTGTCTTCTTTTGTCGACTTCATATTTATTTGCCCATTTGTAATCAAAAAGATGGATTCATATAACGTTGATATTATTACTATGTCAGCGTAAACTCTTTAATTCAGGATTTAGGGTGTAACCCTCTATGTTTTCATGACTTGACTATTTATTATCCTCTTATGAAGTGATTGATTTGTGTTAGATCAATAATTGTTGTGCTTATCACGTGTTAATTACTGGTCACAATTTGCATGTTTAGAGGCGTTGCAAGAAGTACTAAGAGGTGAATTGCGACGTCGAATCTATAATTTTTGGACACAGATTTAAACACGAGAGTAGTTCGGCCCAAATTTGACATGTGACCTCGTAATTTTGTCGAGAACCGTGGTATGGGTTTAAAACTCACAAATCCATCATTTTTATGTCATTTTACTTGTATCTTCATAAAAACTAAGAAAAGTAAAGATTCAATACCAAGCGAAGTAAAAATACTAAAAATTAGTATAAAATCATAAAATAAGCCCAAAGTACAACATAAAATACATGCAAAAATATGATGTAAATATAACGCATTAATATGACAAGCAATGGGTAAGCCCGGTGTATGTGGTGCCAAAAAAGGGAGGGATTACTGTGATGAAAATTGAAAATAACACTCTTATTCCGACAAGAACAGTAACAAGGTGGCAGATGTGCATTAACTATCGGAAATTGAATACTGTCACCCGAAAAGATCACTTTTCCCTTCCTTTTATTGACCAAATGTTAGAACATTTAGGTCGTAATTCTTATTTCCGCTATCTTGATGAATATTCTAGTTTCTTTCATATCCCTATTCATCCTGAAGATCAGGAGAAGACGACGTTCACATGCCCATATGACACTTTTGCTTATCGCTGCATGTCGTTTGGACGATGCAATTGATAGGCTCCGCAAGTGCACAGTCTATCGAAGTAGTAAATAATATCGCTCCCACAGGGAGCAGGTGTCAAGTACCAACCTTTAGCGTCATTGAAAGCTAGATGGATTAAACTCGGAATAAAAGAATTGCTCTAAAACTAAATTAATTAAATTATCGAACCAAGAAGTCGATGACTTTAAGGGAAAGTTATAGTTTAAGAAATACTCGGAACTTCAGGTTTTACCACGTTGAATGCTTTAAATGTAAAACATAGAATCAAATTGAAATAGTAAACGGATCTCCTTCTCTTGAAGCACAATCTGATAGTAAATAACTTAAGGCGATATCTCCTAGGGTACAGATTACCTTCTCTCGAAGCGTAATCCGGTGTTTACCATAAGCTAATCTCCTACTCTCGTAGCAAAATTAACCTAAGAGACCCATTAGGCTCTTTGAAATATTGTAAATCCTCGAGTGACGTTGAACGACTCTCGTAATTCTAGTCACAAGTTTAAATGAGAACGATCGAGTGTTACGATTCACCTCTCGGTACTTCTCGTAACACTTAACACATATAAATGTTTGGCCACAACATAAATATGCAATAAGCACAACTCATTTAAATAAGTCAAATTACTTAAAATAACACTGAGATTCATTAGAAAATTGTTTTACATGTGGAAATATGTTCAACGGGCTACGCCCGAGTTCCGAACTAGGGTTTACTGTAGAAAATACATCGTTTAACAATTAAAACCCAAGTAAATAAATTCAAAAAGAGGGGAATTTACAAATTAAGGGTAGGAGATGATGAATTTTCAGTCTTCTCTCGAAAGCCCCAAAGAAATCTGTCGATTCAAGTCCTTGAACAAGCAAAATCGCCCCTTTTCGCCCTAGTCATGTTTTCTCCAAAGTTCGACCCCCAAAACCTCTCCAAAAATCCTATTTTATGGCTCTATCTCTTCCTTAGGCAGTTAGGAAGTTTCCCTCCAAATTTCAGCAAATTCCAACTTCGGAATCACTCAAATCGGGCGAAAAACCGTCGAAAGGTCGAAACTGCACGGAAGCCGTCACGGGTGTGATGATAAGCACGGCCAGGCCGTGCTTGGCTCTGGAACTTGCGACGAAGTAAGCATGGGCATGACAGTAAGCATGGCCAAGCCGTGTCTGGCTCATAGAGTTCTGCCAAGATGATCATGGCCGTGATCATGATAATGGCCTGCCCGTGTTCTCTATAGAAAGCTCTGATTTGCCTCAAATTTGACCTGTGACCTCCTAGCACTATGAGGAATCTTCTCATGACTTCAAATCTTCAAATTCTTCATAAAAACATGGGGAAAATACTCTACATTTCACAAACAATCAAAAATAATAAAGATTCTATACTTTAAAGGAAACTAATCCAAAATAAGTCAGAAAACAAGAATTAAGCCTGAAAAAGTCATAAGAATATGAGTTTAAATCTAATAAAAATAAGACTCATCAAAATATCACAGACTTAAATCTTTCTTGTCCTCAAGCAATTAAACCATTTAGAAAATCAATGATAATAAAAGAAGAATGTTTTAAGGTCAAAGTATTGTCTAACATGAAAATCATTATACCCAATCCACTATTTAAGAATAAAATTGAGATATAAGCAGAACTGATAACATAACTTATTTGTCAAAGTTAAACCTTAAATCTAAAAAAGGATTAACACTAGCACTATATTAAGACCATTCATAATCATCAATTCCACGAGAAGATAGTCAATGTAACAGGTTGCACCAGATGAGCTTTTCAAATTGCAAATTTCAATAATTGAATCATGAATTATTAACGGTTGGCTCAAGCTACTTCCTTGAATTTGCCTTTAACCTTGTGACGCGAAGGACAAACATTTGTGATGAATGCACCCCCCCCCCCCCCCCCCCCCCCCCCCCCCGATACTTAGTTAGCAAGCAAACTCAAAGTGTGTACACCACATAATGCACACAAAACTCATTTCTTCACACTAAGTTAGAAGAAAGTGGAGTTGTTCACCTTTACCAAACCCATTCTTTTCTCATGACCCTTTTATTCTTTTTTTTTTGTTTGTTTGTTTTTTTTTTGTCGACAGTGCCAAGTTGGATGAATTTTTGGGTTCATCGTCACTTAGGTACCACTGCCCCTTTTTTTTCAAACTCTTTTTTTTATGCAACCAGTTTGTAGAACTAACAACAGGAAATATAATAACCATGAATAATAAAAAATATAGCTTCATGCCAAGAAAAATAAATTAGATAATAAGGTTTAACCTGTCAAAGATTATTCATGCTACAGTAGAATCATACTCAATAATAATCTGAAAACTCAGATTGAATGCATAAAAGTAGTCATAATAAGAACTACTTTAACACAAAGAACAAACTAGACTTTCTACATCATAGCTCCAAATAGCTTAATAACCTAAAACAAAGTCAAAATAACTGGAAAAACCATCACAGACTTAGAGTTTTGCACTATCACAAGATCAGAAGCACAAGCATTAATAACATTGAAGCACATGCATTAATATCATCATGAAACTCAGTGTATAATAAAACAAAACAAAACACACTAAAAGTACACTAACAACAAACACAAACAAAGAGGGAAACCCTCTACCCACGGCAGAGAACGACATAGTCTCCTATGCAGTCAAAAGTGTATGAAGAGCATAGCAACTTACTAAAGAGAAAGCAAGATCACCATCGACGAGTATTCATCTGCCGCAACATCTCCTGAATATCTCTATGGTCCTCTACCTGCAGCCGACCCTGGCGAGCCTGCTCCTCCTCAATATCCTTCAAGCGACGAAGGACGTCTTGCATCTCCAAGCGCGACTCATGTTGATCCTCACGAATCGCCTTTAGATAGCCCTCTATCTTGGCATAGGCATGCGCGGTGGACACTAATGCAGATGGCTCACCATGCCGAAAGGTCCGGAAGGAAGGAGAGGGCGGTGTTGTGTCCATGGGGACATCATCATCTGGCACCAGAAGCATATGCCAATTCCGCCGCTTGCGGATGGTGGTGCGTGCAGGGTGCGAGAGCAGCATCGTGAAGTCGCTCCCACGAAAGGAGGCTGAAGGCGTCAATGCCCATGGCAATAGCTATCGGAGTGATCAGACCCCCAGAGGCAACGACCCCCTTCTGAGCGGTGGCCAACTTCTGCAATTGCTTTATTAGATAAAAGGTTGTATTGAGCTTGTAAGAATGTACCATCGCCCAGAGGTAAAGTAGTTCCATCTGGCGCACGAGTCCATCGCTCTCCCCGCGTGCGAAGACCGTGTGGGCCAACACCCGATGCACATAGCGGAAGCATGGGTTGCTGACGTGGCTCACGCATGCCGTCCGAGATACATAAGGGCGCTCGCCAGAAATAGCTTCCCAGAAATCATGTTCATTGTATTCCGGTGGTGGTTTGCGGGTGCTATCCTCTGGAAAACCATAAATCTAGTTAAGCTGAGAGAGAGTGAGGGTATGCTCCTGGTTCGCCAGCCGGAAGGAAACTGTGCCATCATCGTTGTCATCATGGATATTCACGTCGACCGCAAGGGACGACATGAACTCGAGGGTGAGCGGCACATAGGTCGGCTGCGCCATCCAAAAGAACTCCCTCCAAC
Source organism: Costus pulverulentus (assembly GCA_027562315.1). Taxonomy (NCBI): domain Eukaryota; kingdom Viridiplantae; phylum Streptophyta; class Magnoliopsida; order Zingiberales; family Costaceae; genus Costus; species Costus pulverulentus. The sequence goes on from CM050439.1 coordinate 40,870,277, forward strand.
CAATCTGCTGAAACATAAACAACACATCGTCATGGAGCCCGAGAGTCGTGAGAGTAACCCAGTCAAGATAGCGGGTGGTGACGACTCGCCGGGACACCAATAAGTCATATCTAGCCTTCTGCGCGGCATCCCAGAAAAGGATCCCATACTCGTTCGGTTCCTACTCCACAGCTGGCCGCTTGGAGGTAGACTTCTAAGCCATTGTCTTCCTTCGGCCGGACATGGTAAGAGGACTGAAGAACTGGCGGCTGGAAATGGGAGAAGAAGCCCTCTAAGCAACTGATTCCGGCGAAGTGGCGGCGGAATCCGGCAAAGTGGCGGCGCTGGTGGGAGAAGAGCTGCATCTGACGAAGTGGCAGCTACAGGTCAGGAGATCTAGAAGTGTATGGTATACGGCCAGCAGCAGCACTGAAGAAAACTAGCGGCGGCGCTTGAAGACGGCAGTAGGCGGCGCTGGAAGTGAGGACAGACGGCGGTTGAAGAAAAATGAGATCTGGGAATGAAAAACCTTAGATCTGGAAATCTGGTGGTGCCGGAGGATCAAAGGAAGCATCAGCCGGCAATGTAGAAGCCTAGGGAACCGTCGGCGGTGAGATCTGGCGGAAAATGGCGACAAACTGGCGACTGGCGACGAAATCCAGCGAATGGCAGAAACTCACCCAGATCACCAGATCGGGGTGTCGCCGAGAAACTAAGAAGCATGCTAAAGCTCCGGACGGCAGCGGAAGAGATTTCTGGAGAGTTTCGAGGCCGGAATCAACAGAATGGGGTAGCGGCGGCGCTGGAACGGGTGTGAACCCTATGTTCCGCCGCCACTACTTTTTTTATAAACCAAGACCCGTGATACTTGCACGGGTGTGATGGTGAACACGGCCCAGCCGTGTTTGGTTTGCGTAGATCTGGAGTCTTAGGCATGGGCGTGATGGTAGACACGGCTCGGCCGTGATGGTCACGCTGAAGTCCTGGATCCTCGACATGGGCGTGTTGTTAGTCACGACCCAACCATGACTATCCCGTTGATAATCATCCAGATCCCGTTCACGCCTGTGATGATAGACACGGCATCCCCGTGAATGATGCGGCAATCTCTGCTGGAAAGCTGCGAGCTGATCACGGCTGTGATGGCTGTCACGGCCAGGCCATGACCGGCTCGGTGATGAGTAAAAATCACCTGAAAAAATGCCAAAAATGGCCACCATCAGTAAGATTCTATTCAATATATAAAATTAAAAAAAATTTGCCATGAGATATCACAAAAATTATCAAAATAAATATAATAGTACAACAAAACAAACAATCGCAACAATAAACATCAAAGTCTGTTTAAATAAGTACAACACAATAAGAGATAAATCCATGGGATGCCTCCCATGAAGCGCTGGTTTAAGGTATGCAGCTTGACCATTGTCTGTGCCTCATGGTACATCGAATGGATCAGAGGCCGAAGATATGGCATGTGCACGCCCCTTTCTTCTTCGTCTAAATGTTACACCTGTAGATATGAGCAATAATAATAATATGTGTACATAGGAAAATGTCTTAATATCATGCAAAAGAAAAATGTTTTTAAGTTCACTATTTGTCTTCCTGAAAAATAATAAATGTTCCTCTCCAACCCCATCATGAAAAATCGCAGTGCAACCAGAATCAGGGTCCGCATCAAACAGGTCTTCATGAGTGGTTCGTTCATCCCTTATATGTGAAGCACCTACGTCCATATCGGTGCAAAAGTGGGATGCAAGACAATCCCACTTGGCCCTTGAACACTTTGCAAGCATATATACTGTCTCCAAGTTATAGCATGAGCCTGAAAAAGAAGGACCTGGCATATCAACAGATAAAAAAAAATCTAAAATAGTATCACAAAAGTTCAAAGAAAGCTTCCTCTTCTTGACATCTATAACTGCCCCGGCGATAGCTAGGAAAGGGCGGCCCAAAATAATTGGTAATCTTGAATTTTCAGACATATCCAAGACTACAAAGTCGACAGGGACATAGAGTTCCCCGACTTTAATTGGGACATCCTCTACTACTCCCACTGGGCGGTGTATAGAGCCATTCGCGAATTGTAGAGCTATGGATGTGGGTTTCATGCTGCCCAAGTCTAGACTTTTGAACAGGGAGAAGGGCATGATACTCACATTGGCCCCCAAATCACAGAGTGCTCTCTCAATAGATAAATTACTGATCCTACATGGGATAGAAAAACTGCTAGGGTTAGGAAGCTTTGTAGTCATCAGTGAGCTGTACTATCCCGTCAATGCTTTGACCAATTTCTAAGGATAGGTGATAGGCGGCGTGTGAGGTGGTGAGTGAAAGTAAACTGACTCTTGCCTGACCGCTGACTCCATATCTATCTCCCTTGAACACTGAGCATCTGTGCTTACATAATTCAACACTTCTCCTATACAATCCTTCGCCGCCACCTGAGGGTCTTCCATCTGGGCACCACTACAAATCATAATCACGTAACAGTGCTCCCTTGGATTAGCCTCGGGTTGGGAAGGAAGTTTCCCGGCAGGTCAGGCTAACGCACTTGCTTGCTGGGCAATCTGGTTTTCCAGCATCCTAGAGTGTGTGATCAATGAATCCACTTTAGAAGTCAATTGCCCCACCGTAGAATTCAATTGCCTGATGGACTCATCCACATCCTCATTTCTCTTTGACTGGGTGGTGACAAAGTTCTCAAGCAATATTTCTAAATTGGACCTCTGTGGTTGATTAAACTGTCTCTATGAAAGTCCTAGTGGTGGCCTAAAGGATGACTGGGGAAACTAATTGCCAAAATTTTCCTGTTGAGCTTGGCTATTGAAATTCTGTGGGTTGGCTTGGTTCTAAGTGTTTCGGTAGGAGAAGTTTGGATGGTTTCTCCAACTAGGATTATAGGTGCCTGAGAATGGGTCATTCTGAATCAGCTGATCTTGATTTACCAAGGTATTGTCCTGCTCAACAGAAACATCAGAAGAAGAAGGTGTCATTATTTGGCAGTTAGTAGCACCATGTCCCAAGTTACCACAAACTTCACATGTTATTGAATTAACAGACGATGTATTGAAATTTATTGAAGTTAGTTGGTGGGACAAGGAGTTAACCTTGGCCGCCAACGAACTCAACAAATCTAAGTCATGCTTACCTCCTCCTCTTACCAGAACGTTTCTCTCACTCGTCCACTGGTAATGATTCAGAGCCATGTCCTCGATTAAATTCATGGCATCATCTACATTCTTCTTCATAAGCGCACCGCCCGCATCTGCATCTACAGACAAGCGAGTTTGATATAAAAGACCATTATAAAAAATATGCACAAATACCCATTTTTGTACTCCGTGATGCGAGCACATATGTAGCAATTCCTTAAAACGGTCCCAAGCTTCATATAATGACTCGCCTTCCCTCTGGCTAAAATTTGTGATTTGGTTCCTCAATTAAGCAGTCTTGCTCGGCGGGAAATACTTAGAGAGGAACGCATGGGAAAGCTGATCCCACGTTGTGATTGAGCCTTGGGGAAGGGACTGCAGCCATGCTCGCGCGCGATCCCTAAGGGAAAAGGGAAAAAGACGTAAGCGTATTGCACCAGATGTTACCCCATTTATCATCAGGGTATCATAGTATTCAAGGAAAATAGATAAATGTAAATTAGGATCTTCCTGTGGTGAACCGCTGAATTGGTTCTAGTAGACCATATGGACAAGGGCCGGCTTTATCTCAAAATTATTTGCTTCGACCGATGGTCGAGCAATGCTAGAGTGTAAGCCCTGTACATTGGGTGCAGCGAAGTCTCAGAGTGAGCGGTTCTCAGCCATTTCAGGGGTGGTTGGATGGTGTTCCTCAGGCTGGTGGTCCTGAACTTTTCTTTGAGCTCGAAAAGTCCTTTCAATCTCTGGATCTTCTGGCACTAGCTGACCTGTTCTAATTGTCCTTGGCATGCACAAGGTTAGCTAACCAGAGAATAATATATGCTTGAGGAAAAGGAAGAAAACAAGAAGTAATTATTAGATGAACTAAAGATAAAAACAAAAAAGGAAAAGAAAACAAAAAGTATCTAGTCTATCAAATCAACTGTTAGTCGATATTGACTAAGTCGTGCTCCCCGGCAACGGCGCCAAAAACTTGATAGGCTCCGTAAGTGCACGGACTATCAAAGTAGTAAATAATATCGTTCCCACAGGGAGCAGGTGTCAAGTACCGACCTTTAGCGTCATTGAAAGCTAGATGGATCAAACTCAGAATAAAAGAATTGCTCTAAAACTAAATTAACTAAATTATCGAACCAAGAAGTCGACGACTTTAAGGGAAAGTTACAGTTTAAGAAATGCTCGGAACTTCAGGTTTTACCACGTTGAATGCTTTAAATGTAAAACATAGAATCAAATTGAAATAGTAAATGGATCTCCTTCTCTCGAAGCACAATCCGACAGTAAATAACTTAAGGCGATATCTCCTAGGGTACAGATTACCTTCTCTCGAAGCGTAATCCGGTGTCTAGCATAAGCTAATCTCCTACTCTCGTAGCAAAATTAACCTAAGAGACCCATTAGGCTCTATGAAATATCGTAAATCATCGAGTGACGTCGAACGACTCTCGTAATTCTAGTCACAAGTTTAAATGAGAACAATCGAGTGTTACGATTCACCTCTCGGTACTTCTCGTAACACTTAACACATATAAATGTTTGGCCACAACATAAATACGCAATAAGCACAACTCATTTAAATAAGTCAAATTACTTAAAATAACACTGAGATTCATTAGAAAATTGTTTTACATGTGGAAATATGTTCAACAAGTTCCGAACTAGGGTTTACTCTAGAAAATACATCATTTAACAATTAAAACCCAAGTAAAGAAATTCAAAAAGAGGAGAATTTACAAATTAAGGGTAGGAGACGATGAATCTTCAGTCTTCTCTCGAAAGCCCTAAAGAAATCTGTCGAATCAAGCCCTTGAACAAGCAAAATCGCCCCTTTTCACCCTAGTCATGTTTTCTCCAAAGTTTGACCCCCAAAACCATTCCAAAAATCCTATTTTATGGCTCTATCTCTTCCTTAGGTAGTTAGGAAGTTTCCCTCCAAATTTCAGCAAATTCTGACTTCGGAATCACTCAAATTAGGTGAAAAATCGTCGAAAGGTCGAAACTGCGTGGAAGCCGTCACGGGTGTGATGCTAAGCACGGCCAGGCCGTGCTTGGCTCTAGAACTTGCGACGAAGTAAGCACGACCGTGACAGTAAGCATGGCCAGGCCGTGTCTGGTTCGCAGAGTTCTGTCGAGACGATCATGGCCTGCCCGTGTTCTCTGCAGAAAGCTCTGATTTGCCTCAAATTTGACCTGTGACCTCCTAGCACTGTGAGGAATCTTCTCATGACTTCAAATCTTCAAATTCTTCATAAAAACATGGGGAAAATACTCTACATTTCACAAATAATCGAAAATAGTGAAGATTCTATACTTTAAAGGAAAGTAATCCAAAATAAGCCAGAAAACAAGAATTAAGCCTGAAAAAGTCATAAGAATAAGACTTTAAATCCAATAAAAATAAGGCTCATCAGCAATGCACCTGCTACTTTTCAGCTTTGCATGATGGCTATTTTTCTGATCTTATTGAGGATATTATGGATGTGTTTATGGACAATTTTTCCGTATATGGTTCTGATTTTGATATTTACCTGTCTAATTTATCACGTGTGTTACAATGCTGTGAAGAACTTAATTTGGTTTATGGTTAATGAAGGTATTGTTTTAGGGCACTTGATTTCTAATCGTGGAATTGAAGTAGATAAGGCAAAGGTGGAGGTGATTGAGAAATTGCCACCACCATCTTTTGTTAAGGGAATTAGGAGTTTTCTTGGTCACACTGGTTTTTATAGATGCTTTGTTAAAGATTTTTCAAAAATTGCTAGACCTCTTACTAAGTTACTTGGTAAAGATATTCCTTTTATTTTTGACCAAGATTGTATGTCTGCTTTTCAGAAACTCAAAAAGGCTCTTACAATGGCACCAATAATTCAACCACTTGATTGGTCGCTTCCTTTTGAATTGATGTGTGATACCAGTAACTATGCTATCGGTGTTGTTCTTGGGCAACACAAAGAGAAAAAGTTGCACGCTATTTATTATGCGAGCCGGACATTGGATGACGTGCATATCAATTATGCAACTACAAAAAAGGAGTTTCTAGCCATTATTTTTGCATTCAATAAATTTAGATCTTATCTTATTGACTCTAAAGTAGTTGTTTACACATATCATGCAACAATCATGTATCTTATGAGTAAGAAGAATTCGAAGCCAAGGTTGATCAAATGGATCCTTTTGCTATAAGTGTTCGACTTGGAGATCAAAGATAAGAAGGGTGTAGGAAACTATGTTGCTGATCATTTGTTGCGCCTTGTTCAGGAAGATGGAGTGCAGAAAGTTACCGAGCATGAGATTGATGACGCCTTCCTTGATAAGCATCTCTTTGCTATCGCAAGGATTGATGCTCCGTGGTATACTAATTTTGTAAACTATTTGGTGTCTGATATTTTACCTGCTGACTTGAATTATCAGGAAAGAAAGAGATTTTTGTCAGAAGCAAGACATTATTTCTGGGAGGATCCTTTTCTATTTAAGAGATGTGTAGATGGGTTATACAGGAGATGTTTGCCAGAGGAAGAGGTCAAGGATATACTCTTTCATTGCCATGGTTCTACTTATGGAGGACATGCCAGTTCGTCTAAGACTGCTTTCAAAGTGCTACAATCAGGTTTCTACTAGCTGACTCTTTTTATAGATGCTTAGAATTATGTTCTTTCCTGTAAAGAATGCCAGCGGACAAAAAACATATCTAGACGTGATGAGATGCCACTAAGTAATATTTTGGGAATAGAGATATTTGATGTATGGGGAATTGACTACATGGGTCACTTCCCAACCTCATGTGGTAATGAGTACATCCTTGTAGCAGTTCATTACGTGTCAAAGTGGGTTGAAGCTGTAGCGACTGCAACCAACAATTCTCATATAGTTATCAAGTTGTTCAGAAGGATAACATTTCCGAGGTTTGGAGTTCCACAAGTTATTATAAGTGATGGTGTATCCCACTTTACAGAGCAAAAATTTTCTGCACCGTTGAGTAAATATGGGGTGAAGCATAAAGTATCAACTCCTTATCACCCACAAACAAGTGGCCAAGTAGAAATTTTCAATAGGGAATTAAAGAGAATTATTGAAAAAACTATTTTTTGGTCAAGGAAAGATTGGTCCATGAAGCTGGATGATGTGTTATGGGCATACATGAGTGCATTCAAGACTCCAATTGGTATGTCACCTTATCAGCTTGTATATGGTAAATCATGTCATCTCCTGGTTGAGTTGGAACATAAAGCTTATTGGGCGATAAAAACTTTGAATTATGATTTGAAATTTACTGGGGAGAAAAGGAGATTGCAAATTGATGAATTGGAAGAAATTAGGATTAATGCATATGAGAGCGCGAGGATTTACAAAGAAAGAACCAAGAAGTGGCATGACCATCACATTGTTAGAAAAGATTTTCAAGAAGGTGACCTCGTTTTACTTTTTAACTCTAGATTGAGGCTCTTTCCTGGAAAACTAAGAATGAGATGGTCAGGTCCTTTCAAGGTTGCTAAAATTTTTCCTTATGGCGCTATTGAGATTTGGAGTAAAAGAACAAGGAACTTCATAGTTAATAGTCAACGCCTGAAACATTACTATATGTCAGAACCTATTGAAGAAGGTGTCAACCAAAAGCTCTCAGATCCTCCACCACTTGCACGATGATGATGATCTTCGGTCGAGTTAGCGACCTTAAACTTAGCGCTCCTTGGGAGACAATCCAAGCATTCTTACTTTTGTTTTTCTATTTTAATTTCCTTTATTTTTGACTATTTAGATGTTTTTTTTCTAGTACTAATATTTGTCTTTTTGCTTTGTAGGTGTGTTGAAAATGTATTTTACGTCGAAATGATTATTTTTGGAGCTTACACAGAAATTATGGCCTGGCCGTGATTTTTATTACGGTCGTAATTTTGCATCCTCATTGGACAGGGACATTTACGGGTGTGCCGTGATTATTTTCACCCTTGTAATTTTTGGACTTTTCTATATAGAAGGTTTCACGGTAGTGGTGTGAAAATTTTCACACCCATAATTTTCATAAAAAAAAAATTATGGGGATGCCATAATTTATTTCACACCCGTAATGTGAGGGAGTTTTGTTACAGAAACTTTCACTAGGATGGTGTGAAAATTATTACGCCTGTAATTTTATTCAGTTTATGTACAAAATGTTTCACGATAGTGCCGTGATTATTTTCACAACCGTAATTTTATTTCTTCTATATAAACCCTCGACCGTATTTTTAGGATTTAGGGTTTAGGGTGAATACCATTTGTCCTCTAAGGTTTCGATTGAGCAAAAGGATCTTTCCTTTGAAGATTTTGAAGACTAATTTCAACCAGAAAGACCGGATTTGAGCATTGCATTTTAGGCTGATTCTATTTCCAATGCTCTGTTCACATATTTTGGTAACGCCTTTGTTTTATTCACCCCTCTAGTTCAATTTCTTCATATACACTACTTGAAATGGTACCGAGGAGGAAACTAGTTGTGAACAAAGGGAAGGGGAAAGCACAAGCTGCTTCTTCAACACCACCACCTCCTGTAAATCCATATAGCATTATCTTTAGAGATGATGTACAAGAAACTAGATACAATCACCTTCTCACTAGATGGATTACAAATACACACTATTCAGATAAGTGAACATTGGAAATTCTATGGGGATGTACACTAGATGTATGAGCAAATATTGGCACTGAAATTCTTCCAGAGCCAGCCACAAACATATCTTCCCTTGGTCTTGGAGTTTTTCAGCAGTTTAGAGGTGAAACTCCATGATTACCATAACTAGGAAGAGAAAGGTCACCTTACCTTTCATCTTGCAAACATTGAGAGGAGCCTTACACTCTGAGATATCGGAGCTGCCTTCCATTTACCAGGAGGAGGAGCCACACAGCCATCACAAGGACATATCGAGAATGCATTTTGGTATCAAATTACCTCAGACTCGAATTTTTTGCCAAAGACTGCAAGAGCAACTAGCATATCCAACCCTTGTCTCCGATATATGCATAGAGTTCTCTCACACACCATCTTTGGATGGGGTGAGAGCAACGATATGGTTCGCCAATTAGAGCTCTATTTTCTTTGGTGCATGCTTCATGGATATCAAATAGATGTAGCTTATTTCTTAGTCAAACAGTTTGATAAAGTTGCATGTGCTAAGAAGGGCACTATAGTGTTAGGAGCTTTTATTACTCCTATTGTACTTTCTTTGAATGTGGAACCATTTGGGATTGAGACAGCAAAGGGAAATCCATGGATAGATATTGAATCATGTACTACTATGAGGATGATAATTAGAGAAGGTGATATATATTATTTGAATCTTGGACTGAACTCCCCAACCTTACCACTGCCAAACAAGGAAAGAACTACGGTTCAGAATCAATTGAATTGGAAAATTCCTCCAAGTGCAGATGCTGATGCTACCCCTACTCCGCTTGACTCTGCACTGCCACCACCTACCTGGGGAGGTAGTAGCGACCCATTTAGTATGGGTATGGACTCCTTTCCACCCAGAGCAGGATCTTCATCATGTGGCATAGCCCTGACTCAGAGAGGTTGGTATGGGTATGGCTTCCAAGCATTGTCTGCGAAGGTGTTCCGTCAAGGACGCCTTTTGGAGAGAGCACTTGATTTTATCCAGGATGTGTGTAATGGCATCCAGGATATAAAGGGATTTATGTGGGACCATTTCTGTTCTGATGAAGAGAAGGGAGATCAGGAGAAGGATTCAGATGAGCCTATGGGAGAGGCTACACTTGGCGAGGAGGATGATGAGGAGACTGATACCAACGCGGATGATGACGATTAGTACTTTGTGAGTATCCCCTTTTCCTATCTACCCTATTTTTGCTCTTTTACATCAAGAATGATGCGTTCTCTTTTGTAGGAAAGGGTGCACATTCATGCCCTTACGTCTGGTGCTCCTCGTTCTCTTTTGTAGTACTTTATTGCACTGATGATTTTATAATGTTATTTGGCACCATATGTGGGTGAACTGAGATGATGGAATGATGGATTGTATAACTATAATACTCTTGGATGAGTGTCTTTCTATTTTTTTTTCCTTGAATGTGTGGTTTTTTTGAATGAATGAATTTCTATGATGATGTGTGGTATTTCTCTTTGATGATGAATAATGTACTTTGTTGTTCATATATATCAATGCCTGTGAATGAGAATATGCTTCTTATGTTGAATTTATTTCTTTAATATATATCTTTTCATTGTGATTTTTCATTAATTGATGCATGAGATTTTAGTAGATATGTTGTTTGATGAATGCGATTTAAGAGTGAAGCATCTTTTTCAAATGAAATGAGTATATAAGTATAATTTGCTGAATTTACATTGATTGATTAGCGTAGTTGATGTTTGACCAATTATGCTATTTGTTGTGAAGAAAGAATCCAAAATCCAGAAATAAAAAAAGAGAGAGAGAGAAGAAATGACTCTTCTACTTGGCACTGCGAAAAATTGGCAGTGGTACCGAAGACATGAGTTGAAGTCAGAATAAAAATGTATGTATCTAAGTGGGTACATGCCAAAGAAAAAAAGTCATTTGACATTAACTCTGCTATCTTTGGCCATGAATCTCAATTTTACTAGCCAACAAAATATGAGTTCTAATACATTGTCTAAGTGGTCAATGTACTCTAAATTCTTCACTAGAAAAAAGGTGGTGTTCGATTTAGAGAATGTCAAAAACAAAATAAAAAATTTAATGGAGAAAAAGATTTTGGAGATCCTATTCATGTAAACAAAAGTATTGTATGTTTAAACTGAAATGAAGGTGAATTCATGAGATTAAGATTCTATTTATTACATAAGTTGCAAAATTTTATTTGATTAGGATTGTGAATCTTAAGGATTAAATTCTAAAAATAGTGTATTTATCTGAAATTTTATGTAGCATAAGTTGGAAATCTTTTATGAGTGATTATGTTGTAGAAATTTATTTTTTATAAGAAAGTTATATTTTCCATACTCAGCATTGTTCTTTGGTCTATTTATTTGCTTGAGGACAAGCAAAAGTTTAACTCTAGGAAGATTTGATATCTCATATTTATATAGTATTTTTACTATGATTTTTATACATAATCTCTCCTTTTTATCATATTTTCACTTAATTTGACTTAAATCCTTTTGTTTGTTCAGAATCTTCATCGCTTTTTTTCTTTTATCATATTTCAGGGGAAAACGATTAGTTTTTGATAGATTTTTGAAGATTTGAGTGCATAAATGGATTCCAGACGTCGAGACGAAGTTGCCCATCAAATTTCAGGGAAAACAGAGCTTATTTGGAAAATTACGGCTCACTCGTGATAATTATTACGGCCATAATCTGAAGGGAAAGCATAGAAACAATTACGGCCTGCCTGTGAAAATTATCACGGCCATAATTTTTTTGGTACAAAATTCGGAATTCACAGAAATAATCATGGCCTACCCTTGATTATTTTCATGGCCATGATTTTCTGAAGCTTTTCCACAGAAACAATTACGGTTGTGCTGTGGTTATATTCACTACCGTAATTCTCCTCGGCTATTTCCAGAATATACAGAGAGAATTATAGATATACTGTAATAATTATCACGACCGTAATTCTTTCAGATTCCTTAACAAAAATACATAGAAAGAATTACGGGTGTGTCGTAATTATTATCACAACCGTAACGCCAGTTTCGAGTTTGACTCGATTTCTTGCCTGATTTGATTCATTTTCACATCAAATTTTAGGAAAAACCTATTCTAAGGGTGGAGAGCTATATAAGGAAGCTTGAGAGAAATTATTAGGACTTTTTGGCTGATTTTCAAGCGGGATTCGACAAAAGGGCGTGATTACGGGCGACTGGCGGCAGATGGCTATTCTTCACCAGGAAAGCTTCGATTTTCCAATTGCTTGGCATCGATTCTTATTAGGAAGCCTTGAATTCTTTCCTCTTCGTTGATCTTTATTTTTATTTGCCAATTTTGTAATCAAACATGGATTTTTACAACATGAGCATGATGAACATATCAGCATAAAATCTTTATTCAGGATTTAGGGTGTAACCCTCTATGTATTCATGACTTGATTGTTTGTTATCTTCTTATGAAGTAATTTACTTGTGTTTGATTCTATAATTGTTGTGCTTATTTCATGTTGATTACTGGCCATAATTTGCATGTTTAGAGGCATCGCAAAAAGTACTAAGAGGTGAATTGCGATGTCGGATCTATAATTTTTGAATAAGTTGATTTGAACACGAGAGTAGTTCGAATCGGCTTGATGGATTTTATAGATTTGTCAAGAGCTCATTGGGTCTATTTCGAGTTAATAACCACGAGAGTAGGGGATTAATTTGGATAGACACCGGATTGTACTACTAAGAGGGGGCAATCTGTACATGCAGATAAATCCCCTTCAACTCAGTGAATCCTTCTTAAGATGTTCTTAATTAGAAAAGTCATGAAACATAGAGGGGTGAACCTAAAATCTTGAATTTCCATAATTTGATTACAACCCAATTGTGTTTTACTCTTTCTGCAGTTTAGTTAAGATAAAAACCACTCTTTTTTCTTAATTGTCTAACTAACGATACTAAGATAAGTTAGTACTTAGTCATTGGTCTCTATGGGGTCGATATTTTATTACTTCGACGTATCTATGCACTTGCGGACACATCAACCAGTAGATTTTGTAGTAGAGATGGAAGAAGATGTAAAATTGTCTATTATCTTGGGAAGACTATTTTTAGTCATTGCAGGGGCTGTCATTGATGTGAAGAAAGGAAGATTGACTCTAAATATCAGTGAGAATACTATTGATTTTGTTCTTTCCTCTTTTTTAAAAAAGTCTTTTTTTTCACATATCTTGCTGTAGCATGGATGCATTAGAGTTTGAAATTCAGAGCGAAGAAGGTACTAGAACAGATGTTGATCCTTTGGACATATGCCTTGTTGAAGAAAAAGCTGAAAAAGGAGGCTTAGATGATCAAGATCGAGTATACATGCGCCGATTCTTGACTCGAGTCCGACGATAGAACCTTCCAAAGCAAAAGTCGAGAAGCTCTTATTTGTAAAACCTGAACCGACAAAGTTGAACAAGTCAGAACTCAAATCGCTTTTACATAACTTGAAATATGAATTTTTGGGAGATGATTCCACTTATCCAGCGATAGTAAGCACGAATTTGAATGAGGTTTAGAAGAAAAAATTGGTAAACGAGCTCCGGCTGCATATGAATGTAATTGGTTATTCGCTTGCTGATATTCACAGTATTAATCATTCCTTGTGTATACACAAGATTTTCTTGCGGAGAAGTGCAAACCCTTTGTTGAGTACTAGCACCGGTTAAATGTAAGATCTTAATATCGACATCATAAAAATAACTACCATGAATTGACATCATAAAATTTCAGATCTTCGAATAAATAATCATCACAAAAACAATAATATAAATATGTACCTGATGCGGAAGACATCTTGATCGATGAGAATAGAAAATCACCAAGGTTGAGGAACTTGGTTTTTCTCACTTGATCTCCTTTCAACACACGTCTCGTTGGAAGAGACCCCTTTCATGTATATATTGAGATAGAGAGAGGACCAAATTACTATATCCATGTTTTCTTATGTGAAACGTCCATTAAGTTTCCATTAGTTGAATAATGATGCTATTTGATTTTGATTCCACTATTAATGATAGAATTTGAACCGAGAAGGAAGGTAAATATTAAACCATTAAATTTACCATTAAAGAAATATAGCCACTAATTTGGGCCATAATTCTTACACAAACATAATGAACAAGAAAATTAACAATAAAATTCATAAGAGATATAAAATTCATAATGGTCCACATTAGTGTCTCATAGACATCTTATTTTTCTTGTTCAATGTCAATTAGGTCTACACAAACATAATGAACAAGAAAATTAACAATAAAATCAGAAACATGTTTGTTGGTGTATATGCCCTATGACCTAGTTTTGGTCCACTTATGTACTACTTGACATTGATATTTATATATCATTCTAGCATTGTCGTTATCATTGTTTGTCTACACCTGCGACTGTGTACTTACATGA
>CM050439.1:40887733-40922722 GCA_027562315.1 Costus pulverulentus
CCTTTGGTCAGCACTGCCAGCATCAGAGGAACCTACAGGGTCGCACACCTTGATACTTGAGTTCTCGTATTGATCGGGAAGCCTTATGATCGAGTTATTGGATAACTTAGATCTAATTGGGAGATTTCATCAGCGCCAATGGATGGAAGAATGTTATTGGAGCCAAACTTCATTTTTGGCAGGTTGACCCGTATTTGACCATGGTTGGTCATATGTGGATTAGGGTTGCATTGGATTGGATCCAAGTGCTTAATCAACCCATGTAATGGAGTTTGGGCTAGTTCATTATCAAATGAGGCCCAATAATAAGTTGTCATGAAGAGACAATAGGCTAAAAGGGTATAATGGGGAGAAACATGAACCATTAAGCACCTAGGGGCATAATGGGGACATGTTGGCGCCTTTGCTTCATTATGGAAGTAAAGGGCGCCTCCCCTCTCTTCCTTGGATGGAATGAATGCATTAAGGCATTGCTTGGGGCGCAAGGCTAGGTCTTGGCGCACAAGGCAAGGCTTGGTAGCTTATGGAAAGGTTGAATGAGGTTTATGGTAAAGTCTTGGAGACTTTCCTTACCTCAAACCTTCTCATCTAAGCCATACACTTGTCATGATCTCAACCCTTACCCTAACCGCCTCTAGCTCTTTATAAGTGACCCTAGCCGCCCCTCTTGTTAGGTTACAATCCTTAGAGGCGTGACAACAAGAGGAGGGGCAAAAGCAAGGGCTTGAAGGGCGACAACACCAAGAAGTGGCTCTTCTTCTTCTTCCTTCCAAACCCTAGCCGCAAGCCTCTTCCTTCTCTCTTGACATAAGGAACTTGATGCTTGGCGGTTTCCCTCTCCCTCATCCTTCTTCATCTTTGGCGCATCTACCTTGGAGGTGGCGCATGTTTTGAAGAAGGAGCACAAGGCTTGGATCTTCTTCCCGAGGCTAGCACCGGGCGTGGAAGAAGAGGACTCAAGAGATCCGTGTGTGCGAGACTGCAGAGGCCGAACACTTGGGCGCCTTCCTCGACATCGGCTTCTATTGCTTAAAGGTACTTACTATCACATCGTGTCGACCCCCTCGCAAGAGAACTTCACTGGGTTTTTGGGACCGGCCTGTTTCGAGGATATTCTTCCGCTGTGCATGTATTGTATTCTCTGTGAAAATTATAAAATGTCCCCGGGGTTTCCCAACAATGTTATCGAGCTCAAGAGTGTTAAAGCATCATTACAATCAATCATCATTACAACCAAGACCCATTCTTTGAACATGTTCTTTAAATGTCTTTGGTTGTAATCCTTTAGTTAAAGGATCTGCAATCATAAGTTTTGTCTTAATGTGTTCAATACACACTCTTTGTTTCTGAACTTCTTCTTTTACAGCAAAATATTTCAACTCCATATGTTTTGCACCTCTAGAGTATTTATCATTCTTGGAGAAGAAAACTGCTGCAGAATTATCATAATAAATTTTCAGTGGCTTAGAAATTATATCAATAATCTCTAGCTCTGAAATAAAGTTTCTCAGCCATAATGCATGAATTGTAGCCTCAAAGCAAGCTACAAACTCTGCCTCCATAGTGGATGAAGCAATAATAGATTGTTTGGCACTTTTCTATGAAATTGCACCTTCTGCAAGTAGGAACAAATAACCAAACGTTGACTTTCTACTGTCAATGCATCCAGCAAAGTCTAAATCCAAATATCCAATCACTTCTAATAGATTAGATCTTCTATAAATGAGCATATAGTCTTTCGTTCCTTGAAGATATCTCATCACTTTCTTTGTAGCTTTCCAATGGTCAATACCAGGATTACTTTGATATCTCCCAAGCATTCCAACTGCAAAGCTAATGTCGGGTCTTGTGCATATTTGTAAATATATTAAACTGCCAACAACTAAAAAATATGGAATAGATTCCATTTCTTTTCGTTCTACATCATTATTTGGACATTGCATAAAACTAAATTTGTCTCCCTTCTGAATTGGAACAATTCTTGGAGAACATTTATCCATATGAAATCTCTCAAGAATTTTCTTGATATAGTCTTTCTGAGATAACCCTACCAATCCTTGTGATCTATTCCGGAATATTGAAATTCCAATCACATAGGATGCCTCACCCATATTTTTCATTTCAAAATTCTTAGAGAGAAAATCTTTAGTCTTATACAATAATCCTAAATCATTAGTAGCAAGCAAAATGTCATCAACATACAAAACTAAAAATACAAACTTACTCCCACTGATCTTTCGATATATACACTGATCAACAGTGTTTTCATGAAAACCGAAAAATGTTATGGTATCATTAAACTTAATATACCATTATCGAGAAGCTTGTTTTAGTCCATATATTGATTTCTTGAGTTTACACATCATATGACCTTTTCCTTCTATGGTAAAACCTTCAGGTTGATCCATGTAAACTTCTTCTTCAAGATCCCCATTAAGAAAGACTGTTTTCACATCCATTTGGTGTAACTCTAAATCAAACTGAGCTACAAGTGTCATAATTATTCATAATGAGTCTTTCTTTGAGACAGGGGAAAATGTCTCTACATAATCTATGCCATTCTTTTGAGTATAACCTTTGGCAACAAGTCTGGCTTTATATCGTTCTATATTGTCATTCGAGTCATGTTTGGTCTTAACGACCCATTTACATCCAACTCGTTTACAACCTTCTAGCAAATCAACGAGATCCCAGACATTATTTTGTGTCATTGAGTTTAACTCATCTTTCATGGCATTAATCTATTTATCAGACTCTTTACTTTCTATAGCTTGTGAAAATGAAACAGGATCTTTATAAATGCCACAATCAAATTCTGACTCCTGCAAATAAACCACATAGTCATCAGGAATAGCCGACCTTCTTATTCTTACAGGTTTATTTGAGGCTATCCCATGTGGTTCATTGATGTCAGTTGAATGTAAGTTAGTTACTTCATGAGGTGCTGCTTCATTCAAATGCTGTTCAACATCATTTTGTTCCTCCAATGTTGGGACAACATTTGATGTAGATATGGATATTGGAACATTTATGGGCAATGGAACATCAATCCTAATTTCATTAATATTCATAATTTGTCTTTCAGCACTCCCACTAACTTCTCCATTTTCAATAAATTTGGCATTAGTTGTTTCAACAATTTTTTTGGACTATGGTTTGGACAATAAAACCTATACCCTTTAGATTTCTCTGGGTAACCAATAAAGTAACCACTAACAGTTCGAGAATCTAATTTTCTTTCATGTAGATTATAAACTCATGCTTCCGCTGGGCATCCCCAAACATGAAGGTGCCTCATACTAGGTTTCCTACCGATCCACAACTCAAAAAGAGTTTTAGGAACCGCCTTACTAGGAATCCTATTCAGCAAATACACAACAGTTTTAAGTGCATGCATCCATAAGGTTTTGGGTAATGAGGAATTACTCATCATACTCCTAGCCATGTCCATTAATGTTTTATTACGCCTTTCTGCAATACCATTTTGTTGAGGTGTTCCTGGCATAGTGTATTGAGCACATATGACATGCTTTTCAAAAAGTTTAGCAAATGGACCAGGACACTGTCCTAACTCATCATATTTATCATAATACTCACCACCTCTATCAGACCTAATGATTTTCATTTTCTTATCTAGTTGTCTTTCAACCTCATTTATAAATACCTCAAGGGCATTACAGCTTGAGATTTTTCATTAAGCAAATAGACATATCTATACCGTGAAAAATCATCTATAAAAGTGATAAAATATTTCTCTCCACTAAAGGATGGAGTATCAAAAGGTCCACATATATCAGTATGTATAATTTCAAGGAGCTGAGTGCTTCTTGTAGCCTTTTTCTTATTATGTTTGATTTGCTTTCCCTTAATGCAATCCACACATATCAAGATTAGTAAAATCTAAATCTGGAAGAATTTTATCTTTTACTAATCTTTCTAATCTTTCTTTAGATACATGACCCAAACGCTTATGCCACAAGAAAGCAGAATTTTCTTTCATCATGCTACGTTTACATCCAATAGAATGATTAACACAAAATAGTGATTCAGAAAAATCGACATCCAGTTTCAATTTATATAAACCATCAATAAGAATTCCAGAACCAATATAGGAATCATGTTTAAATAAATTGAAACATCCATGTCCAAACTTAAAATCAAACCCACATTCATCAAGTTTTGAAACTGAAATTAAGTTTCTAGAAATTGAAGGTACATAGAGAGTTTGCATTAGATCCAACTGATAGCCAGAATCTAACACTAATCTATAAGTCCCCATGCCTTCAATTGAGACCTTCTTTCGATTTCCCATAAATAAGAAGTTCTCTGTTGGGTTTGTGGTTTGGATTGTAAGGAATCCTTGCATCATATTGGAAACATGAGTTGTAGCACCAGAATTAAGCCACCAAGAATTAGAAGGAACTTCAGGTAAGTTTAGTTCAGAATATACAAAAAGGTTAGAAGTACCTTTCTTTTCGAACCAAGCTTTGCGTTTCAGACAATCTTTCTGATAATGTCCCTCCTTTTTATAGAAGTGACATTTATCTGTCTTTTGTTCCTTCTTATTTGCATTAGCAACCTGTGATACTTTAGTAAGTGCTTTCTTCTTAAATTTCTTGGCCTTTGGCTTACTTGCTCCTTGACCCATAAGGTTAATTGAATGAACTCCTTGCTTCTTAAGTCTTGTTTTTTCTTGAGTAAGCATACAGCCAATTCATTAACATTTCACTTGTCATTTATAGTGTTATAGTTAATTTGAAAAGGCTCATACTCAGAAGGTAGCGAGTTCATAATGAACTGCACTAAAAAGGAGTCATCAACTGTCACACCCAGGGTCCTTAATTTTGCTATAATATTTGTCATCTCTAGGACATGTTGCTGCATACTATGCGACCCATCATACTTCATGGTCGTGAGTTCAACCATTAATGTTCTTGCAAGAGATTTGTCTGCAGAACGAAAGCGTTCTTCCACAAGCTTTAGATATTCTTTAGCAGTTTTAGTTTGTGGAATGGTAGTTTTAATATTGTTAGTAATTGTCATTTGCATGAAGCTAAGACATAATCTGTTAGATCTTTCCCATGCTTTATAGTTTGACTTTTCTTCCTCACAACTCCTATCAGTAATGGCAGTAGGTTTTTCTTATAATAGTGCTAAGTTAAGATCCAAAACACCTAAGTGGAAAATGACTTGTTCGCACCATTCAGAAAAGTTCAAACCATTGAACACAGTAATAGAAGAAGCATGCGGATAAAGAGAAATAGCTGCAGAAACATACAATGCTCAATCAATTACGGATTCAGATATTTATTACATCAAAGTATTTCATAGGTTTCCTTTGGGTAAACCTAACAATATATTTATCATCATTAAATGCTTTGAAACTTTCACATAAACATTGTCAAATATAATTAGCATATTTGGATACATAATTATATTTAACAATTAACCATTAATCTTTCTTAATTATATTTATTAGCCATATAATATTGATTTACCTTTGGGTAAAATCAAAATTCACACTAATAAATATATTTACAATAATGGTTTATATAAATAAACCAAAACTTATTATCTTTAATAATAAATGGTCACTTTGGTGACTAACATTTATTATTACAAGACGTTAACATCATATTTTAATAATAAATAATCACTTTAGTGATTAACATTTATTATTAAAAGAGTTACACATTAATATTTAATAATAAATAATCACTTTAGTAATTAATATTTATTATTTAAAGAATTCAATTTAATAGTTTAATCACTTTCGTGACAAAATCTATTATCCTTAATTTTTATTCACTGATGCGTGAACAATATAGATTTATAATAAATATGTGAACAATAAATCATTCACGTGAACCTTAATTTTCAATTCACGGTAGGAACGGATTCTACGTGATCAAGTAAACATCTTGTATCATCATATCTCTTTCCTTTTACAAAATTACCATAAACCATTATATCTCTTTCCTTTTATTTACAAAATTACCATAAAGCATTAAAACAAAACACCAAAGCAAATCAGACGTTTAGACATTAAAAACAATCTCTTTATTTACTTGAATGCCATCAAGCATTAAATCAAAACATTATTACATGAAAGGTTCCAACATTAAAACTTTCCTTTTATTTACCAAATTTCCTTAAACCATTAAAACATAACATATTTCTTTCTTTCTTCATTGCACCGAGAAACACAAAATGGTAAAACCTTTAAAAATAAAATTTTCATGCGACAGGATTGAAGGCAAATGAAAACATTAATCTTTAATTAAAGATTTATAAAGATGATATCATCAAAATTTGCAATCACCTTTACGCATCCAATAAATCCTAAACACATGCTTAAAATTTCTTAATTATCATAATAACTATTAAATAGACAGATTATTTATTCTACAACTGATACATGTAAGATCTTAATGTTGATATCATAAAAATAACTATCATGAATTGACATCATAAAATTTTAGATCTTCGAATAAATAATCATCACAAAAATAATAATATAAATATGTACCTGATGCGGAAGACATCTTGCTCGATGAGAATATAAAATCACCAAGGTTGAGGAACTTGATTTCTCTCACTTGATCTCCTTTCAACACACGTCTCGATGGAAGAGACCCCTTTTATATATATATTGAGATAGAGAGTGGACCAAATTACTATATCCATGTTTCCTTATGTGAAACGTCCATTAAGTTTCCATTAATTGAATAATGATGCTATTTGATTTTGATTCCACTATTAAGGATAGAATTTGAACCGAGAAGGAAGGTAAATATTAAACCATTAAATTTACCATTAAAGAAATATGACTACTAATTCAGACCATAATTCATACATTAAATTCCATTATGAATGAAGTAGTGAAAAAAGAGATCCTGCAATTATTAGATGCTAGCCCATTTGGCTGATGGTTGGGCTTTAGCAGGAGGCCAAGAGTTGTGAGATAATCTAAGGCCCAACTCATCATACAAAAATATATTATATAAAGTTTAATCAATAAATTCAGTTTTTACTGAATAAAAAAAAGTAAGAATACTGATATTGATAACGGAATATCAACGTCAAATATACTAAGCCATTTTTAGATTTTTCAAACCATGTGCAACATCATCATTATTAGATTTTTTATCTAGAAGCTCTATAAGTATGATAGAGTGAATCTTGGAGATGACCATTTTAGGATTTCCTTTAATAACCATAATCAATTTATCTCTTAACACTACTTGGATGGAATTTTGCACGAAATTGAGATTGGGCCAAGATGTGGACCAGACCTAAAAGGGCCATTTACAAGCGGCGCGGAGATCCTCTTCGAATTAATTGTTATTCCTAACAAATAGCAAGGGGAAGGGGAAGAGTCTGGCGGGATAAAGAGGGGGAGGGAGGGAGCGAGTCGGTGGAGCGCCATCGCCGCCGCCCAGATGGCCAACCTCTCCTGCTTAATCCACGATCTACGAGAGAGGATCGCCGCCTCCACCTCATTCTCCTCCTCGGCCTCCTCCGTCTCTGGCGAAGACCCCCTGGAGACCAAGTTTCGAACTGTCCTTCCCAATCTCCTCCACGCCTATGTCGTCCCCTCTGCCACAGGTATCTCAAACCCCCCTCCTCCCTCTTTATCTCTGCGATCGTCCTTCTAACAGTGGCTCCGCCAGCTAACGAGAGGGAGGTTACTGCGGTCCTCAAGCTGCTTTCCTACACCGCCCGCAACTTTCCCGGTGTCTTTTTCCATGGACGGGCTGCCGCCGTCCTTCCCGTCATCGGCCGTATGCTTCCCTTCCTTGCGGAACCTGCCTTCTGGTCCTGCTTCCACCCCTAAACTCAACAGATTGCATTTTCACTTTCATCTATCTGCCTCGCGTGAGCATTACTTTCATGGTCTCGATTCTTCTAATCTTGCAGTTCTCGTCATGGAGTCATCTTCGAGACTGTTGCATCTCTTCTCTCTCTGCTCCGCACAGGAGAGCGTGAAGCCTACCGCCAATTCTTTTTGGATGCCATGCTCGTTGTACAAGGTACATTGTTTGGTTGGAAAGTTCAGTATTATCTTTTTCTCCAAACATTCCCTTTTCATCTCTCCTACGCTTAATTACGCAGAGATTATTGATATTGCATCGGATTGTGCAACAAGATCGAGCACATCATCTGATAGAGTACCACTGAAGTGTTTCAGTGAGTCCTTTTCTTTGATATCAAAATGCTCTGTGCTTTTTAGCGAGCTTCCAGTATGTTGCCGACCTCTGCACGGCCTCGGTGTTCTGATTGATCTGACTGAGAAGAGGAGATGGCAACCATTTGCTGCTTGGACTGTTAGGCTTATTAACAAGTGTCTAATGGAAGGGACGCTCCAAGTGGAGAGGCTTGTTAATGTTTCATTTTCTTATGCAGCTTGTTCTCTTCTGTGCTATGGTGACTCAACTCTCCACATGGTAGGGTTGGTTTCATTTATAATTTGTCATTAGAATGCTATTTACCTGTTGATCTACTTGTATGAATCCATGCTGTAATAATTTGGTTTATGCAAGCAGGCTTGTTTTGTCTTTGCACGCATCGTTGCAACAGTCATAGATGCAGATTTCATTCCTGTTGAAAATATAATCCGTTCAATAGCCTTCATATTAAGTGAAGACAATAACCAATTTCTGGCATTCAGGTAACATGATTTTGTCTATTGACTATGTTTTTCCTTTTTCAATTTATCTCCAATTGTTTCCAGAATTTGGTGGCTACACCTTGATAACTGCCAATACAGCAAAGCAGTAAAATACCATTGCTAATTTTTCCTTGGAAATATTTGTTTCTGACAACATATACTTTGTTGCATAGACAAGCAATGATTTGACAATATGATAGATCTTTACAGCCTTCTTTCACTCTAACCCATAGACAAGAATGCTGATTATAACTACTAATAAAGGTCCAATAAAACATGTTTCAAATCCACAAAAGAAATAATGGAGGTAACAGAAAGAAATGTTGTGGCTATAGGGGTGCTAAGGCTTCTCTAATTAGGGGTTTTATACATTAAGTTAGATTGAGTTTAACACAAGGTTTAAAGTATCGGTCTGAGCCACTATACTGTTTCAGGCTCTGTACTAGACATAATCGAGCAAGCTTGTGAGTGGAGCGCCAAGGAGGAAGAGATAGAGGAAGGAGGAGGATGAACAAGGAGGAGAAGGAAGAAATAAAAGGAGAAGAAGAGGAAGGAGGAGGAGGCAATGGCGAAACTGAGCATGCTTGTGATCGGAGCAGCAGAGAGGAGGAAGAAGAAGGAGAAGAAGAAGGAAGTAGTAGTGACAGTCTGCCTCCCACTCGCGTGCTCTGCCGCTCCGCTCACCTCCCACGCGTGTGCAGGAAGGTGCATCCGCTCAGTTCCTCCCACTTGCATGCTTCACCGCTCTGCTCACCTCCCACTTAGTGTGCCTAGGAAGGTGCATCCACTCATTTTTTTTTCTCTTCTTCCTTCTCCTTCTCATTCTCCTCCTCCTTTTTCCTCTGCTCGCTCCATGTATCGGTCCCTTCTTGGACCAGTACAAATTGCCGATTTTGCCCGGTATGAATGGTTTTTAATACCTTGGTTTGGCATGCCATTGACATGTAGGTTTGAACTTTTCCTCAATGTAAAATTATACATTGGTCATTTTAAATTAGGTTCAGGGTCAAAAAGACACTTTAGATTATGAGAAAATTAGCTACTTAGGTAGGTTTTGGATCAAAGTTTGGTTTAAATCTAGTCGATCAAGGTTAGGTTCAAGAAATAGATGTGCACATTTATCAAGTTGAATATGATGTAACCTTGATTTCATGTTTTAAGAAAATCATAAAAACCTATTCAACCAAATTTCAAAGTGTTTTGACTTTGTAGTAATGTGACTTCCACTTGATATGGGTGCTCCATCCTTTTGCTTAGATGTAGGGGGTAGAAGGGATGGTTATTTTCTAAAGTTTGGGTTGTAAAAGAAAGTAAAATCCAAATTTCGATCAACCAAATTAACTTCTATTTGCGTTTAATTTGATTATGGTTTTTTCAAGTTCTAAATTATTATTATTTTTAAGTTTTTAGAATACTTGTAGGTTGGGTTTTAGGTTACCAATATTTTTTTGTTCACCCCTATTTAGATGTAGGATGACAATTTCTGGGTTCCTAAGTTTTGGATGTTTTTTTCACCTCATCCCTAAAGTAGTTATACTCCTCTTGCAACTCATTTGTCTTATTAGGAGGGGATAGAGCATGAAATATTCACCTTACCCTTCCACTTACCCATTGCCAAATCAAACTTAAATGACTGCTCTAATTGGGTTGCTGTATTGGTAGAGAAAGTTAGGTGTTTGGGTAGATTATTGTGGTGTTGTGTTGTGCAAATCTGCACAATATATTTAAAATTTGTTGATCCATAATAAAAATAAACATTTATAATATCAAACTAGATATAAAATTAAAATTTATCTAATACAATAATAAATATTATTTCATACATATAAAAAGTATTTTGACTTCATATGTGATACCATTAAACTTGAAATAATTCGATTATGGAGTATATCTATCTCAGTTAAATTTACTTGATGTTTATCATTCTCCATATATATTTTAGCATATTAATAAATAATTATAATTTACTTTAAAATGAGGCATATAAAGATTATTACATAATATTTATTATGGAATGTCTCGAAACTCTCAATAACCTTTGCAAACTTACACACTGATTTTAATACTTAATGAAAGACCTTATTTATAGTTTGACATGTTGAAATTTTTTGTATTTGTATGTTTAATGCATCTTGCACTAATGTATAAATAAAAGACCTATCTCTTCATAAATTGATATATTTCTTAAGGGCTTTAGCTCATATAAGTTCTCTAAAATCTTACACAGCTAATTGAAATCATTTTGCTCCATCCTTATTATTCTCCTACACCTCTTAGTGCCCTCCTATTGTTTTTCTCAATTATCATAATAGTTATAAAATGAAGCATATTCCAAAATTCATTAGTTATATCTTGCGTATCATCAAATTCTTGTGTAGCTTCACTATCACTATTGTCGCATTCATATCTATAAAAAATTATTTAATTAATATTTGATAACAAATAGTGATAATATGTTAATCTATAACTTGATATGTTATGATTTGCTTAATAAGCAAACTATTTATTAACTTGGTCAGTTGAAATGACAACGTGACCCAATTTATTAAAATGTTTTAGCCCAAGTTTTAGTAGTAAGCACACTAAGCCTTATATACTATATGATCTTTTCTCTTACTTCCAATGCGAGATTAAACTGAGGAATTACAATCTCTCTCACTTAAGAGTGGATGTCATCGTCAGGTCCAAGGCTTAACATATACCCAAGAATCATCCCTTAGTCGATAGCATATGAGGTCAACCCAATAGTGACTCCACTATCCTTAGTAGCTCTTTCTTATTGGTCTCTCATCATGTCACCATGCTTATGACTAGAGCAAACTATCTATTAACTAGGTGAGCTGAAATGACAATGTAATCTAATTTATTAAAATGCTTAAGCCCAAGTTAATAGTAGTAAACTTACTAAGCCTTATATACTATAATGATCTTTTCTCCTTCTTTCAATTTGGTACTAAAATGGGGTATTACATAATATAAATAAATATTGCTAAAATACAGACTATAAAACACAATGTATTAATACTTTAACTATCCTAATACAAATATTCAAGTAAATACACAACCTAATAAATATAAAAAGTTTACCATAAATATTCAAACAAACATACAACATACCAAGTATTTAAAGTTTACCATAAATGTTCAAACAAACAAACAAATAATATAACATATTTTAACAGGCACAATATATATTGATACTTGAATTATGCTAATATAAATGTTCAAACAAACATACATCATAACAAATATTAAAAGTTTAACACATTCAAACTAGCATACAACATAACATAACAATCTCACAAGTTTATTTTACTAAAATACAAATTGAGGCTTTTTTATTTTTTTGGATTATTCAACTATATTCTTCAAGAATCCTAATTTTTCATCGGTTGTCCCCATTTCTTTCCACATAGCTCTATTTGATTTTTGTCTAAGCAGTATTATAATAAAAAAATACAACTCAATACCAGGTTCAACTGCCAAAGAGATCTTACTTCTACTATCACCTCGTAATATTTCACCTTGGAGGGTTTACTAACTTAGATTCAAAAATATTTCTTTGTTTAATATATGTTGCCAACGTATATGCACATTTAATTTAGCTTTACTCTTTCTTTTATCATGTGTCTTACTAATGCTTGGTTGGAAGGATGATGCAACATGTCTTGGTTTATTACTTTTATCTATTGACACATAACTTTCATATTGTGTACTCAACTGCTCATCAGTGCATAGTAAGTATGTAACAAAACTCTCTAGTATGAACATAATGTCATTTTTCATCTCAATGTTAGGATGAATACTTTTTTTTTTGAAAATTTGCATAATCTTTATTAACATATAATTACATTATAAATAGAAATCACATTATCAAATATAACAATATTAATAATTGTTATAAATGAAATACCAATATCTTAGTAGCCCTGAGTTGCATTTCCTGTTTCTAATCTTGTATCACATCCTAAACTAGTTTTCTTCTCTTTTATCTCTTTCCACAATTTCCAATTAACTTTTAGTTGAACCCATTTGTTTTTCAAGTGTACTTTATCCTCTTTAATTCACTATAAAGATTTTCACCTTTATGCATTGAAATGAGTTTCGGGTCAAATTTTTTCATAGCAGGATTACAAATAACACAAAATATTAGTGGTTGTCAATTCTAGATGGCTGTGCTATTTTTAATTGCTGGTTGTGAATTTTATGCCATCAATACTTAAATATGTAAATGTATACAAAATAAAAAATATAATTATAACACACTAAGCAAAATATTATTAATAATTAAAATGATATCATGTGAGGTGGAAAAAATATGTTGCCCTAAATTTGAAATTGGAAAAAAGTATGTACACTTTAGTGACTTGAGGACCTTTTCCCTAGAATTTGTTTAATTAACTACAATTTATTTAATCATAGTACAGTTTGAAACATAGAGTAAGGACTAATTCAACTTAAAGTGACATGTGAATGAAATATGTCATTATGTCTAATAATGTCTTTGAAGACAAAAAGCATAGTAGGAAAATCAGTATCCGCAGACAACCTGAATGGCATACATTATCCTTGAATTCCCTAGCTGATGGATTTACTAGTTGAAATTTACAAACTTAATTTATTTGTCAAACAATTTCAATTGGAAGAGTCTTAATTGGCAGCATTATACTACTTATGCAATCCTATCATGTATAACAATATTGTAAATACAATAATTATTGGCTACTCCAAGCTCCTGTAGTTTGGAAATTACAATAATGTGTAAAATACTGAATTGTCCTTCATAAAATGATATTGAGGGGTTTCATCCTGCTTCTATTTTACTGGACTGCAAACACAAGATATCTGAATCTAAACCACTCAAGCCTAGCTAACATTGTAATACCTTCATGACTGATTTTATAATACACGAGCAAAAATGATACTGACGGTTAGTGTCTTCTTACCTATTTGGACAGTGAATTGTGCAGGGAGGGGAGGTGTGCGAGGGGATGGAGCACCTAAGTTCACTGGGAGGGGTGCCGTGTGGGGAGGTGTGGAGAGTCGGAGCTCACTAAGAGGGGATGGAGCGCAGGAGCTTGTTGGGGAGGGGAGCTGAGTAGGGAGGGGACGGAGTGCCAGAACTTGCTGGGAGGATATGAGGCTGCTGAGGGAAAGATGCTCGGGAAGGAGGATTGGGTAAAAGGGGGTTATGAGGTGAGCCACATGGTTTCGGGAAATGAGGGGTTTTGGGGTAATTAGCTACATGCAAGCTTGTCAAAATCACGTTCCGGGTCGTAGGAACATCTGATCCTACGACCCGGATCACCTGTTGTGTGCTGGATCGATCGAAGGATCAGTTCCTACGTTCCTACGTAGGAACTGTGGGATCGCCGTTCCAGAACGTAGGAACGGATGGGAACGGGCGTTCCCAACGATCTCAGTTAACCATTAATCCATACCTGAATACCCGTTAACCCATACCCGAACCCTTTTAAAAACCCTAATCTAGGTTTTTTGCCTGCTTTCGCTCGCTTCCGTCGGCTTATACGTGCGTAGCTTTCACTCCCTTCGCTTGCCATTGCTGTTCATTGTTGCTGGCCACTTTTCCGTTGCTGCTCACCGTGAGCTACTGCCAAAGTTGTCGTCCGACGAGCTGTTGACGACGCCTGCGAGTTGCTACCGCCTTCGGTCTTCACTGGAGCTGCCGCCTTCAGCCTTCGCTGGAGCAAGCCGCCGCTGCCTTCAACCTTCGCTGGAGCAAGCCGCCGCCTTCAGCCTTCGCTGGAGCAAGCCCCTTCAATTTTCGGGAGCAAGCCGCCACCTTCACTTAACAAGTATTCGACTGCCCCTTCAAATCTTCAATCTTCACTTAAAAGTCTTAGACAGTAGACACTTACATAATACATTATACATCTATATGGAATATTGATACATCATACATGATTGATGATTCAATTGTTTACTTATGTTCATCATTTGTATTATATTAGGTTTATTAGTAATTTTAAATGGCTGACACTAGTAAATCTAAGAGAAAGAATGCACCTGGAAGTAAATCAGATATTGGTTAGGAGCATGGAGTTGAAGCTAATAACAACCCAAGGAAAATCAAGCGCAAGTACTGTGAGAAGATTATATTTGGAAATATTTATCGGTTGAAACATCATTTATCTTGCACGAGGAAAGATGTTGAACCTTGGAAAGTTGTGCCGGATGATGTTAAAAAGTAAATAATATCAGTTATGTCATAGTTGGAGCAAGTAGCACAATAAAAAAAAGAATTGATCAACAAGATGAGGAGGATAGTAAGGATACAAATGTGGTGAATGATAATATTTCAGGAAAGAAAGGGAAGACAATTATGGAGTCTTTTGGGTCTTCTTCTGCCATTGGTAAGAAAGCTACTACACTTGTTGCTGGTAGTACTCAAAGCACAATGAACCAAATATTCAAAAAGGACTTGAGGGAGGAGGCTTGCCAACAAATTGCTAGGTTTTTTTTTACACAAGTTCAATTCTATTTAATTGTATAAAAAAATTCAAAGTTCATAAAAATTTTTGATCTTGTAGCAAGATATAGTATTGGTTTTAAGCCTCATTTCTATCATGAGATTAGAGAAACATTTTTGAAAAAGGAAATAGGAAAGACAATGGATTTATTTGAATCTCATAAACTAGAGTGGAAGAGAACTGGATGTACAATAATGTCTGATGGGTAAACAGATAGAAAAAGAAGATCAATTTGTAATTTTTTAGTTAATAGTCCTAAGGGTACTATTTTTCTATCTTCTGTTGATACATCAAATATTTCCAAAAATAAAGTTTTTGAGATGTTAGATGACATTGTTGAAAAGGTTGGTGAAGAAAATGTAGTCCAAATTATTACCGATAATGCTGCAAACTATAAGGCAGCGGGAGAGATGTTGATGGAGAAAAGAAAGAGTTTATTTTGGACTCCTTGTGCAGCTTATTGCCTTGATTTGATTCTTGAAGACTTTGAGAAGAAATTAAGTATACATCGAACAACTATTGCTAAAGGTAAAAAGATATGCACATTTATTTATTCAAGGACTATGGTTATATCAATGTTAAGGCATTTTACAAAGGGAAAAGATTTGATTAGACCAGCCATCACTCGATTTGCTACTTCATACTTGACTTTGAGCTCTCTTAGTGATTCAAAGGGGGCATTGATGACCATGTTTACATCTAATCAATGGAAGTCAAGTAAATTTTCAAGAATTGAAGAGGGAAAGAAGATTCAACAGTTAGTGCTGGATAGTAGTTTTTGGAAAAATATTATTATGTGTCTTAAAGCTGCTCTTCCCGTCATTAGAGTGTTGCGCATGGATGATTTTGATGAAAAGCCAGCTATGGGATTTATTTATGAAGAGATGGATCGTACCAAAGAAAAGATCCAATTGAACTTTAATTTTGTTAAGAAAAGGTAAATTTCTAAAGTTAATTAGTTATTACTTATTACTTATGTTCTTTACTTCTAAAGGTAAATTTGTTTACTTTATTATATAGATATGAGCCAATTTGACAAATCATAGATGAGAGATGGGATGTGCAACTTCATAGGCCATTACATGCTGCAGGCTATTATCTAAATCCTCAGTTCCATTATAGCCCTACTTTTAAGCCCGATGCTGAAGTCAAAAGAGGGCTGTATAGTTGCTTGGTAAGAATGGTTCCTGATTCTGAAGAAAGGTTCAAAATTGATATGCAACTTGAAGATTTTAAGGATGCCAAGGGATTGTTTGGTACTAGCCCTGCAATTATGACGAGAGATAAAAAGCTTCCAGCTAAATGGTGGGATTCATATGGAGACGAGTGTCTTGAGTTGGAAGAGATTTGCTATACATATATTAAGTCTAACTTGCAGTTCTTCAGGTTGTGAAAGAAATTGGAGTGTATTTGAACAAGAAAGTTTCATTTGATTTATTTATAATTTTATTATTTTATATACTGAATATTATTTTTTTTCATAATCTAACTATTATATTTGAAATTGTCATTTTTTTAGGTCCATTCAAAAAGAAGAATTCGTTTGCACCAAAAAAAGATGAATGATTTGGTTTTTATAAAACATAATTTGAAACTCAATATGCAACAAGATAAGAGGAAAACTCTAGAGGATATCAGTTTTGAAGAATTATACTTAGATGATGAATGGATAACTAATAAACATGCTCAAAGAAAGAATGGCTTGGTGCTCTTAATATGGATCAAGAGAGTGATGATGAAGGAGAACAAGAGAATGAGGAGGCTCCTATACTTAATGAAGAAATTAATCAACTTGATGAAGAGATTGTGCCTTTTGATGATCCTGTGTTAAAAGAAGATGAAATAGAAGAAATAAGTGATGAAGAGGAAGAAGAGGGATAAGATGACAATCTTGAGGATGACACTATTGAGAACTTATTTTAGACTTTAAATTAATTGGACTTGTATTTAATCATTCGATATACTGGATGTGACTTATGACTTGTGAGTTGTGACATTGTGACTTTTGACCTTATGGATTTTGTAATGTTTTGTTATCCATTTTGGTTGATATTTGATAATTAGTTATCCATTTTAGTTGCAATTTAATAGTAGAATACTTTCTTTTTGTTGTATTATTGATGTAAATTTTTTTTTAAAATTTATTGGGTGAATTGTTATAAAATATATTGGTTGCCTAGTTTGTTTTAGATAGGTATACTTTTTTAAAAAATATATTTTTTATCTTTTGGTAGGATCTTACAATCCTACGTTCCGAGCCTACCGAGCCTCTACCGTTCTTCGGTAGGATCTCGAACCTGACAACCTTGGCTGCATTTTCACTCTCTACTTCCCATGCATAGTATTACTTGGGTTCAAACTGAGAAGCAACTCCTCAAATGCCCCCGCTTCTCGATTTTTTCTGTGTGCTTGGAAAGGCGGCTAGACAACAGCTTCACACCCAACCTTAAACGACTGGACAGGGATAAGCAGTGCAAAACTTGCCCAACTGAGCCTGATTGTAGTAACCACTCCCTATTTAGATGTTCATTGGAGGGAAACTACATAAGAAGTGGCTAGTCTATGAAATTTATAGCATGTTAAATTTGTACGTTCAGTGGCATTATGTATTTCTATGATCTTGCTATATTCTGGTTTTAGCAATAGATTTATTTGTATTTCAAATATATATTAACAAGAGGGTCAGCATTAGATTACTCTCAATAATTCCAGGATCTTAACTTTGCATATAAATTAATATGTCTAACTTTCTGTCATGCTTTCTTTTGTGATAGTTGCAGGTTTTCCTGTTACACTAGGAGAAAATTTTAATTATTTCCTCTGATACAGTAACATTTTGCAGAAATATTGCATATGATTCCTGTATGGGCGCGTGCCTTCACGTACTGCATTCATGTTGTCAG
The DNA here is from genome assembly GCA_027562315.1 of Costus pulverulentus. NCBI lineage: Eukaryota > Viridiplantae > Streptophyta > Magnoliopsida > Zingiberales > Costaceae > Costus > Costus pulverulentus. Next base: position 40,905,799 of record CM050439.1, read on the forward strand.
GATTACATTGTTAAATCCACAGCTACTGATATTGTGAATGTTTTCTCTAGATCTATATATACCACCGAGAGCCATGAACTTCAGGTAAATGTATATTCAATTATGATTATTCTGTTCTTGTCTTTTGTGTTCTCTAAATAATACTTAGTTTCATCAGGTAGCAATATGCGGTGCTTATATTCGAATTGCTAAAAGCTGCCCTCCAAAAGTTTGGCAGCCTAGAATGCTGATGAGGATGTTATGCTTTCCAAAACCTTGTATACCACTGATTGATTGTATACGGGTGGCATTTGATGTTCTTAGTTCCAATGCCACTTCAGACGAAGAAGATGATGTCCGTATTGGCATGTCATTAGCCAATTTACAGGAATACATTTTGCCAAAAGTTGGTAAGAAAAGATTGGCAGAGACCAATGTCAAGATCAAGAATAAGCGACAAAGGATAACAGTGGATGCAAACATAGTATGCACTTCAAATCGTCCTGGAGATGCTGAATGCAATTCTTTGATAACTGAACATAAGAAAGAATCGAAAAATGAGCTCTGCAGATTGATTTCTTTGTTTCTTGAATTTTCAAAACCTGTTGAATTGAAAGGATCTGTGTATAAAGCAGAAACAACAATAACTGCTCTCAGTCTCCTGTGTCTTGTGTTCTCTGCTTACCCAAATGCCAGATTGTCTTCTAGTATTTTCGATCAAGTGCTTTCTTGGATCCCTTGGATATGTGAACAGGTTTGCAGACAATTGTCAGTTGAACATACTGGAAAATTATCAATCTATTTTACTTTTGTTCTCCACTGCTAACTCTTTTATCTAAGTAATTTATGATACAGGCGAAAGGTTCAGGCTTACTATCACTTGATTTGCCTACCTATTTAAAGGCAGTTCACAGCATATTATGTCTTCAAGGTGGGTGCTCTGACTTCGGTTTGCCAGATTGTGAAAAGTAACCATGCTTTTGTGTAGATAATTATGCCTTAGATTCCTACAAATGCCACACAAGGGATATTGATTTGCTTAACATGACACTTCAACTATTGTTCTTAGTTCTTACAATACTGAAAAGCACAATTTCTATCTAATGGCATTGCCCATGAAGTGATAATGTTACAAGAAATATGTTCCATTACTATTTTTCAGGATATTTTCTGCAATGCTATATATGTGACATGACTTTATTTTTATTTTTTTTTGTTAAGAAGGGAAATGTTGAAATGACTAATTCCAAATGGTTTAAGACCAATGTTCAAAGTAGAGAGAAGAAAATACATTGAAAATGATAAAAATTAGTACTGATGCAAGAGAATGTACATTCATGTTCCTTTTGAAATGCTATGGCTCCTTTCCTTTTAATGCATCTTGCATTATCCCGTGATCTTTCTTATTCTGATTCTCCTTTCTTTCTGGGGCATCAGTTGGCTTTGTTCTTTACATATTTATTATGGTACGGTGAATAAATAGTTTCAAGTGGCTGGAGATGTTTTGGTTTGTGTACTGTTTGTACCTATGTAGTAAAATTTGGCAAAAGGGAGAATATTTTAACAATGTTTTAAACATTTTTTTGTTAATGAGACAGTACTCTTCAAAGCTATTCTAGGTGCCAATTTAATACTACTGTATTTGGGATTTTGAATTCTAAAATTGGTTTGCCACATATCTCCATGTTTGAATGTATACATGTGTGGAGATGGTTGAGGCATGATTCTCTGAATTTCATGTATTATTATTGCATACTACAAATTGTTTTGCCTATGCAACGTAAATATTGTATGTATTTAAGTTGTGAACTTAGTGCTTACTAATCAACTAGAAGCTCTTTGTCCGTTGACTGCCTAGCACCTCAGAGATGAAGAACATATCTAATAATTTGAATGTTTGATGTTATGAACACATGTTGCTTCAGTATCATGTCTAGTTTCTTTAACTTAGCTTGACACTATCGCTGTCTAATTTGTTTTTCATTATCTGCACACCCCAATTCCAAATTGATTCAAGGCCTTCTCCAGTCGCAAATGCAGTTTTTCCAGGATGAGGAATTCTTGGCTGCTGCTGACAAAGGGAGTATTTATAGAAGATATACTTGTCTTCTGGAGTTGCTGAAACTGCCCTGGATGAATAGCTCTATCATTTCTCAAGCTTGTCCAGTCAGCAAACTGAAATGTCTATGTATGCAAACTTTCTCCAAGATTGGCATTAAGCTAAAAGATGAAACTGATCTTGTAGTGTTGGACTTGGCTATTCATGACGAAGATGATGAAGTTTGCACTGAAGCTGTCACATCAATGCCAATGATCATATTATTCTCTGGTCAATTATTTCTTGGAAGCATGCTCGGAAAGCTCCAGTGAGTAGATGTACATCAAACATGTATTGACTATACTTTCATTTGTTTGAGTTTCTAATTCGTTTCCTTATAATCTTGTTACATCACTTGCAGTAGTAATTCTCTCCGTTAGCATTCTGCCATTATTTCTAGATTGCCAATCATTCTCCAGTTTTGTCACATTTTTGTCCTCATGATGTTTTATAATTGTTTGGAAATAAGTTACTTTTTTTTGCTCGTACTGGAGCACAAATAGATTGTTGTTAAAATTCTTATTTAGGGATTTCCTTGCATTGGAAGCACCTGCTTATAAACAAGAGTGCATTGTTGTTATTATCATAGACTAACTGCATTGTGGTTTGCATATTGCCTTAATTAGACTGATGGAATAGTTTACTTATTGTCATAATTAGGAAGATTAATAGAATGTTTTTTTCTTCATTAATTATGTGTTCTTTTTTTCTTTCTATGCTGGAAATTTACAATTTGGTATTTTACTTAGATTGTTTTTTAGAAATGATGAACCATTGTATCAAGGCCTTGTCGCAGGATATACACAGTTCCATCCGTTTTAGTTGTGTGTGTGTGAGAGAGAGAGAGATATTGAGTTATACTACTTTCATAATTGACCGGTAACTTCCTCCTATGATTTGTACCTACTTCAGATATTCCTATGTGCTGCAGTAGTAAGCATCTTGCTTTAACATTCTGGAGGATGCTACTTGTCTTGACATACTGACATACCTTTGCATCTTGATCAAGTAGGTTCCGCAGAAATTAGCGGCAGGAATTATATAATAGAGGCAGAAATTAGCTGTTAGTCTGTTACTACTAAATAGGAACAAATAGAGGCCAACTTTTATGGTATAATAGTGTAAAAGGTCAAATCATGTTTCAAAGTATTTCTTTGAATATATTTCTGTAGTTGCTGTTCTTGGATCTTTCGGGTCAGTGGGGGAGGAATTACGACCATAAAAAATAAGAAATACATAATAGAGGCAGAAATTAGCTGTTATTCTTTTACTACTAAATAGGAACAAATATAGGCCAGCTTTTCTGGGTTGAACATTAAGTCTAACTATAGCACTATAAAAGGTCAAATCAAGTCATGCTTCAACAAGTTTTTTTTGGAATATATTTCTTAATTAGGAAAAATATCAAGACCATAGACATGAGACTTGGAACAGGCAAGATCAACTCAAAAATATCCTTGAGATGACAGTAATTTGATTTCCTCCAATATTAAAAACATTTAGGTGAGTGTTTAAGTTTACTTTGTTCATTATTCTATTATGTAATGAATATTTTAATTTGTAGGCAATGGAGATTTTTTGGATAAAGACAATTTTTGTAGATGCAATCACATTTGGCAATATGTATTTGGTACTTTACATTTTTATGTTTACATTTTTATGCAAGTATTCGTGTATTACCATTTTGAATTATATATATATATATAATCCGATAGCAGTACGTCTTTAACTATGATGAGATTTCTCTAAAAAAATTTGATGAAAAATTACATATATTCTTGAAATCTTCCTCCACCCACGCACTCCCAAACAGCCACTAAATATGCACTCCCAAACAGCCACAATATGCAAAGGACACTGTTTCTGTAAGATGCCTTACTGGAGTGCTTTGATAAGACCTCTGAAATAGTATAAAAATAGAGCACAGTTGATATTGAAATTTGTGATCAACGGATAGTAGTTTTAACCAGTATGTTAAGTAATTGCCATCATATTGAATTTCATATTTTATTCAGAAAATTGCTCAATGCTACAGGTCAGTGGCTCGAAATAGAAGTCTCCAAATCAATAGAAGTATAATCTTTTCACTCGGCTACATGTCATGTTTGCTTGCCTCTTCAAATTCCTTTGACGATCACGGTATAAGTCCTTGCAAATTGTCACTAGGTGATCGTTATGAAAGACAAATTCACACGATGGATCTTCTTTCTCAAGGATTTTGGTGCCCTCGCTGTGATAAAGGAGTTATGCACAATAAACAGCAATATTCTAATGTGGTATCAATGCCTATGCTGCAGCAAATGGACATTGATTGTGACTTTGTTAGATACCAGACCCTATTCTTTGAGTTTCTGCATGATGATTCAGTGGAAGAGCTTCCTGTTGTGTGTATCCAAATGTTACCAAGAATTCTAAGGCATTCATCTAAAGATATTCTGTTAAAGACACGATCGAAGTGGAGGGACTGTATTGATTATCTACTTCTTCACAAGGTGAAGGCTATCAGGGATGCCTTTTGCATGGTGATAAATTGCTTCCTTGAGGATCATGTTTTGGAGTTACTGTTTGGTGATATAGAGGGAAGTGCTAACAACAAAGTACAAAGGTTAATGGACAAATTAAAACATGCTGTTGCTATAACTGATGATCCTGAAATTCTAATAACACTTCTGGAATCAACAGCTGCCATAATGAATTCGAGTGATATCCACAGTTCTCTTTTCTTTTTCTCACTTGTTTTGCTTATTGATCAGCTTGACAACTTCAATCAAATAGCCAAAATGACTGCATTAAGACTCATACGAACGTCTCCCCATTTTTGTCTTAATGGAGGATTAGAATTGGTCATTTCCAAGATTCCTCAAATTCGTGATGAACTGTATGAATATTTTTCTTCAAGACTTGTGAATCGCCCAGCCATGATTAGAGAATTTGCAGAAGCTGTTATTGGAATAAAGGTTGATGCACTCATTGAGAAAATTGTCCCTGTTGTAATACCAAAGCTTGTTGTTTCACACAAGGATAACAATCAAGCAGTTCTAATTTTGCAAGAATTGGCAAGCTACTTAAATATGGATGTAGTGCCGCTGATAGTCAATTGGCTGCCCAAAGTCCTTGCTTTTGCTCTTCTCCGTGCAGATGCGAAGGAGCTATCCTCTGTCTTGGAATTTTATCACGTTCAAACAGGATCTGATAACAGAGAATTGTTTTCAGCTGCTTTACCAGCACTTTTGGATGAACTTTTGTGCTTTTCTGGCGAAGGGGATACAGATGAGACTGAGAGGAGGTTATATCTTGAACTTTTCAATTTATATTTTAGGTACTGAATAATTGCTTCATGCTTTTGTAGTTATTCTTGGTTCTTGTTGCCTTTCAGGACCTCCAGAATTCCTATGATGGTTGAAAAGGTAGCTAAAATGTTGATGTGTTCTGATGACCTGCCAAGCTTTCTAAAGAATCATCTTGTTGGCCTTTTAAACAGTGTTGACAGGAAAATGCTTCATTCAGAAGATCTCTGGTTGCAGAAACAGGCTCTGAAGCGCATTGAGAAGTTGATTGAGATGATGGGGCCTTATCTCAATACACACGTTCCCAAAATTATGGTCCTTCTAATGTATGCTATTGATAAAGAATCACTTCAGGCTGAAGGTCTTACTGTACTGCATTTTTTTATCAAGCAACTTGCTAAACTTTCACCTTCCAGCATCAAACATGTGATCTCACAAGTTGTAGCTGCATTTATTCCTTGTTTGGAAAAATGCAAAGAAAACCCTTCTCTTCATCTAAAGAAAATTGTTCATATTTTGAAAGATCTTGTTGTTGAGAATCGGTTAATACTTAAGCAACATATTAGGGAGCTTCCTCTTTTGCCTAGACTTCCATCTTTATCTGAAGTAAATAAAGTTATACAAGAGGCAAGGGGATCAACATCTTTGCATGATCAATTGCAAGATGCTGTTGATGGTCTTAATCAAGAAAGTCTAAATGTAAGATATATGATGGCCTGTGAGTTAAGCAAATTGTTGAATTTGAGAAGAGAGGAAATTACTGCTCTGATTGCTGATGACTCAGTTGCAGATTTGGATGTGGTAAGCTCCTTGATTTCATCATTATTAAGAGGGTGCGCAGAGGAATCAAGGACGGCAGTTGGCCAACGCTTGAAGTTAGTCTGTGCAGATAGCTTGGGTGCGCTTGGTGCTGTAGATCCGGCTAAATTTAAGGGAATATCTAGTGAGCGTTTTAAAATTGAATGCTCTGATGATGATTTAATTTTTGAATTGATTCACAAACATCTTGCAAGGGCATTCAGAGCTGCTTCTGATACAATTGTCCAAGATTCAGCTGCATTGGCTATACAAGAGCTTTTGAAGTTAGCAGGTTGCCAAGCATCACTTTGTGAGAATATTGGTAATCAAACTCTCGGTACAAGTGACAACTGGGTTGTTGCCAGCCACAGTGAGGTGAATATGAGGGGTCAAAGGTTGTGGGATCGATTTTCTAATTATGTTAAGGAAATTATTGCACCATGTTTGACCTCAAGGTTCCAACTTCCTATTGTAAGTGATTCAGCATCTATTGGTCCAGTTTATCGTCCTTCAATGTCATTTCGTAGGTGGATATTCTTTTGGATAAGGAAGTTGACTGCACAGACAACTGGTCCACGTTCCAGTATTTTTAGTGCATGCCGTGGAATAGTACGGCATGACATGCTGACAGCGGCTTATTTGCTACCATATTTAGTGCTTAATGTTGTTTGTCATGGCACACTTGAGGCAAGGCACAGCATAACTGAGGAGATCCTTTCTGTTCTTGATGCTGCCGCTTCTGGGCAAAGTGGAGCAGTACATGGGATTGCTGGCGGACAGAGTGAGGTCTGCATACAAGCTGTTTTCACTCTCCTTGATAATCTTGGGCAATGGGTTGATGATCTCAAGCAAGAAACTGCTCTCACCCAGTCTCTTCATCCATCAGCTTCAAAGAAAGTTCCAGGACAGAAAGTCGAAAGTGAGGCTATCCATAATGTGTCTGAACTGTTGTCTTCCATTCCTAAAGTTACTCTTGCTAAGGCTTCCTTCAGATGCCAGGCTCACGCTCGGGCAATGATGTACTTTGAGTCACATGTAAGGGACAAGACCGGTTCCTTCAATCCAGCTGCCGTAAAGTGCAGTTTTGGGAAGCTAGGGAACTCAGGTTCATCTGATCCAAGTGCCACAAAAACTGATTTGGATAGTCACTTTGCTGATGAGGACATTTCATTTCTCATGGAGATATACAGTGGTTTAGATGAGCCTGATGGTCTTTCTGGTTTGGCAAGCTTGCGGAAAACATCAAGGTTGCAAGATCAACTTCTAATAATTGAGAAAGCGGGAAATTGGGCAGAAGTGTTGACTTTATGTGAGCAGGCGCTACAGATGGAGCCTTCTTCAGTTCAAAGAAATTCAGATTTTCTCAATTGTTTGCTTAACATGTGTCACCTTCAGGCTATGGTAACTCATGTAGATGGACTAGCCTCGAGGATTCCTCAATATAAGAGGACATGGTGCATGCAAGGTGTACAGGCAGCCTGGAGGCTAGGCAGATGGGATCTGATGAACGAGTACATTTCTGATGCAGAAAGAGGACCAGTCTGCAATGCCTCAGAGAACAATGCTTCATTTGATATGGGCCTTGCCAAGATTATCCAGGCAATGATGAACAAAGACCAGTTCATGGTTGCCGAGAGAATTGCACAATCTAAACAAGCATTGCTTGCTCCGTTGGCAGCGGCTGGTATGGATTCTTATGTGCGTGCGTATCCATACATATTGAAGCTTCACATGCTCTGTGAATTGGAAGATTACAGTGTTCTTCTTGGTAAAGATTCATTTCTTGAAACATCTTTCACGTTCGAGGATCCTAAATTTTCAAATATGATTAAACACTGGGAGAATCGTCTAAGGTTTACTCAACCATCTCTATGGGCAAGAGAGCCACTGTTAGCTCTGCGCCGGTTAGTCTTCAGTTCAAGTAATTTAGGTGCCCAAGTAGGAAACTACTGGCTTCAATATGCAAAGCTTTGCCGTTCAGCTGGTCATTACGAGACTGCTAACCAGGCTATACTAGAGGCTCATTCTTCCGATGCACCAAATTTTCATATGGAGAAAGCAAAACTTCTTTGGTCTACTAGAAAGTATGATCATGCTATAGCCGAACTGCAAGCTTTTGTCCCAGAGCCAGATGCTTCTGCTACAGAGGAATCAAAGGAGGATCGAGATTTGGCTAAAGTCATTCTCCTTTACACAAGATGGATCCACTATACAGGTCAAAAGCCGAAGGAAGAGATTTTGAAGAATTATACTAGAGTGAGGGACTTGCAACCAAAGTGGGAAAAGGGATATTTTTTCATGGCAAAGTATTGTGATGATCTGCTTGTTGATGCTCGGAAGCGTCAAGAAGATAACCATGCATCCTGCAGTTCTGGTGTTTCTTTGAATCCATCAACTGAAGAGAAGCCATGGTGGTCTTACCTACCTGATGTATTGCTGTTTTATGCAAAAGGACTGCACAAAGGGCACAAGAACCTTTTTCAAGCACTTCCGAGATTGCTAACACTCTGGTTTGAATTTGGAAGCATATATCACCGCGATGGGCCATCATCCAATAAACCAATGAGAACTGTTTTCACAAGGGTACTCAAATCTTGTTCTTGTAGTTTTAGTACTTTTAGTTTGTAAATTTTACAATCTTTCCTATCTTTCTTTCAGACATTGAGTATCATGCGGGGTTGTCTAAAGGATCTGCCAACGTATCAATGGTTGACAGTATTATCTCAATTAATCTCTCGCATCTGTCATCAAAATGAAGAAACAGTTCGAATTGTTAAATATATAATTACATCAGTTCTTCAGGAATATCCGCAACAAGCTCTTTGGATGATGGCTGCAGTTTCAAAGTCAGCTGTTGCTGCAAGGCGTGATGCTGCTGCTGAGATCATACAAGCTGCGAGAAAAGGATCTCGAACTACAAGCGACAAAAGTGGCATGTTTATTCAATTTGCTAGTCTTGTTGATCATCTTATTAAGCTGTGCTTTCATCCAGGACAGCCAAAGTCAAAGACGATTAATCTCTCAACTGAATTCAGTGCCTTGAAGAGAATGATGCCCCTAGGAATCATCTTGCCAGTCCAGGAGGCTCTTACTGTTACTTTACCCACGTATGATGCAAGTCTTTCAGATTCTCCTAGTGTTGATGTTTTTCCAGCCTCTAATCATGCTATGATATCTGGAATAGGAGATGAGGCTGAAATTCTTTCTTCACTTCAGCGACCAAAAAAGGTGTGAATTGTACTTTTCTAGTTAATTTTTTTTAGGAGAGACTCGATCCCAAGATCTTGTTAGATAACAGCTAAGGATTAAGTTATACCTTTAGTACTTACCTAGTTTGCCTACAAGAAACCAACAATTTATATAAAAAAGCTACATGATTTTCTATCATTTATGATGTAAATAACAGTGACTAAAATTCTACAACTGAGTTAGTAGAAGTGCTCATTTTTAGAGGTTCAGACTGGCCAGTTTTCTTGCACAACCAATTGAACTTGGTTTCTAAAATTTCTGTTTCTATCTTGCAAATTGCATATACAAATTAGTAACATGCATTCCCATCTTTCATGTCAAGTCTATGTTTTACTTGTTCTATTAATTGAAAGCTTCTACGGGCCTTCACTTGATTACTTGTGAAATGGATGAATGGTGTTTTCTAGTATGGAATTTTTGCTGATTCTAGTATTCTGAGATTTTTCAGAAATGAATTGAAAGAGAAGTTTCTTTCTTTTTTTTGGTTTCGAACTTGTATATTTTTTGTGGGTGACGGGCATTGGAATTACAGGTTATTTTTCTTGGAAGTGATGGTGTTCAACGTCCATTTCTCTGCAAGCCAAAAGATGACTTGAGGAAAGATTCAAGAATGATGGAATTCACAGCAATGGTTAATCGTCTTTTATCCAAATTCCCTGAGAGCCGTAGAAGAAAGTTGTACATCCGCACCTTTGCTGTGATTCCCCTCACTGAAGATTGTGGGATGGTGGAATGGGTTCCACATACTCGTGGGCTTCGGCACATTCTTCAGGATATATACATAACATGTGGAAAATTTGATAGACAGAAAACTAATCCTAAAATCAAAAGCATTTATGACCAGCGCAAGACATCTGAAGACGAGATGTTGAGAACGCAAATCCTACCCATGTTCCCTCCTGTTTTCCACAAATGGTTCTTGAACACATTCTCGGAGCCAGCTGCTTGGTTTCGAGCAAGGGTGGCTTATGCGCATACGTGCGCCGTTTGGTCTATGGTTGGGCACATTGTAGGGCTAGGTGACAGACATGGTGAGAACATTTTGTTTGACTCAACTACTGGTGACTGTGTTCATGTTGATTTCAGTTGCTTATTTGACAAAGGTTTACTACTAGATAAACCCGAGTTGGTGCCTTTCAGATTAACCCAGGTAAATATTTTCATTTGTTTCTTTTAGTTTTTTTCTCTTCTAACTGCATGCTAGCTTAAATGCAGAACATGATCGATGGCCTGGGCATTACTGGATATAAGGGTGTCTTTTTGAAGGTCTGTGAGATCACACTGTCAGTGCTAAGAACAAATAGGGAGACTTTAATGAGTGTTCTGGAAACTTTCTTGCATGATCCCTTGGTTGAATGGACAAAATCTCATAAATCGAGTGGAGTTGAAGTTCAAAATCCTCATGCTCAGGTTTTTTTTTTTTTTTTTACAATATAATCTTTTTTTTTCCTATAATTTCCTACTGCTGCAGATAATGTGTTTAATAGTTGACAAGTAGCTAAACACAACAAAGTTTATATATTGAAACCCTGTAACAATTTCAGAGGGCCATTAGCAATATCAAGGCACGTCTACAGGGAATCGTGGTTGGGGTTGGAGCAGCACCCTCTTTACCCTTAGCCGTAGAAGGACAGGCCCAACGGCTAATAGAGGAAGCTATCTCCCTTAAAAATCTCGGAAAGATGTATATATGGTGGATGGCATGGTTCTAAGACTCGGTGTCTCATGTCTTGTATATTATGTGCTGGTCAGGTAATCATAATGATTGGAAAATGAGCGTAAGTTATGACGGGTCCACGATTGTTTTCCACTGGCTTTTTGGTTCTCGCTCTTAATGATCAGTGTATTTATGTAGTCCAAATTTTTGTAGTTCAACGCAGGTCAACGATAGATTTTTACAGGCATTTTGGTTTCGCTTGTAATTATTAATGTATTTATTTAGTGCCTTCTCGTAGAGTTCCACGCAGGGGTATACAATGGCACTTTCTGTGATATGATAAATGTACATATTCAGTGCAATTTTGAATAGTTAAGTATCAGTTCTATATATATATATATAGATATTTTGTTCTGAGGTAAGCATTGTTCTTTCTTGGTTAGCTTTAGGGTATGATAATAATTAAACATGAGTTATTACTTAACTCCATTTGTTTTGTAATGAGCCAGATTACTTGTTCATAAAGATGAGAGGTATAAATTTAATGTTCGGTTTAGATTTAAGCGTGCTGGTATTTAATGTGCAATAAAGATGAATTAGATTTAAGTGTTTGACTGACGGCTTCAGGAATTTGCACAAAAGAGCTGAGAAATTACTCCTTTTTAACTTTTCAATTGTGACAACCTTACCATAAACATGATAGGAAATGATAGTGTGAGCTGAACAAGAAGGTTTAGGAAGGGCCTTTTATAAGCATTTTATCTGAATGGGTCATAGGACTTGGCTTTTCAGTATTGCATGTCTAGTATGATTTGATGATTATTTACTTGTACAAGCTGAGCTGAAGAAGTGATCATAATTTATCTGTCACCACTGACATGATGCAAATTAATAGGACATAATACCGGGTGATTATTGATTTGTACAGAAGCTACCTCCTATGACTAGATCTCTCATCCAAAAAAATGAAAAAAAAAACATAGAAAGGAATGGCTTTAATTACATTTTGACTTGACAATGAAGAGCGGGGCATCCATTCGTAGATTTGTTTTCTCTCTTCATTTTTTTTTCCTTACTTTTTGAGTAAATCCAATTGGTTACTCATAAAGCTGGCTGGCTGGCTTTGCATTCAGATGTCAGGCGCGTACGGAGCTCACAAGATGCACAACGCTCGAGCCAGCGGGAATGCTGCTTTGCCTCCATACTTCTTCTCTCTCCTTCCACCCCTATTATTATTAAGGTTTTTTACACTATCACTTGAGTGGAAATCCCACTTTTTTTTTTAATCTTTGTTTTCCTCTCAAATTATCGACTTTTGACTATTATGAGGGATGATAGCACGTATGAGATACATGCACAAGTGAAATAAAATTGGAAGCGGAGTTCTCTAGCATGTCGATCAAAAAATTGAACCTCTATTTATTAATAAAATTTAAATGCGCAATATCATAATAAAGCAATGTTTGAAGCACAACTAAAACACTAAAATATCAAAATGCCATATGCGAAAACATTAATATAGTACAGAGCATATTCAACTCATTCTAATCATGTAAAGTAGCTTCTAATAATTATATGACCCAATTTCCAAAAATAAAAAAGAAGGAACAATTGATACTCGAGTATATATATATATATATCCAAATGAAGATCTTTAAATCCCAAAATTTATGAAAGTAATTGACTCTCCCACTACTACTCAGACGATTTGAGTTCAATGTTAATAAGATAAAAGGACTAGATTTTTTTTACCTTTACCCTTCTAGGGGAGCATAATATTTTTAGTGAGTTTATTTGTGTTACCTATATATATATATATTTTTAATTTGAAATGCTATTGTATCTGTAAAAAAGTGATGACAACTCTTCCTCTTACAACCATATCAATAACGTTTGTAAAGATTGTAACTTGGACAAATAGCATGAGCTATCTTTTTCTTTAAGAACAAATTTGCATCTTGGATCGCACACACTTAAGCGCTAACATAAAGAGCAATTTCACTCAAACAAATAGGGATAACAATGGACCTGCAAATTGGCTAGTGAGGTGTGCTAAGTGTAAGAAAACACTAATGTGTTGGAAAGAGAATTGGCTGATAGAGCTAGCCAGCCTTTTGAACAACAATGTATCATGAAAGAGTTTAAATAACATTTTTTTTTAAAAAAAAAATGACAATGTCATATGTGCAAGCTATCTTCATTTTAATATTAAGAAGACACTAGCCACCATGTTAGATAGTAATGCAAAGGCTATTAGACCATGGTTTTAAATATTGATAAGTTGGTCTTAGACTATACCGATATAGGGTGTGGTCAATCCAATTTGATTCATCTTGGATTGAGTATTTGGGCTAGATATCTCTTTCATTTTGATCAATTCGTTCCTAAAATCTATACAAACGTTGTCCAATTTTGAGGATTTTAGGTTTGAAATTAGAATTGGACTTATATGTAATGAATACCATAACTTTGGATGAAATTGATTTATAAATTTATATCTTTAGATGGAATTCTTGCATTGTAATATCTTGCCCTAGTAAAAAGGAAAAAAAAGGCTTAAATGGCCTTGATTTTGAGTTGACCCATCCCTCCAATCAATCTCATATGTCCTAAAAATCTAAAAATTTAAAATTAATTTTTATTTAACATATTTGGTTAAAATTTGAATGAAAGAACACACATATTGAAATGTGATTTTATGAACTTAACCCAATCCTTTAGTTCCATCTCAATATAACTTTGAAACCTAAACAAATTAAAAATATTTATTGTTGTGATATTTATATAAATTAAAACTTAAAGTACATATAAAAAAACAAAATTACGATATATTTACTTTGCTAATAGAAGCTTTAAGTAAATGCTTCTACATGTAAAAAGAATAGTGATTATTTAAATACATTATTAGTTGCATGTGACTTAAATTTATTATATAGTTCTTTAGCATCCACATTTAGCAAGTCTTCCCAAAAACATGTGGTATTAGTTTATTGAAATTCAAATACTTAGTAAACTCATGTGGGTGACTACTTATATGCATGACTATTGTAGCAATTGATATTTAGACCATCATGAGTACTATATATATATAAAGCTTTAAAGGTTGGTATTACAATGATCTAATCTCTAATTACGTGGGTAGAGTATATTTTATTTTATTTTCATAGTTTTCTAAGGCTTAGGCTATATTTTGTTGAATGGAATCTATGGTGGAAAAGATAAAAAATATAATGAAATGAATCTAATGGATTTTATCTAGATTCATTATATTTTTTATTCTTTTCATTATAGATTTCATTCAACAAAACATAGTCTTAGAGATTTTTTTTACTTTTACTTAGTTAAACTCTATTATCTCCTATGATATTGGTAAGCCATGTTTGCATAAGCGACCACTATGGTCTTCTTGTGTGTGTGAGCTTGCATATGTATGACCCACTTTATAAGTCCATGTGTGTTAGATGAGTGAGTTTCCCATCTCATGTCCACATTGATTAGGAATTGGTAAAATATTAGTGATAAAACATGAGCTAGTAGAGGCTATTTAATAATAATTTATCTTTACTATTAGCTTGGCATGCAAGAGGCTCACGTGAGGCATGCAACGCAAAAAGATCACTGGAGCTCAATTATGTAATAGCCAGAAATCAGAATGTTTATCCCGTTTTCGCAGCGTTCAACGTGCTCAAAGTTGAATAAAGTTATTTTAGCTTTATGCCTCTAGTGTACTCATCACATCATGTGACCGACCATACTGTACAATTACAATTTTGGAGAAGCCAATGTTGTTGGTAAAAGAAACAAACATAAGAATAAAGTTGAGGTAGGAGAATGAGAATCTCCTATCTATCTTGTTCACGGACAAACTTGAGGAATTACTGCAAATTATGTACAAATTCGACGCACCGTCAGTCGGTGATGTTTGAGAAGAGAGACAAAGCAGGCAATGGATGCTGTGTGCGATAAAACCGGTGGCCATGCCAAATAGAAACAGCGCCGAACGAAACCATTAAAAATGATTTAGAGCGTAGACTTTAGGCACAATTCTTAATCCCGCTTTAATGGCAAAAAACCGAGATTTGGTAGCCCTACCAGCTTGATGATAAGACAAGGGTTCCAGAATCATTGTGAATGGCTGGCTGGATGACCCTTCACTCTCCAGCATAGCTTCCGTATGAGGCCTATCAAAGCACAGTAGCAAATAAATTAATCTCTTCTTTCCACAATTTAAGCAGGAAAACAATTCTGCATTGAGATTGCAATAGCTAGCCAACTGCAGGGGTAACAAATTTTAAGGTGGACCATACACTGGCAAAAGTACAAAAGGCCAGATTAGATTTCTGGAGCCATTGTGAGAATAAAAGAACCCAAAGGGACTGACTGTGCATATTTGCTTATCCGGAGACTTGGCAAATAGAAATTAATAATCTACATAATAAAAGAACCCAAAGGGACTGACTGTGCATATTTGCTTATCCGGAGACTTGGCAAATAGAAATTAATAATCTACATAATGCAAGTCAAAATAGTTAGATAAAAACCCTAAATTAATAATCATCAGCCCTCATCTCATCACAAGAAAGACAGCATTACAAGTCAATTATTGATCGATCCATCTCTAAACTAAACTGGATAAAAGTTGCTAGGAGATGGAGCTGGGATGCGCAGAGTAGTTTATTATTCATCATTCTACAAACTCCTTCCACCATATCCTGCATTCCTCAAGAGTGCTTGCTTGATGTCTTCAACTCCAATCACTGCCCTCTGTTCCATCTCCTGCAAAAGTACAAACCAAGCAGCAGAACCAAGTTAAAAAAGGATCAAAAGATTGTGAAACATGCTAAAACAAATAATTTCTCACCTCGGAGCAAGATGCCTGCATGCCGAAATCATTGAAGCAACTCACCACGCACTGTTGGATCTCCAACCCCAGAGCTTCCAGGGTGCTCATCGTGGAGAGCAGCAGCGCCGGCTTGGCCGCGCAACACATCTCGATCCTTGTGTCTTTCTCTCTTCTTTCGACATCAAACTGCGACATTAAGTTGCTTAGATTCAATCCCCGGTGTGCAAGCAGAGGAGCAAGCGTTGGTACCTTGGGGGAGTTTCTCACTAGGACATCGTTGGACTTGAGATCCTTGAAGATGGTCAAAAGATTGGCCTGCTCCGGGCTGACATCCATCTCCTCCTGCAATTGCTTGATCCGATCGAGGAGCTCCTTCATGTACTCAATGGTGTCCCCGAGAATGGATGTTCGATCCATCTGTCGAGCAAATAATGTGGACTCGGTAACACCCCGAGGAACCCTAATCTTCCAAAACAATAGGAAAAAAAAAATCCTCCCCCGCTCCTTTTACCTTGCTAATGTTGGGGACGACGGATCTGAGCATAGAGAGCCGATCGTTGAGCCTTTTCCTGCGCCGCCGCTCCGCCATTAAGTTCTTGGAAGGCACCCCTTCGAGCTTTTTCTTCTTCCTAGTCCTCTCAGCCAACGGCCCCTCCCCGAAGACCAGCGGCGCCTCCGCCGGGCCTGGCCCCATCTCGACGCTCTGCCCGTCGCCGCAGACGAGGCCGAGCTCGGCGTCGTCCAGCGTGGACCGCAACGACGAGGACTGGATCTCCGTCGCCGCCGAGACGGAGTAGCTCCCAGGGGCGACGGCGAGCGGGAAGTAGACCTCGATATCGCCCATGGCGGAGTCGAAAGTTTGGTCTGTCGGGACGGCGTCGAGCGGCGCGGTGAAGGCGGGGGGGACGGCGGGCGGGTGGAAGGCGTAGTCGAAGTTGGAGGGTTCGCAGGAGAAGAAGAAGTCGGGCATTGGGGCGGGGGGGAAGGCGTCCCAGGCGTCTCGACGCAGGGAG